>OY728142.1:1765702651-1766952651 GCA_963277665.1 Viscum album | reverse complement strand
TCTGTTGTGAATCTATTGCTGCTGAAGTTGTGAAGTTTCTGGTAATATCTATTGCAACTGGATCGACTCAGAACTGTTTTGATTACAGATTTTTATTTTCTGAAGACAACGATCTATCTACTGTCAATTGCATTCTGTTGCAATTGTGAAGAACAACTGGAGAAGTGTTTTCTTTATCGAAACCCTTTTTATTTTTTGAGTGATCAGCTTCTCGTTCTAAGCTGTGTGGGTTCGTGTTTGAACCAGGAAGGCTGTGTTTGCCTGAATCTTGTAAAGGTGTCAACTGCCTGTACTCAGTTGTGAACAGGTCTGTGGAAACGAGGACCAGATAGTGAAAATCGCCAAGCTCGTGGATTTGAGCGTTGGTGGAGTGGACTAGGGGCCTTCTGTTCCCCGAACCACTATACATCCGTGTGTTCATGCTTTTACTTTTTCCGCTGCATATTTAATCGTGCAAAAGCATAGTGGACAGAATTTGTCTAAATTGAAGAGATTGTAATAATTTTGAAAAGACACAATTCACCCCCCCTCTTGTGTGTAATCCGTATATTCAGATCCAACAGTAACGGTTACCCAAATAAACTAATCACTGGGTTTCCACATAGGTGAAAATATGGATATGGAAGAGAAATCTAACCATCATGTTCTGATGGAGAGTGGTAGAGAACATGGCTATGGAAAAGATAGCAATCACAAAGCCATAAATTTGTGATGATCTAAGGTACCATCTGATTCATCAGATATAAGAGCACTAAGACAACATTTTTGGTTTTCAAGATCATTTCCCTAAAGTTGATGGAATTGGAATTTGAAGAAATACTTTCGTGATTTTGGTATAGTCTCACCGTTTGTCATTGTTTGGACAATTTCCACTTGATCTCTTAAAGAAATGAAGTTGAATTTGTCATTCGTGATGTGTTAGAAGATCATGTGATAGAATGATGGGTCATTCCATCTCTTTCAAACAAAAGGTTAGCAAATGTTATAATTCCATCTTATGGTTAATCGTATATGGTTCCAAAAATGAACTTATACTTCATATATCATACCGCTTAATAAAATAAAACTAGTTTCTACTAACTAGGGACTTCCTGTAGGCCAGTGGTAGGCGATAAAGGCCAGTCGCATTTCGGTTGTGGGTTCGATTCCCACGGCCTTGTCTGACGCGATGGGATTTCGCCCGTCCTACAGGTTGTCCTTTTTCTAAAACTATATTACTATAATATCCCATCAATAATATCGAAAAAAAATCTATCCTTAAACAATACTAATTTATGTCCAACATAATCCATTCCAATCTTTAGGCTTATCCATAATACTGCAGTCCACTCTCATAATATAGTGAAAATGATTACCAGAGATTTAATACCATATATATCATAAGATATGTTTGTTGGTCACATTCCAAACATTCAAAGGCCTTAATCATGTATTCTCTTGAATACCCATTGAACCATAGTGAAAACATGAATGAAGTTAAAAGTTAACGATTTCCACATACCAAAATCCTCAAAATTCTATATACTCAAACTATGATATCACTTAGTCCTTATATCAATCATGAGCTCATGAATACTGTCAAACATTTCATTTTCTCCTTATCCCTTCATTATGTGCATATCATCTTCATTCCAAAAATATCTGAATAACCTTTCATGGATACTGGTAGCATTAATCACACACTTTCAAAACTCAAGGAAAGACAACAATGTAACAATCCTTAGATGTCTCTTTATTCCATTGTACCATGAGATTCTTTATACAACATTACACTTGATAAACATGTAATCATTACACTACCTTCTTAAACCATTGACCGAGATTCAACAATTCTTTCATCTCACATATCATTTGTAGTCTCTTCATCATCAACAACATAAATACTACCCATACGGCCGTACTGATTCTCTTCATGAGACTTTCCCTTAGGGAATTGGTTTGCATAATGCCCGTACATTCCACATTTAAAACATTTTACCATTGTTGATGTCGTAGCAATACCATTATCCTCATCCCTAGTGTTAACTGAACCTTTTCCTTTGCACTTACTGGCTTTGTGTACTTCTTTTCCACACCCAAAGCATCTTCCAGTTCCTTTGAAACATTCTCCTTGATGCCTATTCCCACATGATTTACATAGGGTAAATTGAACTTTCTTTCCTCTATGACCATCATGAAACTCCATCTTTCTCTTATTAGTTGAGTCAGGAAACTTACAAAATTTTACTTTATTGATCATATTATGAGATTGCTGATTCAGCATAATAATGATGTTTGGACTTCCAAATCCCATTTCATTTGGTTTCTCATTAATAATATCATTCCATTGTCCATCATATCCTCCATTATCGTGAATCACCTTGTTTCCGTCCATTTTCTAAAACCCAAAAAGAATAGTGTGAGAGGCAAAAATCATGCTGGGGAAAACAACATAATAAAGGGGGAGTACCTTCAATATCTAACATCTTAGGTTTAATTCTATGATCGTTAGCATAATTCTAGTACTATAACCTATACATATACTTAACCTTAGGGACATCCCTAGACATACCTTAGAAATATCTCTAGGGATCTCACTAACGTTTTCGCATCCTAGTTTCCAAAGGTTGACTAATCCTTTCCTCTGATACCAACTGTAGAGACCCGTATCTTGACGTACATGGACATTACATTACTTTTGAGGAATACTTAGTACATAACAAAAACACACACACAAGGATCGTAATAGTTTAGTGTCTTTGGAAACTCGGAATATAATCTTCTAATCGTGGTGAACGATCCTCAATATCTCCCATAAAGATCTTTCTTTTTTTAACCTAAAACCTTTCTTTATATCCTGGGGAAAAGAAAACATAAAAGGGTGAGCTCAAATGCTCAGTAAGGGTAAAAAAAATAAATATCAATCACATCATTTTCATAAGAACGTAACATTTTGGAAAACTTATCCTGCAAAAGAGAGCATAATTTCATAACATGGGATAAATCATAGTAGTGAAATGAAATCCCAATAATCATAACATAAAACATGAAACTTTGTTTCATACACACATAATCATAGAGAATCATATCTTATTAGTCAAGACTCATTGTCAAGACTATCATAGTGGACAAAGTCCCTTTCTGAACCGAGTCACCCTCGTTTCAGTCCTGTTTCACTGAACCGGTATAACCTACCATTCCATCCATGTCTATCTCATGAGATATAAAATATTTACCCAATACATTGGAGGGAGATATAGGTCCCACCCATCTCATAATGATACCATTCTTATGTGTGCCACAAAATCATAAACCATACATCAACCCATGTAATAAAAATGGGATTCTTAAACAACATGACATCATAAAACAATTCATATAAGATAAAGGAATTCATAAAAATATTTCCATCACAACATAATCAAATCCATGTAATAATAGGGATATAAACAAAACCCTTTATTACCTTAGATGGAAAATAATTTTGATAAAACACTTGAACTCCATTCTTGAGGAAAATATCCTTTCCACTTCAAAAACATTTTCCTTTCTTAACATGTCTTACAATTTTAAACTAAAAGAAGTTAATTAAAAATAAACTTGAAAACTTATAAAGTAAGATTCTTGTAAATAATGTTTTAAAAATCCATACATTCCGTATAAGTTAAAAAAACATTCTTTTCGTACTTTTGTCGGAAAAGTCAAAAAAGTACCTCGTATGAAAAACGACAAAAGATTCCTTTAATATCTTTTACTAAAAACTCACCGAAGGGTAAAATAGGATTTAAACAATTATAGGTGAATGGAAATAATATTACATATTGAGGAAACATGGATGTGGATGATAAAATACACCCCAGTAAATACTAAATTATAAACAATCTCGGATAAAAATGAGATTGTGATATTTCCCTTACCTTAGGTCCGATTTGCTTCGTAAGTGTCCGAACCTCCTATATAATGATTTAAATAATGTCATTGACTTATTACAGAATCATATTCATTGTTATTATATCATATATGGTTCACTTATGACTTTATATTACCCGTTCTTTTGTAAATTCATGTTAAAGTAGCGTTTTGGGTAAAATCATCTCATTTGCCATTCGTGTTTTAACTTGTAATTATTCATATGATTACTTGGATAATGATTACTTAATTCCAGAATATAAAACATGATTTATATATAATATATATTCAGAATATATATATATATATATATATAATAGATCAGTAAATGGAAATAAATACACCGTTCATGGAGACGGTAGACCGTTCGTACGCATGAACGCTGTTTTCGTTTCCTTATTGAGTTGAATGGAATTAAGTAGATGACATACATATATATACACATAAATATTGTAGCTTTATAATGTCATATATTTCATTATTATTGCTTATATATACTTTATAATCATTCTTAAATGGTTAACATGGAGAAAGAATCTCATCGCGTCGTGGAGACGGTAGTCCGTACGTACGCACGAGCGATGATATCATTTCCATAATTATTGAATTGAATTAGAGTGGATGATACAATATATAAGAATCATTATTATTTTATAATAACTATGTATAGTTATTCTTTACACTATAATACCCATCCATGTAAGGTGTTGGTGGAAAAACAGATTACACCATGGCGTGGAGACGGTATTCCGTACGTACGCACGCGCGGTGATTTCGTTTTCCGTAGGATGGATAGATGGTGAAATAGGGTTGTTTAATAATTATAATAACATATCAGTATATGAGTGATACTGATGTTATTACTTCATAGTGAAACAACCTTAGAAGAAGAAGTGGAAGAAGAAATAAAGTTGAAAGAATTGGTAACGGAAATTACCTCTTCTTTGAAGCGCCTCTTTGAGACCTCCTATTAGGGTGCCAAAATTGGTCTTTGAGGAAGACCAGAACCTCTAGTATGTTGCTAGGGAAGTGAAGAAGATAATTTAGCAGAGTTTGGCCGATCTTGAAGGCTCAAAGTTGTGTGAGGAAGAGAGGGAGGAGGTGCCCTTTTATAAGGGAGGAGAGGGGTACCTTTGGAATAACTAAAACTATTATTTTATTATAAAGTCAAATTCGGTTTTAAATAGATACAAATTGATTTATTTCGAATCTAAAGTGGCGATGGGTCGCAATCCTCTCATCCAATAGAATTTATAAAAGTTTAAGTTCCTATTTTAACCTTATCATTTATATTTAACATTAAGTTAAATAGTTTTACTTTTACCGTGTCTTCTTGTTTTCTTATACTATAAGGTTAATAAACTTACTATATCAAGACAAACGAACCCCAAGTTGTTTATTATTAATATATATAACCTTATCTAAGTCATTTGGCCGAATCTTAGATTTTTAGGAATAAAATAACAATTAATAATATAATATTTGTTTTAAAAACTAATTTATGTCAATTTTGACACTATTTGGTACATGATTTTTATGAAATTCATAACAGAATGATAAGTTCGAAACAAGTTACTTAAACCATCAATAACATGTCATATTAACCTAGAAAATTAGTTTTAGTCATAAAAAGTCTCAAATTACATTTATTTGGGTATTTATAACATCAATTATGTCAATATTTCATTAATAAGACAATTACTACATCATCATTGTGTCATAATAAATGATAATTATTTAATCCCTAAAAAATCTAAATAAATTCCTATGATGTAGATAATTGTATTATCTTTCTGTAGACTATTCATGTTCGAAGTTTCATGAAGTTTATCACTAGATTAAAATTATTATACTTATAATATTTAAGAAAGTGACATGTTGTCACATTCTTTGGTTTTAATAATAATTAAATTATTTTCATTGAAAAAATTTAATTAAATGAATCTAATCTGACCCTTAGGTGATATGGGTCGACTTTTAGTCATCCAATAGGATTTTGAAATTTGTTAGGGTAATTTTAAAATATTATATTTACCCTTAATTACCCGATTTACCTTTAACTATGGTAAATAAAATTTACCGTAGTTACTATTCACAATGCCCAAAAATAAAAAGTAGCTTATTAACATAATTTGAACCCACTGATTCCAAATATGGAATCCATTTTTCCAAATTCAATACACAAAAGATGCAGAAATTAAATTAAAATTAATCCTGTTGTTTGAAAGAAAACGGGTTTTTCTTTAAAACATTGCAAAAGATTGAATTGATTTAACCTACGAATTCAAGGTAAAATCAATGCTAATGACATACATTATATTAAATGGTAAAAATATATTCTATTTATACTTTAAAACCATTCAATATTATAATTTAACCACATAAGATATTATGATGAAAAAAGTTGTTTTTAATTAAAATATAACGTGTTTTTACTATTCATTAAAATATGAAAGTTATCGGAAAAATATCAAAACTTTATCTAATGTAAATTTTTATATCCTGATTCAAAATAAGAATTTTATTTTGTCAAATTGAACTTATAAACATGTCAAAAACTAGATTTAAAGTGGGTGTGCCATCAAAAGGCGGCAAAACTACATTTTTTAAAAAATACATATTTTACCCAAAAAATTTATTTTGTTCTTATACCATGTTTTAGAAAATGTGTAAGATGAATAATAATGTTATAAGATTCAAAATTTAGTTAATACTATTCATAACGGCTAGTTCAAAATAATATTATAATAATATATCGTTGTTTAGTAAAACCCGATATTGCGTACAACACACGCTATCGAGGAAGGTCGTGATTGCGTGTAATGCAAGCCAAGTCAGAGTTGCATGCTGTGCAAGAATCCTTCATTGTTTCGTATAACAAAATCCAACCATATTTTATTTATACATTGAATATATATATATATATACTCAATGTTGCATAGAATAACTATTATCAAAATTGTGTGTAACACGATCCAAGAATAATGTTGCGTATACTGCAAGCTAATACGGTGTTGCGTATAGCGCAAGGTAATCTTGGTGTAGAATAAAACACAAGACATTAATGAAATTAAAAGAATATTTTTCATAAAATCATGGGGTGTTACACCGGTGGTCCTGGGCAGTGGGTTACCCATTGACATTAGAGTTTACCCTCCAACGAGGTTGGGTAGTGGGTTACCCGTTGACCTTAGGGCTTACCCTCCAACAGGGTTGGGAAGGGGGTCACCTGATGACCTTTTGGGGTTTACCCTCCAGTTGTGCTGGGTAGTGGGTTACCCGATGACTTCTTTCAGACTCAACCCTTTCTATGAGGCTAGTCAGTGACTTTTCTCCATGGTTACCGGAGCGGGACTTTTGGCGGTACAGTTTAGCGATGAGGCATCTTTGGCGTGCGAGATTTTTGGGCATCAATGATGGCTACCATTAGAACTATTGGCGACTTGTACTGGGCTAAGCTTGGAGATGGAGATCCCCTTACACACTCGTTCGGGTTTCTTGTTGAGCACATATATATATATATATATACACCCTACTTTTGTTCCCACCCCTTGGGTTCAGTTAATCTTCTTATAGGAGGGGTGAAGACACGCGGGGTATGCCACGTGCTTTCCGTGTCTATCTCATCTTGGTTAGGATGAGTCTACTTCCTTTCTTTTGTTGGGTTGATCTGCACTCTATTGTACTCTTACACTGTTCTTTGTCCTGTCTACTTCTCACCATTTTAGTACCTCCTTTGTTACTCCATTAAGCTTTCGGGGCATCCTATTGAGTATCTTTATACTCACCCCTTCTTGGGCTTTGCCCGCACTTGGTGTGCCCTTGTAGATGATGGACAGGTAGATCAAGACTACGGAGGAGCATAGAGGACACAGGAGCTTGGGCTGTGATCAGTGGTCGTAGTAGGACTTTCAGGTGTGAGACTCACTAGCTGTTTATTTTTGTTTACTTGTTGCTGGGTTGTGGCACCTTTCGAGTTGGGCGTGTGGTTTTCCCTTTTTTTGTTCAGTATCTTGTTAGTACTTTTCAGCACATTACTTTTTTTTCAATTTAGAGGTGCATGCATGACTGTGGTTGGGTTATAGTTTCTTGTCCTTTGGTTTCCTTTCTACTCTGCACTTCTACATTAAGTGGGTTGTGTGTGTGTGTGTACAGGTACTTAGGCAAAGGCCTCCTAGAGATTTTTATGCCTTCGGTGCTTGTTTCCAGCACCTGGCGTATGGATGCGGGCTTGGGGTAGTTGCGGCTCGAGACCGGTAGGGTCGGTTCGTGACACCCGAGGTCTACAAAGCCTCAGGGAGGATGGAATAAAAATATTAAATATATTATTTTAAACATGAGAAAGTTAATAAAAATAATTGAATAACTCCAAAATGGTGCATCGAATGAGAAATCTGAGACCAATTTTATGTCATAAATATGGTGTTTACCCTAAGAAGGGTATAACATTCGAAAGTACCGAACATTTGGATGCCTCGCTCGTGATTTAAAGTTATTAATTAATATTTAATATATTATTTATTAAAAATAATTAAATATCTCTCAAATGGTGTGTCTCATGGGAAATATGAGACCGCCTATGGGTCCGGAACGTGGTGTTTACCCTAGATAAGGTATAACATTTGTTCTCATTTGGTGTTTGCATACCTTGCTTGCAAAAATAACCCTTTTATTTTAATTAATTATTTATTCCAGTTTTTAATTAATAAATCATTAATATCTCTCAAAAGGTGCGTCTTATGAGAAATATGAGACCACCGTTGGGTCCAGAATGAGGTGTTTACCCTAGGCAGGGTATAAATTTAATGTACAACTGATGTTCGGTGTCATTTAATTTTTATGTTAAATAATTAAAATATTAGTTATAAAAAACGACTTGTGTTGTTCCCCTTCTCTTTCAACGCCAAAATCCACCATTTTTCATGCATTGATTGATGATCTTGAAACCTCCATTTCAAATCTTTTTTTACCATTTAATTTTTCAAAGGCTTTATGAGTTAGAATTAATGACTCTGTATTAAATATGGGTTTAAAACTCCAACTAAAATGAGAGTTTAATTTCTATGCAGTTATGGAAAACTCAGACTGTATTTGGGGGTTATTAAATGTTTAAACCACTTACCCTACCTTGTGGGCCAATTCTATTGAATTTGGGTGATTCTAAAACCCCCTTACATGAAATCAGTATCATCTGGTGGTCTCTTTTTCTTCCGGTTCCACGATGGGTTCTCTTCCCTTGTGCAGTGCCTAAAGATTTCTCAAGTTCCTAATTGTTTTATTTAATTTAATTTTATTCCTTTTTCCCCTTTTCTCAAAAGCTTCTAAATTATATATCTTTTTATATATTTATCGGTTCTAAGCATCATCGGTGTCATTGGACTCGTCTTGACGAGAAGAACCTAAATCATATTTTTGATTTGAAGTCAATAGTGTATTATTCAATCTGTTTTTCTACTTTTTAAATGGTTCTTTTTAAATAAATTTATCCAAAGATAATTATTAAGAATTATCAAATGATGATTGAAACAACTTATCAAATAATAATTTTAATAAAATTATCAAAGATTAATTATGTCTTATTGAATAATAATTATGAGGAATTATTAAATGATTATTTTATTAAATTATTGAAAGGAAATTTGTAAATAATTATCAAGCGATAATTACAAAAAATTATCATATGATAATTGAAAAATAATAATTTGTATGGAGTAAATATATATAATATTTATTCAAGTAATTAAAGGATAATTTCACCAAATTATAAAGGATAATTTGTGGAAAGCAAATTATCATAAGAAAATTTGGGAAATGTTCATTTGTAAAGGATAATTATTAGAATATAATTATTCAAATTATAAAAGGATAATTATAAAGTATTTTTTGTAATATAAATTATCAAGATATGATTATTTATGAATGAAGGATAATTTCAAACACATATATTAACATAAAACGATAATCCATAGATTATCCAGGAGAGAGAAAATGTAACCACATGTAATATTTTATTTCCTTGTGAAATAAAATAAAGGGATATGATTATCGAATGAGGATTATAATTATTCTTAGGGATATTTATTGTTATTTCATGTGATGATCTTGAGATTATCTAGGAGAGAGAAAATGTTATCGCATTAATATTTTACTTGTGAAATAAAATAGATGTTTTGGTTCTAGGACCCCTTGACGAACATTGAACTTTGGTGTGTTGATGCTTATAATAATTTAACCTTGAGGGGGTGTATTGAACCACACTGGGTGGTTTATTATTTCCACTGACATTGAAGACATTGAGGTAGGTGGTTCCGTTCTAATTATCCAAATTGATTATCCTTGTTTTTCTTGATTTATCTCAATTATTGATTTAAATTCAATTGCTCAAATCTACTTTCAATTAAATTGGTAAAAACTCGATTCTATTGAATCGAGATATTTGAAATGGTTTTGGAATGGAAATTTGGAAAACCCTTGATTCCATTGAATTGGGTGTGTTTGTGGAAATTGGCTGATTTAAATTGTTTAATTTAAATTATGGACTTGATGGAAATGATTTCAATTAAATTGTTGAATTTAATTATGGAAATAAATTTTGTAATGATGGAATTGGTTTTGAATGGATTTCAAATTGTTGAAAATGGCTTAAAATGATTTGATAGAAACTCATTGGTTTTATTCTTTTGAAAAGGCATGTTTTTTTAATAAAACCTGTTTTAGTTTTAAATGGAAAGAAATTCAAAATTTTGAAATGGAATAATGGAATTGATCGTATTTTTAAGCATTATTAAAATAGTTCACCCATCATGTAAGAGTGCATGAAGGCCTTGAGTAGTTAGTGAGTTATTTGGATACACTTTATGCTACAACAACGTTCTAAAACATACTTGTGGCGGGTCACATCCTCAACAGGTTGGTGACAAGTCTCCTTTGGTCAGTTTCATAGAGATGTGTGTATACACATTTTGTTGATTTCACATAAAGAGTGTGGAATCCTATAGCTGGTTAATACTATCATACCTTTTGGTAGATGACCATTTTACTCACTTGTTTATTTATATTTGAGATATAAATGTATGCCAAAGTTTTTTGGAACTACTTTACATGCCTGTTGAATTTATATAAATGGTTTTATATAAATTTTTTACTTAATCCATTGTTTAGAAATATTCCATCTCTTGTAAAGTAAAGCATGTGCTTTGAATGTATTTTTCCATCATTTTAAAAATGTATAGCATGTTTTGTTTAATAATGATTTAAAATGTCAAACTTGTTTATCTTTAATATTGAAATAATTCCTTTGAATAATATATATTTGGAATCTGTTATAGAATTATTGGTGGTAACCTACTAGGCTTAAGCTCACACCCTACTTTTTCCTTCAGGTGTTTGTAGACTTTCTTCTTCCAGGTTTGAGTAAAGGGAACAAATCTCTTGGAGGTGGATCCAGCTGTTGAGCTTTGGTCTTAGTGTGTTGTGTCCTTAGGGACCTTGGGGCTGTTTTCTCATTTTAGTACTTTGATTATGGTTATTTGGTCTGTTTTATTCCTTGTTGACTTCTGGTACATTAATCCTAGTGGAGTTTCTTTTGTTATGCATATTGTCTTGTTTCTTTTCTTCTGCATTGTTGATGTCAAAATCATTCCCACTTGCATGTTGTGTGATGTCATTTGCTAGTTACTGACCCATGGGGATTGGTAATTCCCTTTGGGCTATGTCAGGGTCATCTTGGTTATCGGGTTATCAAGGTACACAGGTTGGTTCGTGACAAAATGGTATCAGATGGAGGTTAGGCTTTTGTCTTGAAGTTAGTATGCATTTGTGAAATCTTGTTAGGGATTAGGTGGTAGTTGTGATTGAGTGACTGGCCAACACTCACTACAATGAACCTTAAGTCACCAGGGGTGGTTAGGGAAAGCAGTATTGTGGATTAGTTCTAGTATTTTCCCTATTTTGATTTGGATAGAGTGAAATCCAAATCATGTATGTTCTACCTGTTGGGATCATGTTTCCCTCATTGCTATGTACGAGCATTATCTAATGACTTCCTTATTATATGCTAATGTTTTATAACATCATGACTCCGAGAAGACGTGTGAATTAGATCCAGGAAGGGTCTACTACTGAACCTCAGTGAGTAAATCCTCATGTGGACCCAATCCTAGTTGAGGTGATTGTGCACACAGTCCAAGCTTTGGGATAGGCACCACCTCTAATCCCTGTTCAGGCTCCAGCTATGGAACCTGGGGGGATTCTCTTTGAAATTATTCTCAAGAGTTTTCTCACTAGAAACCACCAGTTTCCAAAGGCTCCACTAATCCTCAACATGGTGAGGAATGGTTGGGTAGGATAGAATGTTTTTTTGAGTTCTTAGAGACACTAGATGAGATCATGGTGAAGCATGACACCTTCGTGTTGGAGGGACCAAGCTGAAGATGGTGGGATACGATAGTGATGAAAAGGAATCATGGGGGATTAGAGTGGAAGTACATCGAGGTTATTTTCACTAGACACTTCTATCCAGAGTAAATGGTGTTGTCCAAGGCTGTGGAGTTTTTTCAAGCTTCAAAAGGCTGATAGAACTATGGATCCTTCAGATGTTTAGGGTACTTGCAGAAGTTCTGCCACAACTTTTCTACTCCATGTAATGGTATGACATCATCAGAACCTTCAAAAACTATGGGGAAATAAAATGCTTCAAGTATAAAAGATTTCCATCCACATGCTTCCAGAACAAAGCTTCTTCACATAGTGAAAGAGTCTCTATAGGAAGCTGATACAGGTCCATCAACCGTGATAGGTATCATTAATGTATCTTCGTCTTTAATGACTGATCTATTTAATATTGGTGCATCTCACTCGTTTTTTTTTCAACCCATGTCGTTAATCTTCTTAATCTTTCTATGGAGATTTTATCTTATGCAATGGATATTAATACACCCCTCGGTGTGATGATAGAGCAAGGTCTCTGTATTCCTGCTTGTGTTTTCTCTCTATTTGATGTCAAACTTTCTTGGAGTTTTCTAGTACTCGACATGAAATCTCTTGACATCATATTCGAGATGGATTGGCTCATTTCTAATAAATCTTGGATTGATTGTTATATTTGACGGGTCTACCATACTAAACCTAGTGGTGTGTCTCTTGTATTTTAAGGATAATGGGACCCAAGGTAAATTATGGCCAGACCTTCTTATCTGGAGTTGGGGAAGATAATATTAGTGTTTGCTTCTAATTTGGAGTAGTGGTCTCCTTCCATTTTTCATCGAGCTTCCCATCATGTTTCCTTTTGATTTTTATAGTTTACCACTGGTAAGAGAGGTTGAGTTTTCCAATGACTCTATGCATGGTACTCAACCAATTTCTTTTCCCTTTTACCAAATGCCTCCAACTAAACTGAAAGAACTAATTCCCTAGTTGGACGATCTTCTCGAGAAAGCCTTTATTCACCCAAGGGTGTCCCCTTGGGTGGTGCTTGTTTTATCTGCCATGAAAGATGATGGTTCTCTGAAATATTCTCTTCTTGATATGATTATATAAGAATCGAATATTTTTTATGAATTCCATAAGCATTATAGACTCTCTTTATGCTGGAGAGACTGATGCATAGTGGTTGTTCTCCAAAGAGGGTGTTCTATGTTATCAGAACTATTATGTTTCACCATTAGTGACAAGGAAGGATATAATGTGGGGATTTCCATTCTTTCAATGGTTTTTTCACCCAGGAAGAACTAAGACATTCTACGACTTGAAGTAGTAGTTTTGGTGACCATGTGTTCTTGAAGGTTTCACCCCAGTTGGGTCATTGCTGTCTTGGGAGGAAAGGGAAACTTGCTCCTTGTTTTGTGGGATCTTTTGAGGTTTTTGATTAGGTGGGGAAATTTTTTTACCATTTATCACTACCACCGCAAATAACATCGATACATAATGTGTTTCATGTATCTCATCTTATAAAACATTTATCTAACCTGTCTCATGTTTTGAGTTGGTGTGATCTTGAAGTGGAACCTGTTTTATCTGTGATTGAATGACCAATCATGGTTGTTGATTCTGATACCAAGGTACTTCATGGGAGGATGATACCTCGTGTCTATATGATATGGAGGCGTAGTTCTAATTCTCATGATACATTAGAGAGGAATTCACTGATGAGAGAACAACAGCCTTGTCTTTTTGATGTGGTTCTTCGTAGGCTTTATGGGGACAGAAAGTTCCTATGGTGGGGAGGTTGTAACATCTCGTTACTATTTTAGGTATTCCTAAACCATCTTGTGTTAAATTATTATTATGTTAAATGGAAAAATAATGGTTTATCAGTGAAAAATTGTGTTTTTTGTTAAACACGTCGTGGAATGGTAAAACTCCCAATTAATACTCTAGAATATTCAATTAAATTTTTTCTGAGTTAAACTCTGAGTAAGTTTGAGTTTCTGAGGCCTCGGGGAGGAAGAAATAAAATTTTTAAATATATTATTTTAAAAACGAGAAAGTTAACAAAATAATTGAATAACTCCAAAATGGTGCATCGAATGAGAAATCGGATACCACTATTATTTCTGAAATATGGTGTTTACCCTAAGAGGGGTATAACATTCGAAATCACCGGACATTTGGATGCCTCGCTCTTAAGTTAAAGTTATTAAATAATATTTAATATACTATTTGTTAAAAATAATTAAATATCTACCAAAAAGTGCATCGTATGGGAAATATGAGACCACCGATGGGTCCAGAATGTGGTGTTTACCCTAGACAAGGTATAACATGTGTTCGCATCGGATGTTTGTATGCCTCGCTTGCAAAAATAACCCTTTTGTTTTAATTAATTATTTATTCTATTTTTTAATTAATAACTCATTAATATCTCTCAAACGGTGCGTTCTATAAGAAATCTGAGACCAAATTTGGGTCTAGAATGAGGTGTTTATCTTAGGCAGGGTATAAATTTAATGCGCAATGGATGTTTGGTGTCGTTTAATTTTTATGTTAAATAATTAAAATATTAATTATAAAAAATGACTTGTACTATTCGCCTTCTCTTTCAATGCCAAAATCCACCATTTTTCACACATTGATGATCCTGTAACCTCCATTTCAACTCATTTTTACCATTTAATTTGGCAAAGGCTTAATGATTTAGAATTAATGACTCTGTATTAAAGATGGGTTTGAAACCCCAACTAAAACAGGATTTTAATTTCTATGCGGTTATGGAAAACTCAGACCTGCGTTTGGGGGTCCTTAAATGTTTAAACCACTCAGCCTACCATGTGGGTCAATTCTATTGAATATGGGTGATTCCAAAACCCCCTTACATGAAATCGGTAGCATCCAGTGGTCTCTTTTTCTTCCAGTTCCACGACAGGTACTCTTCCCTTGTGCGGCGCCTGAAGCTTTCTCAGGTTCTTAATTTTTTTATTTTATTTAATTTTGTTCCTTTTTCTCATTTTCTCAAAAGCTTCTAAATTCTATATCTTTTTTGATATTGATCGGTTCTACGCACCGTCAGTGTCGTTGGACTCGTCTCGACGAGAAGAACCTAAAACATATTTTTGATTTGAAGTCAGTTGTGTATTATTCAATCTGCTTTTCCACTTTTTAAATGGTTCTTTTTAAATAAATTTATCAAAATATAATTATTATGAATTATCACATGATAATTACAACAACTTATCAAATAATAATTTTAATAAAATTATCAAAGATTAATTATTTCTTTTTGAATAATAATTATGAGGAATTATCAAATGATAATTTTATTAAATTATTGAAAGGAAATTTGTAAATAATTATCAAGCGATAATTACAACAAATTATCATATGATAATTGAAAAATAATAATTTGTATGGAGTAAATATATATAATATTTATCCAAGTAATTAAAGGATAATTTCACTAAATTATAAAGGATAATTTGTGGAAAGCAAATTATCATAAGAAAATTTGGGAAATGTTAATTTGTAAGGGATAATTATTAGAATATAATAATTCAAATTATAAAGGATAATTTATTATAAATTATAAAAAGATAATTATAAAGGATTTTTAGTAAGATAAATTATCAAGATGTGATTATTTATGAAGGATAATTTCAAACACATGCATTAACATAAAACGATAATCCGGAGATTATCTAGGAGAGAGAAAATGTAATCGCATGTAATATTTTATTTCCTGGTGAAATAAAATGGAGGGATATGATTATCAAAGGAGGTTTATAATTATTCTTATGGATATTTATTGTGATTGCATGCGATAATCTAGAGATTATCTAGGAGAGTGAAAATGTAATTTCATGTAATATTGTACTTCCTTGTGAAATAAAATAGATGTTTTCATTCTAGGAATCCTTGACAAACATCGAACTTTGGTGTGTCGGATCTTATGATAATGTGACCTTGAGGAGGTGTATTGAACCACACTTGGTGGTTTATTATTGCTGCTGACATTGATGACCTTGAGGTAGGTGGTTCCGTTGTGATTAGTCAAATTGATTATCCTTGTTTTGCTTGATTTATCTAAATTGTTGATTTAAATTCAATTGCTCAAATATGCTTTTAATTAAATTGATAAAAACCTGATTCCAATGAATCGAGATATTTGAAATGGTTTTGGCATGGAAATTCAGAAAACCCCCAATTCCATGGAATTGGGTGCGTTTATAGAAATTGGCTAATTTAAATTGTTAAATTTAAATTATGGATTTGATGGAAATGATTTCAATTAAATTTTTGAATTATTTGTCGAAATAAATTGTGTAATGATATAATTGGTTTTGAATGGATTTCAAAATGGTGAAAATGGATTAAAATGATTTGATAGAAACTCATTGGTTTTATTCTTTTGAAAAGGCATGTTTTTTTAATAAAACCAATTTTGGTTTTAAATGGAAAGAAATTGGCACTTTTAAAATGGAAGAATGAGATTGATTGTATTTTCAAGCATTCTTAAAATAGTTCACCCATCATGTAAGAGTGCATGCAAGCCTTAGGTAGTTAGTGAGTTATTTGGATACACTCTACGCGATGACACGTTCTAAAACATACTTGCGGCGGGTCACATCCCCGACTGGTTGGTGACGATTCACTTTTGGCCAGTGTCATAGGGACGTGTGTATACACATTTTTCTGATTTCACATAGGGAGTGTGGAATCCTATAGTTGGTTAATACTATCGTACCTTTTGAAGGATGACCATGTTACTCGCTTGTTTATTTATATTTGAGATATAAATGTATGTCAATGTTTGTTCGAACTTCTTTACATGTTTGTTGAATTTATATAAATTGTTTTATATAAATGTTTTACTTAAACCATTGTTTAGAAATATTTCATCTCTTGTAAAGTAAAGCATGTGCTTTGAATTTATTTTTCCATTATTTTGAAAATGTATGTCACGACCTGTCCTCGGGGCCCGTGTCGTGACTACCCCAAGCCCGTCTTCCATAGGCTAGGGGCCGGCGACTAGCACCAACGCGTAATTCCCGGTAAAAAGGGAAGGCATTGCCTTTGTAAAGTAAACAAACACCACAGAGCAAGAAAGAAGAAGTAAACACTAAGAAAAAATTGGGTACAACAATAAGTGCGGAAAAGTAAGTGGGCCAGAATACAAACTCAAACTGAAAGTAAAGTACAACTGGAAAGGGAAAACAGCAACAGAAGTAAGGCCGCAACGTCGAGCCGTCCACTGGAAGTCTCACCTGAAGGGTGGGTACAGATAGCCTCCACAGCTCCTCGGGTCCAGTCGTCCGCTCCGAGTACGTCCCACCCAGTGGTCCACCTCCAGGTACCGACCTGCTCCTTGTGCCTCAACCACGATCAACGTTGTCCGTCGTCTGCAACCAACACAATGTAGTGCGGGCATAGCCCGTGCAGGGGTGAGTATAAGCTACTCAGTAGGGACCTCGAGACCCCCGTAGATCTCCCAGAATCCACAAAGGATAATCCACAAAGGAAAGATACAATCATGAAGTAACATCTTACTCTACTTAGGTATATGCCCATACATATACCTAAGTCATCAATTCGTGTTCGGCTCTAACATCCGAGCCCGAGTTCGATCACATCCACACAGGATAGCACAGCACAATCCACATAGGAAAGCAAAACGTAATCCACACAGGATATCAAGACAAACTTATCAAAGATAAGGATTGAAAGTCAAGATTCAGCTCACATAGGTATACTTCTTCGTAAGACGATAGAGATGATCATATATTGTCACTGATTCATCTAAGTCGTCGGACCCACAAAGGATCGATAGGTACTAACCCCCGCAATGACCCACAAAGGATCCGACCCACACAGGATCGATAGGTAACTAACCCCCGCAATGACCCACACAGGATATGTAGGCGTTGGCCCACACAGGACCGCTGAGCGCTGACCCACATAGGATCTGACCCACACAGGATTGGTAGCACTGATCCACGTAGGATCGCTGAGTGTTGTAGTCGTCGTCGTCGAATCCACGGAGGATTTCTGCACAGTCGTCATCGTCGTCGCAGTCGCAGCCAGCTCTAGAGTTCCCGCACACAGCAAGCTCATTCGGGAGGGTCCGCTCCACAAGCCGAGGGGATGATACATCAACTGAAACGTAGTCCGAAGTTGATGTATCCAAAATTTCTGTATCGTCAACAGGAACTCAGCGTCACAGACGGCGCGCCAATCGGACGCCCGGTCTGAGAGTTATTGGCTTTTTCGTCCCAGGGGCCCGGTTGGTTTTTAAGTCAAAACCAACCCGACCGTACTCCAACTTCGTCCAAACCTCGAGCGGAGTAAACCAAAAGGGTTGTCCCACTAAGAGGAATCCATCAAAGTCGAATGATGTCAATCGGACGTCCGAAGCTCAAGTTATAAGTGTTTCCGCTCCGAGGGCCCAGTTGGTTTCGTGTACGAACCAACCTGGCCGAACCCAAAGTAATCTGAAACCTTAAGTTTAATATACCTAAACGATCGTCTCGATCCAAGGATCGCTATGCAACAAATGGTGCGTCGATCGGAGGTCCGTAGCCCAAGTTATGGGTAACAGACCAAAAAAGTCCGGTATTAGGGGGTTCGGGCCCGGTCCGACCCGGCCCGGTACCCCTAGGTCGGCCCGAACCGGGTCGACCCGACCCGGGTCCGGGTCCGGCCTGCTTGGGCGTGGCCCGGACCGGCTGGCGCGGCCCGGCCTGGCGGTTCGGTCGGGCGGCTCGGCCGTTTCGGCCGAGCAGTGCGGGGTGGCACGCTGCCCCCCGCCAGCACGTAATCGCAGCCCCATGGGGGGCGGTCCTTGTCAACGGACGCGGTCAAGCGCCGCGTACCACCTCCCTCGGTCCCACGTGATCGCAGGACCTGTGGCCTGCCGCCGCCGCTTCAGCCGCGGCGGCCCATCCCGGCGGCGCGCCGGGCGCCTCCGCCTCCTGGCGACCGGCCGGTGTTGGCCGCCGCCTCCGGCTGCCGGCGAGGCGCGTCGGCGGAATGCTCTGCGGACCACCGGACGAGCTCCGGTGGTCGGATTTGCCTGTCGTCTTTGCCAACGGCCCTCCCGGGACCCGTCCTTCACTGCGAAGACCTCACAACGCCCGTGCGGCCTACTTCATCGTCGCCCGCCAATCCGCACACCAAGAACGAAGAGACGGTGGGTTCGGACTTGTTCGTTGGTCCTCACCCACCGTGTTAGCGGTTTAAAAAGTATTCTGAAAAAAAATTAAACATAAGACGAGGGTATAAATCACAAAGATTTAATTGAATCAAAACCTCTACCTCAAGCGAATTTGTTGAGCGAGGGTTCGTCGTGGAAAAGCACATCGCGGAAGAAGGCGTCGCGGAAGGGGGATCGTCGCGTCACGGAGAAGGAACGTCACGGAAGAAGCGTCGCGGAAGAAGCATCATTGGCATCGCGGTACACGGTATCGCGTAGTCGATCTCCGAGGATTTGGCGTTCTTCGTCGGAGATCGGTGCGTTCTTCGCGTTCTTCGCGTTCTTCGCGTTCTTCGTCGAAGAAGAAGCCTTTTCTCCAAATCCTATCCACGCAAAAAGTTCCCACCCAAATAAAATAAGTGTTGTATTATTTTATTAACACTCAAACCAACTCTTTGAAATTCAAAAAGAAAAGAAATGATCAATTAATTGAGGAGTTTAAAACTGCCCAATTAATGAGACGTTTAATAACCAGATTAAACGCAAGAGTTGACTTCATTAAAAAGGGGGGTGCGGGTGCGTTACTTAAGAAGAAAATAAATGCTGGGGCTCATGTGGGACCCACCTCACAAATATCCTACCAAGTGGTTAGGATATTTTGGGTCCCACATCATCCACTTAACATAGGTTAAGCGACTTAAAATAAAATAAATTGGTCGCACCATTTTATTTTATTCATTTACTTAACCCGAAAAAAAAAATAAAAACCACACCCGAGCAAACGCAACTCCGGAAAAGGTGTTTCTAAGAAAATATCGGCGCTGCAATTCCATCGGTGCCCTCGGAATTCGATTCCTAACACCAGTTCAAAAGTTAGAAAAACCCGCTCGTTCGTTCACTGAACGTACCCGAGCTAAACTTCGGAAAAAGATTCCGAGCACACCGAGCCTCGGAATCAGGTGTCGTCAGAAACTGCGTTCTTGTAAAATTCCCAAGAGTATTAAGAAAAAAAAATTTGAATTTTTCGGGTCTTTACATCACTCCCACCTCAGGGCTTTACGTCCCCGTAAAGATACATCAAAAATAGGGAAACAAATGTGGGTACTGAGCACACATCTGAGCCTCCCGCTCCCAAGTGCTCTCCTGGAGGTTCCTGTGCTGCCATCTGATGCGCACTAGAGGAATCGACTGTCCATGTAGGATCCGCTCCTGTCGATCCTCGATCTCCACCGGGACCTCCGCAAACGCCGCCCCGTCATCAATGTCAAGCTCCCCATGGTCAATGATATGCGTCGGGTCGTGCACGTATCTCCTCAGCTGAGATACATGGAAGACATCGTGCACCCGGTGCAACTGAGGTGGTAGAGCCAGGCGATAAGCCACCTCGCCAATCCTGCTGAGGACCTGGAAGGGTCCTATGAAGCACGGAGATAACTTGTCGCCTCGGCCAAATCTTCGTAATCCACGTCGAGGTGAGACCCGCAAGAAGACGTGGTCGCCATCTTCGAACTCCAGTGGTCTCTGCCTCCTGTCAGCATAAGACTTATGTCGGCTCTGAGCTGTCCTCATCCACTCCTGGATGACCTGGACCTTCTCTGTCGTGGCCTGGACCATCTCTGGTCCCACAAGTGCTGACTCCCCAGGGTCTGTCCAGCACAGAGGAGATCTGCAAGGTCAGTCGTACAACGCCTCGTATGGTTTCATCCTGATGGTGGAGTGGTAGTTGTTGTTGTACGCGAACTCCACCAAGGGTAGGTGGTCCTCCCAGCTACGACCAAACTCGAGGACACATGCGCGGAGCATGTCCTCGAGAGTCTGAATGGTCCTCTCCGTCTGACCATCTTTCTGAGGGTGAAAGGCGGTGCTCAAACGTAGTTGCGTCCCAAACGCCTCCTGAAACCCCTTCCAAAGCCGGTAAGTAAAGCGAGCATCTCGATCGGAGATGATAGATGATGTCACACCATGAAGCCGTACAATCTCCTGAACGTAAAGACATCCCAAGCTCTCCACTGAGCCCTGCTCTCTGATGGGTAAGAAGTGTGCCGACTTGGTGAGTCGGTCGATAATCACCCAAATGGAGTCGTGACCTCTGGAAGTGCGTGGAAGTCCAGTCACGAAGTCCATATATATGTCGTTCCACTTCCACTTCGGGACCTCCAAGGGTTGTACCAAGCCTACTGGTACCTGGTGCTCTGCCTTCACCTGCTGGCAGGTGAGGCATTGAGAAACGAACTCTGCCACAGCCTTCTTCATGCCCGGCCACCAGTGTTGTCGTCTGAGATCCTAGTACATCTTCGCCATGCCAGGATGTACCGCCAAAGGGAAAGTGTGAAACTCTCTCAGCACCTCCTCCCGTAAAGCAACTGGTACCAAGGTATGTCCTCTGAAAAGGATGTCGTGCTCTCCTCCTACAGAGAAACCATCAGGTGCCTGTCCTGAGGATATTTGTGCACGCCGCGTCTCACAGTCAGCGTCCCCACGCTGTGCCTCTCTGACCCGTTGCAGTAGTGGAGGAGTGACTATGAGTGACTAAAGGAAGGCTGTTTCATCTCTATCCATGAAGGATATCTGCAAAGCGGCTAGCTGCTTTGTCGCCTCCTCAAGTAGCTGAATGCTCGTCCTCCTGCTGAGAGCATCGGCTACCACGTTCCCCTTTCCAGGAGTATAGACTATCTCAAAGTCATAGTCCTGTAGGAACTCGAGCCATCGCTGTTGTCTCAGGTTCAGGTCCTTCTACGAGAAGATGTACCTGAGACTCTGATGGTCAGAATAGACTGTAAAGCACTCGCCCATTAGATAGTGTCGCCGCGTCTTCAGAGCGAAGACCACTGCTGCTAACTCCAGGTCATGGGTAGCGTAGTTCTGCTCATGCTGCCTCAACTGACATGATCCATAGGCGATCACGGCCCGCTCCTGCATTAGGACACATCCGAGTCTGGTCCCTGATGCATCGCAGTAAACTACATACCCTACTCCCTCCTTCGGCAACCTCAAGATAGGCGTGTTGGTCAATCTCTGTCTCAGCTCTTGGAAGCTCAGCTGACATCTGTCTGACCACACAAAGGGTTTCCCCTTCTTCGTCAAAGATGAGAGTGGTGCTGCAACTCTGGAGAAGTCTAGCACAAATCTCTGGTAGTACCCAGCTAGTCCCAAGAAACTCCGCACCTCTGTCACGCTCCTGGGTGGCTCCCAAGCTAGCACTGCCTCGATCTTCCCAGGATCCACTGCAACTCCCGCCTCAGAGATGACGTGTCCCAAGAAGTGGACCTCGCGTATCCAGAACTGACACTTCGAGAGATTTTCATAAAGCTAGTGCTCTCAGAGTGTGTCTAGTACAACCCGCAAGTGGTAGGCGTGCTCCTCCTCAGTGGTCGAGTAAATCAAAATGTCGTCGATGAAGACAACGACAAATCGATCGAGGTATAGCTGAAATATCCTATTCATGAGGGCCATGAACACTGCTGGAGCATTGGTTACGCCGAATGGCATAACCAAGAACTCATAGTGGTCGTACCGACATCTGAAGGTCGTCTTCTGCATGTCCTCGTCCCGAACTCTGAGCTGATGATAGCCTGACCTGAGGTCTATCTTCGAGAACCACCGTGCTCCCTTGAGCTGATCGAAGAGGTCATCAATCCTCGGTAGCGGATAATTGTCCCTCACTATCACCTGGTTCAGGCGACGATAGTCGACACAAAGTCTCAAACTCCCGTTCGCCTTCTTGGCGAACAATATCGGGGAAACCCAGGGTGAAACACTGGGTCAGATGAATCCCTTGCCCTGCAAGTCCTCCAACTGTACCCGTAGCTCTCAAAGCTCAGCGGGGGCCATCCGATACGCTGGAGTGGATATCGGGGTTGTTCCGGGGTACAGATCAATATAAAAGTCTACCTCTCTGCGAGGAGGTAGTCCTGGAACGTCGTCGGGGAAAACGTCTGCATACTGATCCACCACTGCAGGAAAACTAGGACTACGCACGTCAACTGCTCCTAGGATAAGGCTAGCCAACTGATGAGTGATGGGTTGTCCTCTCCTCTGCGGGAGTCCATCCTGTGCTGCGAAGGCTCCCTTCTCGCCGGTGAAGGTGAACCTGCTCCCGTCGGTGCGTACACACTGCACCTTGCGCCTAATACAGTCGATCTGATCATGGACTGTAGATAACCAATCTATGCCCAAGAGACGTCGTAAGGCCTCGACGCCGCTACAAGAAGATCTCAGCCGAAGCTCTTGCCTCCTAGATTAATCTCACACTGCCAGCACCAGTGCGTAATCGTCGAGTCTGCTACCGTAGGAGTCTCTAGCCGTAAGGATCGAGCCAACGGCTCTGTCGGAATCTCCGAGCTCCGAACAAGGGAAGCGGCTATGAAATAATGTCTCGCTCTTGTGTCTATAAGAACTGCAACAAGGGTGGAATAGACACAGATAGTACCTCGAATCATCTCGGGCGCGTCGTGGTCATAGGCCTCTGCTGCCTGAAGCTGCGCCTGTCTCTGCCCGCCAGCTCCCTGTGGTCGGGGTGGACCTCCTGGTGGTAGTGGTGGTAGAGCCTCAAAGCGTCGTCCACCACCTGCTGCTCGGCCAGCTCCTCTGCCTCGTTCGCCACGGTTGACCATCTGCCTCTGCCTGGGTGGCCCCTCAACCGTCTGCTGCTCCTCCGCATGGTGGGTCGGGCAGTCACGAGCCATGTGGCCCTGCCCGCCGCATGCGTAGCACTGTCTGCCTCTCGAAAGACTGGCTCCGCGCTGTGTGTCCCGCACTGCTGAACCAGTGTCCTGAGGTCGTCTGCCTGAGGGTCTGGTCTGCCTGGACCCATGAGTCATCTGTCGACTGCCTGCTGCAGAAGACTCTGCTACGTGCCGCCCTGCGGTAGGTCTCGCTGTTGATGTAGGTTCAGTAAGGAAGCTCTCGATCAGAAGGGCTCGCTCCAGTACCCCTGCCTGTGTCGGAATGCTGAGGGAGATCAGCGATGCCCTGATCTCATGCCTCAATCCCTGCTCAAAGGTCTGGGCCCAGAAGAATGGGTCTTGTACCTTGTCTGTCGAGTAGCACGAGAGATCGGTAAATCTCGCCGAGTACTGGGCGACCGTCAAGCTGCCCTGCCACAGTTGTAGAAGCTCTTGGATGCGCACCGCACGGAGGGTGGCTGGGACGAACTCCGAGCGAAAGAGGC
The DNA here is from genome assembly GCA_963277665.1 of Viscum album. Classification (NCBI taxonomy): domain Eukaryota; kingdom Viridiplantae; phylum Streptophyta; class Magnoliopsida; order Santalales; family Viscaceae; genus Viscum; species Viscum album. The sequence continues at coordinate 1,766,927,971 of OY728142.1, read as the reverse complement.
TCTCAAAGTCCATCCAGAGGAGAGATGCCTCATCGTGCACTTGGAGCATCAAGCTCCACCATCTTCCTGCTGCCGCGTGCAGGAGGCTCGCTGCGAGAATCACCATGAGGTCTGTCGGTGTCCTCACTAACCTGAAAACTCGTACAACTGTCTCCAGCCAATCCTCGGCTGCCTGAGGGTCCGTCTCCCCGCAGAACTTGGGCGGTCGCTGACGCTAAAACTCGTGCAGTGCACTAAGGCGACGTGCATCGTCAGCGGCTGGGGCTGGTAGCATCGGTGGCTCGGCGGGTAGAGGTATCGCTGGTACCTCTGCTGTCAAAGGGCCCTATACCGAGGCCTCGTCGCTCGGTGGGCTGTCGTCACGCACAACTCTCTGAACCCTAGCTGGCTGCCGTCGTGGGGTCATCCTGAAAAGAAACAGGTGTGCCACGGTCAAACAGTATACCTGATGAGTTGACATAAAGTAATCACAAAGAAAACTTGAAACACACATGCAATCAATGTTTTCGTGTATTAAGTCGGAAATCAGAAGTCAGGGACCTGGTGTACGGATACGTCGGCCGCCGCACCAACACTGGACTCTCTGGACTCATAACCACACTCAATACTCTTAACATTATTGCTTCACATAGAAAAAGATCAGAGTCCTGAGTTCTGCGGTAGAACCGAACTCCTCTGATACCAATTTGTCACGACCCGTCCTCGGGGCCCGTGTCGTGACTACCCCAAGTCCGCCTTCCATAGGCCAGGGGCTGGCGACAAGCACCAAGCCGTAATTCCCGGTAAAAAGGGAAGGCATTGCCTTTGTAAAGTAAACAAACACCACAGAGCAATCAAGCAGAAGTAAACACTAAGAAAAAACTGGGTACAACAGTAAGTGCGGAAAAGTAAGTGGGCCAGAATACAAACCCAAACTGAAAGTAAAGTACAACTGGAAATGGAAAACAGCAACAGAAGTAAGGCCGCAATGTTGATCCGTCCACTGGAAGTCCCACCTGAAGGGTGGGTACAGATAGCCTCCACAGCTCCTCGGGTCCAGCCGTCCGCTCCGAGTACGTCCCGCCCAGTGGTCCACCTCCAGGTACCGACCTGCTCCTCGTGCCTCAACCACGATCAGCGCTGTCCGTCGTCTGCAACCAACACAACGTAGTGCGAGCATAGCCCGTGCTGGGGTGAGTATAAGCTACTCAGTAGGGACCCCGAGACCCCCGTAGGTCTCCCAGAATCCACAAAGGATAATCCACAAAGGAAAAATACAATCACGAAGTAACATCCGACTCTACTTAGGTATATACCCATACATATACCTAAGTCATCAATTCGTGTTCGGCTCCAACATCCGAGCCCGAGTTCGATCGCATCCACACAGGATAGCACAGCACAATCCACATAGGAAAGCAAAACGTAATCCACACAGGATATCAAGACAAACTTATCGAAGATAAGGATTGAAAGTCAAGATTCAGCTCGCACAGGTATACTTCTTCGTAAGACGATAAAGATGATCAGATATTGTCACTGATTCATCTAAGTCGTCGGACCCACAAAGGATCGATAGGTACTAACCCCCACAATGACCTACAAAGGATCTGACCCACACAGGATCGATAGGTAACTAACCCCCGCAATGACCCACAAAGGATTTGACTCACACAGGATCGATAGGTAACTAACCCCCGCAATGACCCACACAGGATCGGACCCACACAGGATTTGTAGGCGCTGACCCACACAGGACCGCTGAGCGCTGACCCACACAGGATCTGACTCATACAGGATCGGTAGCACTGATCCACGTAGGATCGCTGAGTGTTGTAATCGTCGTCGTCGAATCCACGAAGGATTTCTGCACAGTCGTCATCGTCGTCGCAGTCGCAGCCAGCTCTAGGGTTCCCGCACACAGCAAGCTCGTTCGGGAGGGTCCGCTCCACGAGCCGAGGGGCTGATACATCAACTGACACGTAGTCCGAATTTGATGTATCCAAAAGTTCTGTATCGTCAACAGGAACTCAACGTCACAAACGGCGCGTCAATCGGACGCCCGGTCTGAGAGTTATTAGCTTTTTCGTCCCAGGGGCCCGGTTGGTTTTTAAGTCAAAACCAACCCGACCGTACTCCAACTGCATCCAAACCTCGAGCAGAGTAAACCAAATGGTCCGTCTCACTAAGAGGAATCCGTCAAAGTCGACGGCACGTCAATCGGACGTCCAGAGCTCAAGTTATAAGTGTTTTCGCTCCGAGGGCCCGGTTGGTTTCGTGTACGAACCAACCCGACCGAATCCAAAGTACTCCGAAACCTTAAGTGTAATATACTGAAACGACCGTCTCGATCCAAGAATCGCTACACAACTGACGGTGCGTCGATCGAAGGTCCGTAGCCCAAGTTATGGGTAACAGACCGAAAAAGTCCGGTATTAGGGGGTTCGGGCCCGGTACCCCCTGGGGCAGCCCGAACCGGGTCGACCCGACCCGGGTCCGGGTCCGGCCCGCTTGGGTGCAACCCAGCCTGGGCGCGGCCCGGCTTGGCGGTCCGGTCGGGCGGCTCGGCCGTTTCGACCGAGCGGTGTGGGGTGGCACGCTGCCCCCCGCCAGCACGTAACCGTGACCCCATGGGGGGCCGCTCCTTGTCAAAGGACGCGGCCGAGCACCGCGTCCCACCTCCCTCGGTCCCGCGCGGTCGCGGGACCAGCAGCCTGCCGCCGCGGCAGCCCATTCCAGCGGCGCACCGGGCGCCGCCGCCTCCTGGCGGCCGGCCGGTGCCGGCCGCTGGCGAGGCGCGCTGGCGGAGTGCTCCGCGGACCACCGGACGAGCTCCGGTGGTCGGATTTGCCTGTCGTCTCTGCCAACGGCCCTCCCGGGACCCGTCCTTCACTGCGAGGGCCTCACAACGCTCGTGCGGCCTGCTTCATCGTCGCCCGCCAATCCGCACACCAAGAACGAAGAGACGGTGGGTTCAGACTTGTTCGTTGGTCTGCACCCACCGCGTTAGCGGTTTAAAAATGCTTCCGAAAAAATTTTAAACATAAGCCGAGGGTATAAATCACAAAGATTTAATTGAATCAAAACCCCTACCTCAAGCGAATTCGTTGAGCAAGGGTTCGTCGCGGAAAAGCACGTCGCGGAAGAAGGCGTCGCGGAAGGGGGATCGTCGCGTCGCGGAGAAGGAACGTCACGGAAGAAGCGTCGCGGAATAAGCGTCGTTGGCGTCGCGGTACACGGCGTCGCGTAGTCGATCTCCGAGGATTTGGCGTCCTTCGTCGGAGATCGGTGCGTTCTTCGCGTTCTTCGCGTTCTTCGTCGAAGAAGAAGACTTTTCTCCAAATCCTCTCCACGCAACAAGTTCCCACCCAAATAAAATAAGTGTTGTCTTATTTTATTAACACTCAAACCAACTCTTTGAAATTCAAAAAGAAAAGAAACGATCAATTAATTGAGGAGTTTAAAACCGCCTAGTTAATGAGACGTTTAATAACCAGATTAAACGCAAGAGTTGACTTCATTAAAAAGAAAGGTGTGGGTGCGTTAGTTAAGAAGAAAAGAAACGGTGGGGCTCGTGTGGGCCCCACCTCACAAATATCCTACCAAGTGGGTAGGATATTGTGGGCCCCACATCATCCACTTAACATAGGTTAAGCGACTTAAAATAAAATAAATTGGTCGCACCATTTTATTTTATTCATTTATTTAACCCGAAAAAAAAATTTAAAAACCACACCCGAGCAAACGCAACTCCGGAAAAGGTGTTTCTAAGCAAATATCGACGTTGCGATTCTATCAGTGCCCTCGGAATTCGATTCCGACACCGGTTCAAAAGTTAGAAAAACCCGCTCGTTCGTTCACTGAACGTACGCGAGCTAAACTTCGGAAAAAGATTCCAGGCACATCGGGTCTCGGAATCAGGTGCCGTCAGAAACTGCATTCTTGTAAAATTCCCAGGAGAATTAAGAAAAAAAAATCCTTAAATTTTTCGGGTCTTTACAATGTATACCATGTTTTGTTTAATTATGCTTTAAAATGTCAAACCTGTTTATCTTTAATATTGAAAGAATTTCTTTGGATAATCTATATTTGACATCTGTTATGGAATTATTAGTGGTATCTTACTGGGGTTAGGCTCACACCCTACTTTTGTCTTCGGGTGTTTGTAGACTTTATTATTCCAGGTTTGAGCAAAGGGAACAAATCTCTTGGAGGTGGATCCAACTGTCGAGCTTTGGTCTTGGTGTGTTGTGTCCTTAGAGACTTTGGGGTTATTTTTCCATTTTAGTACTTTGATTGTAGTGATTTGGGCTGGTTTATGTCTTGTTGACTTCTGGTACATTACTCCTAGTGAAATTTCTTTTGTAATGCATACTGTTTGGTTTCTTTTCTTCTGCATTGTTGGTGGCAAAATCGTTCTCACTTTCTTGTTGTGTGATGTCAGGTGCTAGTCGCCGACCTATGGGGATCAGGAACGCCCTTCTGGCTATGTCAGGGTTGGCTTGATTATCGGGTTACCAAGGTACCCGGGTTGGTTCGTAACATGTTCAATAAATGGAAGTGGAGTTCGAGCGGATCGATGCTGGTCCGATAGTAAAATAATTATTTGCAAGGTGATAAATAATTATTTAACTAGTTGGCACAAATTAAAATAACGCTGCTTTTATTTTGTGATGCAGAATTTTATTTATAATTCCATTTTGCGCAAGTTGGCGCACCATAAATAATGACACAATATTATTATTAATAGCATGAGTTTTCTCTAAGGTTATGAATGTATTTAATTGATGTTACGAAATTAAATGTTGTAACTGAAGCCTCATGTCAATAAATAGACACGTACGTCTATTGTGTCATGTACTGAACTGCACACCCAATGAATTGCGAATTGTTGAGTTAAACAATTTATCTCTCGAATCTTTTTCCCACCCCTCTCAAGAACGGGAGACGTTCTTTAAGGCAGAAGAATAAGCGATCAAGAACGACCGACACAAAACATTCGTTTCGCTATGCTAGCATCCGGAGAACGAGTGGTGTCGATCGGAGGCCATCCGAACAAGTGTGGATCACCGATAGAGGGATTCTGGTTTGGATCCTCGCAAGCGTGACAAGATAATTCGGAAGGGTCATTCCGGATGATCAACATCATCAACGAAGAAAATACTGAAGATCTAAGTATTCTTTTGTTATGAAATTAATTAAATCAATTATAAACATGATGCGTAAGATCCACTCTAAAAGTTTCAAGTCTCTTCCTTCTTTATCTAAATTTTTGATTCTATTCCGTAGAGACTGGTGTTCGTCGTCGTATTGATCCCAAAATAATCATTGATCGTGGTAAAAATTAAAGTTGGGCGTTAGCCCAACCGTGCTTCCGCTACACCCGGAACCTACAAAAACATATCGATGTTTTGTGTCATTGGATCTCCGACATCCTTGATTCGAGACAATTGGAGCTCGAGAAGACCAACACATATGACAATGACTCACACATGTTGACCATGATTTTATCCAGAGGTAAATTTGAGACTTGGTGACTGATTGCTGGGTTGGGGGTGATCCCCACTTGAGTTGGAGAGGGGGTTTGTTGGGGGCCCTCCTCATGTGGCGACCCCACGTGCTTCTTTTAAAAAAAAGATATGAGTTGGGTGTTACGTATCTTCAAGTGGATGTATTTTTTAAGCGGGTATTTTTTTTAGGCGTAGCCCTCTTCTCTACTCTTCTACAGGCAATGTGGTTAGTGTTTTTTAGTAGCAGTTTTCAGATTTGCAATTAGAGAAGTTCCTATGATTTGATTTTTTTTTCTTCATATGTGATGTTCTTTAATCTGATTGTTGTGTTTTTCTTCTGCTCCTTTTCGTTTAACCATGATCATCTGCTCTTCACAGTTAGATCTGTTTGGATTTCTTTATCAAGACATGTTCTTCGTTTCAAACTAATTTAAGACAACATCTGCTTTCTGTCATTGATCCTTTTTTTATCATAATATGATTTTTGAGATCTCACTCATCATTGGAAGTCTTTATCATGTACTCTTGATTATTAGTGGATTCTGATTTATAAACTAGGACTTTGGATTTTTTGCCTTTTGAGTTTTCATGTTAAGATATTACTCGCGTCGTCATTTTTTTCTGCACATGTTTTTTTATCCCTGTGTATCAGTTTTAATTTTTTCGGGATTGTTTGAAGGGAAAGAAAATTTTTACACTAGGTGTTCGTTTTGTTGTTCGTTTGCGCATTTGTACGTCTTTTTCAAGAACAAACTATGTTTTTCTTACAATGGTGCCCATCAGCTGGTGGCTTCAGGCCCCTATGATATTAATCGGCTCTGATTGGATCATTTCCTTTCATGGCTTGACGTTTGTACGTCAGTTGATCTTCGACATTAATGAATTAAAAAACTCAAAGATGGAGTGATTCAATTCAAAACTCATATTAAAACCTATCTTATACGTTTATATTGGTAAAGCTAGAGGACCACCCCTCGCTAACCCTAAATTCTTCCATTGGGAACCCACGAAACCCTCTCTACCTTCTCGGCGACTGTTAGGTGGAGGCATTGTCGTTAGTGTAATAAAGATGAAGGGCTCTTCTGTCCTGTCCCGCCTCCACCAGCTGTATATCAACCACGAAACCAACACAACCTTACATCGTCGATGATGGACCACCGCACCGCCATCTGTTCTGTTTTTAAAACATTATTTTATTGCATTATATTTTAAATATTTTGAACTCGTATTCAATATTAATGAGGATGCAGTCCGTACCAAAGTGGCCATCCCACATGACGCGCATTTATTGCCGCAAAGTGCCCACGCTTTGCCAAATCTAACCATCAAAATTCTTTGTCGGTCAATTGAACGGTGGATTAAAATATATGAGGTTTAATAACTTCTATCTTGACCTACCAGTCCTAATTACACAGGAAAAATCATTTGACAAGACTTAATAAATAAACATAATTCGTTAAAATTGAAATTAAATACACAGATTTTTTTATATATTTTTTGTTTCACATAAACATCTTTTTAATTATAAATTAGACCAATTGACAAAATAAGTGTCTGGCTACCACCAACCAATGATATATAATATAAGTGATCAAATATCACCAAAAACTATTTTCATTATCATTTAATATCATATTTATAAATTATAGAATTGCCCCACAGAGCTCACCCTCGTAGTTGTGCCCACATGACAGTGTTTGGGAGGTCTCGAATTCGAACCTCTCTGCGTGCCGTGTAGTTTTTCATTGTTTATCCCCCTCCCCGCACCAATGTACTATATATTATAGAATTTACAAGTCTTCAATATATATATAGAGAGAGAGATGAAGACATCTTATTGTGATATGTTATAAATAATTAGTACTCCCGTACATTCGCACGACGCTATAAAACAATTCTTATTTTCAATAACAGAATACCATTTTTCAAACGTAATAATTCATATTAATATTGAATATATTTAAAACACAAATGAGTGGTACATAGTAATAGAATAGAAGTTAGAGAAATTGTTGATAAATCATAAAACATAGTAGTAAATATTTAGTTGAATTAATAAGGAATAGAAATTTATATTGGGCATTCATGATGGAGAAATCAATTACATAAATTAAAAGACGATTCAAATGAATAATTCAAATTATGGTCATTATAATATTTAAAGTTGGAAGGTATGTCATGTAACTGAAAATAAAGAAATAAAAGGGCATGATAAGAAGGATGGGTGAGACTGAAGTAAATAGAGGTGAAGGGTCTAACATTACCTTGACTATCAGCTGAGCACGTTGCATGCAAAGGCTTGATCTCAACCCAAAGGTTGCAACGCCGATACTCCATTGGTTTCCACTGAAGTGGCATGGACTCCCCAGCAAATACAATTAGTGGTGCAGCAACTTCATGGACCACAGTGCTCGATGATGCTTCATGTTAGGGCGGTCATTGCACCCAAGACGGAAGACATGATCTGCAAGTGGATTTGTTGCAACATATTTCAAATGAAGATTTTAATAAAAAAAATGTTGATATAAAATGACAGTAGTAATTGATAGATCCTTATTGCACATGCACTTCACAACAATCACTATATAAATACAGTTACTATGCTAAAACCATTGAAAATGGGTGACTGGTTTTCAAATAGTGATACAGTTTATACATGGTCTAAAAAGTAATTCAAGTATCTAAACTTATACACTGTATAATATTTTTATGTTGCATGTAAATAAAACTGTTGAAATGAAAGTTGGGTAAACTGGAAGGTGACATTGAAATAAGTTAACTTCATTCTCTTTTTTGGAGGAATCTGATAACCTATGACTTCTATGTTATCCAATTCCAAATGAAGATTAATAAAACATCAATATTTCTTATGCTCTAACATTTATAATAACTACCATAATATTATTACCTTCCACTTTTTGTTTCTGCAGTAGCCCATCTCCACAAGATTCCAAATGAAGTTGTATTTCATTGAAATATGATTCAATAAGGAGTCCAATTATGGTTTGTTGGCCAAGTGAATCACTCTCAGGCTATCAAATTATAACAGGATAATATTTTACCATTTTTAAATACCCACTTGTTTACCCTTCAACTAAACCAACTCTCTCCGCCTAGCCGCATTTGATCCAACCACCAACTATGGCAATGTCTGCATCCATCTACTACGATCTGCACTTCAGTTTCTCTACCTCCAACTCTCATCTCATTGCTTCCACCCACTGGTGCAGCCCTATGTTCTGCATTCACAGGAGTTGAAGATCCTCCATTGCTCTCATGGCATCCTCCAACTTATTCTCAAAAGTCAGTTTCACCTCAATCACCTCCTGCATACAATTAATGGTGTTCTCGACCTATTGATTGTCGAATAAAACCCATTTCATTGGAGGAGATGGTGTAATCTATAGACTAAAGCTTTAAGTACACCTATAAACCCATCACCGTTGTTAAAAACAGTTCAAAAAAGATACGATCTTGTTCTCCCATTTATTTCTCTGCAAATCTATAGAATTCATGACTCCGGCCGCCGTCACCCATCTCCGGACAGCGGTTCACCAATCCATTTTTTCCACTGAAACCATCTTCATCTGTGTAGAATCTATACATAATTCTTAAAAAATAAATTAAATATGAAGAAACATAGTTTTATCAACAGTCAAAAGGTATTATGTTGATTGACATGATTCATAGGCATTGTGACTAAAGAACACTAATTCATACCTCTTGTTTCAATGAAATTTAATCATAAGTACTAAGAAAAAATTACTTAAGGATTTCCAAAAACCCTTCATTTAGTTAATATAGATTCATTTTTTGTAGAATATAAAAATACAATTACGATAAACAATACAGCCCCGTGAAAATATAGAATTAAGGTACCTAGGATTTTTCTAATAGTGAAAATGAAGGGAAACATTACACCCACATGAAAGTTGTTAACATACTATCACAAATCCGTATCAACCCACAAAATATAGACCAAACCTAGAGGTGTATTAGCTGCTCACTCACAATTATCCACCCATGCAAAATACCTCATTTGAAATTACATTTGCATCAACTCAAAAATAAAACCCTTTGGCCTAACACATGCATGTATAATATACAGTAAGGTTAAAATGGAGACTACCTACTTCATAGAAGTCATCAACCTAGAATGATAGTTAGTACGATATTAGATCCTTTTTTTCATCCCCCAAAGCATTCTTAATTGAAATGAATATGCTTCATCTTATCCATCACTGCAATGAAAAATGGAAGAGGCACATGCTGACTTAGGTTATATAAGTAATAATATAAAAATACAATTTACCCGAATATACTTCTCTAATTATATGTACTTTTTTGAATGGTACAGAGAATGTCTCTCCATTACTAATGGTCAATTTATTCCTACTAGTCATCATTGAATCATTACCAATTAGAACATATCAACACATGATTTACCTCATCTAATAAAACTATGTTCAAACATAATTGAAATATCTCTCACTATTATACACCTACGAATTAATCATTATTAAAATAACATGGAATATAATATGTTTAAAGCCCATTCATTCACCATTTTCCACGTATTACAGTTTCTCTAGTCTCTTTTCTCCCTATTTGGAAAGAAGATATGATTCGATGGTTGAATCACTCCTCATTCGTATCAGGTTAGATTTTAATGCATAATGGTTATATGACACATTAGTGAAGGATTCATGAACTTATACTATAAATAAAATGTCTGGTACGAGCAATATGGATATAAACATGAGCATCATTTCAATCCAAACTACATGCCCATAAATTATGGAGAAAGTGAAACAAAACTCATCTGGTCAAAATTGAATTATACAATCAATGCAGGGGTATACACACGTAACCACAAACCACAATATAATAAAAATAGAATCTGATCAGTAGAATATATATAATATATTAAATAGAGTATAAAAGGAGAATAGTTTCAGTATACAACTATTTGATACCAATCGAAACTGTATGGAAAAATGTTATGAACTTTTTATGATATACAAATTTTTCCTCAAGGAAAGGAAAATTGAAAGGGGTTACTAAATAAAAGTATAGGAAAAAAACATGAAACTAGATACTGAAAAATCACATAGTATTGACTAAAATATGTAAGGTTTTTTTTGAAATTGGAGTTCAATGTAATTGAACTGAAAAGAATAATATGCAAGAGATGTACTAATCAAAGAAATTCATTAAAAATTTTTAACGCTTTGACGAGTCTATACACAAAATCTATTAAAAAATGTATGAAATGAAAATATTCAAAATATATAAATATAAAATTACCAAAATATATAAATCAATATATATAGTCTAATTCAACTGATAACTGACCTCTAATTTTGTCAGAAAGTGTTGGCATAGAAATATATATTTGAAAATTATTCAATCTAAAAAAGGAATAAAGATATTAAATTAGAATAAAAAATAAAATTACACAAATAAATTCCAACCAAATGAAAATTAGAATTAAAATGTTGAAGGGAAGCTCCATTTTCATACCTCACCCCAAATAGATGTAGTTTCACATATTGAGATCATCGAAAGAAAATAGATTTCTCGTTTCTGAAATGTCTGTAAGTGAAAGAAGAAACAAATGTGGAAATGAATTTAGGAAAAACATCACGTTCCTCTATTGTAAAATGAATAAATCAATAATGCAGTGAAATGAAAATTTTACAGCTAACCAGTTGAAGACTAAATGATAATCCGGATTTGTATGCAGAGAATAGTTAATGTTTAGTACATAAAATGATAAACTAGATTTTTATACAAAAAGAATTGAAAAGAATTTATCGAATAATAGATGTTGAACCACAATACTGAAAAATGTTAGAAGGGTCTCCAAAATCTGAATATGTTGAGGGGAAAAAGGAACACAATATTTTATGTTATTTGGGAAAGAAACAGTAGTCTCAAAAAATTGTATACATAGTCAATGTAGTAATATAATAGTTTAGTGAATGCAAATAACCTTTTAGTTCATCTATTTCAAGTTGTAGTGACATATGTGCAGCATTCAACTTCAAGTTATGTGTTATTGATGTATATTTAGTAATAGAAAGTAAATAGTAAAATAGTTCAATGTTGAAAATATAATGTCCACGTTGATAGACCTGTGAAGTTGAATGCAGGATCTATGTGAGAGTTTCTTCTAGGAGTAGTTTCCATCAAGGTATGATTCATTGAATGTTGTTCCTTGATCGATTGTGTAGAACCTACATTCTTATTAATCCCTCCTCAAAATAACATCATAATTAACAATGTTATTAAATATTATAGTGTATATATATAAAGAGATATATAGAAGAGAAACCTAATATACTTGCTGGAATGTATAACATACCCTAGATGAAAGAGGATTGCAATTTCCGATAGTAGTATAAGGAGAACTATTGATCATAGTAGTTACATGCATAAAAATATATATTGCACTAATAGAGAATAAATTTTGTACTAGACTGTTTTGTGCTTACTGTGATGAGGAGGAAACGACTGACTCTATAAAAGTATGAGCATTTTTATTAATACCTTGTCAGATTAATAATAGTACAGGTTGTTGTTAAATAGAAGTGCAACATATAAACCATATAGGAAAAGAAATTTCAATGACAACATGCTCACAGAAGGAAAGACCGTGTTATATAATGGTATTTGTTTATTGTCTTCTCTTGTTTGATCCAACATATATCATTGACATATTTGAACACTCTTGAGGGATTGTGAAATAGGGAGATGATAAATTATAGAAAGACATGGTTATCTATTTTGCAGTATGAAATCAAAGTAATTAAATTTGAGATTGTAAACGGAACTAAAAATTGGTGGATATAGGTGATAATGGAATTCATCGACGTCTTTCTATGCTATTAGCTGGTGTGACCATTTCAGTTGTACAACATTTTCCAACGATTATTGTTCTCGTAAAAATGTTAGTACAATAAAAATACACATTTTCAGGTAGGGAGATAATATTTTACAGAGTTATTATATTTTGGTTTTCAATAAGGTAACCAAAGAAAAAAGTAATGGAATTTTTAAATTGAACTTACCATTACTGGGTAGAGATGAAAAATGCATACGTGTTCTTGTTTGAGTGCTTTCTGTTGGTGTTACAGGTTCAGTTGCATCAATGTTTTCAAGAGATATTCTGCCTGTATAATTGAAATTATAGTAAATATATAATATGTTGATTGATAAATAATGGAATAATATCAGGACTGTAGAATAGAAATAAGACAACCTAATTGGCATTGTTTCCGTAGTAGCCTTTTTTGAAATCCCACGTCTCTAGATCTCGACAAAGAGTGAATATTTGTATGGTGTATCTTTTTATTTAATTGTAAAGGAATTAAACAAAACCATGGATTGTAGTACTATGAAAGAGTGTAAGAAATGTATATTCTAAAGATAGACAATCTTTAGAATCTGCATGTAATCACTGAATATTCTGCTGACTGTAACGTAATCTCTATTAAATCATAAGGAACATCACTGCTAGAGTTGTATGTCCAAATGCCACCAGTTATAGTTACTTAATATGATGAATCGAATGTAAACCATGGTAATAATGAATAGTCAATAAACAAAGTTTGAGTAGACTAAACATGTGTACTTGGAGTATTTGAATATTAAAAATCAGTACGAATGTATCATTACTTTTTGATAACCTGAAAAGAATCAAAGATGCACAAAAGGGATAGGTATTGACAGACAGAAGGATAACATACATGTTTCATAGATGTTGCTCTATAGGATGTCTGAAGAATGTATGGTTGAAGGTAAGGTGGTCCTCCAGGAGGCTGTAAATCTTCATGAATAATGGTTATCACTGCAGCTGGTAATGGAATGATTTGTAGGAGGTGAACCAAAGGAGAAGCCGAGGGTACTCGTGGACAGGTTAGAAGAGTACAATTTGTAGAGGAAAATAGAGGACAAGTAGGTTTTTTTCGAGCACGAAGGAGCTGAAGCCCTAGTCTGTTGATATATAATGGAGAATCTTTACTGGGGAGACCGAATAGAGAAGTGGAGGAAACCCAAGATTGGGGAGTCTGAAGGAAGTGAAGTCAGTAATTGGATATGCAGTGGAAACCCTAGTTTGAGAAGACTGAAGAAGCTGAAGGTGGTGGACTACGGGGATAGAATAATGGAGGAGAAATGAAAACTAGAGATTGGGGAGAATAAAGTCACGATGGGGATCCATGTGAGGAAGGAATATTAGAGGAGTCATGGAAACCATAGATTGGGGATACAGAAGTCACGACGAGGAGGCCGACTGATTGGTTGGAGAAGCAGCGAAAACCCTAGTTTGGGAAGACTGAAGAAGCTGAAGGCGGTGGACTGTGATGATAGAATAATGGAGGAGTAGTGGAAACCATAGATAGGGGAGATGAAATTCATGATGGGGAGGCTAGATGATTGGTTAGAAGACAGTAGGAAGGAAATAGGGTATCGATGAGAGACGCTTATAGGGTGACACATGGTAAGAAACATGCCAAATTTAGTATATATATATAGATTTTTTGATGAAATTTGTGAAGCGGAGGAAACCCAAGATTGGGGAGCCCAAAGGAAGTGAAGTAGGTAATTGGAGATGCAGTGAAAACCCTAGTTTGAGAAGAATGAAGAAGGTGAAGTTGGTGGACTGCGAGGATGTAATAATGGAGGAGAAACGGAAACTGGAGATTGGGGAGAAGAAATTCATGATTTGGATCCACGTGAGAAAGAAATATTGGAGGATCCATGGAAACCATAGATTGGGGATACAGAAGCCACGATGAGGAGGCTGACTGATTGGTTGGAGAAGCATAAAAAACCCTAGTTTGGGAATACCGAAGAAGCTAAAGGTGGTGGACCGAAATGATGGAATAATGGAGGAGTAGCACAAACCGTAGATAAGGGAGATGAAATTCGTAATGGGGAGGCTAGATGATTGGTTAGAAGACAGTAGGAAGGAAACATGGTATCGATGGGAGATGCTTAAAGGGTGAAACATGGCAAGAAACATGCCAACTTTAATATATATATAGATTTTTTTGAAGATATATTACACACACACACAGATATATATATATATTGAGGAAAAAGAAGTAACTCATATATTGATATATTAAAGATCAGGTAAAATAAGAAAAGACAACCAACTGGGGACCAAATCCAACCAGACATGTGAGTCATTCAAGAGGCTTCAAATAGCTAAATGATGAGTTTCCATATTACCCTCCCTTTTGGTAAAGGATAAGGAGAAATCCCAAAAGCGTAGTTGAAGTGAATGGATCTTCAAGATAAGAATGTAAAAAGGCTGGAGTCCAGCCTCCGGAGTAGAGATAACACAAACTATAGTGAAGTAATATGATTCCAAAGTGTTGGAATATCACCCTTGTTCCAAAGAAAATTCCATTTCAAGAACAATTACTTGTTCTTTTATGACTGAATGCAAGAGCAACACCATGAAAGAAGAATGAAAACCCGTGATGATCAACCCATGAGAGTCACGAGTGATGGAACTAAAACCTATGATGTGTTTATCCAAAGGTGATGCATCAATGTTAATTTTTAAGGTTTCAACAATGGGGGGATATAGGTACAAGAATCAGGCTTGATCATAGGGTTTTCAAGAATATACTCATTGCAGTTTCATGCTAATAACCGGTGGGATGCATTCTTTTCCCAAAAGGTGCATGGATTGGAGACCTGGTTAAAGAGAATATTGTTTCTCCTCTCCCAAATGATCCATGCCACAGTGTAATGGGAAGCCCGGTCCTCAACAGCATGGTGAAAAGACCATTTTTTGAGAAGAGCTACGAGATTAGGAGCCATGTCCAGGAGGTTTTAAGTATGAGAGTTGAAGGTGCGCCGAACATTCCTCACTCTGGGGCAATGAGAAAATAATGTGCATGGGATATTCAGGCATGGACATGCATATAGTGCATGTTGGATTGTATAAACCATGGAAAGAGGCAAGGAACTCTAAATAATGAAGGATCCCGATGCAGACTTGCCACCAGAAATAATGATATTTAAGGGGGATTCATAGGAACCATATAGATTTCCAAAGACACTCCACCTCTAGAGTCATAGAAGTTGTAGCCATCACATACCTATATTTAATAGTGTAAGTGCTAGAGTTTTCCCTACTCCAACATAAATGACCATGACCCAAATCTCTAGCCACTAGGATACTAAGAATAAATTTCTAGAATCCCATGTCATTGATTATATTAGTTGGATCTTTCTTATATAATAAAGAATATTTTACACCGTAGATCATACGTACTTGTGACCTATATATATGTGTTGTGTTAGAGTAAAAAAACACAAACAATATAATCAATGTTAAAAACACTTGACCTTTATTGGAATTTTCTTTTAGCATTGATAAAGGGATCCTTTATCAGCCATTTCTTTTAGCACTGATAAAAGGGACCTTTATCAGCGCTTTTAGTAGCTATCACTCATAAAGGGGTTATTTATCAGCATTGATAAAGGGGCCCATTTATCAACATTTTTTAGTGCTAATAAAGGGATCCTTTTTCGGTGCTGATAAAGGCCATGTAACTGTTGCAAAAACCCTATAATAGCACACCCAATCAAAATACAAATAAGCAGAAACACATAAAAATAGGAAATCACATTAAAATACAAATATAACATTACACTATCATTTCAATTAAAAATGAACATAAAAAATATTTACATTGATGTGATATTTAAAATTAATCCAAAAAAATTACAACCAATATACAAAATCGTAACTCGTATTAGGTTTTCTCCAAAGATAAACCTATATATAAAAGATCATCCCTGCAATAAAACCAATGTTGATTTTAGTAACAGTAAATAAAAAATAAACAAATTTTAATTTTAATGTTATAAAATCCACATATGATAAATTATATTGTTAATTACAATATATATATATATATATTAATGATATTATCAGTTAATCATGCATTGAATTGAAGTGCAGTCAATTCCTACACATCATAAATGATTTATGGATCTGTGTCCTAAATTTTGAGAACAGTACGAGCTTGTTTGCTCAGTTTTGGCTATTTGATACATGTTTTAAACTAAAATGACACTTTTATATTGAAAACGTGTACTTTGAGTCATACCTACCACAACATGAATCAAATTGATGTGCGATTGATTCTTATATGTCGTAAATTAATTCTAGATCATTTTCCTTAATTTTGAAAACAATCTGATCTTGTTTTCTCAATTTTGGCTATGTGATATGTGTTTTAAAGTAAAATGAAACTTTTATATCGAAAACATGCACTTCGAGTCATGCTAACCACATCATCAGTCGGATTGATGTGCGGTTGATTCCTACTCATCAAAAATGAATTATGGATCTTTGTCCTAAATTTTGAAAATAATTTGTTATAATTTTCTTGGTTTTGGCTATGTGATGCATGTTTTAAACTAAAATGACACTTTTATATTGAATACAATCCGAGCTCTTTTTCTTAAATTTTCTATGTGACACTTTTTAAACTAAAAGACACTTTTATATTGAAAACACTTACTTTGAGTCATACCGACCACATCGTGTGTCGAATTGACATGCGGTCAATTTCTACACATCAAAAA
Source organism: Viscum album (assembly GCA_963277665.1). Taxonomy (NCBI): domain Eukaryota; kingdom Viridiplantae; phylum Streptophyta; class Magnoliopsida; order Santalales; family Viscaceae; genus Viscum; species Viscum album. The sequence continues at coordinate 1,766,910,863 of OY728142.1, read as the reverse complement.
TGAATTATGATTTTTTTTTCAAAAATTTTAAAAATAATATGAGCTTGTTTTCTCAGTTTTGGACATGTGACGTGCATTGTAAACTTAAATGATACTTCTATATTGAAAAAACGCACTTCAAATCATACCAGTTACATTGTACGTTAGATTGATATGCGGTTGATTCCTAAAAATCACAAATAACTTAAGGATCATTGTCCTAAAGTATCAAAACAATATGAACATGTTTTCTCATTTTTGAGTATGTCATGTGTGTTTTGAATTAAAATGTTGATTTTAAACTAAAAACATACACTTCGCATCATACTAGGCACACCGTGTATCAGATTGAGGTGTGGTTGATTCATACAGGTCATAGATGTGTTATGGATATTTTTTCTAAGGTATAAAAACAATCTGGATGCATTTTATCAATTTTGAGTATGTAGTATTTGGTTTGAACTAAATTGTCAATTTTAAACTAAAATCAAACACTTCGAGTCATACCGAGCACACCATGTATCAGATTGAGGTGTGGTTGATTCCTACACATAAAAAATGACCAATGGATCATTGTTCTAATGTATAAAAATAATATGAATGCGTTTTCTTAATTTCGATTATGTCACACATGTTTAGAATTAAATTTTCAATTTTAAATAAAAAATATGCACTTTAAGTCATACCAGACACACCGTGTATCAAATTGAGGTGAAGTTGATTATTACATGTCAAAAAATGATATATGTATCATTTTCTTAAAGTATAAAATCAATATGAATGAGTTTTCTTGGTTTTGAGTATGGGATGTGTCTTTTGAACTAAAATTTAAGTTATAAACTAAAAACATACATTTTGAGTCATATTGAGAACACTATGTATCATATTGAGGTGTGGTTGATTGAGGCGTGGCTGATACTTATGCTATTCAAGACAATGTCCAGGATAGATCTTTTGGGAATTCGTAAATTTACTTCAATTGTAAGAAAATACCTTGGTAGATGAGAACTTCTATTTGAAATGTGGGGTCTCTTCCAAAAATGAATTAAATAAAATTATTGTGATCATAGATTTTGTAAATGAATCCTTATTATGCAATTTATTTTTTAGGTAGTATGTGGTTTCCTCTTACATCCGAAAGGAACATGTTCTCTCATTTCTTTCTTGTTGAAAATAGTTGAAATCAAAGTATGACTTCCAAAAATATTTGTGAAAAAAACTAAATCAGTTTTGGATAAAAATGATAAGTAAATTAGCTTAAAAATAGTAGATAAAATGTTGAAAAAATTAACTAAATAAGTAATAAGAATTCACTTTTCCTGATGTTTATATAAATTATTGAACCATTTCCCTATCACCATTATCTCAATTATAGTCACAAAGTCCAATATCTCATGAGCATGAGCATCTTTGAACATGTTACTAGCTCTGTCATAATTCATAGAGTGTAACCCTTCATTACACTTATCCTTGAAAAATAGGTCAAAGATAATATATGAGAATTATGATACTAATTCTTCACATCCCAAATGTATCTATAAGGTTATAACCCATAAAAGATCACAAACATAATTGGTGATCACCTAAATTTGATGTCAGAAAAAATTCTGACACTATGTAATTTCCCACGTATCACTAAACATATTTACTTCTTCTTTTGAGCATGTAGATTGTTGAAAATCTTGGTAGTACTAAGAAAATATAGACAAACAAATGATTAAGAAATATTTTAAATTAAATTTTAACTACCTTTAGAAATTAACTGTTAAGGGGTTCTAGTATTTTGATGGTATACGCTATCTTTCATAAATTTTCAAATTTAATATCCATAATCATTGTCATTTTCTTGTTTTAGAAACAACATAAACATTAACCAAAATAAGTAAATTGTTTTGAAATATGTTTTGATAATTTTATATTATTATAGATACCTTAACTTTTTTCTATTTGAAGAAATAAATAGTATTCTTATGTTCAGTCACTGACCTTATACCATGATTTATCGTATATTTATAGATCACCCTATCATAAGAAAATTCTCATTAAAACAAAAATTAAAACATATAATTTAAAGTTTATCTGTAAAGTATTGGTTATAGTACATTAAAAATTTACAATAATCATAATGTGTGGTTAGTTTGATGGAAATCCATGCATTGGATAAAAAACATAAATATTTAGAATATCCAAATTAATTATGACCAGAATCCAATGCTTCCTAAAAAAACAAATAATTAATAAAAAAAGAAAAATATATTTTATACGATTAAATTGATAACTTTTACCCCATCATTACAGGCATCAAGAAGAGTTTGTTATCTGATATTTTCTTCTCAAAATCCACTCTTATTTCATCTTTTCTCATTTTAATTTCTTTAAATTCAAATGAAAATTTATCCATAGAAATGATATAGGGATTAATGAGTTCAAATCTAGTATCATAGGATTTTTACTTTATATTGTACTAATATATAGTCTTGTAGAAAATATGAAAAGTTATTAACTATTATGAACATAGTAAATCATCTTTTAGAAAAACATATTATGAAAATTTACTTCATGTATGTATTCAAAACTGAGACTCTCAACCATTCAAACTTGATAATCTCATTTATACTCTCCAGAATTACCACATCTATAACGACATTTACAAATATTTCTTCTTTTTATTGAATGTATGGAATATTTCTATTTTTTAATGCGGTGTATGCATGAACTTGTAATGTTAATATATTTCAGTGGATTTGGCAGGGAGAAGGTGCTCCTATAAGGTCCTTTTTTTCTTAGTCAATTAATTGGATTGTCTTGATCCTACCTTCCATTTCCCCATCGTTTTATCCATATATAATACCATACCTCATTTTAGACCATTTTTCATCAGTTTTTAAAGGTTTTTAATTCAAAAAAATTTGTTAAGGACATACCTCATATACCTTTATAATATTTTATAGCCATTATATAATGAAAAAAAAATTCTATGAATGAAATCCTCCTCTTATAATCATTTTATACAATATAATCACATAAAATCATATTAATAACACAATAAAAGCTTTATAAGTAAATAATTAATGAAATAAAAGGCATTTATATAAGTTAAGGAACCTACACTGATGAAATAGTAACTTGGCCTTGGGAATAGTAATGTGACCCTAATGAATAGTAAACCGACCAATTGAATGTAACCTCACTAGTGGAAGTATAAATAAAATTTATCCATATTATAAGTTAAAATATGATATAATTATATCATAGTATAAGTAAATAAATATTTTAAAAAATATTAATTAAGTGTTGGTATTTTTATAAGTTATAAATACTTAATTACAGTTTTATAACTAAATAAATAATTAAAAAAAAACTATATTCATAAAATTTATTCATAAATTATTGTTTTTATGTCTTATTATTATAAGATAATTTTATGAGACCTTAATAAAATTTTCAAAGTGTTAGAAAAGTAGTTTAATTTCAAAATTTGTATTATCCAAGTAAATAATGATTTTAATTAAAAATTAAATTTATCATATTTAGAATTTTTGTTCATAAAATGGAGTTCATTTTTAAATTATGAAAATTGAAAAATTTTTAGGGTGAATTTTTTTGTAATTTTTATGAAATACTTTATTTTTTGGTGAATAGTGAAATATGGTAATTTATAGTATTTGTAAATAAATGAATTTTTGAGCCATGCTTGAGTCATGGATGATGTAAGTGACAATTTCTTAGAATTCACATTCACACATTATTGTATTTAGTCGCAAGAATCAGCACTATTTCATATCTTGAGCAAAATAATAAAATATTAAATAAAATAACGAGAAAACATGCCCTCCTCCACTATAAATACAACCCCTCACCACCTCTTCTCCTCAAACCTATAAAGCCTTGAGACTTTTCTATATTCTGACAAATAATCTCCCCAAACCTCTCCTTCATTTCTAGGATCTTTTTGTCTTAACAAAATACCAAAACCAATCTTCTAAGGAGGTTCACAAGAAGAATGAATCAAGAGGTAAAACCCTCTTCTGTTTTCTTTCAATTTCTTTTCAAGTTCCTTTCTTTTATTTTTCTCTCCTCACCACCCTCATCCAAATGGAATTAAAAATCCATTATCTTACATATACTGTAATTTTATTATGTGTATGGAATAATTCTTCATCAAATATCCCCTCCACTCTCTTTTACTTAAAGAATGAAAACATCATCCGTGAGGGACTGATTTACCACCTTCGTGGATGACGTGCATTCATATTTCAATTATGTCTTCAAGGATGGTCATTAAACAATTTTTATGGTTTAAACATATTATAATATATGTATTATATTTTATTTAATATTTTTAATCATTTTTTACACATAATAATAATTTATAAAAAAATATGAGTTCGTTGTGATAAAAAATGCTAACTTAATCAACATGATTCTTGTTAATTATTTATCTATTAAATCATCATAAATTATGAAAAAATGTTATTTTTATATTCTATAAGTTTATTAATAATATATATGTCCATTTCTAGACAAAAATCCTCATTCTACATATTTTTTCATACTCATATACAAGTAAATCGATATTGAAAACCAAGGAAATCAATGCTCCCAAATGATGAAATTGAATTTCATAACCCACCAAAAGGGACATAAATGAAATTAATAAAATTATAAAAAATAAAATAATTTCATAAATGGTTCTATACTTATTAATTAATGAATCTAATTTGATTATTCAGGACAATAAGATCGAGTGCTGAATCGTTTTAGACATAAGGTAAGGGATTCTACCCGAACCTCCATTATTCCTTCGGGTTATTCTTTCTCACTTTTTACACAAATGTTATTCTATTTTATTTTTATATACATATTATTAATGATATTAATATGTTCCAAAATCACGTATCAATATCCATTCAACCTTTTTTTCGGGGATATACATGTTTTTAAAAGGTTCCATACTCGATTCTTTCCAATAAGAGAGCCCAATTTAAGGGAACTTCCCAAATTTTTACCCAATATAAAGTGTATTCCATATTTTGTTTTAAGACATTATTATATTTATAAAATCACTCATTTTATTATTAAAACCTTCTTGTTTCAATTCTTGTTTTATATTAAAGATCATTCCCTTTTCTTCTTTAAGTGCTGTTTAATGTTTTCCTTAAACAACATTAAAATGTTTTAGTTCTAAAGTTTCCAAAACACTCTTTTAAAATGTTTTCACCTCAGTTGGACACCATTTATCATTATATATTAATATTTTTCTTTATTAATTTCCATTTATATTCTAAATTCATTCTTTCATGGACACTTTTATGATACACCCATTTGTTATGCCTTATAACATAATTACGATACCCATTTCTTTTTACAGGTAACCCTTACTATTATGTTTGATTCCTTATGTATGATTCTTCATGTGGAACACATATTAATGAACATGTTTTGGTGGGTGCACCTAGTTAATTCTCCAATGCATTGAATAAATTTTAGTCATGATATGTTATGTGCAATGGTCTTGGTGGTAGCCTTGACTCGTGCTCCTCTATGTACAATGAGCTTTGACTTGTGCTCCTCTATGTGAAACAAGCATAGAATCATGATAAATTAATGTTTTATGTTACTAATACATTACTATTAATCCATGATTATATGATCCCATGTTATGATTCATTATGTTTAATCATGTTCCACGATTTTTTATATCATTATGTTATGCCTTCTAACCCATGTTCTAAGTTGTATTTTAATATTTATTACCTTATAGGTTTTTTAGCTCATCCATTTTCTCATATTAACCTCAGGTTATCCTATATAGATGTAAGGTATCAAATTATATTAGGAGATTATAAAAAATGTTAAATAAATAAAATATTTATTTAGTCCCATGTTTTTAGTTTTATGTACCTAGTCTTCTAAGACACTAGTCTTTACGATTCTTGGCTTGTAATTTGATGTTTAATTATGATTAAAATTACGTAATGATATGTGTAAAAGTCTAGGATCACTATAGTTGGTATCAGAGGAAAATTTTAGTTATTTTTGGAGACTAAGAATATAAAACTTTAGCAAGAACCCTATAGATAAGACTACGCAAGAGAAAACGTCCCTAGATTTTGGTTAGTATGGAGTAAGTGGTATATCAAATAAATACATCCCTATCTGGATACTATAAGTGGATATGGTTCTAGAACAGATGTAACTAGGAGTAAAAAATCTAACAAGGTGTTCTAGGCCTGACTCAGGGTAACCTAGTACATGAGAATGGGCCTTATTTCACACATGGTTTGACACTCCTGGGGGATGTGGTTTGGTAAATTCATAAGCTCATTACAAACCATTATTAAGGGAGAAAATAAAATACCCATAAGAATATATGTTAGGAAATAGATCATGGATAACCTAGATTGAAACATAGGGAATCACAAGTTAGGATATACTTTTCCTTTAAGATTTTATCCTTTTATGTTTAAATTTTCCTTTTTATGATTATTAGCTAAGTATTCAAGCCCCATAATTTCACTTTCTTTTTCTTAACTAATAGAGGGAAATAGAAGAACCCATTCCAATAATAAATGTGATATAGATTGTGATTAATTCCCTAATAAAATCCAAATATGATGAGAATGGGTGCTCAAAACATTATGACAGTACTTTCTCAACTGAATCAAGTTATGAATAATAACTTGAACCGTGTGGAACACCCACCTTCTCCAAAGAAAGATCAAGTTGCCATCGGATCCTTCATGCAGAAAAGGCCTCCCATGTTTAGTGGATATTATGATCCCCTCCTCACAGAATAGTGGATCAAAAATACATTCTCTGTCTTCCAATGCTCAGAAGAAGATAAAGTTGTGTTGGTAGTCTATCGTTTTGATGGGGAAACTGATTAGTGGTGGAAACTGATCAAAAATACGATGTATAAGGAGGAAATTGATTCCATGGATTGAGAGGAATTTAGGAAAATGATTTTCAATAAATATTTTCCCCATACCCTCCACCTCAATATGGAAGGAGAGTTCCTCAGACTTAATTAGAAGGAAGATGAGTCTATTGGGTCATATGAAGCAAAATTTACAAGGATTATAAGATACACCTCCAGATTTGTCATGAACACTGAAAGTAAGGTGGTTCACTTCTTTAGTGGACTAAAACTAAGCCTATGAAAAGCGTTGGTGATTTGATACTTTGATAGTTATGAGAATATTTTCTGTTGTGACCTTAAGGTTGAAATAAATATCGGAGACATTTAATGGTCTTGTAGGCCCAATGAAAAAAAGTGTAAAATGGAGTCTAATATGGGTGGATTAGAAAATAAATCCCATGAGGGAAAAAAGACCAAATATCCCATGTGTCAAAATTGTGGGAAGAGGCATCTTAAGAACTATCTAAAGGGAAATATAAAATTATACAAATGTGGAATAATGAGGAATTTGGCTAAGAACTTCCAAATGGATATAAAGAATACCACTAATGTGGTAGAAGAAAGGAAGGTTCATATTAATGCTCATTTAGTAGTGCAATGTTTCAACTACAATGAACATGGGAATTTTGAAAACTAATGCCCTAATCCCATGGTTTTTTGAGGAAATCACCCAAAACCTCCAAGGAAACAAGGAAGGGATTATGATACCACTACTACTGATGTGGAGCCGGATAATGATTTGGTGACAGGTATGCTGGTTATTCATTCCAGAATAGAAAACATACAATTTGATTCTGGTTCTATGAATTCTTTTATATCTTTCAAGTTTAGTAAAAATATTCAAACATGACCTAAAAATTTGGAGATTGAGTTATTTGTGAGAATATATAATGGGGAAATTATTTCATCCAAAGTACATAACTCTTCCATGGTTAATGTTTGTGGATTGAACCTCCCATAAAATATTATCTTACTTCATTTTGTGGAGTTTGATGCTATTTTGGGCATGGATTGGCTATCTTTATACAAATCCAACATCAACTATCGGAAAAGGGAGATCACTCTTCACATCCTGAAGCATCCTCCAATTATTTAAAAGTATAAAGAGAAAGATGAATATCCTTCAGAATCATTATCTCAAGTGTGGATATTACTGCCTTATGAGAAATAATATCATGATCAAATGATCGAGACAAAGGAGATGATCATGATCGAAGATATTCCCATCATGAGGGATTACACTAATGTGTTCCTTGAATAATTTCCTAGTCTTCCACCTGACTGAGAGGTTGAGTTCTCAATTTAACTTATTCCTAAATCTATGTATATATAAAATAAACCTTATAGAATGGCCACCGTTGAGCTGGAAGAGTTGAATAAGAAATTACAGGAGAATCTGGGAAAGGGTATTATATGCCCAAGTGCTTCACTATGAGGTGCACCGGTCCTCTTCATTAATAAGAAGGATGGATCAATATGTCTCTGCATTAATTATTGTGAGGTCAATAAAATCACTATAAAGAAAAATTATCACCAACCCCTGATAGATGACTTATTCGATCAGCTATGTGAGGCCAATTATTTATTTAAGGTGGTCCTTCAGTCAGGATATCACCAATTAAAGGCGAAGAAAGAAGATATTCCCAAGACTATCTTTCAAATGAAGTATGGACACTATGAGTTTAGAGTGATGCCCTTTGGACTCACTAATGCTCCAAAAATTATCATGGATTTAATGAATATAGTCATTAGATATTTCTTAAACAAATTTTGGTATTCTTTTTCGATGATATTCTGATATACTCTAAGAGAAAGGAGGAACATGAGGAGCATTAGAAAATTGTGTTGAAAACTTTGATAAGGGAGAACCTTTATGAAAATTATAGTAAATGTGAGTTATGGATGGAGGAAGTATTATTATTGGGGAATGTAATCACCAAAAAAGGAATATATTTGGACCATTCCAAGATAAAGGAAACCAAATAGTGTCATAGGCTAACATTGGTAATAGAGATCCGTAGTTTTTTCGGTCCAGCCGGCTATTATCAAAGGTTTGTAAAGAACTTATCATGATTTTCAAACCCAATAACCAAGTTGAAACAGAAGGGATTCAAGTTATTCTAGACTCAATAATGTGAGGAAAGCTTTGAGTAGCTCAAACATAGGCTTATCAATGCGCCGATATGCACACTCTCAAAAAGTGGAGAACTCTTTGTGGTATACAGTGATTCTTCAAAGAAAGGATTAGGTTGAATACTTATGAAAAATGATAAAGTGATATCCTACACCTCAAGGAAATTAAAAATTCATGCAATAAACTATTCTATCCATGATCTGAAGTTAGAAGTTGTGATCTTTGCATTGAAAATCTAGAGGCATTATCTCTATGGGGAGAAGGGTGAGATATATACTGATCACAAGAGTCTCAAATTTATATTCATACAGAAGGAGATTAATATGCACCAGTGAATATGGTTAGATCCCATCAAGAACAATGAATTATCAATACAATACCATCATAATAAAGAAAAATAAGGTGGAATACGCTCTAAGTATAAAGGATACTGCATCTTTATCAATGATGAGAATTGAGAAGGATCCAATATTCATAGACTTACAAAGGATGGACATGGAAATCATTAAGGGAGGAACATAAACAATCCTTTCTAAAATGATTTCTCAACTGTCCCTTGTAGAGAAAATAAAGGATGCTCAAATAAATGATGTGAACATTCAGAAAAAGGTGGAAACTATCAAAAATGGGATATCATCTGAGTTTAAGATTGACGAGGATGGAGTCATAGGATTTGGGCCATGAATATGTGTACCATCCAATCTAGAGATAAAGAAATAGCTTTTGAATGATGCGCATAGCTCAACCTTCTCTATTCACCCAAGGATCACAAAGATGTATTGAGATCTTTGAGAGAACTTTTGGTGGGACAATATAAAAAAGGAGATCGCTGAATATACATCAAAGTGCATGGTACGTCATCAAGTGAAGGCTGAATAGAAAAAGTCTAAAGGGGTGATGCAACCATTACCCATACCAACTTGGAAATGAGAAAACATCCCCATGGATTTTTCACTGGAATCCCAAATATATATAGAGGAAAAAATGCTAAATGAGTTATTATGGATTATCTTACAAAGCCGGCTCAATTTATCTCAATTCAAGAGAAATTACAATTAGATCAACTTTCATAGATATACATCAAAGAAGTGTTAAGGCTATATGAAGTACCACATATATTGTATCTGATCGAGATCCAGGATTCACCTCTATGTTCTGAAAAAGTCTCCAACATCCTATAAACACTGAGCTAAACTTCCATATGACCTATCATCCTCAAACTTATGGACAATCTGAGCAGACTATTTAGAAACTGGAAGACAAGTTGAGAGCGTTTTCTATGGACTTCAAAGGAGGATGAGACCAACATCTTCCATTGTTTGAATTATTCTACAATAATAGTTTCCACTTGAGCATCCAAATGGATATATATAAATCCCTTTATGAGAAAAGGTACATAACTCCATCATGCTGGGATGGGGTCTGTGAATGTAAGCTTCTAGGACCTAAAATAGTCGAAGAAATGGTAAATAAGGTGAAAATCATTCAGAAACACATCAAGGCAACCCAAATTCTACATAAGAGTTATGTAGACAAACATCGATGAGACCTCGAGTTTAAGGTCAGAGACATGGTATTCCTCCACATATATCCATGGAATAGGATCATGAGATTTGAGAAAAAAGGGAAGCTAAGTCTTAGGTACATCAGCCCCTTCGATATCCTTGATCATGTGGGAGCTATGGCCTATGGACTAGCACTTACACCAACCATGTCTCAATTACATGATGTATTCCATATATATCTCTTAAGAAATTACATATAGGATCCTTTACATGTACTTACTTTAGAGGTGGTACAATTGGAGAATGATCTTTTTTACAAGGATCAACTAGTGAAGATCTTGGATTGTAGAGATAAAGTTCTATGCAACAAGACTACTCATCTGGTCAAAGAACTTTGGTAGAACCATAAGTACAAAGAGGAAACATGGGAACCAGAGAAAGCGAAGTAACTGCACCTATTTTCAACTTAGAATGTAAAACAAAATTTTGAGGGTGAAATTTCATAAAGGGGGAAGAATGTAACGATCCAAAACTTATATGAATGAAATCCACTTCTTATAATTATTTCATACAATAGAATCACATAAAATCACATTAATAACACAATACAAACTTTATAAGTGAAGAATTAATGTAATAAAAGGCATTTCTAGAAGTTAAGAAACCTACACCGATTAAATAGTAACATGGAATTTGGAATAGTAATGAGGCCCTTATGAATAGTAAACCAACCAATTGAATAGTAACCTCACCAATGGAAGTATAGATAAAATTTATCCATATTATAAGTGACAATATGATATAATTATATCATAATATAAGTGAATAAATATTTTAAAAATTATTAATTAAATGTTGGTATTTTTATAAGTCATAAATATTTAATTACAATTTTATGATTAATTTAATAATTTAAAAGAAAAATTATTTTCATAAATTATTTTTTTGATTCCTTATTATTATAAGACAATTTTATGAGACCATAATAAAATTTTCAAAGTGTTAGAAAAGAAGTTTAATTTTAAAAATTATATCTTCCAAGTAAATAATGATTTTAATTTAAAATTAAATTTATCATATTTAGATTATTTTTTCATAAAATGGAGTTCATTTTTAAATTCTACATTTCGATAAATGATTAGGGTGATTTTTTTAGGATTTTTCTAAAATACTTGAATTTTTTGTGAATATTGAAATACAGTAATTTACAGTATATGTAAATAAATGAATTTTTGAGTCATGACTGAGTTATTAATGATGTAAGTGACCATTTTTTTAAATTAACATGTACAAATTACTATATTTAGTCTAAAAAATAATCAATATTTCTTTTATTGAGAAAAATAATAAAATATTGAATAAAATAACCTCCACTATAAATACCACCTCACCTCCTCACACCTCTCTAGCTTTGATACTTGTATATATTCTGTCCAATACTCTTTCTAAACCTCTCCCCCACTTATAGAAGATTTTGGTCTTAACAAAATACCAAAACCAATCCCCTAAGGAGGTTCTCAAGAAGAAAGAATTAAGAGGTAAAACCCTCTTTCGTTTTCTTTTTCCAAGTTCCTTTGTTTTCCTTTTATATCCTCACATCCCATCATCAAAATGGAATGAAAAATAAAGTATCTTTAATATACTGGAATTTTATCACATCTATGGAATAATTCTTCATCAATTCTCCTCTCCTCTCTCTTTTACTTTAATAATGAAAACATCGTCTGTGAGGTGCCGATTTACCACCTTTGTGGAAGATGTGCTTTTATATTTCAATTCCATCTTCAAGGATGTACATGAAACCATTTATATGGTTGAAAAATATTATAAAATATTTATTATATCTTATTTAATATTATGTAATAATTTTTGACAAATGATAATAATTTATAAAACAAAATGAGTACGTTGTGATGAAAAAAATGCTAAATTAATCTAAACGATTATCATTAATGATTTATCTAATGAATCATCCTAAATTCTGAAAAAATGGAATTTTAATAATCAATAAGTTCATTAATAACTTATATGTTCAGTTTTGGACAACTTTTTACATTCTACATAACTTTCCATACTCATATTCAAGTAAGAAGATAATGAAAACCAAGGAAATCAATGCTCCCAAATGATAAAATTGAATTTCATAACGCAACAAAAGGAACATAAATGAATTTAATAAAATTATACCAAATAAAATTAATCTATATATGGTTATGTGATTATTAATTAATTAATCTAATTTGATTATTCAAGACATTAAGATCGAGTATAGAATCATTTTGGATATAAGGTAAGAGATTTTACTCAAACCTCCATTATTCCTTCAGGTTATTCTTTATCACTTTTTAACCAAATGTTATTATATTTTATTTTTGTTTAAATATTTTGAATGATTTTAATATGTTCTAGAATCATGTATCAAGATCCATTCAACCATATTTTCTAGGATATACATGTTTTTAAAAGGTCCCCTACTCGATTCTTCCTAATAAGCGAGCTCGACTTAAGGGAACTTCCCAAATTCTTACCCAATTTAAAGTGTATTCCATAATCTATTTTAATACACCATTATTATTATAATAAAATAACTAATTTTATTATAAAAACATTGTCTGTTTATTTCTGGTTTTATAAGAAATATCATTCTCTTTTCGTCTTTAAGTGCCTTTTAATGTTTTCCTTAAACAACTTTTAAAATGTTTTAGTTCTAAAGTTTTCAAAAAACTCTTTTAAAATTATTTCACCTCATGTGGACATAATTTATGATTATAAATTGCTATTTTACTTTATTAATGTCCATGTATGTTCTAAATCCATTCCTTTATGGACAATTTTATGATACCCCCATTTGGTATGCCTTATGATACCTATTTCTTTCCATGGGTAACCCTTATGATTATGTTTGATTCCTTATGTATGATTCTTCATGTGGCACACATATTCGTGAACATGTTATGATGGGTGAACCTAGATATTTCTCTAATGATTTGGGTAAATTTTAGTCTCATGAGACGTTATGTTCAATGGTCTTGGTGGTAGCCTTCACTCGTGCTCCTCTATGTGCAACGTGATTTGACTTGTGCTCCTCTATGTGCAATGAGTCTCGAATCACACTAAAGTCATGTTTTTTTTGTTTCTTACACATTAATTTGAATCCATGATTATATAATACCATTTTAGTATTCCTTATGTTTAATCATGTTCCATGACTTTTTATATCATTATGTTATGCCTTCTAACCCATGTGCTAGGTTGTATTTTAATGTTTATTCCCTTAATAGGATTTTAAGCTCATCACTTTGCTCATGTTATCCCTAGGTTATCCTATTCCAATTCAAGGGCTCAAAAAATTTTAGAATATCATAATGGATGTTAAATAGATAAATTTTTCATTTAGTCCTATGTTTTTAGTTTTATGTACCTAGTCTTCTAAGACACTAAAATTTACGATCCTTGGATTATAATTTGATGTTTAATTTTGCTTAAAATCATGTAATGATATGTGTAAAAGTATAGGGTCTCTATACATGCTATGAAAGTTACAATAGCATCATTGATCTTTGTAACATTTAGATCATCAAGCAGAATAGGCAAATCAGTTGTTAGTTTGTGAGCTATTTCAATCCCCACTCTCATGTGATATTTTGGGAGTTAATTTTTGTATAGCATGTATTCTGTGATATTATTCACCGTACCCATCACAATATAGTGGTATGTGGGTGTTGATAGATATAAATCACATACAACATGACCCTATAAAATTTTATTAATATAAAGTTATCGTTTTTGATTCACATTTAGGGAAAATATTAATGAAAAATTGATTACCTTGGATAAGGTAGGTGGTTGAGGGGAATAGATAACCTCAAAGCTAGTGGGGTCATTTGGCTCTTCATGTGCTGATATTTATTCCACTAACAGTTCACATTGATATTTTTTATTATACTGATCCACCAAACCAGACAAGAAAATAATATATTTCAAAGAATCTATCTATGCCTACAGTAATTTCATCATCTCATATGTATCTCCTTGCATCTTTTTCTTCTAAAAATATGTTTTAGATGACCCTCCAAAACCTGCACTTCCAACATGACCATATTTTTCTAGCCACTTAAAAGATAGAGAAAGTAGTTTTTCTTCTATTATAGTCAATATTGATTCTTATTTATATAAATTATAAAAAACATACAAACAAAAGTAGATATTTTTATGTAATGTTTTTATAAAGCATAAATAATTACCATTATTTTATACTTACTCATGCTACCCTTACTACTCGTGTGTTTTCACCAACTAGTTTATCCTCTTTATTTATACGGGCCTCCTTCTATAGAACTTGACATGGGATAGAAGTGGATTCAAATTTTTATTTATCAATCTGTATATAAAAAAGTAAATATGTTGCTTCATATCACATAAAACTTTTATTATATATTTAAAAATACATACCATTTTATTTTCAAGTTGATCAAACCCCATCCTTGCTTTACAGTATGAGTACGTTGGTTTTGATGCACATTGTTTATTTCTATCACTCCTTTGTTGTTTCATAAAATGAAAATTTTGAATCATAGTGGATAATATAAATAATGTCAAATAAAATATAATCAAATATATTTCACATGAATTGATTTCTCATTGAGATTACTAATGAAATATTTCCAGGTATCCTATTTTAAATCAATGTTTCATTATAAGACTTTTCAATAAAATAGAGAAAGTATATCAAAACTTATCTTAATATCTTCTCAAAGAGTTTCCTTTAATATAGACTGGACATAGTGCCACATATCTATATCAATTGGAAAATTATTTCTCATTGTGACCCCAACATTACTAATGAACAAAAACTTATTGGGATCAACAAGTTGGCCACATTGATTCCATCCAACCTAAAATTTTATACCCTTACTACTTTCCTTGATAACTTTATTTAATATAGATATACTACATCATTCTAATTTTTTTCATCAACTTATTGTTGATCCACTAATAATTCATCAGTTTTAGCATCAACCATCTATTATTCATTGGTATTGGTAACATCATTATGTGAATAAATCATTATCTATATGAGTAGTCAAACATTTAATTTAGATTATATAAATGAAGTAGAGAACACATAATATTTCAAGGAAAATGATAGTATATTAAAAACCACTTTAAACTTCTCATTGAACTATATTTTTTAAAATTTTGAAGGGATTTGGATCCTCTATCGAGTAATAAAATTCCCACTTTATGGACCCCTATAATATGCACATCATTGTCTATATTGGGACCATAATGAAATTATTGTGATCTCCTAATGAAAGGGTCATCCTAAATGGACTTTTAATATGACCCTATAGTTATTTTGATCACCAATAGGAAAACTAACCAATTCTTCTTTGTGGGATATGATAAATAAAATACCTGTACTATTTGTAATTCCATTATGAATAACTCATCCTTATACCCTTCCACAATGAAATTCACCTTTACAAGGCCCAATTCATTGACTTTCACTGCACTCATGCTGTCAATCCATTTTCAATGGAAAATCAGCACTTGAAATGTTATATAATTAAATTCTTATATCCGTTTGATGATAAAAAAATATGAAATATTCATATAAATTGGATTTCTATCCTTGGAAGTGGATACACACATCGCTTCCACCACAAGCGTAACTCAATTATTTTCATCATTTTATATTCATATTGTTCCTTTGTGTAGAAAAAATAACCATTAATTACAAAACTAGTGTAAGTTATAAAATTTACATTTGGTCCCCTGGCTATCCATCAAAGTCATTTGATAATTGAATTCATATTTTTAGATAACACCTTATAAATAATCTCATAATCATCCTATAAACTGTTTATTATGTTTATTTGATATAAATACTTCATCATATGATGGATTACAATGTATAAGAATTACTTTGTGGGATTCAACATATGGATCAACCTCTACACTATTATGTAAAATGTAAAGGTGATATTGATCCTGATCTATGGTGGTAATTGTAATAATATCTCTTCCAGAAATACCTTCACCCATAAGGCTTCTACTTTGATGAGAGTTTGGGAGACTGATTCTATCAATATATGATAGGTAATTAGTATAGAATTCAATATCTTCTCCAAAAATATATTGATTTGAAATAAAACCTTATGTCTGACTTTGATTCTTGATGTACCCTTTCAAAATATTCATATATCATTCAATGGGGGTACATACATCTATAATGGGTAAGACCACATATTTAAACCCCTCTAGACAAGTGAACCATCATGTATACCATTATATCAAAGATTGATTGTGGGAAGAACATCTCTAATTCACATAATATGACTAAAATCTCCTTATTCATGTTTGAAAACTTCATTGGGTGTATAACTTTACTACTTATGGATCTGAAAAAGAGGCAATGTCTGGTTAATGTACGTCATAGATTTATAGGAAGAATTCAAAGTAAAGTCAAGAGCATCAAATATTACATCAAAATCTAATAGTCATGTAGATTTTCATTGTTCATCCCCCTTCCCACACTAATGTAATATATATTATAAAATTTATAAGTCTTCAAAAAATATAGAATTGAAACTTAATGATCAATATCATCTATATATTGTGAGTAAAATCCTGGCGCTCATAATCCCGTCTAAGAGGTGAATCCATCTTATTATGATATGTTATAATTTTTTTCAAGATATATTATAAATAAATTATATATGTGTGGATGCATCATTTTTTATTGGATGACGATTCTCATGGGATCCATTCACAAGGATGAAATTTCTCATTATCCTTAAATCTCAGCATATATTCCATGTCATTGATTATATCAATTGGATATTTCTTAGATAATAATAATTATTTTACATTGTTGATCACATGTAATTGTGGCCTATAGTGTGTGTGTGTGTGTGTTGTGTCAGAATAAAATAAAATAAAATTTTGACAACATAAGTGATGTTAAATACAATATTCTTTTTCCAATGATTTATTTTAGTGTTGATAAAGGGATCCTTTATCATCACTTTCTTTTATCACTTATAAAAGGGTCATTTATCAGCACTAAAAATGGTCATTCAGCTGTTGTAGTAGGCCTATAATAGCACAATCAATCAAAGTACAATAGAAACAAATAAAAATAAATAGAAAATCAGATTAAAATAAAAATATTACATTTCACTATCATTTAAATTCAAAATTTACATAAAAAATATTTACATTTATGTGATATTTACAATTAATCCAAAAAAAAACAACCAATATGAAAAACCGTAACTCTTATAGCAAGATTCATTCAAAGATCAACCTCCATATGAAATCTTTTCCATGCAATAAAACCAATGTTGGTTTTAGTAACAGTAAATAATAATAAAATTATAATCTTAATATTATTTAATCTACATATGATAAATTTTCATGTTAATTATTGTATATATATATATATTAATGATATTATCAGTTAATCATGCATCAAATTTATGTATAGTCAATTCCTACACATCAAAAATGAGTTGTTCTAATTTTTGAAATCAATATGATCTCTTTTTCTTAGTGTTGGCTCTGTGATACATGTTTTAAACTAAAATGACACTTTTATATTCAAAACATGCACTTCGAGACACACTGACCACAACGTGTGTCAGATTGATGTGCATTTAATTCCTACATGTCACAAATGAATTATGGATAATTTTCTTAAAGTTTAAAAATAATTAGAGCCTGTTTTCTTTGTTTAGTTATGTGATACACATTTTAAACTAAAATGAAACTTTTATATTGAAAACACACACTTTGAATCATACTAACTACATAGTGTGTTAGATTTTTATATGGTCAATTCATACATGTAAAAAATGAATTATGGATCACTATCGTAAAATTTTAAAATAGATTGTGTTATTTTTCTTAGTTTTGGCTAGGTGATGCACATTTTAAACTAAAATGACACTTTTATACAGAAAACACACACTTTGAGTCATACCAACCACATCATGTGTCAGATCAACATGCGGTCCATTCCTACACATCACAAATTAATTATGGATCATTGTACTGAGTTTTGAAAGATATTTGATCTTGTTTTCTTGGTTTTGGCTATGTGATGTGTATTTTAAACTAAAATGACACTTCTATATTGAAACATGAACTTCGAGTCATACCTTCCACATTGTTTTTCTGATTGAATTATGGTTGATTCTCACACATCCCAAATTAATTATAGATCATTTTTCTAATGTTAAAAAAAATGAGATATTTTTCTCATTTTTGGCTATGTGATGTTTTTTTAATTAAAGGAAACTTTTATATTAAGAATACATACTTCAAGTCATACCGTCCACATCCTTTATCGAATTAATGTGTGGTCAATTTATACACATCAAAAATGAATTATGATTTTTTATACTAAAATTTGAATACAATTCAAGATCCTTTTATTTATTTTGGCAATGCAACACATGTTTTAAACTAAAATTCCACTTCTATATTGAAATAATGCACTTTAAGTCATACCGGATGCATCGTGAGTTAGATTAATGCATAGTTGATTCCTACACATCAGAAATTAATTATGGATCATTTTTCTAAATTATCAAATCAATATGGATATATTTTCTCATTTTTGAGTATGTCATGTTTGTTTTGAACTGAAATGTCAATTTTAAACTAAAATCATACACTTAGAGTCATACTGGGAACACCATGTCTCAAATTAAAGTGATGTTGATTCCTACACATCAAAAATGTGTTTTGGATCATTGTTATAAAGTATTAAAACAATTTGAATGCGTTTTCTTAGTTTTGAGTATCAGACATGTGTTTTGAACTAAAATCTCAATTTTAAACAAAAAACTTTCACTTTGAGTCATACCTATCACATCATCTATTGGATTGATGTGCGATCAATTCCAAGACATCAAAAATGAATTATGGATCATTTTACTAAATTTTGAAGACAATCTGAGCTAGTTTTCTTGATTTTGTCTATGTGATGTGCAATTTAAACTAAAATAGAATTTCTATATTAAAAACACACACTTTGATTCCTACATGAAATATCATTAGATGGATTGACATACGATCAATTCCTACACATCAAAAATTAATTATGGATCATTTTCCTCATGTTTAAAAATAATTTGAGCTTTTTTTATTGTTTTTTCTATATGATACATGTTTTAAACTAAAATAATACTTTTATATTGAAAACACACACCGCAAATCATACCAACCACATCATGTGTCAGACTAAGGTGCGGTTGATTTTTACATATCACAAATAAATTATGAGTTTTTCTCCTAAAGTTTGAAAAACATACAAGCTCATTTTCCATTTTTGGCTATGTGATGCATGTTTTAAACTTAAATGAAACTTCTATATTGAAAACATGAACTTCGAGTCATACCTACCACATCATATGTCATATTGACCTATGGTTGATTCCTACATGTCACAAATGGATTATGAATCATTTTCCTGAAGTATAAAAAATATGAATGTGTTTGCTTGGTTTTGAGTACATCATGAGTGTTTTGAACTAAAATGTCAATTTTAAACTAAAAGCATATGCTTCAAGTCATACCAAGTACAACATGAATCAGATTAAGGTGCAGTTGATTCATACACATCACAAATGTGTTTTGCATAATTTTTATAATGCATCAAAACAATATGAATTCATTTGTTTAGTTTTGAGTATGTTTCATGTGTTTTGAACTAAATTTTCAATTTTAAACTAAAAACATACACTTCAAGTCATATCGAGTACACCATGTATCAGATTGAGTTGTGGTTGATTTTTACACATCAAAAATTACTTATGGATTTTTGTTCTTAAGTATCAAAATAATATGAACATGTTTTTTTGGTTTTGAGTATGTCACATGTGTTTTGAACTAAAATGTCAATTCAAAACTAAAAACATGCACTTTGAGTCATACCAGACACATCTTGTATCAGATTGAGGTGTGGTTAATTCCAATATATCAAAAATTACTTATGGATTATTTAACTAAAGTATTAAAACAATATGAATGTGTTTGCTTGGTTCTAATTATAGGACGTGTGTTTTGAAATGAAATTTAATTTAGAAACTAAAAACAAACACTTCAAGTAATATCGAGAACATTATGTATCGGATTGAGGTGTGGATGATTCCTACACTATTTAAGACAACTCTCATGATATCTCTTTTGGGAATTTATACTTTTCATTTAACTATAGAAAAATCCCTTGGTATATGGGAGATTACATTTTAAATATAGAGTCTCTTTCAAAAATGAATTGAATAAAATTAGTGTGATCATAGATTTTGTAGATGCATCATTATGATTAACTTTATGTTTTAGGTAGCATGTGGTTTCCTCTTCCATATAAAATGAAAATTTTCTCTCTTTTCTTTCTTATTATAGATATTTGAAAGAAAAGTAGGATTTCCCAAAAGATTTTTGAAAAAAACTAAATAAGTATTAGATAAAAATGATTAGGAAATTAATGTAAAAATAATAGATAAAATGATGACAAAATTAACTAAATAAGTAGTAAGAAGTAACATTTTCATGATGTTTGTATACATTCTTGAACCATTTACCTATCTCCATTGTCTTATTTGTAGCCTCAAATTCCAATTTATCATGAGCACGAGTAGCTTTGAACATGTTACTAGATCTTTAAAAATCCAGAGCTTGTAACCCTCTATTATACTTATCCTTCATAAATAGGTCAAAAATAATATATAAGCATTATGATGATAATTATTCACATCCCAAATATATCTCTAAGGTCATATACCATATTAGATCGCAAATATAATATGTAATAACCTAAATTTGATGTCAACAAACATTCTGACACCATGTACTTTTCCCACTCATCTCTAAACAAATTTACTTCCTATTTTGAATATGTAGATTATTGTAAATCTTGTTAGTGATGAGAAAATATATGCAAACATATGATTATGAAATATTTTTAATGAAATTATAATTACATTTGTAAATTACCTATTTGGGGATGTTAGTATTTTGATGGCATATGAAATCTTTCATAAAATTTAAAATGTAATATCTAGAATTATTATCAGTATCTTCTTTTAGAAACTGCATTAACATTGAACAACATAAATAAAATATTTTGAAATTTTTTTTGATAGTTAAATATTATTATATATACCATTATTTGTTTCCATTTTAAGAAATCAGTAGGCTTCTAATGTTCAGTCACTGACCCCATACCACGATTTATCCAATATTTGTATATCACCATATCATAAAAAAATTCTCATAAAACACAATCTGAAACATATAATTTTAATTTTATCTATAAAATATTTATTTATTGTATTAAAAATTCACAATAGTCATCAGGTGTGGTCAGTTTGATGGAAATCCATGCATTGGATAAAACAAATTAATATTTTGGGTATTTGAATTGATTACAATCAACATCCAATGCTTCCTAAAAAATAAAAATAAATATGTAATGAAAAAAATAAAAATATATTTTATATGATTAGATTTCTGAATTTTACCTGTGTATTTTACAAATAAAGATGAGTATATCATCTAAAGTTTTCTTCTCAAATGCCTCACTTAGTTTATCTTTTCTCTTTTCATTTTCTTCCAATTCCAAAGAAAAATTATCCATAGAAATTATACCAAGATTAATGAGTCCAAATATTACATCATAGGGTTATACATTTATATAATATTAATATATACTCTTATAGAAAATATGAATAGTTATTAAATATATTGAACATAGTAGATCATTTTTTGGATTGACGGATTATGAAAATATACCTCATGTATGAATTCACAACTGACACTCCCAACCATTCAAACTTGATAATATCATTTATCCTCTTCATACCTACCATGTATGTAATGGAATTTACAAATATTTTTTCTTCATATTGAATTTATCAAATATTTAATTCTTTGAATGTGTTGTCTACATGAACATGTAATGTATATATATGTGGCAGTGGAACTGGTGGGGAGAAGTCACTAATAGAAGTTCCTTTTTTTCTTGGTTGATTCACTAGATTGACTTAATCTGATGATTCGTTTCCCTATTGTTTTATCCGTTTGTAATACCATACCTCATTTTAAACCTTTTTCATCAACTATTAAAGGTTTTTCATTTGAAATTATTTTTAAGGACATAACTCATGTATCTTTATAAGATTTTATGACTATGCTATGAAGGTTTCAATAACATCATTGGCTGTTATAACATCCATTTCATCAAGTGGAAAAGGAAAATCAACTATAGACTGATGAGATACTTAAATCCTCATTATCATGTAAACTTTTGGGTGTTCTTTGTTTTGTGGTATGTCTCATGTGATATTATACACCATACCCCTTTCAATAGGGTGACGTGTGGATGTTGATAGATATAAATCACACACAACATCACCCTACTAAATTTTTGTAATATAAATTTATAGAAACTTTTTTGATTCAAATTTTTAGAGAAAGATTAATGAAATAATTGATTACCTTGGGTAAGGAATCTGGTTGATGGTAATGGTAAGCCTCAATTCTAGTGGATCTATTTGTCTCTTCATGCACAGATCTTTGTTCTACTATCGTTTCTATTTGATATTTTTACATATATTGATACAACAAACCAGTCCAGATAATAATATCTTTCAAAGAATCTGTCTATGTATGAAATACATTCATAATCTCATATGCATCTCCTTGTATCTTTGTCTTCTCAAAATATGATTGAGGTGACACTCCAAAACTGTCACCTCTAACACAACCATATTGTTCTGATAGCTAAAAAGCTACTAAAAGTAGTTTTTATTCAGTCACAATAAATTCTTATTCTTATGTATAAACCATATATAAAAAATAAAAATAGATATAGATATTTTTATGTAATAATATTATAAATAATAAATAATTACTACTATGTCTTACTTACGCATTCTACCCTTACTACTTGTGTGTTTTCATCAACTAGTCTTCCCTCTTTATTTACGTGAGCCTCCTTCCAGTTACGTGTTTTCATGATGGTGACACCTTGAAAATTAAATGTGACACTATGGGGTATATGATAAGAAAATCCTCTAAATACTGGCCTTGTACGCCCTTCCAACAGACTCTGGGAATATCAGGAGAAAGCGCGACACCAAGGATTAGCCACTAGATGATCTGGAGCCTCTCTTCATCGCCTTTATTCTTTGGTACCGAGGATGCTTGTTATAATCATGCCTAGAAAGAGTGATTAATTCAATTTAGTGTTGGGTGATGTGATCATAGGGATATGTGTTCCTAGGAATAATTTTCAACTTCGTATTCTTGTTTTGGATTTCTGTAAACTTATTATCAATTCCAATTCATATTTTTTTTCTCATTGTATGAACATTGCAGCATTCTAAGGTTGTTCATTTTAATTACATCAATTAGTTGGCATATTTGTGTATGAATATTATGAAATATAGGTTATATATGTTTAAAAATGGTTTGGTGTCACCTAATTTTGTGATTGAATTTAGTAGATGACCATTCCAATGGTACAATCATGTATTTAGGGAGGGATACCAAGACCAAGGATCCCTACAGACCCAAATCCGACACTAAAACTAAATAGATTCTTATCAATGAAATCCCTATCATAAGAACCTAAAAATAACTGAACTTGGCATGTCTCATATTTAATTTCAACCCAATCAATCTTGAACTTTCTTACTCTTTCCAAACCAATCAAACAATTTCAATTTTTGTTTCCTTAATTGATTTAAAAAATACAAACTGTCTTTGTGAGTTCGATCCCAAACTTTCCTTATAATACATTTTAATTAATTTAGTAGAATAGTTTGGGTTTTAGAAATTTAGACAATATTTTTAAATTAATTAGAAATTTAGACAATTTTTTTAAATTAATTAGAAATTTAGACAATTTTTTTATATTAATTATTTATTTTACACTTGTTCATGTCATGTTGTAGTTTCAGTAAACAATCCATTGAACAACTACTACAATTGAGGGAAGAACAAAATAGAATATATTGCATTATATAAAACACTCTGTCAGCAGAGGAAAGGAAAAGAGGAAGTAGAGTCCCAATAAGAACAAGTCATCATGGCTGTAAGGGGACAATTTAAAGGAGAATATCATGAGCTAGGCCAACCACCAGGACCACAAGTCCTAGGAAGAAATCAAGAGGGAAAATATCTAATCAATTATGGAAGACCCTAAAATACAGGAGTTAAACCTAGCATTACGATACCCCTAGTGGCTTCTCAACATTTTGAAATCAAGCCAACAGTCATCCAAATGATCACACACTCACTGCAATTCACCGACCTACCTCATGAAGACCCCAATGCACACATAGAAAGTTTTTTTGGAGATAAATGACATGTTCCAATTCCAAAACACCACAAATGATGTTGTGTGATTATGACTGTTCAGATTCTCACTGAATGACAAATCACGAGAGTGGATCCAAAGTCTGCCCTCGCATTCAATCACAACATGGGAGGATTTGGTACGAATGTTTTGGACAAGGTTTTTCCCACCCTTAAAGTCTATGGATTTGTGGGTAAGTATTCTAAATTTTGAACAATTAAATGAAGAGTCTTTATATAGTTCATGGGAGAGATTTAAAGTTTTAATTAGATGATGTTCTAATCATGGAATCAAAATGTGACTTTTAATTCAAACGTTTTATAAAAAAATTTCGTAGGGAAATCATTCCAATATAGATGATGCTGTAGGAGGTTCCTTAATGAGAAAGTCACCAGAGGAGAGTTATGAGTTGTTGGATGAGATTTATATAAATAGCTTTCAGTGGAAGCCTGAAGAAGGAAGAGTACAAGGAGCACACCTGGTGAAAAACAACTGGGTTTCCACACAAATGAATGCCATGTCAAAGAAGTTGGATGCAATGATGGCCAACCAAAATCCCCAAGGTATATATTTTTAAGATGATAATTATATTGATTATAAATATCAAAATCAGGCACAAGTATGGAGGAAAAACAACCATAATAGAAAAATCAGAATCAAGGTCAAGGATTTCAACCAAGACAACAAGGTTTCTAACCTCAACATGAAGGGCCAATACTAACCAGTCAAGTCCATTCACTAGAGGAGACTCTTGAAAATTTCATGAACACCACAGGAGATGCACTTAAAGAGTTTACTGTATACTCAAGAGATCATGGAAATTCAATTAGGGAATTGAAAAATGACTCAATAAACCAACAAGCTACAATGAGGAATCTAGAATTAAAAGTCGGTCAGATTACCGAGACACTTTAAGAAAGACAAAGAGAAGAGATTTTGGGATGTCTCAAACATCATCCTCATATAGATGTAAAATCCATATTGATGAGTAGTGGAAAAAATACACAAGGGATTGTCATAGAATTTTGAAGGAAAAAAGAACAACAACCGGTTGAATCAATTTAAGAAAAAATCACCAAGAAGATAAGGAAGATAATGAATAAGAAGAACCACCATAGTACCAGCAACCACTAACCTTTCCATATCAATTGGAGCAGGTGACGATTGATGAGAAAAAGTTTAAGTTTTTAGAGATGTTCATGAAGATGCACATCAACATCCCATTCACTGAGGCAATTGAAAACATTCCCATCTATGAATAGTTCATGAAGGAGTTGGTGAAGAACAATAAGAATCTTGAAGAATTAGCCACCATTCCACTGACTGGGGAAAGTTCAGAAGTTCTGTTAAGCATCCTTCCAAAGAAGAAGAGGGATCCATGTATTTTTTCCATTCTAATTACCATTGGTACTAACGAGTTTGGTAGAGCTTTATGCGATTTTGGTGCAAGTGTGAATATCATGTCATATGAAATATTCAAGAGCCTGGTATTGAAATAGATTCAACCAACTCAAGTTATGTTTAAACTAGATGATACAATAGTGAGACGTCCTCGAGGGCTTCTTGAAGATGTCATCATCAAAGTGGATGAGTTCTATTTTCCATCATATTTTATGGCGATGAGTATGGATGAAGAGAAGCATTCAATAATATTTGGAATACCATTATAAGCTATAGGAAGGGCACTAATTGATGTTCACAATGGAGTGATGGGTTTAAGGGTTGGAGGATCATAGGTTAAATTAAATCTACATCGAGCGATGTATAATTCAAAAAAACTAGTTGATGATTTTTTGAGAGATTATTGAATGAAAGAACATGACACTGTTGTTCATGGAAAGAGAGATGAAGTATATGTTGTGTAAGGTAAGGAAGAATGTAAGAACAATATGAATAAAGATAAGGAAGAAATGGAAAAAGCTAAAGATAGTGGAGGAACATTCATTCAAGATGAATTTAAATAAGGAAAAAAAGTTTGGGTAGTTAGTGAAGTGCCAATTAACTATTTAGGAAGGGTCAAGAACCGTTTTATTGGGCCCATGGAGATAGAGAAAGTATTCACTAATGAAAGGGTGAAATTAGTATCAGAAAAATGGAGAGGACCAATCTACATAGAGGAATCAAGGCATAGACATTTTGTAGATCCATATTAGGAAACCTCTTTACTACCATCAATCACCTGAGCTGAAGAAGGTAAGGTCAAGAAAATGATGGTAAAAAAAATCCCTTCTGAGTGGTAACTTAAGTTTTTAGTATTTTTAATTATTTTTTTTAAGATAAATAACTCATCCCCAATTATTTATAAATTTCATTTTATGGCCTATTATTTTACTTGTTATTTTCATTTTTTAGGATCATCAAGGCTGGTGGTAGGTAGAAGCAAGCTGCGAGAAAAGAAGATGCATAAGAAATACTTGTCATGAAAAGGTTCAAGTGGAACCTATACAATCCAAGTTTTATGCTTCAATACAAGGGGAGTAATCATTTAAATTCTATAATTTTATATTGTATTCTCCAAATTTTAAATGTTTTAGGAGATTTAATGGGAAATTTCATGCCCCTCATTTGATTCATTCTTTAATCAAATGAAAACAGAGACATAAACTACTTAGGGTAATTACCATGCCATGTATTTAAATTTCTCTATCAATAAATTTGAATGATAAAATGGGAAAAATAATTAGTATAGATAAGAATATGGATTAAGATTTGAAAAATCATGATTTGAAGAGCATGTCGAAGGTTGTAGATGAATTTTTTTTAATATTTGTCTATGTTTTAAATTTCTGATGTTTGCTTTAATTGATTTAATTATTCATATAAATTTACATGAGTGATTTTACCAACCATTCATCTCATTCTTGATAAATCCACTGAGTCCATATTTTTCATTCTCTCTATAGTATATTTCTTGGAAACTTGGGCATGTTTTCTTTCAGAACTTTCTTTGCATCTTATCAAATCTATGACTGCACGGAGTCACTTTTAATATGATTGAGGAATTATTTTTTATGAGACCTTATCATGAGACCCACCTTACATTAATCCTTTTTAAGCCTGTAGAATCCATGATCTTTCTTTTTAAGAAATTATCCATGTTTCATGCCTATTTTTTTCCATTCCTACCTTCATTTAAATTTTTTTTCATGATATTTGAAAGAATAAGTGTGGGGGAGGAACATTATTGGGTGTACCAGGATATAATTCATTGTGAATATTTTTCTAGGGGATTCTTGATTATGGTATGGGGAGAGTCTATGAATCTTTCATTGTATTTTATTATTCACCTCTCTTATTAAAAAAAAGATGAAAAATTGGGTTGTGTTTTGGGAGGATCAAAAGTTAATATTTTCAAGACTGATGATTTTTGGATCATATATGGTTAGGAGATGGATGTGATATTTTTCCTAAGCATAAATTTTGAAAAAAATTGAAAAAAAGAGAAATAGAGGTTGATTCATTCATTATACTTACATGTATCATGAACCCACTTTGATATTTTTGGGGAAGAGATAAATGTCATTTGTAAAAGGATATATTCATTGAGATATTGTTGAATATCATGAAAAATAATTTAGATTCAAACCTCCTTTTTGAACTTTACTTTTTATATCATTTACCTACCTACCCTGAAGCCTTAGAGTCATTTTAACCTTAACGATGAAGCCCTCATAATTAATTGTGATTTTTTCTTTATGCAGTGGAGATTTTAGATGCCTTACAAGCCTATGGTAAGTTACATTTTTTTGAGGTATGTGCTGAATTCTATATACATTTGTACCTTGATAAAGAGAATAAAGATTCATGTGAGGTAAATTAAAAGTATCATAAATGATGATAATGTATTGAAAAATGAATACAGATGAATGAAGAAACATGGTTATTTCAAAAGTGGAAAAGTAAAATACATGGTTGACTGGTTTCTTTGAAAAATGACATGTTGATGAATTCTCCTATGTTATACTTGAAAATTTAATTTTCTACTTGATCAATTAATTTTATTGAAATTGAATTTTAAGCAAGGTATTGTGAACTTACTATATAGTATGTTGAGATTCTATCCTTGAGGAAAAGTATGAATTCAAGTGTGGAGGGGATTCAATTTGACAGCCCCATAGGGAGTCACTAATTTCCTAAAATACTATGAAAAAACAAAATTTTAAAACCCAAAATATGCTACCTGATTAATTAAAATGTATCAAAAGAAAATTTTGGGATCGAACCCATAGAGACATGTGTATGTTTTAAATTAATCAAGGAAATAGAAATTTAAATTGTTTGATTGTTTTGGAAAGAGAAAGAAACATCAATATTGATTGGGTTGAAATTCAATATGGAAAATATCTGGTTCAGTTATTTTCAAGTTCTTATGATAGAGATTTCATTGATAAGAATCTATTCAGTTTTGGTGTCGGAGTTGGGTCTATAGGGATCCTTGGTCTTGGTATCCCTCCCTAAATCTATGATTGTACTATTGGAATGGTCATCTACTAAATTCAATAAAAAAATTAGGTGACCCAAAACCATTTTTTAATTATATCTAATATGTATTGCATAATGGTCATACAAAAATAGGCTAATTAATTGATATAATTAAAATGAACAACCTCAAAATACCAAAATGGTCATGCAATTTCAAAAGAAGATGAATTGTAATTGATAATAATTTTGTGGCAATCCAAAACAAGAGTAAGAAATAGAAAATTATCCCTAGGCACACATCCCCCTGCAATCACATCACCCAACACTAAATGGAACTACTCGCTCATGCTAGGCATGATGAGAATGAGTATCCTTGGTACCCGAAGAAGAAAGGCAATGAAGAGAGGCTCCATATCATCCGATGGTTGTCCCTTGGTGTCATGATTTCTCTTGCTAGTCCTAAAGTGCATTAGAATGACGTCCAAGGATGGTATTTATAGCCTTTTATCGTCATAGATCCCGCAAAGTCACATTTAATTTTCATCATGTCTCTATCGTCACAACGTGTAATTGGGTAACACATTATGTATTTCCTCATGTTTTCCTCCATGTATTTCAAATCTTGTGAAAATATCATTTGGAACTTTTATTCCTATCATGACATGTACTCCTGACTCATTACATTTACCATGCATTCACAGCGTGTATCGTCATCACAACTTTTTAGCACAACAATTTCCATTTGAAATGGTCATGATGTGTATTGAAATTACATGTCGTGCAATCATTTCTGTCTAGTTTCTCAGCTTTCTTCATCTCAAAAATCCAGTGTCACACTGCCTATGAAGAAAAGTGGTGTGAAGGGTCGTTTTGCTCATATTTTCTTCTATTTTTGTTCATTTCCCAAATATTCATCATTTCTTGCCATAAATCATAAAACAAATCAATTTTATCCAAAATTGTCAATATTAAACAATAAAATACAAGAATTAATACATTAAAACACTCTAAAATATATACATGAAATACACTTATCAATGCCTAAAAGTCCTATTAGTCTCCAACCATGATTTCATGTATTATTTTTTTCCCAAAATTATTTCATCTAGATATAGAACATAATTTAAAGAATACTGTTGTGACACTTCTGGGTTATCATCATAGAGGGGAACTGCTATGACCTTTCAGTGTGACAACTACTCTTAGGACATTATCACATACTATGTTATGCATAAGAACAATCATGATGTGATAAGGGGTTTATTAATATTCAAAAAAATGGATACAGGTTATCATAAAGTACACAAAAGCTAGTTCTAGGGAACCAACTCTAATAGACTCCCACTTTCACTACAACCAACTTTTAACAACCTTCAATCTTCTAGATCTCACATAATACTCATGGTTCTGATAACATTGGCCTTTAGACAAGGGTTCCACAACATTCTCTATTGTGGTAACTTTGCTTACTGTAAATTCACCCCAGGAGAAAAATCCCTCAAGATGTAATACTTATGAAGTATGTTCATTATCTATTAGTGTTCCCTTGGATCTTTTTCAAGATCCACCACTATAATATTATCACAATACACTATGATAGAGTCTTTAATATTAGGTACCATATCAAGCTCCTAGACAAAGTTTCACATCCATATGGATTCATTCGCTGCATTAGAATCCACTATATACTTAAACTCCAACGTAGAATCAGCAACAACTGGCTTCTTTGAGCTCTTCCAGCTCATATCTCCTCTATTAATACTTAAATTGACTGAATGGCCCGAAGGCCTTAATTTTTATTTTTATTTGGATAAATCCCCTTTTAAGGAGAAAGGGGGAAACCTCACATGACTTCAAAAACATACAGACATAAACATAACCCGGTCCAAAAACAAGACTATTGAAAATGCTCTGACCTAGTATCAAAATCATTATGGAAAGCCTCCACCAAAGCATGGATACTCAGTGAGTTGTCCCATGCAAAAAATGCATGGGCCTGAAACCGATGGCTAGGCCATACCCTCTCAATATTCTGAATCCGAGTAGCCATGCATAGAGAAAGCTAAGTGCTCTGAATCCACATCTGAAGTATTTCCTAGTAGAAAGACTGGACCAAGCCGTCATCCAAAACACAAACCATCAAATGATAAAATAAAAAAACATGAAACCATCCATATCCAACGGTTTTAGAAGAAATCCATTCCAGTCAGAAAACATCCATCTTTCCAACACTGTCCAATTACTCCACCCCTAAAACCAAAAACCCAGATCTGGAAACTCCAAACAAAAATAGAGAACCAATGAACCTCCAACACCAAGTTCCACTGCCTAAAACTCTCAAATTCAGCACCAAACATTCGAAAAATCAAACAAAAATTGATTAGTCACTGAAATTGGATAATATTCAATGTTAATATCTTTAAATTAATTGTTCCAAAGTCCATAAACATTGTTTTTAGTGCATTACATAAATAGAACTTCATTTCTCATCAAAAATGCAATTCTTGTTTAAAATGAAAATTTGGGACCAATCATTAATTTCTTTGTGTACAACATTATATTCATTTTCTGAATTTTAAATTTTGGTATATCATTTATCACTTTGTTTGGAACATTTTATCTTTTAGGTCCGATGGATGAATCCTAAAGGAAGATGGAGAATTTTGCGCATGAAGGCAGAAACTTGCTGGAAAAATCATAATGGGCCTAAGGCCCATCAAACAAATGTGGGGCCCAGAAACCAAGCCCAATGAAGCTCAAATTTATACAATAGAAAGATAAAAATATGAGTATCATTTTATTCAACTGTTTCTGGAGCTAATTCTGATGTTTTCATCATGATAAAGGGATCTGAAGTTGAGATTTAAATGGTGGACCCGACATTAATGCACAGAAATCCGTCCCACCATTTCGACCATAACATCCAAACGGCTAAGACATATTTCCTGATATTTTGGGAGCCTCTAGAAGACACATGGACGAAGATATGTTCTATTTATGAAACCTTTGGATTCGGCCGTATGAAGTGTCAAACGCACATGTCAAAATGGAGGATGAATCTGGATGGTTTTGTGGTCAACTTTGTAACGTTAATTTCCTTTTGATTCTTCACCCTCCTTTTGAATCTATTAATTGTTGGGGGGTGAATTTATTATTGGGGGTGGACATAAGGATCCTAATATGCCTATATAAGGAGCTGGTGGTGAAGGGAATAATCATCTAACATTTTTCTTTGAATCCAAGTTTTTCTTTCAATTGCAATTTCCCGCTTTCGTTGTGTAATGACATCATCAATTTCTCTAATGTAAGTTTTTCATTCACGTTTAGTATTTTAATAAAATTTATTCTTATTCACTTTTTATTTTCCTTTTCTTCACACGTTGATATCATTGAATCATGGTGTGAAATTATTCACACCAACACTTGTGATTTCAATCACACAACGGTGGAGTGTTCGTTCTTTTAATAATTTTCTTCTACTTCAATTCCACCCCCATAAGTCTACATCCCGCTTCCATTGGTAGAATAGCATCAATGGAGGGCTAACCTCTTAAGGGTTGATCCAAGGGAGTAGCAAGGTCATGTATTGAATGTTATTTCATGTACTTAATATTTAAATCTATTTGTTATTTTAGGATTTCCATTTGATGAGTTACATTCTTTCTCATCTTTGCCAACTTTAACGATGACACATTTTGAGTGCTAGTACGATCTATTTACTTTGAGTGCTCATTAAAGTGATACTCAAAGTGAATTAGTGATTGTCCTTGTAATTGTGTAGGTATTAAATTTGTGAATGATTTGGAAGAATTATATCATTGTTTGGATATGTCTTGAATTAATGACATGAAATTTTCTAAGAAAAGAAATTCATCCAATCCACCCCAAGAAAAACCCTAAGATCAACCCACCATCAATAATTGTTTAGTTCACATCATTTTTAATTATATCTTATTTAAATTATATCTTTAGTTCTCCAATTAAAATCTACCTCAAAGTTGTCCACTTCATAGCCAATCCATCAATAAATCATAGCGTCTCAAGGTTACTTCTTCGGTCCCTGTGGATTCGATCCCTACTTGTACTTCAACGACCGCTTTTAACAGTAGGGTAAATTTGGGCGCAACCAGAAATCCAAAACCAACGTCCAAATTTCAATCGTACAACAACCATAACAAATCAAAATGAAACAAAATAGAAAACCCTCTGGTTCCTTGTCAAAGCATGTGCCTTCCAAGAACCGAATCCTCCAAATTCCGACCCCAATACGCAAGCAATACGCAGCAGAATTCATCCACACCCAAAACCAAATCACTAGAATAGAAATAAAAAGGAAATAAAAAACATCACCACAAAGAAGCCTCCTGAACGCCAAACCGTTCCAGTATAAATCTTCTGCAAACCAAACTCAAATCCCATCGTCGCTGTCACGATATCTCCCAGACACCACAACGATCACCCCGCATACACCCATCCAACAATGAATCTATGACACTGACTCTCAGATAGAAGAAGCTGTATCATCGACCGTGGGATTCACTGCACTACCAAATTAACCCTTCCCAGTGAAGAAGCTGGATCATTCTATTATGTTTGAAAAATAGCATCAGTATAACCCCTAATGACCAGATCCTCATCTCCTACATATATTAGGAACATATCCTTAGTTCTTCTCAGAAAATTAAGGATACCTTTAACAAAAGACCAATTTTGTTATCCTAGATCAACTTGATATTTACCTACCATGACCAATGTGTAGGAAACATCAATTCTAGTACATAACATGAAATACATGGTTGATATTATCACTAAAGTTTATGTGATCTTACTTATCTCTCTTTCTCATATTATGTCTGAGTACACATTTTCTTAGAAAGATGTATACCATGTGACACAAGAAAAAATATCCTACTATATTGTTCTATACTAAATCTCTTTAGTATCTAGTCAATGTATGTACTTTGATGTATTCTATGAAACTTATTATATCTATTACAAATGATCTTGATCCCTAGAATATATGTTGCTACACCTAATTCATTTATAGAGAAACACTTGTTCAAGAAGTCCTTAACAAACTCCAAGATTGGTATATTGTTTACAATAAATAATATATCATCAACATATAATACTAGAATAATGACCACATTCCCACCAAAACCCATATAAAAACATGGATCACATTCATTATTAATGAGACAAATTTCTTTTATAGCTTAATAAAATCAAATGTTCCATGAATTTGATAGTTTCTTTAATCAATAAATGGATATCGACAATTAGAAAATATTTCTGGAATAACCTAAATTGACAAAACTATATAGTTGTGTAATATAGACATCTTCTTGAAAGTTCCCATTAAGGAAAGTAGTTTTGATGTCCATATTCTAAATTTCATTATCATGGTAAGATATTATATCAAGAATAATTATGATGGATTTAAATATGGAAACTAGTGAAAAATTTTCATTGTATTCAATTCCTTGATGTTGTTTAAACCCTTTAGTCACTAGCCTTTCTTTATAGGTTTTTAGTTTACCTTCCATGACCAGTTCTCCCTTGA
Source organism: Viscum album (assembly GCA_963277665.1). NCBI lineage: Eukaryota > Viridiplantae > Streptophyta > Magnoliopsida > Santalales > Viscaceae > Viscum > Viscum album. The sequence goes on along the minus strand of OY728142.1, from coordinate 1,766,875,964 downwards.
ATAACCATTTGTAACCTATGGGATTTAAATCAACTGGTACATTGACTAGAACCCAAACTTGGTTCTAATGCATGCAATCCATTTCATAATTCATGGATTATTTCCATATTGTAGCTTCTAATCCCTCCACTACCTCTTTGTTAGAGATAGATTCATCATTTTCAACCAACAACGAGTCACCAATTTCAGTGACTAGAAAAGCATATCTCTCTGGTTCTCTAAAATATCTAGTGATCCTACATAGTACTTGTGTTTCTGGGACTACTTCTTCCATGGGGACCTATGGAATGTGTTCCTATACTAACCCTTGTGTATCTTGAGAATCATCTTTATCAATGTTAATCTATCTCCCACTATCCTTTTTGAGGATGTGCTCCATCTCTAGAAAGATGACTTGTTTGGAGAAAGTCACTTTCTTATCTAAGGGATTATATAGGTAGTATCCCTTTGTTTTCTTAGGATACCCTTAACGATACACTTTGTTTCCCAAGGATATATTTTATTTATTAATAAGTCCTTAAAAAACCCATTGTAACCCCATACATGTGTATGTGTAAAACTAGTTTCTTTCCACTCCATAACTTGAAGGGAATTCTATTTTATGCTTTATTTGGTACTCAATTTAGTGTATATGTTGTATCTTTTAATTAACACCCCCAAAGGATAGTGGAATATCTACATGAATAATCATCAACCTTAATGTGTATAATAAGGTATGGTTCATCCTTTCACTAAAACCATTCCATTGTGGTGTGTAAGGTAAAGTGAGTTGAGATAGTATCCCAAATTCCCATAAAAAGTTGATAAAATATTGGTTATGATATTCACCACCTCAATATGATGAGAGCTTCTTTATCTTCTTTCCAAGTAGATTCCCTACTTGATTCTTGAATTCATTGAATTTCTCAAGGGAATTTTATTAATACATTATCAAGTTGATATATCCATATATACTCAAGTCATCATAAAAAGTTATGAAGTAATAATTTCTACCTCTATCTTCTAGTGGAAATGGTCTACACACATTAGTATGTACCAATCTAAGAAGATCTTTGGTCCTTTCACCTTATCCATCGAATTGTGGTTGGGTCATTTTTCCTTGTAAACAAGCATGAAATCTTTCAAGTGGTTTTACCTTAGAAGGGTATAAATAACCATCTTGATAAAGCTTTTTCAAATGATTCTTGTTTACATGACCAAAATGGTGATTCCATAGTGGGGGTGTCATATGAGTCATGTGAAAATGATTCGTTATCTATTTAAAATACATGGTTTTCATAATTTAATACATATAGAACATTATTTAAATGATCCATGCCATAACATATGTTGTCTTTATAAAAGAAACAAATTTTATTTTCAAATTTGAAAATAAAAACATCTATATCTAGGAATGATACAAAAATTATGTTCTTGGTAACAGTTGGTACATAATTACAATCCCTTAAAACCAAAATTATTCATGTTAGAAATGTAAGGTGGTCATAACCAATGGATATAGAATCCAACCTCACTCTATTGGAAGCTCTCAAATCCTCCTCTCCTCTCAAAATATTTCAGAATCTACTTGGTTCCTACATTTGGATATAGATGTGAGAAGAAAAAGTTGTATATAATACCCAATGTGTAGATATTGAAAGATTACACTCGATAATGAATAGAACATTATCTTCCCCTTACTTATGGGTATAGTTCTTCTTCAAGTATCCCTATTTTCCGCATGAAAAACATACCTATTCCTTTTCCTTTCCTTGTTTTTGAATCTTCCTCTTCTTGGAAGGATTATGCTCAGGAGATTTAGACATTTTAGGTGTCTTGGGACCCTTCACCTTGTTCTTCATTTTCTCATTCACCATAAGGACTCTGGGTTTTTCATGCCCCATGTTTTTATTCACTTGAATAATCAGAGTAATGATTTACAAATGTCTCTTATCATTATTTCTCATGTAATAATTAACAATAAAAATGGAGAAGGTCTTGGGTAGTGAGGAAAGTATGATATTTGTGTGCAACTCATATGGGAATTTAATACCTAAGATTTCTAAGAATTCAATATAGCTAATAATCTTAACTACATGATGTACATCTAGAACCAACTCTCCAAGATTATTTATAAATAGATAATTAGGGATCTCATATCTCTCTTGTCTCACATTCTATTAATAATGTCCTTGAAGGTGAGACATCGTGCTCTACACATCCATGTCCTCATGGTGCTTCAAATTCCCATTGGTTAGGGATAATATCATGAAACATTGAATGTATGTAGCATCATTAAAATGTTTCTCATGGAGTGTTAACTCTCAGTTAGTAGCCTCATTACCAGAAACATTAGGAATATGTTCTTCTAGGACATGCAATTTCCTTTCATGGAATAGGATAACATGTAAGTGCCTTTTCCACTCTTAGAAATTTATAATAGTGAGAAGGTTATCCTTCTCAATTATGGATCATAGTTATATATTTGAAGTAATTTTTATTATTGTTTCTATAAATAAGATGAGTAGAGTTTTAGTAATTCATCAGATAAAATTTTGACAAATAAATAAATATTATATTTATTTATTGCCCACTATTTTATAGAAACCCAATATCCCTCACTATTGACTTCAGAATATATTTATTCTTAGACATTATAGTTGAAAGGATCCATATTTCCCTTATCATCACCCTATTTTTTTCTCAGTCAAGAAATTGGAAGGGTTTTAGATAGGCATTCCTAATGCCAACTGAATTAAATCATAGTTCCTTGATCTGTTGAGTGGACTCCCCAATATTGAAATCCTTAAATTGGATTTACTCAACCTTTCCCTCTTAGTTACACCAATTACTACATTGAAAATCAACCCTTGATGTTAACTATGTTAATTCAACCCAAAACATCAAGTTTTAATTCCCCGATAATTAAAAGCACCCCAACTTTTCCCAGTCATGCACTTTGAACTATGGATCAATTTTAACTGAAGTAGTGAAAGACTATATTGAATTAATATATATAATTGAAGGATTTTATACTTTATATGTAAATTTTCAATTATTATATTTATTACATACTTGTTAATAATAAGTGGAATTACTTTAGTTATTAACCATGTATTATATAATATTTATGCATAAGACAATTTATTTTAGTTCTATCTTGCATGATTATTAATTCATTAATTCTTGTGATTGTGATAAAACATCGATAATGAAATAAACATAAAAATTGATAGAAATAAAATAATAAATTGGTATAATCATGAGATTTTAATAACATTTAGTTTATCTAGTTAATGATAAACTAATCATTAACCTAGGGGAAAAAAACCTTGAACAATTTATGGTTCAAGTTTCATCTTTACACCTATCCACCTATATATCTCTCTTGGATTGGTTTCACCTCAACTCCAAACTTTAACCACATACACTAGCTTGGAAGCTCCATCCATTATATATTATTTTACTCACATGTAGGTGAGGTGAACTAAAGGATTGGTTAAGGGGTTTACATAAAAGAAACTATGGGAACATTTGTCGTTACATAATTAGATAAGAGATGAAACACATGACAAAAATTTAATTTAATAACAAATTAAATTAAACCAATCACATACAAAGGTATGGTCTAAGATCATGATTATCTACATGTATGAAACAAACTACACATTTAATAAAATCAACATTTAATTCTAATCATTATTATTTAAGATAAATCATGCTCGAATCAATTAATTATCTTCTTTAATTAATCAATTAATTTATCTTAAGTCTCATATGAATTTCGTTGAGATTATCATTCATAATAATTTTAAATAAATTAAATAAATTTATTTAAAATTAACCACGTAAAAAATGTACCTTGGAGGCAACATGGTGAGTACCCTTACAAACTACCAAACATGTATTATACACATATACTGTTTACCCTTGAGACATGTGGCATACACGACTTATCATGTAATTTTAGGATGTGTACTATCAACTTAATGACCACATGTGATACATGTTATTTACATAGTGTGTTATTATCCAATGTTTATAGAGTAATAATTGTAATAGGACTTTTAAATGTTATGTAGATCCGAACATTATGTAGAAATTAATTAAACATTTATATATATAACTCATCACATGGTGTGTACTATCAACTTAATGACCACATAGAACACATATTGATAAGGCTTCCATAGTATGTTAGATTAATTTTCAATTTTGTATAATTTGGTAAAAGTAAACCATGTGTACATTAGAGATACATAACGTATATTATTGTCACCATATATCTGTGACACACACCTAGGGACTCAGCGTGTAACCATGCCCTAATTTTTTTAGAGAAAACGACATGTACATGGGATACACAATATGTGGTATCCACTTTACATGGTCACCAGTCATATAGGTCATGTATGAGGATACACGACCCATCTGTGGCTAAATGACTACATGTCATGTATAGAAGTTACACAATATGTACTCTGACTGAATGTGTTCCAGGATGGCCTGGTCAACACGCAATGTATAATTAAATTCACCACATGTGGTAAATATGCATGACTTGAATTAATTTTGAATTAATTAATGGTGTATTAAACACTAGTACACGAAGTGTACCTTCAGGTTACACGAACTAAACTCTTGTGTAATCTGACCAGAATCCTCGATGCCTCCAGATGATATCTTCAGATTTATTTTGTTCATAAAATTAATCGATTTGATTATATTTTTGAGAAACAAAGAGGAATAAAGAAGATATCACAATTCAGATTAAATAATTATTAATCTAGAATTTAAAACTAATTAAAAATGTGTAAATAAGTCAGTGATCTTTAAATAATTATAAATAATTATGTGACCGCTCTATTACCACTTATAGGTTCTGGGTCTAATGGAAGCATCATATGGGGAATTCCCAACTTTTGTTTTATTCATGATCGATGATTAATCTGAGATTTTCATGATGATGAATTCCATGATAAATGGAATTTAATAAAAGAATATAGACAATGTATAAACATTGAAACCAAAGCACAGGATCATCACATATTATTTATAATTAATTTAAGTAATAAAAGAATTACCTTGTGAGAAATTATTTATTAATTGATGGATCTAAAAATTTATCTATGTTGTACCATTATTATATTGAAGGAATCAATAATAGGTTTTCTTTAGAGGTGATTCACACGCGTTCCATGAATCTTCTAACATCGCTACAAGAATATCCAGGTGGTAGCACAGTAGATCTTATAACTTTTGTCATTCACCTTTGATCACCCTAAGAATCACTTCCAAATGATTCTCCATGATCTCTCTATACACGATAATAGAAGGTAGATGAATATTTCTCTCTATTCTTGGGAGCATTCTGAGAGAGATCTCTCTAGGTCTTAAGAGGATTCTCTCTAGATCTCATTATTTACAATACAAAATTAATTGGATCTCTTAAGAAAATAATATAATTAGGTTTATATCCTACTAGGGTTAGAAAAAAATAATTTCACACGCACCCTTTATTATTATTTTTATTCTTTATAGAACCCCTTGTCTATAATAATAATACTAATATTATTTCTTAATATGTGCCAAAATCGCAAAATAAATTAAATATTATTTATTCAAATAATATTCAATGTATATTATTTATCACTAGAACATTAAACTCAGTCCTTCATTCCTCAATAATATTTATCAAGCCTTCAATAATGACTATTTATTTAATAAATAAATATTACTACATTATTTTATAATAAATAAATATCACTACATTATTTTATAATAAATAAATAAATATTATATTCACTAAATAGAAAATAAATATTTATTAAATATTATGCTCACATAATATTCTATCAAATAACTGGTGGTGGAATATAAGTGATTAGGAAAATATGAATAATTATTAAACCATGCATAAGAATAATATTTTATTCAACATGTTGAATAATATTATTATTTAACTAAGATTTTGGACACACTTAGTGTGTGACCCTCCATGCCTCTTTCTCAGTGGCATGAGGTGAAGCAACCTAAAGTCTAAAGTTAGCATCTAGTAATATGCCAAAAAACCTATAAAGAAATAATTTAATGATCCACTGACATAATAACTTATACAGATGCTTACTTTGTAATACAACTAGTACCTCGCCCATGAAAATGCACGGGTCTATTCACATTCCCCTAAAATTTTGTGGTTCGACATCCTTAAAAAAATTCTATTATCAATCAACCCACCATATTGTTTGAAAAAAAATGATGAGAAGTTCTATAGAAATACATTAGGTATTAACATGAGAAAGAACCATAAAAAATGGAAAATTAACATGGAAAATTAAGTTGGGTAGTGAGGAATCAAATTAGAAAAAAAAATTGTTGATTTGAATATAAATTGTTAATAAATATTAAATTACAACTTTGGTTGTAGCTATGAAATACTACAAACAAATAGGAAACATATAGTGTGTTTCCTATAAGAATTTGGCTTTATCTATTGATTTCCTACTCAAAAAACTTACAGAAAAAACTTTCAAAATGGTTTTGCAGTACATCCCTGAGTTTTATAACATGCAGTGAAAATTTTAACACAGCTTCAGCTCAGATTAGGCATGCGCTTTTTGTTGGGGGCCCTTCACGCATTCTGTTGCAGACCCAATCCTGATCTATGACATCATGCATCATCAGCTCAGATTATATCTTCAAACTTTATCTTGAAGTATTTGTATAGGGCAGTAAATAAAGCAGGATATCTTCTTGAAAACAGGTATTCGTGGAGGACAATATCAGTAAGGTAATGTCACCTAATAGGAAAGTCCATAAGAGGAATAAGGATGCCCAAAAAGCAATCCAAAAAAACTTAATGACAAATGAAAGTAAATACAAGAGTATGTACTGAAACAAAATATATTGACCCAGTGCCTAAAATTTGAGCGTTGGTCAAGTCTTCTAAGATAGTGTTTTTCACCAAAAGCAACTGTTAGTTCACTATGTGACCATGTATGGTGAATAGAAACCATTCATGGATATTGATTATACTAAATATTTTGAAATAAGATCTGTCTGGTCAGAATATTGCAATAAAAATGGAGATTTAATTAGTAAGAAGCATTAGTTATAAAAAATTCAAATCTGAAATCATAGAAAAAAATTAGAAGATGTAAGATTCAATGTAAGACATGGTTCATGTTTATAGAATCATAAAAAATCTTGAGATTTATCTCAAACTACTATGCAATATGATGTACAATCTAATTGGGATAAATACAGGTAGGAATTAAATATGTACTGAATGTTGATGACTCTGACTACAAGAGCATTGCAACTGAGATCTGCCTCAAAACCTCCAGATCCCTGCATGAAAAGAGGCAGGATGACATTAATTCTTATTGAACACTTATAGAACCAGTATTTCCCTATAGTAAAGTCCATAAAAATGAAGTTGAGAAGATGATCACCCCCCAATATGATTCTTTAGTATATGGAGACAAGCAAGGGAATCTACTGGTACCTCTAACTAAAAAATGAATGATTCAGTAAGAAAATGATGGCTTAAAACTTTATTGATATGTACAATTGATAATATAAATAATACACATATCATACCTCAAATTATCTGTAGCATTACCTGATTATTTCTTTTCGTGGTATGCATCATCATATGGTCTTAGAATATGGCACCATGTAAGGAATAGGCCACCTATGCATAGTGGTGTGATTTTTATGAATCATTATTCAGCTATAGCTCATATGGTCCGCAAACTACAATGATGTCTTTCTAATAGAGGTTCATCCACACTACTACTGTAGTGACAATAATTGTCATAGTGGTAGGGAAATTAGGATCCATATATTGTGTACATAATTATGAATTTCATTTACAACATCTCTAGTATAATAATATGTAGATAATATGAATATTGTGTAATGGTCAACTACACATTTAAAAGGGAAATTTAACAACTGAAAAGCAAGAAATATAAAGCCTTCATAGTCGCTTAATGTTGTATAATCATCCAATCACAATGTTACATTTAAAAAATGGGGGAAAATAGACAACAATATTGAATTACCGCATATAAAATCTCAAAAATAATGAAATAAAATAATCATGATAATTATAAATTTACAAAGATATGTAATTTCATTATAATCCTTAAAAACTGGATAAACTGGGTTTACCAAACATGTTTGGTAAGTTCAATTTAAGAACACATAAAATAACAATAAACCTAATGAAATTCAAGTAATAAATTTTGAAAATACAAAAGGTAACCTTTCACAATAAAATACACATTAGAAAATGAACATTTACGCACTGGAAAAAACACCCAAAACCTATCATACCTGCCCAGTTAAGTCAATTTCATGTACTGTAACGTAAAACTCAAGAAGCACATGATTATGGTTATATAATTAACCCCTTGATTTCTAAACAATATAAAACTCTTGAGTACTTAACCATAAATCAAATCAAGATGAAGAATTAGTTGAAAAAAAACACCAGGATCAACCAAACAGGACCTTGGTCCAATGAAATTTTGAAAATGGGGCAAAGAAAACAACAATAAAGAAAAACCACCTTTAAAATATAAAAATTATTAAACAAAATAACCGGGATGGTTATAAATTTACAAATATTTGCAGTTTCATTAAAATGCTCAAAAACTAGAAAAACTGGGTTTACTAAACATGTTCAACAAGTTCAATTTAAAACAACATAAAATAACAAAAAACATAAGGAAATGCGAGCATTAAATTTTGAAAATGAAAAAGGAAACCTTGAACACGGAAAAAATACATTAGAAATTGAACATTTATGCACAGGAAAAAACAACCAAAATAACTCATACATGCCCATTTAAGTCAAATTCAAGAATTGTTATGTCAAACTGAAAAAGCACATGATTATCGTTATATAATTAACCCCATGAGTTGTAAACAATATAAAATTGTTGAGTCATTAACCATAATTCAAATTTAGATGAAGAGTTAGTTTGTAAAAAAATAGCAGGACCAACCAAACAGGACGTTGGTCCAATGACATTTCAAAAATATGGGAAAACATAAAACAATACTGATTGACCACCATTCAAATATAAAAAATGATTAATGAAAATAAAATGGATAGTTCAAAATTTACAAGGATATGCGATTTCATTAAAATGCTTAAAAACTGGAAAATCTAGGTTTACCAAACATGTTCAGCAAGTTCAATTCAAGGTAGCATAAAACAAAAAAAAACCTATGAAATGCGAGCATTACATTTTGAAAATGCAAAAGGAAACCTTGGTCACTAAAAAAATAACATTAGAAATTGAACATTTATGGACAGGAAAAATCAACCAAAACAACTCATACCAACCCATTGAAGTCAAATTCAAGTAATGTCATGTCAAACTGAAGAAGCATATGATTATCAATGTATCGTTAACCCCTTGAGTTCTAAACAATATAAAATGGAAAATTAATTAACCAAAAATCAAATCCAGATGAAGACTTAGTTGGTAAAAAAAAGCAGGATCAAACCTCCTTGATCCATAACTGATATGTGTCTATTATGTTTTTTCTCCTCCATGAATGTAAATCGAACACATTCATTCCATAATACCATGCACATTTATCAGGATTTAACATCTTCACTATGAGGGGATGAGAAAAATGGAAGTATTTCCAGAATCTCATGACAGATTAACCGTTTTTCCATAAGCAAAGCATGTTGCTTTTGTTCGTTTGAAATTGATAGCAACTGTAGGTTCCACGGTGTAACGATATACCTGACGACACAAATTGCAAAAGAAAAATTACCATAGAAACTTATATACATTGAATAGATATATTGTATGTGAGAGAGAGTGTGTGAGTGTGTTTTGAAGCCAATTAGCTGCTAACCTCAACATTTGAAAACTCTTTATTCAGCACGACATCAAAAACAAATTCATGTTTCTCTAAATATTATTTTAAGTCAACCTACAGACGTGCATAGTAAAGGATCAATTGAAAAGTATTAGGCTTAAGTAAAAAAATTGAAAATGCAAACATGGTGAAACAGAAATATACAATTTGAAAACTGTATGTACATACATGAAAGCAGAAAAATATTATTGAAGGAACGCATTATCAATGAAAAAAGAGTCATCCTTTAGAGATTATTGAAAAAGAATTGAGTTAAGTTCGACATACATGGATTGTGGTGCTATTTTCATCATAAGGAGAATAGTTTGCAATAAAAAATTAAACTATTAAGGAAATTAGGGGTTACTGTAGCTAGAGAAAACTAAAATCATGAGCAGAATGGAATTTTGAAAAATTGAGAGACAATGGTTCTGACATCAAAGAAACTCTACTCAGTGGAAGAAATCAGATGGTGTGTGAACAATCATGGTTCATATGTTGTAGGCTTTGTCATGATTATGCCGCTGTGTACTGTAGAAAATGAAAGTTTAATCCAACAGAAAAAATCAAAATGAAATTTAAAAAAACAGTATAGTCATCATCCAAATAAAATCTACCACATGCCAAGAAGAAGAGTTGATTCATGGAGTGCCTAGAATGTGGCAAGACTGCAGAGACGAAGTCATCGTCCGAGAGTGGGAGAGAATGGTCTTCAACCAGTTTGTGACAAGCCATAAAAATCATTGAAAAATCCATCATCGGGTGACCGTGTTTTAGAGATAAAAGAGATAGAGATCTGTGAGGGATGCAGACTCTGGAAGCGGTAATGGGAACAGGGGGAGTGTAGGGATCGGAGAGAGTAGCCGATACGGGATGTACCTTAATCGAAGTCAATGCTTGAGAGGACAGTCGACATATGGAGTATCCGATGAATGTCATCGGCAGGGATCTGGATTACTCAGAGAAGAGGAGGTTCATAATCGATGGGATATAGTTTAGCTCAAACCGTCAAGTCAGAGGAAAGTGGAGATCTGGACGAGCTGAAACCCTAGGCGTCAGGTAGTGGATACGCGGGAGGGCCGGGGTAAGGCGTCGCGGAATATGGAGGATGATAGTAGGCAGTTTTTTCACGGTGGAGGCGTGGCTTCCTCGGCTTGTGACACGTAGGCAGGAAAATGCCAAGTTTAGAATATATATAGATACTTTTATCTTGATATCTCTAATAAAGCATGTTGCATGCCAATGCCATCAACCTATGTTCTTGATGTCTCTTTATTTGAATTTCCAAAAATAGAAATTGCTTATAGAATGTCATGGACATGAATTTTTTAGGCTATATAATTTCCATAAAATGGCCTGAGATATCAAATTATGTTAAAGAACATAAGGGGTAAATCCTTTCTTTCATTATTCATTAATGAAATATTACTCGTGATGCACCCAATGTATCCTACCTCGCTGCGAACATATGTCATCACAATTTTATTCAATACATAAAAATACAAGACTTATAAAACTCATTATTATTAGTATTAAATTATTTGTATCAATTCACACGTCTATAAATAGAAACATCCAATGACACATATAAATATGGATTTCCTATTAGTGGGTCTCATTCTCATAATATACTACACTAGATATTACCAAGGGAATACATTGTGAGAAGGTGTCTCAATGTCCTATGAGTCTCCACCCCTAAAATCCTGTATCATTTGTTTCCATAAAATGATTTCATCTGGATATAGAAAATATATTTAAGAATCTTTTGATGGCACTTCTGGGTTATCATCATAGTGGGGAGATTCTATGACCTTTTGACGTGACCAATACTCTTAGAATATTATCACATACTATGTTATTCATAAGTACAATCATGATGTGATAAGGAGTTAATTAAAATTCAAAATAATCAATACAAGTTATCATAAAGTACACAAAAGTTTCATCTAAGGAACCAACTCTAAATGAATTCCACTTGAACTGGAGCCAACTACTAATAACCATCAGTATGCTAGCTCTAATTTAGTCAATGGGTCTTCCACTTTTTCTTCCATGGTAACTCTTATTACTTTGACCTCACCCCTTTAAGAAAAATACCTCAAGGTTTGATACTTATAGAGTATGTTCCTTGTTTGTTGGTATGAACTTGGATCTTTTGCAAGAAACACCACTGAGGTATTATCACAATACACTGTAATAGAGTCTTTGATTCTAGGTACCACATCAAGCTCATGGAAAAAGTATCGTATATAGATATCTTCCTTGGAGGCATAAAAAGACTCTATATACTCAGAATATGCTATAGAATCAGAGAAAAATGGATTCTTTGAACTTTTACAGCATACAACTCCTCCGTTTAGACATAAAACATATCTTCACAAAAGACTAATGTTGTTCTCCTATATCATCTTGGAATATTACTTCCATGATCAATGCATAGGAAACATCAAGTCTAGTATATAACATGGAAATTGGTGAAAAGGTTTCATCATAGTCAATCCCTTGACACTATTTAATCCCTTTAGCCACTGAGATTAATTTATTGGTATTTACTTCTCCTTCTATGTCTAGTTTTTTCTTGAATACCCATTTTCATCCTACATGATTCATATCAACTGGTTCATCAACAAAAACCAAAACTTGGTTATGACATATAGAATCCATTTTATAATTCATGGATTCTTTCCATCTTAAAGTGACTTTTATAGGAGATTGGTTCATCATTGTCAACCAATAATGAGTCACCAACTTCAGTGACTAGAAATTTGTATATCTCTAGTTCTCTTACCTCTATAGTGGTTATATGTAGTACTTATGCTTCATGAACTACTTCTTCCATGGGGACATGGGGAATTTGTTCTTATACCAACTCTTATGTATCTTTAGCTCCAAATTCATTAAATTCAATCATTCTCTCACTATCCTTTTTTAGGATTTACTCCCTATCAAGAAAGATATCTTTTATGGAGACAACCACTTTCTTATTTAAGGTTTTGTATAGGTAGTACCCTTTTCCCCTTAGGATACCATATAAAGATAAACTTTGTCCCCTAAGGCACTAGTTTGTTTCCTAAGAATGTATTAACATATGCCTCGCAACACCATACACGTGTATGTGATAAAACTAGTTTCTTTCCACTCCATAAATCAAATGGAATTATATTCTCCTCTTTAGTTGGTACTCGGTTTAGTGTGTTTTCCATAATTTGTAATAAATATACCTAAAAGGATAGTTGAAGATTTGTATGACTCTTCATAACTATACCATGTCTAAAAATGTACAGTTCCTCCTTTCCCTAAAACCATTCCACTGTGGTGTGTAAGGTGGATTGAGTTGATATAGAAACCCAATTTCCTGTAGAAATTCAACAAAATATTAGTTAACATATTCACCACCTCGATCTAATTAAAGATTATTTATCTTCTTTCCATTTTTATTCTCTATTTTATTATTGAATTCTTTTAATTTCTCAAGGGACTCGGACTTATACCTCATTAAGTAAACATATCCATATCTACTTCAGTTATTGGAAAATGTTATAAAGTAAGAATACCCACCTTTACCTTCTATGGTAAATGTTCCATTCATACCAGTGTGTACCGATCCTAGAACCTATGTGGTCCTTTCAACCTATCCAACAAATGGTGGTTTAGTCATTTTTATTCTAAACAAGCATGACATCTTTCAAGAGGTTTTAACTCATAAAATTCTAAATAACCATCTTGATAGATCTTTGTAAAATGATTCATGTTTACATGAACAAGATGGTGATGTCATATTTGGGTGTTATATAATTCATGTGAATATAATTGTTTATATATTTCCAATATTTTTTTATAATTTAATATATAGAGACTATTATTTAAATGTACCATACCATAACATATGTTGTCTTTATAAAATAAACAACTTTTATATCCAAATTTGAAAATTAAACCATCTGCATCTAAGAATGATACAAAAATTATTCTTCATTGTATTTGGTGTGAAATAAAAATCCCTTAAAACCAAAATCATTCCTGTTGGAAATGAAAGGTGGAAGTAACCAATGGACACAACAGTTATCCTCCCACCATTGGAAGCTCAAAAATCCACCTCTCCTCTATAAATCTTTCGAAATCAAATTGGTTCTTGGATTTGGATACAAATGTGAGCCCCACTAGTTATATATAATAACCAATGTTTAGATATTTAAATATTAAACTCAATTAATAATTCACCTATTGCCTCCCCTTGCTTCATGGTGTAGTTTTTCTTCCAATTGCCTTATTTTTCACATGCAAAACATACCACTTCCTTTTCCTTACCTGACCTCTAGATCTTCCTCTTCTTGGAAGGATGGTGTTTGAGATATTTATACTTGTTATGAGTCTTGATCCCCTTCGCCTTGTTCTTCCTTTCTTTATTCACCATAGGGAAAGTAGGTTTTTCATTCCCCATTTCCTTATCCACTTGTAAAATCAGAGTAATAAGTTACAAAAGACTCTTCTCACAAATCATCTGATAATTTAATCCTCAATATGTATAAGCATTCAATGTATCCAATAAACATGACCACATGAGGCCTAAATGAAACCAAATATCCAATATTAGTTGTAAAAATAGCATTGGATATCTCATATCTCTCTTGTCTCACCGTCTCTTGATGAAGATCCCAAATGTGAGATATCATGTTGTACACATCCAAGTCCTCAGGTTACTTCAAAATCTCATTGGTCATGGATTACAAAAGTAAACAATGAAGATTTTTTGCATCGTTCAAGTGTTTATCATAGAGAGTCAACTACTAATCATTATCCTCATTAATATATGCATTAAGAATAGGTTCTTCTAGTATATACAATTTCTATTCATAGTGCAAGATAATGAGTAAGTACCTTTTCCACCCTTGGAAATCTGTTCTAATGATAAGTTTATCCTTTTCAAGTATGAATCGTAGGAATATATTTAAAGTCATTTTTATTATTGTTTCAATAAATAAAATGATTAGAGTTTTAGTAATTTATATGATAAAATTTAAACAAACAAATAAAAATTATATTTATTAATCTCTCACTATTTTATCAAAATCCATTATCCATCACCATTGGCTTCAAAATATCATGTTTCTTGGACATTTTATTTGAAATGATCCATATTATCCTTCTCATCACCCTAAAATTGAAAAATATGTACTACTTTATCTACCACTGAGTCTAAGTTTATTAAAGCTATAGATACAAGAAAATAATTTTTATGGATAAAAACTTTTATTTGAGAACTGAATTTTAATCTAGATAGGTATGATTTATTTTGTAACAATCACATGATATATTTTTTTAAATAATATCATTTTTCATGTAATTTTAAAACATATCGATGTTTGGTATCATTTGATCCATGACATCCTTGATTTGAGAAATTTGGAGCTCGATTAGAGCCACACAAATGATAATGGCTTAGACATGATGACCAAATTTTTTCCAGAGGTAAATTTGAGACTTACCGACTGATTGTAGGGTTGGTGATGATACCCACTTGTGTTGGAGAGGGATTTTTTTGGTGGTTCTACTCACATGGGGACCCCAATTGATTCTTAAAAAAATAAACAAAAATAAAAGATATGATTTTGTTGTTACATATCTTGAGGAAAATTTCTTTTTTAGGTGAATAATTTTTTGAGGTGAACCCCTCTATCTCTACTCCCCCACAGGTAGTGCTATTAGGTTTTTTGTTAGTGATTTTATGATATAAAACTATTTAAATTCCTATTATATGACTTTCTTTATTCTCTGTTGGTATTTAATTTGATTCTGGTGTTTTTATTCTACACCTTTTCATCATATGGTGATTATATACTCATCACGATCAGATCTATTTGGATTTCTTTATGAGGAAGCATTCTTTATTTCAAGTTTCTTTCATAATGCATCTTCTTTCTTCCTTTGATCCTCTATTTTATTAAAGTATTATTTCTTAGATATCTCTCATATATTGGGGTCTCTTCCATGTACTCTTAATTATTAGTGGATTTTTATTTCTAGACTTTGTCCCCTGGTTTCTCTATTTTTGGATTTTCCATGTTAATTCTTTTGGTGTCATCATTTTTTTACACATATTTTTTATTCATTGTGCATCTAATTAACTTATTTTCAATCTTGTTTGAAGGGAAATATAATTTTTACATTATGTGTTCTCTTTGTTGTTTGTTCATGCATTTATCATTTGATATATTTCCCAACAACAAACTAGGTTTTTTTGTAGAATAAAAAACTATAACATAATGTGATTTAAATTGAAACTCATACTAGAACAAATATTATATGTTTATATGGGTAAATCTAGAGGAACACTCCTTGAAGCCAACCCTAGTCCCATATCATAAGATCCATGTCTGATTAATTTATTCATAAAACCTAGATTTCAATAAAAATAATTCTCAATGGGATGAACCCATAAATTCAACCTTTGAGAACCCATAAAACCCTATACCGCTTCTTTGTGACTATTAGGTCGAGGAATTATCATTGATGATGATGGAACACCACACTTCCATCTGTTTAGTTTTTAAAGATTTATTTTATATCATTATATTTTAAATTTTGAACTCATATTACTTTAATGAATATGAACAACATACCAAAGTGTCCATACTTGGTATTTACTTGATGGTTGGAAACACATGACGTGCATTTATTCCAGAAACATTCCCACACATTGCCAAATAAAATTATCAAAATTATTTTTCATTCAATTGAACGTTGGATTAAAATATATGAGGTTGAATAACTTCTATTTTTACATACTAGTCCTAATTACATAATAAAGATCATTTTACAAGAATTAATCAATAAATATAATTTGTTAAAATTGAAATCCAATACATCGATATATATATATATATCTGTGTGTGTGTGTGTGTGTTTTCCAAATAACACAAAAAAAATGTTGACAACATGAACATTGTTAAAAATAATAAACCTTTATCAGCTCTTTATTTTAACACTGATAAATGGGTCCTTTATCAATATTTTATTTTAGTGCTGACAAAAGGGTCCTTTATCAAAAAATTTACTTGCTCTCAAAATGGGGTCATTGATCAGTACTGATAAAGGGGTCCTTTTATCAGTGCATTTGTTTAGCACTGATAAAGGGAGCCTTTATCAGTGCCAGTAAAAGTGCTAATAAAGTCCATGTAGCTACTACTGTAGCCCTATAATATCACACCCAATCAGAATACAAATAGACAGAAATACTTATAAATATAAAATCATATTAAAATATAAATATATCTTTTCATTATTAGTTCAATTCAAAATTTACATAAAAAATATTTACATTGATGTTATATTTACAATTAATCCAAAAAATTACAACCAATATACAAAATTGAAACTCTTCAAAGGTTTTCTACAAAGATCAACCTCCATACAAAATCATTTCCCTAAAAAAAATCAATGTTTATTTTAGTAACAATAAATAAAAAAATAAAAAAATTATAATTTTAATGTTATATAATCCATATATGATAAATTATATTGTTACTTACTATACATATATTAATTATATTATAAGTGAATAGGACATTAGATTGATGTACATATAATTCCTACACATCACATATGATTTATAGATCATTTTCATAAATTTTGAAAACAATATGAGCTTATTTTATCGGTTTTGGCTATGTGATTTATGTTTTAAACTAAAATGACACTTTTATATTGAAAACATGCAATGTGAGTCATACCAGCCACACTGTGCATCAGATTGATGTGTGATCAATTTCTATAAGTCACAAATGAATTTTGGATCATTTTACTTAATCTTGAAAACAATATGAACTTTTTTTCTTCTCAATTTTGAATTTGTGATATGTATGGTAAATTAAAATAAAACTTTTATATTGAAAACATGAACTTTGAGTCATATTAACCACATCGTGTGTCATATTGATTTGCGGTGGATTATTACATGTTAAAATAGAATTATGAATCATTTTCCCAATGTTTGAAATAATCTGTTCTCATTTTATTGGTTTTGGATTTTTAATGCATGTTTTAAAACTAAAACGAAACTTTTATATTGAAAACATGAACTTTGAGTCATAATGACCACATCACATGTCAGATTGATATGAAATTGATTCCTACACAACAAAAATGAATTATGAATCATAGTCTTAAAGTCTGAAAGCAATATGAGATCATTTTCTATTTTTTTTGTCTATGTGACATGCATTTTAATATAAAAGGACACTTTTATATTGAAAACAAGCACTTCGAGTCATACTTATTACATCATTTGTTGGATTGATGTATGGTTACTACCTACATATCAAAAATGAATTATGGATCATTTTACTAAAGTTTAAAAACAATTTGTGATATTTTGCTCATTTTTTGGCTATGTGACGTGTTTTATACTAAAGAACACTTTTATATTGAAAACATGTACTTTGAGACAAACCAACCACATCATGTGTTGAATTTATGTTCAATCAATTCCAACACATCAAAAATGAGTTATGATTTATTTTAACAAATTTTGAAAACAATATGTGCTTGTTTGTATGGTTTTGGATAAGTGACGCATGTTTTAAACTTAAATGACACTTATCTATTGAAAACATGCACTTTTAGCCATGTCTACCTCATCGTGCATTAGATTAACATGCAATCAATTTGTACACATTAGAAATAACTTATCAATTTTTTATAAACTATTAGATAAATATGTCATGACCCATCCTTCGGGGCCCGTGTCATGACTACCCCTAGCCCACCTTCCATTGTCCAGGGGCTGGAGACTAGCAACAAAAGGAATATTCACTAAAATGGGAAGGCATTGCCTTTAAACCTGTACAAACACATGGTCTAAGGACACAACAAAAAGCAACTGTAAAGTAAACTATTGGAGTAAAATAGTTCTAAAAGTAAAGGGTCCGGAATACAAGCCCAACTGAAAGTACAAGTACAACTGAAAAGTACGAATACAACTGAAAGGAACAATACAACTGAAAAAGGGAAAATAGCTACTGAGTCATCCTCCGTGGATCCTACCTGAATTTTAGGTACATATCACCTCCTCAGTACTCCGTGTCCACCTGTCTCTTCCACGTACCACCTAGTCCTGGCTCCCTCAAACCTTATCCCAACTTCTTGTCGTCTGCACAAGACACAACAAGGTGCGGGCATAGCCCTTGAAGGGGTGAGTATAATGATACTCATTAGGGACCCCGAGACCCCCGAAGGTATCTCAGAGTTCTACAAAGGAAAAAACACAAAGGTAACACCATGAAGGAAAAGAAACACACAGGTAAGACTCATCTCAAACCAGGTATACAACACAGAGAAACAAGATTATGATGCTGAACCACACAAGATAACTATGAATGATGATATGTAGCCATGAGATTCTATTGGGATAGTAACAAGTAACATCCCCAGTCACAATGTCGAACAACTCAACTTCTGGAGAACTCCTCCTCTATCGAGTATAGTGGGCCTGTCGGGTCACACAGAGCTGCTGCCCACTAACCTTAGACTACTGAGGTACTCCTCCTATCGAGTATCGTGGGTCTGTTGTGTCACATAGAGGTTCTCCCCACCATGACCTGCTGAGGTACTTCTTCTATCGAGTACCATGGGTCTGCCGCGTCACACAGAGGCGCTCCCCACCGTGGCCTGCTGAGGTACTCCTCCTGTCGGGTACCGTGGGTCTTCCGCGTCACACAGAGGCACTCCCCACAATGGCCTACTGAGATAATTCTCCTATCGAGTATCTTGGGTCTACCAAGTCACACAGAGGCACTCCCCACTGATTCTTCGAGTCACACAGAGTTGAAAAATCAGCAGTCGTCAAGTCTCAGCTAGTCTCAGGGTTTCGTTCGTAGCGTTCTTGGGAGAACCACTCCTTAATCAATCGATCATATCACAAATGGCACAAATTCTCAAAAAGGAGTAACCCAAATATTCTCCATGTCATAAGGGTTCCAACGCAATAGACGGGGCGTCAATCAGACGCCCGGTCTGTGCATTATTGGCATTTCAGTGCCGAGGGCCCGGTTTGATTCAGGTGCGATCCAACCTGGACGTACTCTATGTTTCTCCAAAACTCTCATGAAGTAATTCAAAAGTACCATCACACTCTAAGGATCCCAATTTCGTAGACGGTTCGTCAAAAGGATGTCCGGTTCTCAAGATAAGGCCCTTTAAGTGTTTCTAGGCCCGATGGGGCCTGGGTCCGGTCCGACCCGGTCGAACCGACCCGGCCCGACCTATTCTGGGCTAGGACATGAAGGATTCGGCCTGCTAGGCCAGGGTACGGTCCGACCTGCAAAATGGGCGACTCGAAAAGGGGCGGCCCGGTCCGCGGTGGGGTGTGGCTCGGCCCGCTGGCGGCGGCCTTCAGGAGGGTGGTCCATCCGCGGAGGGTGCGGCCCACGTGGCTTCCACTCTACGGGTCAGGGGAGTCACTCCCTTGTAATTCCGAATGGCCAAAGGACGTTCGGCCTTTGAAGCGGCGACGCCATGTGGGTGCCGCCCGGTCGCAGGGTTCTGTACATAGCATGCTTGGGAGAACCACTCATCAAGCCTTTGGTTATATCAAAACTAGTACAAAGTCTCAAAAAGGAGTAACCTGATGATTCACCACGTCATAAGGGTTCCAACGCAACAGACAGTGCGTCAATCGGACGCCCGGTCTGTGCGTTTTTGGCATTTCAGTGCCGAGGGCCCAATTGGATTATGGTAAGATCCAACCCAGACATACTCCAAGTTTCTACAAAACTCTGATGGAGTAAGTCAAAAGTACTGACTCACTCCAAGGATCCCAACGTCATAGACGATTCGTCAAACGAACATCTGGTTCTCAAGATAAGGCCCTTTAAGTGTTTCTGGGCTAGGGTTCGGTCCGACCTGGTCGGATTGACCCGGCCCGACCCAGTATGGGCTGGGCCATGATAGACTCGGCTTTCTTGGCCGAGGACCAGCCCAACCTGCAAAAGGGGTGACCCATAAAGGGGTGTCTTGGCCCGTGGTGGGGCACTGCCCGACCCACTGGGCAGGTGGCCCGGCCCGCTGGGCAGGCAGCCTGGCCCACTAGCGGCAGCCCGTAGGAGGGAAGTCCAGCCTCAGAGGGTGTGGCTTATGGGGCTTCCACCCAGTGGCTCAAGGGATCTTCTCTTCAGGAATTTCGAAAGGCCAAAGGCTGTTCGACCTTTGAAGCGGCGGCGCCACTTGGGCGCCTCCTGGTCGCCGTGGAACCCGCCAGAGGTGCGGGTTTGGCCTCCTCCGCCACGGCCTCCTACTCATCGGCGGTGCACGGCAGCGCACCACCCTTCCCTTCCACGGGTAGTCGACAAGCCAACCGCCTTCTCTGACTGCCGCGGTTGACAAGTCGTGACCCAATTTACATCGATGGTGCTCCACAACACACCACACCTCCTCCACGTCCGGCCGGTGCCATCCATTCTAATGACCGCCTCAGATTCATTGCATGACCTCCTCTTGCAGCGTGCATTGGCGTGTCACCACCTTCGTAGCTGGTTGGTGCCACCGCAACGGCGGTCTTCCACGAAGGGCGGAAGGGTAGAAAAGTTGTGGAGGGTTCGATCCGGGTTCGTTAGGCTCACACCCTCCGCCTTATCTTGTGATCAAAGGGAGGATAAAAAGGGTTTAACAATTTCTTGTATTAAACAACAATCAAAACCCCACAAAGATACCCTGCAACAACCTCCCGCAAAAACAAATGAAATGCAGATCAACCCATTAGTCGGTTGGTTCATGTTCTTTGTATTATTCTAGAACAGGGAAGAAGAAAATCATTTAAAATGTGTAAATGAATAAACACCCTACCTTGAATCGTTAGAGAAATGCCTGTGCTTGAAGGTGGGTCGGTGTTCTTCGTTCTTGCAATAGGCTTCCAATGATGCCGCTCGTACATCATCCTCCAGTTCATGGTTCAGTGTCACCTGTCACCTCCCACTGGGATCAGCTCCGTCTTCTAAGGGTCGAGCATTGTAGTGCTCCTTAAGCACTTTGTTTCTTGGTGAAGCTGTGACAATACCCTTCCCTAAGCTCCATATATATATGAGAGAGTGATGGTGGGTAACGACATGGGTAATTTATGGGGGCTCATAAATTAGGAACCTTTTTAATTCCCCAATGACATCGTTACTTAGGATTGGAAGGTCCAACCATTTATTGGCTTGACACATCACTGGCCCCACCCTTTGATTGTCTGTTGGAGGATATGAGATAAAATAATAAAATTATTTTATTTCATTTCTTTTAAAAAGTCACAAAACTTAACTTTTTCTCTAGAAATTCTGGGGTCAATGTAAAGACTCCCTTAAGCGAATCCTGGTGCTGCAGATTCAACAGTTCCCTCAGATTCTTAATCCGATCAACAGTTCAAAAGTTAGAAAATGCCACTCAAACATTTACTGAACATACCTGAAAAAAGTTCCGAAATTCATTCCAGGCACTCTGGGCCTCGGAATTACATGTCTTCAATTTTCGAAGACTCGTAATAATTCCATATAATAAAAAAAAATTACATAGAAAATATGGATCTCTACATTCTCCCCACCTTAGGGATTTTCGTTCCCAAAATCCACAAAATAGACTAAGGAAACAAATGGGGGTACTGAGAACGAATCTGAACCTCCTGCTCCCATGTGCTCCCTAGAGGTTCTCATGATGCCAGTGAATGCGCACCATAGGTATCGACCACTCACATAGGACCCACTTTTATAGATCCTTAATTTCTACTTGAACCTCTATAAACGTTTCCCCATCATCTAAGTCCAGCTCGCCATGGTCGATGACGTGAGATGGTTCATGCACGTATCTCCTCAACTGGGAGACGTGGAAGACTTCATGCACCCTCTCCAACTATGGTGGATGTTCCAAGTGGTATTCCACCTCACCTATCCTCTTAAGTATCAGAAATGGCCCGATAAACCTTGGTGATAACTTGCCTCCTCGGTTAAATCTTTGTAGTCCCCGTCGAGGAGAGACTCACAAGAAAATGTGGTCCCCCTCCTGGAACTCCAGAGGTCTCCATCTCCTGTTAGTATATGACTTCTGTCTTCTCTGTGCAATGTTCATCCACTCCTGGATGGTCTGCACCTTCTCATTGGTACCCTGTACCAGCTCTGGACCCATAAGTGCGGACTCCCCTGGGTCTGTCTAGCATAGAGTTTTTCTGTAGGGTCGACCTTAAAAGGCATTGAATGGTTCCATACTAATGGTGGAGTGATAACTATTATTGTAAGTAAAATCCACCAAGGGAAAGTGATCCTCTTAACTACGTCCAAAATCTAGGACGCATGCATGAAGGATGTCCTCTAGCATTTGAATGGTCCTCTCTATCTGACCATCCGTCTGAGGATGAAAGGCGGTGCTCAAACGTAGCTGAGTCCTAAATGCCTCCAGCAATCCCTTCCACAACCGAGATGTAAAATGTGCATCACGGTCAGAGACGATCATCAATGGAACCCCATGAAGTTGCAAAATATCCTGCACATAGAGGTGTCCTAATCCCTCTACTGATCCCTGCTCTCAGATAGGTTGGAAGTGGGCTGACTTGGTGAGTCAGTCAATGATCACCCAGATAGAATCATGTCCCTTGGACGTACATGGAATCCCTATCACAAAGTCCATGAAGATCCCATCCCACTTCCACTATGGCATCTCTAGTGGCTGACCTAAGCCTGTTAGAACCTAATGTTTGACCTTCACTTGCTGGAAAGTGAGGCATCATGAAACAAACTTTGCCTCTGCCTTCTTCATCCCTGACCACCAGTGCTGACACCGAAGGTCCTGGTACATCTTCCCCACATTAGGATGTACCTCCAGAGGGGACGTATATAATTCCCTCAACACCTCCTCCCATAGTACCACTGGTTCCATGGTACGGTATCTGAAGAGGATGATGTGCTCCCCACCTTCAGAAAATCCATCAGGTGCCTGTCTTGAGTATATTTGAGTACATCGAGCCTCACAATCAAAGTCCCCAAGATATTCCTCCCTGAATCATTGAAGAGTGGGGGAGTGTCTATCATAGACTAAAGGTAAGTGGGTCCATCTCTATCTATGAAGGATATCTGCAACACGACTAGCTGATCTGTCACCTCAATTAGCAACTGAAGACCAAACCTTTAGCTGAGTGCATCTTCCACTACGTTCCCCTTCCCTGGAGCATAGACTATCTCAAAGTCATAGTCCTAGAGGAACTATAGCCTTCGCCGCTATCTCAGGTTCAGGTCCTTCTGAGAGAAGATATACCTGAGACTCTTGTGATCAGAGTAGACTGTAAAACGTTCACCCATCAAGTAATGTCACCACATCTTCAAGGCGAAGACCACTACTGCTACCTCCAGGTCATGGGTAGTGTAATTATGCTCATGTTGCCTCAACTATCATGAGCCATGGGCGATCACTGCTTGCTCCTGCATCAGGACACACCCAATTCCGGTCCCTGATGTGTTACAATAGACTAAATAACAAAATCCCTCTTCTGGAATCCTTAAGATTGGGGCACTCTTCAGTCTCTATCTCAGATACTGAAAACTCTACTAGAATATCTATGTGCACATGAAGGGATGTACCTTCTTTTTCAATGCTAAAAAGGGTGCCAAAACTCTAGAAAAGTTAGGAAAAAATCTCCAGTAGTATCCATCCAACCCCAGGAAACTCCGCACCATGGTCACACTTCTGGGTGGCTCCCAAGAAAGCACAACCTCTAACTTCACTGGATCCACTGTAACTCCAGCCTCCAAGATGACATGTCCCAGAAAGTGGACCTCTTGTATCCAGAACTGGAACTTTGAGAGATTACCATAAAGCTAGGGATCTAGGACTGTATCAAGAACTATATGTAGATGATAGGCATGCTCCTCCTCCATCGCTGAGTATACCAAGATGTCATCGATGAACACCACCACAAAGAGATCGAGGTATGGCTGGAAGATCCTGTTCATGAGTCCCATAAACACTATAGGGGAATTGGTCATGCCGAATGGCATAGCCAAGACCTCATAGTGTCCACAATGACATCTGAAGGCCGTCTTCAGCACATCCTTCTCTCGTATCTTGAGTTGATGATAGCATGACTTGAGGTCTATCTTTGAAATCCAACGAGCTCCATTCATATGGTCTAAGAGATCATCAATACTCAAAAGTGGATACTTGTTCTTCATGGTCACATAGTGCAGGCGCCGATTGTACATGTAGAGTCTCAAACTCCCATATGACTTCATGGAGAACAAAATCAGGGCTTCCCATGGAGAAACACTAGGCCTTTTTAACCCCTTTCCCTGAAAGTCCTCCAATTGTACCCATAACTCATGAAGCTCCATGGGAGCCATCCGATATGCTGGTGTAGATATTGGTATCATCCTGGGTACAAGTCAATGTAAAATTATACCTCTATACATGGAGGTAGTCCTGTAACATCATCAGGAAATATATCGGCATACTGTTCCACCACTAAAGGATATCTCAGACTCTCAACATCAACTTCTTCAAGGGTAAGGCTAGCCAAATGATGTGTAATTGGATGAACCCTACTTTGGGTAAGTCCATCCTATTCTACAAAGGTTCCCTTATCACTGGTGAAGGAAAACCTAGTCCCATCCATGCGGACACACTGCATTTTGCACCTAATACATTCAATCTGAGCATGGAATGTGGATAACCAGCCCATACCCAAGATGACATCGTAAGGCCTCAATGCCGCTACTCGGAGATCCCATCCGAAGCTATCGCCTCCTAGAGTAAGCTCACACTGCCAACACCAGTGTGTAATATCAGAATCTACTCCTATAAGAGTATCTATCCATAAGGATCGAGCTAACGGCTCCACCGGAATCTCCGAGTTCCGAACAAGGTCCGTGGCAATAAAAGAGTGATGGGAACCTGTGTCTATAAGTACTAAAACTAAGGTGGAGTAGACATATATTTTACCTCTAATCATCTCTCGAGTGCTGTGGTCATAGGCCTCAGTTTTCTGGAGCTGAGATCGTCTTTTTCCTCCTGCTCTCTGTGGTTGGGGTGGACCACCTGGCGGTGGTGGTGGTAGAACCTCGTATTGCCGCCCATCTCCTGCTGCACGACCAACTCCTCTAAAACTTCCTCCACCCTGCGGAACTAATTAATCAAACCTATACCTCTACCTCGGCGGTCCCTCGACCTTCTGTTGGTTGACCATACAGTGGGTCAGGCAGTCGCGAGCCATGTGTCCCTGCCCGCCGCATGAGTAGAACTGCTTGATTTCCTGCTGACCTCCTCTGCCTTGCGAGCCTTGCACCTCTGACCCTGCATCTTGGGGTCGTCCACCAGAGGGTCTGTCCTTCTTGGACCTCTGTGTCATCTTCCTACTGCCTCCTGTAGATGATTAGGCTACCTATCATCCAGTGGTGGCTCTCACTATCGGTGCCTGCTCAGTTAAGAATCTCTCCATCAAAAGCTCTCGCTCTAGCACCCTAGTCTGATTCAGTATGCTGAGCGATACCATTGATGCTCTTATCTCCCATTGAAGACCCTATTCAAAGGTCCAAGACCTGAAGAAAGGGTCTCGTACTATGTCGGTGGAGTAGTGAGAGAGATCAGTGAACCTCACTGAGTACTGGGCCACTGTTATGCTGCCCTGTTGTAAGTGCAGCAACTCTTGTATATACACATAGTGTAGGGTCGCAGGGATGAACTCTGACCTAAAAAGGCCCTCGAAGTCTTCCCAGATGAGGGTCACCTCGTCATGTATATGGAGCATCAGGCTCTACCATCTCCCTGCTACTTTCTAAAAAAGTATGGTTGCTAGGACCACCATAAGGTCAGCTGGTGTCCCAACGAGGCGAAAAACTTTGGCCACTACCTCCAGCCTATCCTCAGCTACCTTCGAATCTGTCTTGCCTCGAAAACTTAGAGGTCTCTACCGCTAAAACTCGTGCAACTCACTCAGTCAGCATTCACCTTCTATTGGTTGGGCTGGTGGCAACAACTATCTAATGGGTAGTGGTGCTGCTGGTACACCACCTGAAGGTGCGAATTCCGTAAGAGGGACCCACACTGAGGCCTCATCACTCGGTGGGCCGTTATCGCGTACTCTCTTAGGAATCCTAGCTTCCTGTCTATGTGGAGACATCCTAAAAGAAGACAGGTGCTCCATGGTCAATAAGTTATACCTAGTGAGCTAACTCAAAGAAATCAGAAGAAAAACTCTTCAAAAACACACACGTAATCAATGCTTCTGTGTTCTGAGTTGGAAATAAGAATTCAGGGTCCTGGTGTATAGATACATCGGCTACCACACCAACACCGAACTCTCCAAACTGAAAACCACACTCATAACACATAACACTATTGATTCATTGAAAATATCATAGTCCTAGTTCTTCGGTATAACTGAACTCCTCTGATACCACTTAGTCATGACCTATCCCTCGGGGCCCGTGCCGTGACTACCCCAAGCCCCTCTTATATAGGCCAGGGGCTGGCGACTAGCACTGAAAGGTGTATTACCTAAAATGAGAAGGCATTGCCTTTAAACTTGTACAAACACGTGGTCTGAGAACACAATAAGAAGCAACTGTGAAGTAAACTACTGGAGTAAAGGAGTGTAGAAAGTAAAGGGGCCGGAATACATGCCCAACTGAAAGTATGAGTACAACTAAAAAGTACGAATATGACTGAAAGGAACAATACAACTAAAAAAGGGAAAACATCTACTGATTCGTCCTCCAAGGATCATACTTGAAGGGTAGGTACAGATCGCCTCCTCAGTACTTCGCGTCCGCCTGTCTCCTCCGCATACCGCCTAGCCTGACTCCCTCAAACCTCAGCCCAGCTGCTCGTCGTCTGCAGAAGACACAACAATATGTGGGCGTCATTCATGCAAGGGTGATTATAATGATACTAAGTAGGGATCCCAAGACCCTCTAAGGTCTCCCAGAGTTCCACAAAGGGAAAACCACAAAGGTAACACCACAAAGTTAAAGTACCACACAGGTAAGACTCATCTCAAACCAGGTATACAACATAGAGAAACAAGATTATGATGTTGACCCACACATGATCGCTATGAATGCTGATAGCTAGCCATGGGATTATCTAGGGATAGTAACAAGTAACATCCCCAATCACAACATCAAACACCTCAGCTGCTGGAGAACTCCTCCTCTATCGAGTACAGTGGGCCTGCTGGGTCATACAGAGCTGCTTCCCACTAACCTTGGACTACTGAGGTACTACTCCTATTGGGTACCATGGGTCTGCCACGTCACACAGAGGCACTATCCACCATGTCCTACTAAGGTACTCCTCCGGTCGAGTACCATGGGTTTTCCATGTCACACAGAGGCGCTCCCCACCATGTCCAGCTGAGGTAATACTCTTATTGAGTACCATGGGTCTGCTGCTTCCCATAGAGGAACTCCCCACCATGGTCTGCTGAGTTAATCCTCCTTTTGAGTACCGTGAGTCTTCTGCGTCACACATAGGCACTCTCCACTGAGCTTTCGAGTAACATAGAGTCAAAAAATCAGCAGTCGTCAAGTCTCAGCCAGTCGTAGGGTTTCATACATAGCGCGCTTGGTAGAACCAATCCTCAAGCCATCGGTCATATAAAAAATGGTTCAAAGTCCCACAAAGGAGTAACCCAATGATTTGACACATCATAAGGGTTCCAACGCAATAGACGGTGCATCAATCAGACGCCTGGTCTGTGCGTTATTGGCATTTTAGTACCGAGGGCCTGATTGGATTCATGTAAGATCCAACCAGGCCATACTCTAAGTTTCTCCAAAACTCTGATGGAGTGAGTCAAAAGGACTGTCTTGCTCCAAGGATACCAACTCCAAAGATGGTTCTTCAAATGGACATCCAGTTCTCAAGATAAGGCCTTTTAAGTGTTTCTGGGCCCGGATCTGGTCTGACCAGGCCGGACCGACCCGGCCCGACCCGGTATGGGTTGGACCGCGACGGACTCGGCCTGCTGAGCTGAGGTCTAGCCTAGCCTGCAAAATGGGCGGCCCGTCCCGCAAAGGCAGCCCAATCCACAAAGGGGTGGCCCGGCCCGTAAGGGTGACTCGACCAGAAAAGGGGCGTCCCGACACGCAAAGGGGCGGCCCGAATTACAAAGGGGCGGTCCATAAGGGCGAACCAAATTGCAAAGGGGAGGCCTGAACCGTGGTGGGGAGTGACCTGCTGGGAAGGCGGCCCAGCCCACTGGCGGCGGTCCGCTGGGCAGGCGGCCCGCAGGAGGGCGGCCTGGCCACGGAGGGCGCTACCCACAGGGCTTCCTCTAAGCTGCATGGGGGAGCCACTCCCCTAGAACCCCGAACGACCAAAGTTCAATCGGCCTTTGAAGCAGCGACGCCACATGGGCGCCGCACGGTCACCAAAGAACCCATCAGAGGCATGGGTTCAACCTCTTCTGCCACGGCTTCGGCCACGACCTCCTGCTCACCGGCGGCGCATGACGGCGCTCCACCCTTCCCTTTTGCAGCCAGCCGATGAGCCGAACCTCCTTCTCTGACTGCTGCGACCACTTGTACACCGGTGGCACGCAATGATGCACCACACCTCCTCCACGACTGGTTAGTTCCGACCATTCCGAGGACCACCGTGGCTTCGTGCTGTGGCCTCTTCTTGTGGAATGCATTGGCGCGTCGCCTCCTTCATAGCCGGTTGGTGCCACCACGCTTGTGGTCTTCCATGGAGGGTGCAAGAGTAGCAAAGTTACAGAGGGTTCTGGTAGGGTTTGTTAGGCTTGTGCTCTTCACGTTATCTCATGATCAAAGGGATGATAAAAAAGGTTTAACAATATCTTGTATTAAACAACAATCAAATCCCCACAAAGATACCCCACAATAACCTCCCACAAAAATGAATGAATCGCGGATCAACCTGTTAGTTAGTTGGTCCACGTTATTCATATTATTCAAAAACAGGGAAGAGGAAAATCATTTAAAATATGTAAATGAATAAAACCCCTACCTCAAATCATTGGAGAAATTCCCGCACTTGAAGGTGATTCGATGTTCTTCGTTACCGCAATAAGATTCCAATGACGCTGCTTTTACATCATCCTTCGGTTCGTGGTTCGGTGTCACCCATCACCTCCTGCTGGGATCAGCTCCGTATTATAAGGGTCCTGTGTCGTGGTTCTCTTTTAGCACTTCGTTTCTTGGCAAATATGTATCGATATCCCTTCCCAATCTCCATATATATATGATAGGGGGAGGTTCGGTAATGACATGGAGAATTTATGGGGGCTCATAAATTAGGAACCTTCCTAATTCACCACTGATGTTGTTACTTAGGATTGGCAGGTCAAGCCATTTATTGGATTTACACATTGCTGGCCCCACCATTTTCTTGTCCATTAGAGGATATGAGATGAAATAATAACATTATTTTATTTCATTTCTTTTAAATAATTACAAAACTTAACTTTTTCTTTGGACCTAGTACGGTCAAAGTAAGCCTCCCTTAAGCGAATCTCGGTGCCACAGATTCAACGGTGCCCTCATATTTTTAATCCAAGAAACGGTTCAAAAGTTAGAAAATGCCTCTCACATGTTTACTGAACATACCTGAAAGAAAGTTCAGAAATTCATTTCAGGCACTTAGGGCCTCGGAATTACGCACCGTCAATTTTCACAGACTCGTAATAATTTCATATAATAAAAAAAATTACATGGAAAATATGGGTCTCTACAAAATATGAATGATTTTTATCATTTTTTAGTATGTCACATGTGTTTTGTACTAAAATGTTTGTTTTAAACTAAAAAAATAAACATTGAGTGATACCAAGCATGTCGTGTCTTAGATTAAGGCGAAGTTGGTTATCAAATATCACAATTGTTTTATGGATCATTGTTCTAAAGTATCAAAATAATATGAATGTGTTTTATTAGTTTTGAATATGTGGCATATGTTTTAAACTAAAAAGTCAATTTTAAACTGAAAAAATGAACCTCGAGTCATATCAATCACATCATCTTTTGGATTGATGTACGATTAATTCCAACATGTTACAAATGATTTATGTATATTTTTCATAAAGTTCGAAAACAATATGAGATATATTTATTGATTTTGGATATGTGACACATTTTTTATACTAAAATGACACTTCAATATAGAAAACACACACTTCAAGTCATACCCACCACATCATCAATCTGATTGATGTATGGTCAATTCCTACATGTCAAAAATAAATTATAGATTATTGTCCTAAATTTTGAAAAAAATCTAAGTTTTTTTCTTATTTTTGGATATGTGATACATGTTTTAAACTAAAATAACACTTTCATATTGAAAACATATACTTCGAATCTTATCAAACATTAGTTTTGGATATGTGATGTGCATTTTAAACATAAATGACATTTTTATATTAAAAACATGCACTTTGATTCATACCGGCTACATTATGTGTTTTATTGATGTGTGGTAGATTCCTACATGTAACAAATGACTTATGAACTATTTTTTATAAAGTATAAAACAATATGAATGAATTTTATTAGTTTTGAGTATGTCACTTTTCTTTTGAACTAAAAAGTCAATTTTAAACTGAAAACATACACTTTGAGTCATATTGGGCACATAGTGTATTATATTGAGGTTTCATTGATTCTTACACATCACAAATGTGTCAGTGATCACTTTTTTAATATACCAAAACAATATGAATTAATTTTATTAATTCTTAGTATGTGTCATGTGTTTTGAACTAAATTATCAATTTTAAACTAAAAACATACACTTTGAGTCACATCAGGCACACCATGTATTAGATTGAGGTGTGGTTGATTCCTACATGTCAAAAATGACTTATGGATCATTTTTATAAAGTATCAAAACAATAAGAATGTGATTTATTAGTTTTGACTATGTCATGTGTATTTTGAACTAAAATATCAATTTTAAACTGAAAACAAGCACTTTGAGTCATACAAGACACACTGTGTATCATATTGAGGCGTGGTTAATTCATACATGTCAAAAATTTCATATGGATCATTGTATTAAAATATCAAAACAATCTAAATGTGTTTACTTGATTTTGAGTATTTGATGATTGTTTTGAACTAAAATTTACATTATATACTAAAAACATACACTTTAAGTCATATTGAGAACACTGTGTATCAGATTGAGGTGTGGCTAATTCCTACACTACTCAAGACAATGCTCATGATAGATCTTTTTGAAAGTCATACTTTTCCTTCAACTGTAGAAAAATCCCTTCATATACGAGAGATTCTATTTGAACTATAGAGTATCTTTCATAAATGAATTGAAGAAAATTAGTTTGATCATATATTTTGTAGATGCACCTTTATGATTCAATTTATGTTTCAGGAAACATGTGGTTTCCTCTTCTGTACAAAAGGAACATGCTCCCTCTTTTCTTTCTTGTTATATATAGTTGAAAGAAAAGTATGAATTCCAAAAATATTTGTAAAAAACTAAATAATTAGTAGATAAAAATGACAATGAAATTAACATAATAATAATAGATAAAATGTTGAAAAAACTAACTAAATAAGTAGTAGGAAGTCACTTTTTCATGATATCTATATACATTCATGACCCATTCCCCTATCACAATTATCTCAATTTCATCCTTTAAGTACAATATCTCATTAGAATGAGAATCTTCAAACAAGTTACTAACTCTATGAAAATACATAGAGTTTAACCCTTAATTATAATTCTCCTTGATAAATAGGTCAAAAATAATATATGATCATTACAATGTTGATACTTCACATCCCAATTGTATGTCTATGGTCATAGCCTATACAAGATCACAAACATAATAGGTAGTCACCTAAATTTGATTTTGGAAAAAATTCTAACACCATTCACTTTTTCCACTCATCTCTAAACAAATTTACTTACTATTTTGAGTATACAGATTGTTGAAAATCATGGTAGTACTAATAAAATATATAAAACAAATGATTAAGAAATATTTTTAATAAAATTGTAAATACCTTTGGAAATTATATGTTTAAGGATTCTAGTATTTTGATGGTATATGATATATTTCATAAATTTAAAAATGTAATATCCATAATAATTGTAATTATCTTGTTTTGGACTCTACATAAACATTTACCGAAATAAGTAAATTATTTTGAAATATGTTTTCATAGTTAAATATTACTATATACACATTAATTTTTTTCCATTTGAATAAATCAATAGGCCTCTTATGTTCAGTCAATGACCTCATACCATGATTTAACCAATATTTACAGATCCCCTATCATAACAAAATTATCATTAAAATAAAAACAAAAACATATAATTCAAATTTTATCTATAAAATATTGATTACAGTCCATTAGAAAATCACAATATTCATAATGTGTGGTCGGTTTGATGGAAATCAGTTTTGGAGTTTTTTATTTTGTGGGAGGATAACAGTTTACAGAAGGCTCATTATTTACAGAAAAGAGGTGGTGACTTAACCTACCGTAAAGGTTTTTTTGTTTACAGAAGACGTCAACCACTATATAGGAGAAGGGTTCTATGTGGACCACATAGTAGTTCTCAATGAAGGTTGTACCACATTGATGTTTTGGGTAATTCATATTACTGTGTTTTAAAGATCTATTTTCCTATATAAATACCCCTAATCAGATCATGAAGTAGAGCAAAATTCATTATAAAATATCATCCCTCCAGGAAGAATTCTATGAAGTCTGATGTAGTTCATGGGGAATAATTCCCTGAAGGAGAATATTTATTGAGGTAGGATTCTATGAAGGGTGAAGTAGTTCTTGAGAACAGTCTGCGAAAGTATTTTTTAGGTATTAGTATCTTAGAAAGGAAAAGGTACTTCATGGTAGAGGCAGTCCGTGCGACACCATCCATCTACAGAGTAAGGGGCATTCCATGAAGAAAAAGGTGACTGCAAAGAACTCGCTCCATGAAGTGCAACATAGTTTGCATAGGATTCAAGGTAGTTCATGGAGGATACAAGATAGTTCACAAAGGGACTAAAAAAATTCTCAATTTTTTTTTTCAAAAAATAAAAATACACATATAATATGGAATTCAATAGAGAATCTTCCTATAGTTGAAAATGCATTTATTAGTGATAATGAAGGGACATAAAAGTCCATAAATTGTGTGTAGATAATTTCTAGAGTATTAAGAAAAGGAAGATGAAGAAGGTGATCTATTACACTGGCAGTGAGCCAAAGAAAAAGACTCGGGGAGTGATCCTTAGGAAAGTAGTGAGATGACCCTAAACCTTGTAATGGCAGTGATCCTCAACATAGAAGTGATCTAGCCTAAACCTTGTAATTTGGTAGTGAGCCTTAGTGGATTTGGTACATAGCATATTGTCATTATATACTCCTTGGATGTAGCCCAGTGAGGGTGAACCATGTAAAATCTTTATATCACTTGCATGATTTCATTTCTATTCATATATTGGTACATGAAATAGAGAGAAGCGTGTTTTTTTTAACAATGAAATATGATCAGAAGGGGAATTTTTTTAGTCTATCATACCCTAATCCTCCATTTCAGAGTATTTAGCCTAATTGGGATTAAAAAAATCCATGCATTATAATAAAAAAATAAACCTTTGGGATATCCAAATGTACTGTGATCAGTATCAAATGCTTCCTAAAAAAACAAATAAGTAATGAAGAAAAGAAAAATATATTTTATATGATTAAATTACATATTTTACCACAACATTGTAGGTATCAAGAAGAGTCTATCAACTGATATTTTCTTCTAAAACTCCACTCTTAGTTAATCTTTTATATTTTTAATTTATTTTAATTACAAATAAAATTTAAACATAGAAATAATATATGGATTAATGAGTCCAAATAATCCATCAAAGGGTTTTCCATTTATATTGTAGTAATATATATGCCTATAGAAAATATGAATAGTTATTAGCAATAATGAACATAGTAGATCATTTTTGGACAAAGAGATTATGAAACTATTCTTCATGTATGTATTCACAACTCAGACTCCCAACCATTCAAACTTTATAATATCAATTATACTCTCTAGAATTACCATGTGTGTAATGGAACTTCCAAATATTTATTCTTTATATTGAATGTATGAAATATTTCTATCTTTGAATTTGGTGTATTTATGAACTTATAATGTTAATATATATGATTGTGGAGGTGGAAGGTAGAAGGTAATCCTATAAGGTACTTTTTTTACTGATCGATTAAATGGATTTTCTAGATCTAACCTTCCGTTTCACAATCATTTTATTTATTTGTAATACCATACCTCATTTCAGAACATATTTCATAAATTGTTAAAGGGTTTTCATTTGAAAATAATGTAAAGAAAATACCTCATGTATCTTTATAATATTATATGACCATGATATGAAAGTTCCAATAACATCATCGACCATTTTAATATCCAGAGCATGAAGAAAAATAAGAAAATCATCTCTTGGATGATGAGCTACTTTAATCCCCAATATCATGTGAAATTTTCACAGTTCTTTATTGTATAGAATGTCTACTATGATATTATATACTATACCCATCACAATAAGGTGGTGTGTGGATGTTGATAGATATAAATCACATATAACTTGACCCTACATAATTTTAGTAATATAAAGTTATCAGAAGTAATTTGACTCAAATTTAGGATAAAGTGTAATGAAAAAATTTATAACATTGGGTAAGGTAGGTAGTTTAGGGGAATGGATAGCCTCAAATCCAGTGGGGTCATTTGGATCTTCATGTAATGATACTTGTTCCACTGTTGGTTCACATTGGTCTTTTTTCATATATTGATCCACCAACCCAAACCAGACAATAATAAATTTCAAAGAAACTATCTCTGCTAGTAGTTTTTTCAGAATCTCATATGCACCTCCTTGTATCTTTTTCTTATTGAAATATGTTAGAAGTGACCCTCCAATACATGTACCTCAAATGTGGCCATATTGTTCCAGTGACTTCAAATATACTGAAAGTAGTTTTTCTTCAATTGTATTTGATGCAGATTCTTATACCTAAAATTTATAAAAACATGTAAAAATAAATAGATATTTTTATGTAATATTGTTATAAAGGATAATTAATTACTATGTCATACTTACACATGCTACCCTTATTGCTAGTGTGTTTTCATCAATTATATTATCCTCTTTATTTATACAGGCCTTCTTCCATTGCACATAATATGGGATGAAAGTGGATTCAAATTTTGATTTATCAATATGTATATAACTAAAGTAAATGTAAGGACCTGACCCCAGTTGCCCAGAGCCGATGCCTTATTTGATTAAGTTGGCATACAAACAAGGAATAAGAATCCCGAAGGACTGAGTAGTTTAGTTTTATTGGATACAAGATACATACATAAGTTCATCATTACAACTTGAAATGAAAAACAACATAGAAACTCCTTAGACAACTTCCATAACTCCTAGGTTATCTCAGCATGTAATTCATAATAGAATTATTCTTTCCCTGAGAAATGAAACATAATAAAGGGGTGATCTCAAACGCTCAGTAAGATTAAGCAATACAGCTGAAGGTAATATAAACATTAGACATGGTGATTAATTGAAAACACATGCCTTTAATAAATAAATTTGAACACATTATGGTAGGAATATGAGCTGAGTAAATAATGCCATAATAAAACATAATCATGGGTATTATACTAATCAAATAACCATATGAAATATCAATATTTGAACTCATAAAGATGGAATGCATAATTCCGGACATTCTAAAACATTATGTCAAGGCCTCGGCCAAGACGTCTAATGATTAAGGCCTCGGCCAAAATCCATATCACATTGGGAAAGGCCTCGTCCAATTCCACGTCTAGTTGTCTCATGAGACCTACCGATGCATCGAGGGGATATAGAAGGCCCAACCATCACATAATAAGTCCAATTAATTACTCATATGAGTGGGGATAAACATAAACAAAGAATATATTCATATTGAAACTATCATATAAAATGTAACTATCTTTCTCCAATCATCAAACATAAAACACTAACCAGTCAGAATAATATGGTGAATGGTTTTAGGATAGATCATCCACAATAGATTTAGTCATAACTGTTAAATAAAATATGGTAGATGACTTCATAAATGATTAAACCCAATAATACCATGGAATCAACAAGAGTGTTGAATTATATAAAAACACTCTTATAAAATCATTAAGCAATTCTGGAGATAAATACTCTTTTATTTCGAAAAGAAGAGTTCTTTTGGAAAAATCTTTGTATAAAACCAGAAGTGAATTAAGATAGTAATTTATGATAAAATGAGTTTTTTAATAAGGATAATGGTTTCCAAAAATATATTATATCTTTCCCTTTAAAATAGATATGAATTTGAGATATTTCCTTGTATCGGGCTTGTATTTTTGGAAACAGTTTTTGAGAGCTCCTTTTAAAACATGTAACTATCCAGAAAACAGGGAAGGATTATGGTTGGTGTACATATATATAATAATCACACATAATTTATGAGGAGTACATAACAATACATAATAATTTCATCGAGTAAATTAGACAATAAAAGTAACCCAAATGAAAATGGAATTTCGGGTGGAAAACCCTTACCTTAACTCCAAACGTGTTCTGCTCTTGTAATTAAGATCCTAGAATATGAAAATATAATTTTTAATAACTTATTTAATAACCTATTATAAATTTATTTGTTTTACCATAATTCTGTTTAGTTCATTTATATCTTTATTGATAAGTTATTGTATTGAATTTCGTCGTTCTGGAGTGTTCGTTTCCTTTATTTTCATATTCGGTTCACTTGTTTTTAAGTAATGAAGTTCATGTGGAATGGTTATAAATCTCCAGGATTGGAATTATATATTATTTATGAACATAAATAATTGTTAATGTTCATTTCTATCATTTGGTTACATTTAATGAGGATGAATCATTAGATGACAACCACTTTGATTATTTGGCGGTATTTGGATTATTATGAACTAGTTTGGTCGTATAACTTATTTATATGTACATATTCTGGTTAGTGAATATTGATTAGGTTATAATACATATATTATAGTTTGGTTCAACCATGAATATGGTTTCATTTCCAGTAATGAAGAATAAATTGAAGAACAAAACTTTGTCATCCACGAAGGTTATAAATCAGAACCTCATGGACGTCGATTTCGTTTATAAAATAAAAGGGAGGGAATAAGAATATTTATGATGGTTATTAAATTCACATGATATAAATACATTGTATATATGTTAATGGAGTTATCATGTTCATTTGGATAGAGGAGGTGAAGACAGGATAACAAAAGTAGATAAATTGAAATAAAACCAAAAGAGAAAGAAGGGTGCTTTACCTCTTGAAATAACCTCCTTGAGAAACTCCTTAAGGGAAGAGGTTTTAGTCTTTTGGGGAGACTAGAAGCTCTTTGGAAGTGGGTAAATACTATGGAAGGGTAATTGGGAAGAACTTTGAGGAGATTCAAGGCTTAGATATGTGAAGAGAAGAGGTAGTGGTGGGGTGTTTTTATAGTGGAGGAGAGGGGTAATTTTTGAATATTTAATTTCATTATTTTATTATTTCCATCAAGACAATCAATAGTATTGTTTCAAATGACCCAAAATATTAATAAGATCATGTGAGTTCGAATATAGTGGTCTTACATCACTTATGATGTCATAAAAGTGTATTTAACTGATAAATTGAATATACGGTATTTTACGGTATTTCACTATTCATCAAAAATTCAAGAATTTCAGAAAAGTCCCAAAAATTCACCCCTACCATTTTTCGACATGTAGAATTCAAAAGTGAAATCAATTTTTCAAAAATAATTTTCTAAATATTATTAATTTAATTTTTAAATAAGGTCATAGTTAATTCGAAAAATAACAATCTTGAAGTGCAATTAGTTTTATGTGACATTGAAAAATTAATTAAGATCCCATTATCATATTTACTTTAGAAAATAAAATAATAATATTATTTACTATTCATAAGGGTCATATTACAATTCATATTACTATTCATAAGGGTATGTTACTATTCCCCAAAAATCAAGTTTGTTCTATCAGACTCCAAATGACTTATTGAACACAACTCTAGAGGACCATTTCTTGAAATTCAAAACATAGAAGAGGAAAGTTGTGTTTAATGGATAGATTATAAAATTGCATTCTATATTTATTTTCAAAACCTTGGGGTGTTACATTCTCCCCTCCTTACAAAAATTTCCTCCTAGAAATTCACAGAATATTACCTAAAAAGATTCGAGTATGTCTTTAACATAAGATCCTCAGGCTCCCATGTTGCTTCCTCCATTTTATGGTTCCTCCATAGAAACTTCACTAGACGAGTCGTCCAATTTCTCAATACTTGTTCTCTAGTATCAAGAATCTTGATAGGCTCTTCACAGTAAGATAGATCGGGCTCAAGTTCCACTTCTTCATAAGTGAGTACATGTGTTGGGTCTGGCATGTACTTTCTTAACATTGACACATGGAACACATTGTGAATCTTGGAGATACTTGGCGGCATTGCCAAATGGTAAGCTACGAGTCCAATTTGGTCTAGAATTTCAAAAGGCCCGATGTACCTGAGACTTAATTTTACCTTCTTACCGAATCGTATAATACCCTTCCATGGAGATACCTTTAAGAAAACATGACCACCTTCTTGAAACTCCAAATCCTTCCTTCAGTTATCTGCATAGCTCTTTTGCATACTTTGAGCTATTTTGATATGGTTCTGGATAATCTTCACCTTTTCCATTGTTTATTCAACAAGTTATGGGCCCACGAGCTTTCTTTCACCAACATCATCCCAACAAGTTGGTGTACAACATCACCTCCCATATAATGCTTCATAGGGTGCCATCTGTATACTTTAATGAAATCCATTATTGTAGGAAAATTCTACGAGAGGTAAATACCGATCCCACATGCCATGAAAATCAAGTGAACAAGACCTCAACATGTCTTCCAATGTTTTAATAGTCCGTTCTAATTGTCCATCAGTTTGTGGGTGGTAGGTAGTTCTCAAACGAAGATCAGTATCTAGGGCCTTTTGAATACTTTTCTAGAATCTTGATGTAAAACGTGGATCATGACCAGAAAAAATCGATAGGGGTACTTCATAAAGTCTCACAACTTTATTAATATATAGTCTTTCTAGATGTTCAAGTGGTAGATCTTCTATTATAGCAAGAAAATGTGCTGACTTGGTATGACGATCAACAATGACCCATATTGAATCATTACTTCTAAGAGTCCTTGGTAGTCCCATGAAAAAATTTATCGCGATATTATCCCATTTCCACTCAGTTATGGGAATAGGTTGCAATACTCCTCTAGGATATTGCCTTCCAGATTTCACTTGTTGACAAACCATACATCTTGACACAAAATCAGAAGTCTCCCTCTTCATGTTGTCCCACCAAAAATGTTCCTTCAAATCTATATATATCTTAGTGCTACTAGGGTGTATAGAAAAATTGGAACTATGAGCATCATCCAAAAATTCCCTTTTTAGATCAGGTATATCGGGAACACAAAGTCTCATCCCAAATTTCCAAATTCCATCTTCATATACGAAGTCACTCAATATCCCATCATTCACAGCTTTAATCTTCTTTTGAAACTCCTCATCATTAGGCTGAGAACTTTTTATCCTTTCTAGTAAAGATGGTTTGGAAATATTTTGAAAAAGCATTGACGTTTCATCTTCCATGGTTATTACCGTATCCATCTTTACTAGATCCATGAAAATAGGATCCCTTTCAACTCTCATCTTGTTCAAAACTCCATGATCCTTTCTGATCAAAGCATCTGCCACCTTATTTGCCTTCCCTGGGCGGTAGTGTATCGTGAAATCATAATCCTTAAGTAGTTCAAGCTATCTCCTTTGCCTCATGTTGAGTTCTCTCTGTGAGAAAATATACTTCAAAATCTTGTGATCAGTATAAATCTAACATTTTTCACTATAGAGATAATGTATCCATATCTTCAAAGCAAAGATTAAAGCAGCTAACTCAAGATCATGAGTATGATAGTTTTTCTCATGAATTTTTAGCTGTCATGATGCATAAGAAATAAACCTATCATTTTTCATAAGGACACAACCAATTCCTTTCTTTGAAGCATCACTATAAATAACAAACCCATCATTCAACGATGGTAGAGTCAATATAGGAGTATTGACTAATCTTCTCTTCAGTTCTTCGAAACATTATTCAAAATCTTTTGTCCAGACAAATTTAACCCCTTTATGCGTGATATTCATTAGTGGGTTAGCTAGTCAGGCAAAATTCTGCATGAAATTCCAATAATAACCTGCTAAGACAATAAAACTGCGTACCTCAGTTATGTTTGTTGGCGTGGGACAATCTTGGATTTCCTTTTTCTTTGCAGGATCAACTAGGATTCGATCCTTAGAGACAATATGACCAAGAAAAGAAATCTCCTGAAGCCAGAATTCACACTTTCTAAACTTCCCATAAAATTCATGTCTTCTAAGAGTCTTCAGTATAATGCGCAAGTGATTTTCATGATCTTAGTAGATTTTGGAGTATAAAAATATATCATAAATAAATACCACTACAAAATCATCAATATATTCCTTGAAAACTCTGTTCATTAGATCCATGAAGATAAAGGGTGCATTAGTCAATAAAAAAGGGATCACTGTAAATTCGTAATGCCCGTACCTAGTTCAAAATGCTGTTTTCGGAATGTCTTCCTTCTTCACACTCAAATGATGATATCCAGATCGAAGGTCAATATTTGAAAAGTATTGATCTCCATGAAGTTGGTCAAATAAATCATCAATGTGAGGTAGGGGATACTTGTTCTTTATTGTTATAGCATTGATCTCCCTATAGTCGACACATAACCTCATAGATCTATCTTTCTTCTTAATAAAAAGGACAGGGGCTCCCCATGGAGAAACACTAGGGTGAATAAATCCCTTATTACTCAATTCCTCTAGTTGTTTATTTAGTTCCACTAATTCCACAATAGCCATTCTATAAGGGGTCTTCAATATGGGCCTTGAACCAGGAATTAAATCAATGGAAAACAGAATTTCTTGTTCTGGAGGATATCTAGGTAGATCTTCTGGAAACACATCAACATATTCTCTCACAATAGGTACATCCGATATTTGAACATTCCTTTTCTCACCCAAAATTATTTCATTCTCTTCCTCCCCAATAATTGAATTTAGTTAAGCTATTGGGGGTGGATCTAGATAAGAATCAGGTGGTGATGATTCTGCTCTAAAGATAAGGTGTTCTTTATCATCATCATCAAGAATCGTAACCTACTTCTTCTTACAATAAATTTTTTCATTATGGTCCAAAAGCCAATCCATACCGAGGATTATATCAAATTCAATCATGGGTATGACGATGAGATAAGAAGATAAAGAACATTTATATGCCCTAATGGGAACTAATTCATAGAACTTTGTAGCAATGATACTTCCCTTAGGAGTTTTTACTTACAACTCCCTTGTTAAATCAAATTGGAAATATCTAATTTT
Source organism: Viscum album (assembly GCA_963277665.1). Taxonomy (NCBI): domain Eukaryota; kingdom Viridiplantae; phylum Streptophyta; class Magnoliopsida; order Santalales; family Viscaceae; genus Viscum; species Viscum album. Next base: position 1,766,833,536 of record OY728142.1, on the reverse strand, counting down.
CTTAGCAAACTGGGAAGATATGAAACAATGCGATGATCCAGAATCAAATAAAGCATTGGATAAGTTTGATTAATCAATCAAAGTACCTACCACCACATCACGTGGAACTTCAACCTCTGTAGTTGTGATCACATATGGTTGTACTTGCTCCCTTGGCCTCATCTGTTGCATATTTCCCTGAAATTTTGGACAATCATTAGCATAGTGGCCCATCTCTTGACAATTATAGCATCGAACATCATTGGATTCCTTCTTTCCTTTGCAATCACCAGCAAGATGGTCTTTCTGAACACATTTGTAGCATACTTCTTTTCCTTTTAAGCATGCACTGGGGTGTTTCCTTCCACAATTTTCACATGGTGGAAATTCAACTCTTCCCTTCTTCCCTGTTTCCTTATTTCCTTTCCCAGGGTTTTTAGCAACCCTCTTCTTTTCTTTATTTCCCTTAAAGTCATAAGACTTAGAGAATTCTTTTCTGTCTTGATGGCACATGAAACTATATCCTCATATGATAAAAAACTTTGGAAGACCAGTGCCTGCTGGAGGAATGGATTTAGTCCATCAAAGAATCAATCAATTTTTCTCCTTGGATTTCGTATGTAGTCTACAGCATGTCTTGCTAATCTTGAAAAGTTAGCTTCGTACCTTGCAATATTCTCATCTTCCTTCTACCTCAGATTCAAGAATTGTCTCTCCATATCTGCTCGCTGCTCACAAGGGAAATATTTTTCTATGAAGATGTCCTTAAAATCCCTCCATTCCATCTCTTCTATCTCTTCCTCCTCCTTTGTGTTTTGGATTAATGACCACCACTGATCCGCATCTTCCGATAGATGATATACTGCCATGAAAACCATCTCTCTTTCATTACATCCCAAAGCGAGAAATATCTTCTCAAGGGAACATATCCACTGCTCTACTACAAATGAGTTTTTAGTCCCGTTGAATGATGGAGGTTGTTGTCGCATGAAGCGATCTAGCATGGATCCTCCACGTGGTGGATCCAGATTCTCCATACGGGTAAGGTTATTATTCATTACCTGAGTAAGTTGTCCCAGTATAGTTATGAGTTGCTCATCACCAGTCACAGCACTAGAGCCAACATCATTATCTTGCGTCGGAGGAAAATCCCTACAGGGGACATGTGCATTTATGCAATTTCCATTCCGTCCACTAGGCGCCATATCTAGATAATGGCATACACTATATTAGGTTATGAATCATAATGTATAATCTTAACTTAAAAATACTAAGAAAAATTGAGATCCTACGCATGACTAATACCATATTCACAAAAATGGTTTATTTGAGGAATATTTTACATTTCAATCCTTCACAATGGCTTGTAATGAAAATATAAATTATCCTAAACATATCCCCTGGGAGTGTCGTAACCAAGAGTGCAGTAAGGATCATTTTCATGCACTAATTCTCATTCGATTCTAGCTCAAAGCGGTGTTTTCAGGTTTTACCCCTCAATACATCTGTGCTTGAGCCGCCTATACCTGCTCGTATCCAGACATAGATGTATTGATTGAATGATCAACATAATCTAATACTTACCAAAATACCAGGACATTATTGTATGTATTTCCTCAAAGACTGACTTAGGGACTCTTCCCTAATTCTACATTTTCTAAATCTAGTTTCCAAGTATTCTACTAAACTTCCTCTGATACCAACTATAAGGACCCAACCCCAGTTGCCCAGAGCCGGTTCCATATTTGATTAAGTTGGCATACAAACAAGGAATACAAATCCCGAAGGACCGAGTAGTTTAGTATTATTGGAAACAAGATACATACATAAGTTCATCATTACAACTTGAAATGAAAAACAACATAGAAACTCCTTATACAACTTCCATAACTCCTAGGTTATCTTAGCATGTCATTCATAATAGAATTCTTCTTGACCTAAAAAAATGAAACATAATAAAGGGGTGAGCTCAAAATCTCAGTAAGAGTAAGCAATACAATAGAAGGTAATATAAACATTAGACATGGTGAATAATTGAAAACACATGCCTTTAATAAATAAACTTGAACACATTATGGCAGAAATATGAGCTGAGTAAATAATGCCATAATAAAACATAATCATGAGTTTTCTACTAATCGAATAACCACATGAAATATCAATAGATAAACTCATAAAGATGGAATGCATAATTCCGGACATTTTGAAACATTTTGTGAAGGCCTCGGCCAAGAAGTCTAATGATTAAGGTCTCAGCCAAAATCCATATCACATTGGGAAAGGCCTCGGCCAATTCCACGTCTAGTTGTCTCATGAGACCTACCGATGCATCAAGGGGATATAGCGGGCCCCACACATCACATAATAATTCCAATGCATTCCTCATATGAGCGGGGATAAACATAAACAAAAAATACATTCATATTGAAACTATCATATAAAATGTAACTATCTTTCCCCAATCATCAAACATAAAATACTAACCATTCAGAATAAAATGGTTAATGGTTTTAGGATAGATCATCCACAATATAGTTAGTCATAACCATTAAATCAAATATTACAGATGAATTCATATATTATTAAACCCAATAATACCATGTAATCAACAAGAGTTTTGAATTAGATGAAAACACTCTTATAAAATCATTAAGCAATTCTGGAGATAAATACTCTTTTATTTCGAAAAGAAGAGTTTTTTTGGAAAAATATTTTATAAAACTAGAAGTGAAGTAAGTTGGTACTTTATGATAAAATTAATTTTTTTAGAAGGATAATGGTTTCCAAATATAGATTATAGCTTGACCTTGAAAATAGATATGAATTTGATATATTCCCTTATATCAGGATCGTATTTTTGGAAATAGTTTTGAGAGATCCTTTTAAAACATGTAACTATCCAGAAAATAGGGAAGGATTATGGTTGGTGTACATATATATAATAATCACAAAGAATTTATGAGGAGTACATAACAATACATAAGAATTTCATTGAGGAAATTAGAAAATAAAAGTAACCTGAATGAAAATGGAAGTTCGGGTGGAAAACCCTTACCTTAACTCCAAACGTGTTCCGATCTTGTACTTAAGCTCTTGGAATATGAAATTATACTTGTTAATAACTTATTTAATAAACTATTATACATTTATTTAGTTTACCATAATTCTGGTTAGTTCATTTATGTATTTATTGATAAGTTATTGTATTGAATTTCGTCGTTCTGGAGCGTTTGTTTCCTTTATTTCCATATTCGGTTCACTTGTTTTTAAGTAATGAAGTTAATGTAGAATAGTTATAAATATATAGGATTATAATTATATATTAATTATGAACATACGGAATTGTTAATGTTCATTTCTATCATTTTGTCACATGGAATGAGGATGAATCATTAGATGACAACCAGTTCGATTATTTGGCGGTATTTGGATTATTATGAACTAGTTTTTTCGTATAAATTATTTATATGTACATATTTTGGTTCCCGAATATTGATTAGATTATAATAAATATATTATAGTCTAGTTCAACCATGAATATGGTTTCATGTCCAGTAATGAAGAATAAATTGACTAACAAAACTTTGTCGTCCACGAAGGTTATAAATCAAAACCTCATGGATGTCGATTTTGTTTATAAAAATAAAAGGGAAGGAATAAGAATATTTATGATGGTTATTACATTAACATGATATAAATCCAGTGTATAGATTTTACTAGAGTTATCATGGTCATTTGGACATAGGAGGTGAGGAGAGGATAACAAAAGTAGATAAATTGAAATAAAACCAAAAGAGAAAGAATGGTGCTTTACCTCTTGAAATAACCTCCTTGAGAAACTCCTTAAGGGAATGGGTTTTGGTATTTTTGGGAGACCAGAAGCTTATTGGACGTGGGGAGAGACTAGTAAAGGGTAATTGGGCAGAAAGTTGATGAGATTCAAGGCTTAGAGATGTGAAGAGAAGAGGTAGTGGTGGGGGGCTTTTATAGTGGAGGAGAGGGGTAATTTTTGAATATTTAATTTCATTATTTTATTATTTCCACCAAGACAACCAATAGTATTGTTTCATGAGACCCATAATAGTAATAAGATCATGTGAGTTCTAATCAAGTGGCCTTAAATCACTTATGATGTCATAAATAGTGTATTTAACTGATAAATTAAATATACTGTATTTTACGGTATTTCACTATTCATAAAAAATTCAAGAATTTTAGAAAAGTCCCAAAAATTCACCCCTACAATTTTTCGATGTGTACAATTAAAAAGTGAAATCCATTTTTAAAAAATGATTTCCTAAATATTATTAATTTAATTTTTAAATAAGGTCATAGTTAATTCAAAAAATAACAATCTTGAAGTGTAATTAGTTTTATGTGACATTGAAAAATCAATTAAGATCCCATTATCATATTGCCTTAAGAAAATTAATTAATAATATTATTTACTATTCATAAGGGTCTTATTACTATTCATAATAATATTCATATTACTATTCATAAGGGTATGTTACTATTCACCAAAAATCAAGTTTGTTCTATCAGACTCCAAATGACTTACTAAACATAACTCTAGATGGCCATTTCTTGAAATTCAAAACATAGAAGAGGAAAAGTTGTGTTTAATGGATAGATTATAAAATTGAATTCTATATTTATTTTCAAAACCTTGGGGTGTTATAGTAAATATGTTTTTTTATATCACATAAAATATATATTGCAGATTTAAAATACATACCATTTTATTTTCAAGTTGAGTGTATCCCATCCTTGATTTATGATAGGAGTGCATTAGTTTTGTTACACATTTTTTATTTTCATCACTAATTTACTATTTCATAAATTAAAAATTAGGAATCAATGTGGAAAAAATAAATATCATACAATAAAATATTTTTAACTATATTTTATATGAAACTATTTCTCATCGTGATGACTAGTGAAATATTTCCACGTATCCTATTTCATAATGCATGCATATGTAACTGGTGGGTGTGGATTTAATTTACCCTCAACATCCCTAAGATAATTATTTGTAAGAAATGTATTGAAGCCTTTATGGTATTTTAAAATGTCCCTTAAGACATATTTCTTATAGAAATCATATAAAATTAACAAAATATTCAAGATATAATGAAAAGAAAATCAATGTTTCAATATATATTTTTTCAATAAAATAGAGAAAGTATATCATAAATTATCTTAATATATTCTCAAAGAGTTTCCTTAAATATATTGTGGACATGGTTCCATGTATCTATATCAATTGGAAAATGCATTCTCATGTTGGCCCCAACATAACTAATGAACTTTGACTTGTTGGGGTCAATAGGTTGGTCGTGGTGATTCTATCCGACCACAAATTTTATACCCCTACTCCTTGCAATGAAAATTTTACATAAAATAGTGATACTATGTTGTTGTTATTTTTTTCATCAACTAGTTTTTTATCCCCTAATAATTAAGGAGTTTTAGCATCAACTGCATATTCTTCCTCAGGATTGGCAACATCATCTTGTTTAGATGTTATTATCTTTATTATTAGTCCAAAATTTAATTTAGGTTTTGTAAATGAAGTATATAATTCATAAAATTATGATGAAAAGGATAATATATTAAAAAAACATTAACCTTATCATTGAAATCTCTTTTTTAAAAGTTTTAACAGATTTGGATCCTCTTTTGAGTAACCAAATATCCTCTTTATGGTCCCTTATATAGTGCACAATATTCTATACATTGGGACTACCATGAAATGATTGTGATCTCCCAATGAAAGGTTCATCCTAAATTAAATATTCATCTGAATATACAAATGTTTTAGAAACCAACAAGAAAATTAACCAATTCTTATCTGTTGGATCTGAGAAATAAGATACCTTCACTAATTGTGATTTCATTATGAATGGATAATCCTTATACCCTTCCAAACTAATATTCACCTTCACAAATCCCAATTCATAAACTTTCACAAAACTCATGATGTAAAACCATTTTCAATGGAAAATTTCCACTTGAAATATTTTATAATTGAATTCTTATATCTGTTCAATGATTCCAAAATATGAAACATTATCTTAAATTGGATTTCTATAATTATAAGTGGATATGTGCATCGCTTCCGTTGTAAGAATAACTCTACTTTTTTTATTATACTACATTCATATTGTTCCTTTGTCTTGAATATATAACCATTAATTACAAAACTTGTGTAAGATATAACATTTATATTTGGTCCCCTGATAATCCATCAAAGTAATTTGGCAATTGAATTTGTATTTTTAGATAACTCCTTATAAATCTAATCACAGAATCATCCTATAAACTACAGATTATGTGTATTTTATATAAATTATTTAGAATTTGATGGATTCAAATGTATATGAATTACCTTGTGGGCTTCAAAATATGGAGAAACCTTTTTAGTATTATGTAAAATATAAAGGTGATATTTCTCTGGCTCTGTGATGGTGATTGTAACAACATCTCTTCTAGAAATCATTTCACCCATAAGGTGTATTTTTGTGAAGATAATTTTGGAGTCTTATGCTATCAACATATGATAGGTAAATGGTATAGAATTAGACATATTATTAAAAAATATATATCTATTTTCAATAAAACCTTTTTACCAACTTTGATTCTTGACGTACCCTTTCAAAATCATTATATATCATTCAATAGGGAACATCCATCTATAATATATAGGACCACATAGTTTAAACTCTCTAACCAAGTGAACCATTAGGTAGACCATTATATTAAAGAATTATTATGGGAATAACATATCTAATTCACCTAATATGACTGCAATCTTCTTATTCATGACTAGAAACTTCACTGGGTCTATAACCTTACTACACATGGATTTGAAAAAGAAGAAGAGTCTGGTTAATGTATGTCATACATTTTTAGGAAGAATTCAATATAAAGTGATGAGGATAAAATCTTACATCAAAACATGATAGTCATGTAGATTTTCATTGTTTCTCCCCCTCCCCACACCGATGTACTATATATTATAGAATTTATCAGTCTTCACAAAAAATTATATAATTGGAAATAAATGATCACCATCATCCCTTAATTGTGAGTAAAATCCTTGTGTGCATAATATTGTTTGAGAGATATGGAAATCTTATTATGATATGTTATAAATAATTTTTTTGAAGATATATTATAAATAAATTATATATATGTGGATGCATCAATTTTTCATTGGACGATGACTCTCATGGGATCCATTCCCTTAAATGCAATTTCTCATGATCCTTAGATATCAACATATATCCCATGTCATTGATTATATATGTTGAAAATTTCTTATATAATAAATATTATTTTATACCATTGATAATATGTACTTTTGGTCTATATATATAGTCACTATATCGAAATAACAATTTTTTTTGACAACATAAGAGTTGTTAAAAACACTCATCAATTATCCGCACTTTATTTTTGTGGTGATAAAGGGATTGTAAAGACCCAGAAATTTCAAGGAATTTTTTTTCTTAATTTTCTTTGGGATTTTACAAGAATGCAGTTTTTGACGGCACCTGATTCCGAGGCCCGGTGTGCCCGTAATTTCTATACGAAGTTTAGCTCGGGTACGTTCAGTGAACGAACGAGCGGGAATTTCTAACTTTTGAACTGGTGCCCGGAATCGAATTCCGAGGGCACCGATGGAACCGCAACGCCGATAATTGCTTAGGAACTCCTGTTCCGGAGTTGCGTTTACACGAGTGTTGATGATAAAAATTGTGGAAGTTTATTTTATAATTACTCTACAATTTTTATTATTTTTACTCTAAGTGTTAGTTCTTGATGGAAGTTGGGTAACCACCCAACCTCCCTTGGGAGGTTATGAGGGTGGTGGGGCCCACACAAACCCCACCCCTTCATATCCTCTAAAACCCCCTCAACTCCCACTTTAATTTTTGTTAACTTAAGTTATAACTTATGACTTTAATGTGATAAGTTTAATGAGGTGAGTTGTGTGTGGTTATGAATTTCAAACTCTTGAAATTCAAAAGAGTTGTTGTGTTAATAAAATAAGAAAGGAACTTATTTTATTTGGGTTGTTAGAATTTTGCAACCTTGAGAGGTTTGGGAAGCGTGAGTCTTCTTCTTCTTCAATCTCGATGAAGAACGCGAAGAACACCTCCGCCGAAGAACGCGACGTCTTCTTCCAACGACGTCTTTCCTTCGAATTCACCTCAACGACAACGGAATCGACGTTCGTTCTCCACGACATCGACCCACGACGCGACGTCTCTTTCCGCAACGGTTCTTCCGCGACGCCGTATCCGCGACGCGACGTTCCTCTTCCGCGTCGTCTCTTCCGCGACGGTTTTCCGTGATGAAATCTCCGTCAATGACTTTGAATCCTCGCTTCGCGACGTCGACGTTAATTCTCCACGACGTTCGTCTTCCGTGGCTCGTTGATGAACACCATTCTTGAAACCGAGGTAGGGGTTTTGTTTATTATTGAGTTCGTGTTTTCTTCCAACTTGTCGATCTTCGTGGATTTAAACCATTTGTTATTGAATAACGCGAGGGGGTCGGACCGCGCAAACACGACCGACCCTCCTCCTTAATTTTCGTGTTGATTCCTTTGTGGATTGGTTCGGGAAGGTGTGGTGCCATCGCACCACACGGAATCGAGCAAAAGGAAACATGCGGCGCTGTCGCGCCGCGCTGTGGAAATAAGTTTAAGAACGCGACGCCGTCGCGCCGCGTCGAAGAAAACCGAAGACACCGCGGCCGGAGTGGGGCCGCGGCGGAGGGGCGCGGTGCCGTCGCACCGCGCCAGATGACAAGGGCCGCGGCCGGTTCCGGGCCGCGGCGGAGCAAGGTGACCGGCGGCCGGACCAGGCCGCCGGCGTCGGAGACGGAAGGGGACCGGCCATTGCCGGTCCTGTTGAGCAGGAACCGGCCGGCCAGGTCAGGCCGGCCGGAAGGGGAGGAACCGGGGGAATTAAATTCCCCCGGCTGGATTTCAAGCGGCCCCAATTAAAGGGGCCGCCGTTTTTAATAAAGGAGGGGCAATGCCCCTCCCTTGGCTCATGTGCAGCACAAAGGCCGCGCTCGCCGCGCAGGCTGGCCGCGCCGGCCGAGCCGGGCCGGGTAGTCGGGTCGGGTCGCCGCTCGGGCCGGGTCGCCGCTCAGGCCGGGTCGACCCGGTTCGGCCGACCCAGGGGGGTACTGGGTTGGGTCGGGCCGGGCCCAGACCCCCTATTTTCGGACTGAGTTGTTTCAAACGCCCATATCTTGGGCTACGGACCTCCGATCGACGCACCGTCAGTTGCATACCGATCCTTGGAACGAGACGGTCGTTTAGTTATATCGCACTCAAGGTTTCGGAATACTTTGGGTTCGGACGGGTTGGTTCGGATACAAAACCAACCGGGCCCTCAGAGCGGAAACACTTATATCTTGAGCTTCGGACGTCTGAATGACGTGCCGTCGACTTTTTTGTTTTCATCTAAGTGAGACGGATCTTTTGACTTACTCCGCTCGAGGTTTGGATGCCGTTGGAGTACAGTTGGGTTGGTTCGCTCACGAAACCAACCGGGACCTTGGAACGAAAAAGCCAATAATTCACAGACCGGGCGTCCGATTGACGTGCCGTCTATTTCGTTGAATTCCTCTTGATGAGACGGAACCTTTGGTATAATTCGAACGAGTTTTGGTTGCTGTTGGATAGTGACCGGGTTGGATTGTACCTGAAATCCATCCGGGCCCCTGGAATGGAAAAGCTGATATCTTTCAGACCGGACGTCCGTTTGACGAACCGTCAGCGGCGTTGGCGATCACATTGAGAAACGGTCCCTATGAGTATACCCTATGAGAGTTCGGGGTACAGTTGAGATACGGCTGGGTTGGTTCGCTCACGAAACCAACCGGGCCCCTGGGACGAAAAGGCTAGTAACTCACAGACCGGGCGTCCGATTGACGCGCCGATTGTTGGGCTGAGACCCCTATGATGAGGCGGTCCTTTGAGATACTTCTTCGTGGGACTTTGTGATACTTGGATTATCGACCTGTAGCTCGTGGAGCAGACCCTCCCAGAGACGAGCGTACGGAGTACGGAGACCGTGTAGCCGGCTGAAACCTGACGACTGCTTGACCGACTCGACTTGGAGTGAGTCGAATAGCCCAGTGGACGGAGTGCCTGGTATTTGGCAGCAGAACCACAGCGGACGGAGCACCTGGTAGTTGGCAAAAAACCCGCGGTACTCAACAGGAGGAGTACCTCTGTAGGCTATTAAGGGGAGTGCCCGGTATTTGGCGATAGACCCACAGCGGACGGAGCACCCGGTAGTAGGCCACAGACCTGCGGTACTCGACAGGAGGAGTACCTCAGCAGTCTTAGGTTAGTGAGCAGTACCTCAGAGTCGTGACAGGACCACTGTACACTCCAGAGACGGAGCTTTTCAGCAGTTACAGTTTTGATAATGAAAATCCTGGTTTGAGCTGAAACTTTTGACCTTTGTGTTTACCTCATGATTGAGATGGGTCACTTGATAACTTAGGTATATATGCATGGGCATATACCTGGGTAGTGGTTATCCGTTGATTTCATGATCCTTGTGTTTCCTCATGATTGAGATGGGTTACTTGATAACTTAGGTATATGTATGGGCATATACCTAAGTAGAGGTTATCTGTTGAGATCCTCTTTGTGGTTATCCTTGTTAGTTTAGTGAGACCTTGAGGGTCTCGGGGTCCCTACTGAGTATCGTTATACTCACCCCTGCACGGGCTATGCCCGCACCTCGTTTTGTTGGTTGCAGACAACGGGAAGTGCTGATAGAGGCCGAGTGTTTGAGGACTGGACGGTACCCAGAGGTGGACTACACGATGAGTCAGTACCCAGAGGTGGACTACATGACGAGTCAGTATCCGGAGGAGGTTGACGGGCGAGAGCATTGAGGAGGCTATCTGTACCTACCCTTCAGGTAGGATCCGTGGCGGACGATCTAGGAGCTGCGCTATCTGTACCTACCCCTCATGTAGGATCTGAGGAGGAGGACCCAGGAGATGCTTCCTTCTTCTAGCTGTTTGCCTTTTTCTGTTGTACTTTCGTTTAGTTGTAGCTGCACTTTCAGTTGGGTTTGTATTCTGGCCCATTTTCTTTTCAGCACTTTCTTTTGTACTTAGTGTTTTGCTTCCGCTTGTACTCTGTGGTGTTTTTTTTACTTTTATAAAGTCAATGCCTTCCCAGTTATCGGGATTTATGCCTTTGGTGCTAGTCACCAGCCCCTGGCCTATGGAAGGCAGGCTTGGGGTAGTCACGACACGGGCCCCGAGGACGGGTTGTGACAAATTGGTATCAAAGGAGTTGGTTCTACCGCAGAACTTATAACTCTGATATTTTCTTTCTGTGAATCAATAGTGTTAAGGGTACCGAGTGTGGTCTTTAGTTCAGGGAGTCCAGTGTTGGTGCGGGCGGCCGACGTATCCATACACCAGGACCCTGACAACTGAATTCCGACTCTGTGCACGAAAACACTGATTGCATGTGTGTTTTCCAGAAGTTTTATTTAAATATCAGATCAAACCAGGTCAGCTCACCAGGTATAATCTTTTGACCATGTCACGTTGTTTCGTTCAGGATGCCTCCCCGTGGACGACCAGCTAGAGCCCCGAGAGTGGTACGTACTGACAGCCCGCCGAGCGACGAGGCCTCAGTACAAGGCCCTATTCCAGTTGAGGCACCAGCGGAGGTACCAGTGGTACTACTACCCTTTGGGCCACCGATGCCACCAGCCCCAGCAGCAGAGAGTGCACGTCGCTTGAGTGCACTGCACGAGTTCCAGCGCCAGAGACCAACCAGGTTCCAGGGAGGGACGGACCCGCAGACGGCTGAGGATTGGCTGGAGGCTGTGGTGAGAGTCTTCAGGCTAGTGGGGACGCCGACAGACTTCATGGTGATCCTTGCTGCCAGCCTTCTTTAGGCAGTAGCAGGCAGATGGTGGAACCTGATGCTCTAGATGCATGACGAGGTGACACTTCTTTGTGCAGACTTCGAGAGCCTGTTCCGGGCAGAGTTTGTACCAGCCACCCTTCGAGCGTTGCGTATTCAGGAGCTACTTCAGCTGCGGCAGGGAAGCATGACAGTGGCACAGTATTCAGTGAGGTTCACAGACCTCTCGCACTACTCCATAGATATGGTACGGGACCCGTTCTTCAGGGCCCGAACCTTCGAGCAGGGGCTTAGGCGAGAGATTATAGCTTCTGTTGTTTCTCACAGCATTCCGACGCCGACAGGGGTGTTGGAGAGAGCCCTCTTAGTGGAGAGTTTCCTTGCTGAGCAGTCTCCAGCAGCAACACCCACCACTAGCCGGCTTGCGGCAGAGTCTTCTGTAGTAGGCAGTAGACAGATGACACAGAGTTCTAAGAGGACCATACCTACCAGTGGCCAACTGCACGACTCAGGTTCAGTTGTGCGGGGGAACCGGGGTGGAGTCAGAGCCAGTCGTGCCGAGAGTGGAAAGTGTTACTCCTGTGGTGGGATTGGTCACATGGCACGTGACTGTCCGACCCGCCATGCAAATGACCAACAGTTAAATGAAGAACCTCCCAGCCCGAGGTAGAGGTTCGATCAGGGCAGACTGCAAGGAGAAGGAAGCCATGTAAGAGGAGCTGGTCATGCAGCTGGAGGTGGGCGACGCTTCAGGGTGTTGCCACCCCCACCACCAGGAGGCCCACCCCGACCGCAGGGGACAGGAGGACATGGGAGAGCTCAGCTTCAGGCAGCTGAGGCCTACGGTCATGGAGCTCCGGAAGCAGATGGACAAGAGTAGGACTAGCTTCCGACCTGGAGGCTATTGATCCTGTTGCTTCTAGTTTTGTTGATGTTTGTCTGTAGTTGCTTTGTGTCTTTGTACTATGAGCTGCAATAATAAAAAGACACTTATCTTTGTAAGTTTGCTTTCCTGTCCTTTTTGTTTGGTTGATACTGAGTGGTCCCGGTTAAGACTATTGACGTGACCCTCACTTTCAAGATTTCTACTGGAGGAGACCTAGTGACCTCACACTGATGCCGACAGTGTGACTCGACCCTTGGAGGCGAGAGTGACAGTTGGATCTCTTGGTAGTGACGTCGAGGCCTTACGATGTCATCCATGGCATGAATGCATCATTAATGTCAGGATTGACTGTATTAGGCAATGAATGTGGTTCATCCTGGGGATGAGATCAGATTTCTCTTATCGGCAAAGAAGAAATCATAATATCTCTTGTGAGACTAGAGAAGGTCCAGGTCATCCAAGAGTGGATGAGGACAACACAGGGCCGACAGAATCCCTATGCTGAGAGGACTTGGAAGCCTCTAGAGTTCGAGGATGACGATCACGTCCTTAGACGGATCTCACCTCAACGAGGTTTACTGAGATGTGGCCAGGGAGGCAAGTTATCTCCGAGGTTCAACGGACCTTCTTAGGTCCTCAGCTGGGTAGGTGGGTTGGTTACCGCTTGACCCATCCACCTCAGTTGCACCAGGTGCATGACGACTTCCACGTATCTCAACTGAGGAGATATGTGCTCGACCCTTCGCATATCATTGACCATGGGGAGCTGGAAGATGGCGATGAGGTGTTTTTCACGGAGGTTCCAGTGGGGATCGAGGATCGACAGGTGCGGATCCTGCGAGGACGATCGATTCCTCGGGTGCACTTTCTCTGGCAGTACGGGAACCTCCAGGTGAGTACATGAGAGCGGGAGGCTCAGATGCATGCTCAGTACCGCTTTTGTATCCCTAGTTTGTGTTGAAGCTTTACGGGGACGTAAAGCCCTGAGGTGGGAGTAATGTAAAGACCCGGAAATTTCAAGGAAATTTTTTTCTTAATTTTCTTTGGGATTTTACAAGAACGCAGTTTTTGAAGGCGCCTGATTCCGAGGCCCGGTGTGCCCGGAATTTCTATCCTAAGTTTAGCTCGGGTACGTTCAGTGAACGAACGAGCGGGAATTTCTAACTTTTGAATCGATGCCCGGAATCGAATTCCGAGGGCACTGATGGAATCGCATCGCCGATAATTTCTTAGGAACTCTTGTTCCGGAGTTGCGTTTACACGAGTGTTGATGATAAAAATTATGGAAGTTTATTTTATAATTACTCTACAATTTTTATTATTTTTACTCTAAGTGTTAGTTCTTGATGGAAGTTGGGTAACCACCCAACCTCCCTTGGGAGGTTATGAGGGTGGTGTGGCCCACACGAACCCCACCCCTTCATATCCTCTAAAACCCCCTCAACTCCCACTTTAATTTTTGTTAACTTAAGTTATAACTTATGACTTTAATGTAATAAGTTTAATGAGGTGAGTTGTGTGTGGTTATGAATTTCAAACTCTTGAAATTCAAAAGAGTTGTTGTGTTAATAAAATAAGAAAGGAACTGATTTTATTTGGGTTGTTATAATTTTTGAAAACTTGAGAGGTTTGGGAAGTGTGAGTCTTATTCTTCTTCAATCTCGACAAAGAACGCGAAGAACACCTCCGCCGAAGAACGCGACGTCTTCTTCCAACGATGTCTTTCCTTCGAAAGCACCTCGACGACAACGGAATCGACGTTCGTTCTCCGTGACATCGACCCATGACGCGACGTCTCTTTCCGCAATGGTTCTTTCGCGACGACGTATCCGCGACGCGATGTTCCTCTTCCGCGTCGTCTCTTCCGCGACGGTTTTCCGCGACGAAATCTCCATCAACGACTTCGAATCCTCACTTCGCGATGTCGACGTTCATTCTCCGCGACGTTCGTCTTCCGCGACTCGTTGACGAACACCGTTCTTGAAACCGAGGTAGGGGTTTTGTTTATTATTGAGTTTGTATTTTCTCCAAACTTGTCGATCTTCGTGGATTTAAACCATTTTTTATCGAATAACGCGAGGGGGTCGGACCGCGCAAACACGACCGACCCTCCTTAATTTTCGTGTTGATTCCTTTGTGGATTGGTTCGAGAAGGTGTGGTGCCGTCGCACCACACGGAATCGAGCGAAAGGAAACGCGCGGTGCCGTCACGCCGCGCCGTGGAAATATGTTTAAGAACGCGACGCCGTCGCGCCGCGTCGAAGAAAACCAAAGACACCGTGGCCAGAGCGGGGCCGCGGCGGAGGGGTGCGGTGCCGTCGCACCGCGCCGGACGACAAGGGCCGCGGCCGGTTCCAGGCCGCGGCGGTGCAAGGTGACCGGCGGCCGGACCGGGCCGCCGGCGTCGGGGCCGGAAGGGGACCGACCATTGCCGGTCCCGTTGAGCACGAACCGGCCGGCCAGGTCGGGCCGGCCGGAAGGGGAGGAACCAGGGGAATTAAATTCCCCCGGCTGGATTTCAAGCGGCCCCAATTAAAGGGGCCGCCTTTTTTAATAAAGGAGGGGCAACGCCCCTCCCTTGGCTCATGCGCGGCACAAAGGCCGCGCTGGCCGCCGCGCTGCCGGCCGGGCCGGGTAGTCGGGCCGGGTCGCCACCCGGGTCGGGTCGACCCAGTTCAGCCGACCCAGGGGGGTACTGGGTCAGGCCGGGCCGGGCCCAGACCCCCTATTTTCGGACTCAGTTGGTTCAAATGCCCATATCTTGGGCTACGGACCTCCGATCGATGCACCATCAGTTGCGTACCGATCCTTGGAACGAGATGGTCGTTTAGGTATATCGCACTCAAGGTTTCGGAATACTTTGGGTTCGGCCGGGTTGGTTCGGATACGAAACCAACCGGGCCCTCGGAGCGGAAACGCTTTTATCTTGAGCTTCGGACGTCCGAATGATGTGCCGTAAACTTTTTTGTTTTCCTCTAAGTGAGACGGATCTTTTGGCTTACCCCGCTCGAGGATGCCGTCAGAGTACGGTCGGGTTGGTTCGATCATGAAACCAACCGGGCCCTTGGAATGAAAAAGCCAATAGTTCACAGAGTGGGCGTCCGATTGACGTGCCGTCTGTTTCGTTGAATTCCTCTTGATGAGACGGAACCTTTGGTATACTTCGACTGAGTTTTGGTTGCTGTTGGATAGTGGCCGGGTTGGATTGTACCCAAAATCCATCCGGGCCCCTGGAACGGAAAAGCTGATATCTTTCAGACCGGACGTCCGTTTGACGAACCATCAGCGACGTTGGCGATCACGTTGAGAAACGGTCCCTATGAGTATACCCTATGAGATTTCAGGGTACAGTTGAGATACGCCTGGGTTGGTTCGCTCACGAAACCAACCGGGCCCCTGGGACGAAAAGGCTAGTAACTCACAGACCGGGCGTCCGATTGACGCGCTGACTGTTGCGTTGAGACCCCTATGATGAGGAGGTCCTTTGAGATACTTCTTCATGGGACTTTGTGATACTTGGAGTATCGACCTATAGTTCGTGGAGCGGACCCTCCCGGAGACGAGCGTACGGAGTACAGAGACCGTGTAGCCAGCTGAAACCTGACGACTGCTTGACCGACTCGACTTGGAGTGAGTCGACTAGCCCAGTGGACGGAGCGCCCGATATTTGACAGCAGACCCACAGCGGACGAAGTGCCGGGTAGTTGGCAGCAAACCCGTGGTACTCAACAGGAGGAGTACCTCTGTAGGCTATTAGGGGGAGCGCCCGGTATTTGGCGACAGACCCACAGTAGACGGAGCGCCCGATAGTAGGCCGCAGACCCGCGGTACTCGACAGGAGGAGTACCTCAGCAGTCTTAGGTTAGTGAGCAGTACCTCGGAGTCGTGACAGGACCACTGTACACTTCAGAGATGGAGCTCTTCAGCAGTTACAGTTTCGATAATGAAAATCCTGGTTTGATCTGAAACTTTTGACCTTTGTGTTTACCTCATGATTGAGATGAGTCACTTGATAACTTAGGTATATGGATGGGCATATACTTGGGTAGTGGTTATCCGTTGATTTCATGATCCTTGTGTTTCCTCATGATTGAGATGGGTTACTTGATAACTTAGGTATATGTATGGGCATATACCTAAGTAGAGGTTATCTGTTGAGATCCTCTTTGTGGTTATCCTTGTTGGTTTAGTGAGACCTTGAGGGTCTCGGGGTCCCTACTGAGTATCGTTATACTCACCCCTGCACGGGCTATGCCCGCACCTCGTTTTGTTGGTTGCAGACGACAGGCAGTGCTGACAGAGGCCGAGTGTTCGAGGACCTGATGGTACCTGGAGGTGGACTACACGATGAGTCAGTACCCGGAGGTGGACTACACGACGGGTCAGTATCCGGAGGAGGTTGACGGGCGAGGGTGTTGAGGAGGCTATCTGTACCTACCCTTCAGGTAGGATCTGTGGCGGACGATCCAAGAGCTGCGCTATCTGTACCTACCCTTCAGGTAGGATCCGAGGAGGACGACCTAAGAGCTGCTTCCTTCTTCCAGCTGTTTGTCTTTTTCTGTTGTACTTTCGTTCAGTTGTAGCTGCACTTTCAGTTGGGTTTGTATTCTGGCACATTTTTTTTCAGCACTTTCTTTTGTACTTAGTGTTTTGCTTCCGCTTTTACTCTGTGGTGTTTTGTTTACTTTTATAAAGGCAATGCCTTCCCAGTTATCGGGATTTACGCCTTTGGTGCTAGTCGCCAGCCCCTGGCCTATGGAAGGCGGGCTTGGGGTAGTCACGGCACGGGCCCCGAGGACAGGTCGTGACATGGATCCTTTATCGACACTTTCTTTTAGCACTAATAAAAGGGTCATTTATCAGAGATTTTACTGTAAATCATAAATGAGTCAATTGTCAATGATTTTTGTAGCACTGATAAATGTCATGTAGCTACTATTATAGCCCTATAACATCACACCTAATAAAAATACTAATATACAGAAATACATATAAATAGAAAATAATATTAAAATAAAAACATAACATTTCACAACTATTTCAATTCAAAATTTACATAAAAAATATTTCATTGATGTGATATATACACTTAATCCAAAAAAATACAACCAATATGAAAAATCATAACTCTTATAGCATACTATATCCAAATATCAATCTTTGTAAAAAAGATTGTCCCTATAATAAAACAAATGTTGATTTTAGTAACTCTAAATAAAAAATAGACAAATTATAATTATAATTTTATATAATCCACATATGATAAATTATATTTTTAATTACTGTATACATATATTAATGATATTATCAGTTAATCGTGAGTTAAATTAATGTTTGGTAAATTTCTACATGCCACAAATGATTTATTGATTGTTTTCCTAAAGTTTAAAAACAAATTGAGATCATTTTCTATGTTTTGGCTATGTGATACATGTTTTAACTTAAAATGAAACTTTTATATTGAAAACATGAACTTCAATTCATACATGCCATAACATGTGTTGGATTGTTATATGGTAAATTCCTAAATGTCACAAATAAATTCTGGATTGTTTTCCAGAAGTTTAAAAAAAATCGACCTTGTTTTCTCTATTTTGGTTATGTGATACATGTTTTAAAGTAAAATGATACTTTTATAATGAAAAACCACACTTAAAGTAATACCAAACACTTCATGTGTTAAATTTATGTGAAGTAGATTCATACACAACATAAATGAATTATGGATAAATTCCCTAAAGTTTAAAAATAATTTGTACTCATTTGCTTGGATTTTTCTATGTGATGTATGTTTTAAACTAAAATGGAAATTTTATATTGAAAGAATTCACTTTGAGTCATACTGACCGCATCATGTGTTGTATTGATATTTGATCGATTCTTACATGTCAAAAATCAATTTTGGATCATTCTATTATATTTTGAAATAAAATTGAGCTCATTTTCCCAGTTTTGACTATGTGCAATGAATTTTAAACTAAAATGACACTTCTATAATGAAAACACACTCTTCGAGTCATACCAACCACATTGATCATTGGATTGGAATATGGTTAATTCCTACACATCCCAAATAAATCACGGATCATTTTCCTAACATTTGAAAAAAATGACCTTATTTCCTTAGTTTTGTCTATGTGATGCATTTTAAACTTAAGGACACTTTTATATTGAAAACACATACTATAAGTTATACCAACCACATCCTATGTCGAATATATTTGCAGTCAATTCATATACATAGAAAATAAATAATTATTTTTAGTCCTAAATTTTGAAAATAATATGAACTCATTTTCTAAATTTTGGAAATATGACACACGTTTTAAACTTAAATGACACTTTTATATTGAAAACATGTACTTTGAGCCATATAGACCGTAGGTCATATTAACATATGGTAAATTCCAACATGTCACAAATGACTTATGTATAGTTTTCCTAAAGTATAAAATAAACATGAATGTTTTTTTCTACGTTTTGAGTATGTCACGTGTGTTTTGAATTGAAATTTCAATTTTAAACTGAAAACATATACATCAAGTAATACTAGGAACACCATGTCTTAGATTGAGGTGCAATTTAACCCTACACATAAAAAATGATATTTGGATCTTTTTTCTAAAGTATCGAAAAAATATGAATGTGTTTTCTTAGTTTTGAGTATGTGGTGTTTGTTTTAAGCTAAACTATCAATTCTAAACTGAAAACATGCACTTTGAGTCATACCAATCACATCATCTCTCAGATTTATGTATGATCAATTATTATACATAAAAAATTAATTATGGTTAATCTTCCTAAATTTTGAAAACAATATGATATCATTTTATCATTTTTGAGTATGCCATGACTATTTTGAACTAAAATGTCAATTTTATACTAAAAACATAAACTTATAGTCATACTGGGTACATCGTGTATTGGATTGATTGAAGTTGATTCATAAAAATAAAAAATGTGCTATAGATCATTATTCTAATGTATCATAAAAATATGAATGTGTTTGGTTAGTTTTTAGTATGTGGAAAGTGTTTTGAACCAAACTGTCAATTTTAAACTAAAAACATACACTTTGAGTCATACCGGGGACACCATTTATCAGATTGAGATGAGGTTGATTCCTACACATAAAAAATGACATATATATGCTTTTTATAATGTATAAAAACAATATAAATGTATTTTATTGGTTTTGAGTATGTATCATGTGTTTTGAACTAAAATATCAATTTTAATATGAAAACACACAGTTTGTGTCATACCAGAAACACTGTGTATCAGATTGTGGTGTGGTCGATTCCAACATGACACAAATGACATATGGATTTTTTTACTAATGTTTCAAAAAAATCTGAATGTGTTTTCTTCGTTTTGAGTATAGGATGTGTTTTTTTAAACTAAAATGTAAATTATAAACTAAAAACATACACTTAAATTCATTCAAAGAACATTTTGTATCAGATTGAGGTGTGGCTAATTCCTAAACCATTCAAGAAAATTTTCATAATGGATCTTTTTTTAATTCATACTTTTCCTTCGACTTTAGTGAAATACCTTGGTAGATAGTATCTTCTATTTGTACTATAGAGTCTCTTTCAAAAATTAATTTAAGAAAATTAGTGTGACCATAGATTTTGTAGACACATCATTATGATTCAATTCATGTTTGAAGTAGTATGTGATTTCCTGTTCCATCAAAAAGTAATATGTTCTCTCTTTTCTTTCTTGTTTTAGATAGTAGAAATCGAAGTATTACTTCCCAAAATATTTGTGAAAAAAAAAACTAAATAAGTATTAGATAAAAATGATAAGGAAATTAACTTAAAAATAGTAGATAAAATGATTACAAAATCAACTAAATAAGTAGTAGTATGTCACCTTTTAATAATGTTTGTATACATTATTGACCCATTTTCTTATCTCCATTATCTCAATTGTATCCTCAAAGTCCAATCTATCATGGGCATAAGAATCTTACAACATGTTACTAGCTTTATCATAATCCATATATTATAACCCTCCATTATAATTCTCCTTGATAAATAGGTCAAAAATAATATATAAGCATTATGATACTAATTCTTCACATCACAAATGTATCTCTAAGGTCATATCCCTACTAGATCACAAACATAATAGGTATTCACCTAAATTTGACGTTGAAAAACATTCTGACATGATGTACTATGCCCACTCATCTCTAAACAAATTCAATTCTTATTTTTAGTATGTAGATTATTGGAAATCTTGGTAGTACTGAGAAAATAAAGCCAAACAAAATATTAAGAAATGTTTTTAATGAAATTGCAATTACCTTTTGAAATTACATATTATGGGGATGTTAGTCTTTTTATGGTATATGATATCTTTTATAAATTTGAAAACATAATATCCTCAATTTTTTGTTATAGTGTTTTAGACACATCATAAACATTGACCAAAATAATCAAATTGATTTAAAATATGTTTTGATAGGTAAATATTACTATATATACATTAATGTTTTTCAATTTGAAGAAATCAAAAGTCTTATAAATCTCATTCACTAACACCATACTAGTATTTAGCCTATATTTACCGATTGTAACATCCCTGACCTAGAATCCAATAAACCGGTGCCCTGAGTAGGGTTTCTAGATGACCTCAAGCGCACCACATGGTACTCCAGAGGTTTCCAAATAGTAGGAAGGGTATAATGAATCATGTGGGGAGACTATAACCTCTTTACCAGAGTAATCCACAATAGATAATAGATGAAATAATGTAAACAAATAATAGCAATCCAGAAACATGAATTAATAACCATTTCCCAAACAGGGTACAACGATGACCAACAACAAATATTCCATGTCATGCGAATAGTGCCAAAAGTGAAAACCTAAAAGAAATACCAACAACTGACACCCCAAAGCAGGTCCTGAATCCAATTCCAGATCCTCAACCATGAACATCCCAATCCCAAATAAACTTCCTAGCATAGGTCCTTTACACTTGTCTTGAAATGTAACCTTGAAATATTCTCCGGTTCCCAATGGAGGCCTTAGCAGGGTGTGATCACAACTCATTAGTCCACCACCAACTATGTCTACAAAATATCCAGCTTAATAAGATAGTGCATGAAAGTATGAAATAAATGTAAAGATAAACCAACAGATAACTCGAGTGATGTTAGTTAACAATATATACTCTAACCATTTCCATCTTTATTTCCATTTTCATCACTTACATCGTCTTCATTACCAAATTCATTTTCATCACATGTTCCATGGGTTAGGCATTTACATCATTTACACAATGGCCCAAGTTGGTAAAATTATAACACATAAGGGAATACGTCAAATTTCCGATCTCACTAGGGATGAAAAATACATAAATTATCATAACACACTTACCTTGGAGCCTCAATCCAGGTATTATCATCCAATGCAACCATTAGGGGCCTAGACCCTCAATTTGACTCCCTAACTTGTGCATTTTAGGGTGGGGTTTAGAGCCTCGGTCCAACTTAACCCATTAGAGGATCCTCAATCCTTTATCCCACACCACCAAGGCAAGTGCACATTATTATTTATCCATTTACCACATATACCATATCAAAAACCATTCATAATCAATACACATAACATTTAAAATTCAACTTTCAATAAACATATGAATCATCGTCAAGCCATAACCCATTAACACATTTACCATTTACTTAGAATAACCCATTTAAGAATTTCCATTTTATACCTTAACACATTCAGAATAATCATCAATTCCCATACATTAATGAATTTCTCATAATTCATTATTTTACTTGCATTATCCCATTTTCGCAATTCAATTACTACTCATAAGTCATTTAACAGATTCAAATTATTCCATTTAACCTCTTTTCACATTTTTCCCAACAACCCCTTATACCATTTATAACAACTATAAAAAACTACAATTATTTCATCTTTATAATTTTAACCAACATATCAATACATTTATCATGGGATATATTTCAATACAAGTTTACTTTAGGCTTAACATTATAATTTTTCATGTCTGATAATATTAGCACACCCTAAGGGTGGACCTAAATGGTCTATTCAATATTAATGCATCCCATGGAGATAATTATAGGTTTAATTCATCATTATTCTAACCATTTTACCAAATATTACTAAATTAATAAAATTCACATCAAAAGGGAAGCAATATCACAACCACAAATGCACAAATCGACAATAAAACTATGGGATATAACTTGTAAACCACCTACCTTGAATCCGAAGATGAATGCACCCTTAACCTTACCCATAGATATATATTCAAGACCTTTTTGAATCACCAACCTAATATCAAACATAAAAAGAGGTTTTTAGGGATTCAGAAGAAGAAGAACAAATCCACAAGTCCTAATCTAGAAAAAGGAAGTAAGAGGAGTGTTAGACTTACCTGGAGCTTCAATCCGTAACCAACGACACTCCATAGAGACTATAATCGAAGGATATAAACCCTAGGAAGATTGGGTGATCTTGGTTCATCACTAGTGATGGATAAGGAAAATATTGGGAGAAGATTAAGTGAGGAACTTAAAATTATGAGGGGGTAGTTTGGTATTTTTTCACTTTTTAATGAGGCGCATGGTTTGGCTACACAATTTTCCAAACTGTATGCCAACCGTGCTCTAGACTCTGTCCGAGAGGGGTTTAAGTCAAATGGTTACCTAGGAATATCACATGGTTTGATAGAACATGTGAAAACCATGAAAAATGACACTGTCTAAGGGAACATAGTTTGGATTTCCCCATTGCACGGTTTACTCTAACTGTATGCCAACCGTGAAACATGCACTAGATGGCCCAAATTCCCTTTCCTTCATGATCCAGACCCATGAAACACCCATGAGATTCCTTATAAACCCATTAAAAATTCCATTAAACTAAATTAATAGATTTAAACTAAAATTTAAACAAGTAAATACCTCCATGAAGTCTAGGATATTGCAACCTTCCCACCTTATAATGGACCGTCGTCAAGCCACACATCCAAGCATCACTAAGACTCAGAAGAAAATAGGTCATGCCACTGGACCTGCATATCCAAATCCCTCTCCTAGGTTTCTTCCTAAACATTTCCATGCTTCCATAAAACTTGAACCAAGGCACATTCATGCTCCATAAGACATTCTCACTATGATTCAAAATATGAATTGTATTCTCCTCAAAGTACACGTCATCCTCAAAGTCAATATCCTCAAAATCAATATCATGAGAAGAGTCATGGAGATACTGCTGAATCTATGACACATGAAAAAATCATGAATACCACTATATCACTGTGGAAGATCCAATTGGTACACCATTGGTCCATTCCTCTCTGCAATATCAAACGACCCCACATACTTGGGTGCCAACTAACACTATTTTCAAATCCAACGGTGACCTAACCTTGGTGATACCTGAAGAAACACATGATCACCCACCATAAAATATAGAGGTTGATGATTCCAATATACATACAAATTATACCTACTCTGAGTCATATCCATATGTTTTTGAATCAAATGAATTTTTTGGACGTCTTCTACATGAGACTCGATCCCAACAACTTTGATTCCTTAGCTTCCATCAAACTCAATTGAGATATACATGGTCTACCATAGAGCACCTCTAATGGTTCTATATGAATAGTATCCTGATAACTATTTTTGTAGGAAAACTCAAAAAATTGTAAGTTCTTTTCCCATGGTCGACCAAGATCTTGGACACATGCCCTCAATATGTCCTCAAGTACTTGAATAGTATGCTCTAATTTCCCGTCCGTCTTCGGGTGAAAGGTCGTACTAAAAACACCTGGGTACCATGTGCTCTTTGAAATCCCTATCAAAAAATGCAATGTGAAATTCATATCATGATACAAAACTATAGTTTGAGGTACCCCATGCAACCAAACTATCTCTCAAACTGAAAACTCACCCAACTGATCCATGGTGAAAGTTTCTCAAATTGGCATGAATTGAGATACCTTAGTCAACTGATCCAAAACTACCTAGATCACATCATTATTCCAAGGAATCCTCAAAATACCCACCAAGAAATCCATCACCACATCATCACATTTCTATTATATAATGGGAAATGGATATAACAAACCACTCGACAACTAATACTCAGCCTTCACCTGTTGGAAAGTAAGGTATCACACCACGAAACCTACAACCTCCTTCTTCATCATTGGACACCAATACTGCCTATGAAGATCATGATACATTTTGGTCAAACTCAGATGCACTACCCACTTTTATTTATGAAACTCATGCATAAAATCTTCTCACATACATGATGGAACAACAACATGGCCATGAACAAAAACAATTCCATCAACTCCAATGGTCTAACCGGAAGGTGACTCCCCACCTTTATGATTTTACCTTAAAGAAAAATATTATGATTCCTTGTACTGCCTTCCCTTAATCTAGCTCAAAACCATGGATTCAATAGAAAAGGATGAAAGGTTCATCTTACCTTGGCCATCCTACACCTCAAGATGTATCTCAGCAAACAACAACATTATATTCCACTCCGAACATGATTCCTGAACCACCTAATTTTGGGTCTTCTAACTCAAGGCATCTACAACACTGTTTCCCTTTCTAAGTTTTTAAACCATATCATAGTCAAAGTAGTGAATGTATTCAACCCATATTCAATTCCTAAGATTAAAATCATGCTGATAGTGGATTTACATCAGTATTTCATGATTGGTATACACCGTGAACCGCTATCCTATCATTTAGTGCCTCCAACACTTTAAATCATAAACCACCATAGACAAATCAAGATCATGAGTAGGGAAATTTATTTCATGAGGCCTCAATTTTTGTGAACCATACACCACAACCTGATCATCCTGAATCAACACTGCCCTAAGTCCAACATAGGATGCATAAAAAAACAAGGTATACCCCTTACCTATCTTGAGTAAGATCAGAATCGGTACGATTGTTAACCACTTCCTTAACTCTTGTAAAGCATCCTCACTTTCCCTAAAACATTAAAATTGATACCCTTCTTGGTATATCCTGAATGTGGTGCTTGAAAATGGAAAAATTATTTGATAAAACTTTGGTAATATTTATCCAAACCCAGAAAACTCTAAACATCAGAAACATTCTTGGTCCGCTCCCAAGACACAACTACCTGCACTTTCTCTGGGTCCACTGCCACACCTTCCTTTGAGATGATGTGACCCATGAAATTCACACTATCAATTTAGAAATGACACTTTGATAGATTTTAATATAGCCTATGTTCTCTTAGTTTACATAGGGAAATATCAAGTTGTTTGGAATGATCATCATGATTCCCAGATTACACAAAGATGTCATTAACAAAAAAAAACTACAAAATGATCTAGTTAAGGGTGAATGATTCGATTCATTAGGTCCATAAACACTACTGATGCATTGATCAACCCAAATGGAATAAAAAAAAAACTCATAAAACATATACCTACTCCTGAAGGTAGTCTTGAATACATCATAATTTATCACCCTTAGTTGGTGATACCCTGACCTCAAATCAATCTTGGAGAACACTGACTCACCTCTTATCTAGTCAAAGAGATCATCGATTTAGGGAAGTGGGTATCTATTATTAACTGTAATCAGATTAATCTTCCTATAGTAAACACAAAGCTTCAATAACCCATTGAACTTCTTGGGAAAACACTAGAGATCCCCAAGATGACATACTAGTATGAATACACCCTTTATTCTCAAATTCCTCCAATAGAGTTTTAAGTTCCTAGAGTTCTGTATGTGTCATTTTATATAGCGGAATGGAAATAAAATCTACTCCCAACATCAAATATATTGTGAAATCAACCTAACTATTAGGTGGAAACCCTAATAATTCCTTAGGAAACACATCATGGAATTGATCTACCATAAGAGGAAAGATGAGCTGCTCTACTCCCCCTTCATTTAGTATAAGACAAGCCACTTTGGATGTGAGTTCACCCAACTGCTGACAAATTGGCCCTACACGGTCTTCTCGAACATCCCTTTCACCATGTAGGAAGTAAGTTTCTCCCTCAATAGATGTTAATGTTACCCTATGATGGTAATAGTCAATATGGGCTTGGTAAAACACTAGACGATCCATACCCATAATCAGATCAAAACCTAACATTTCAAGCACAAACAAGTGCCACAGAAATCAGTACCCACCAACCTCGAGTGCGCACCCCTTACATTGCCTCATATTTTCGGGTTTCACCTCTAATGGTGTATAAATCAACATAAACCCATTTATATGTTCCACTATTTTACCCAAAACAACCACAAAATGAGAAAATAGAAAAGAGTGTGAGGTACCCGTGTCAAATAAAGCACATGCAAGTGTGAAAGATACAAGGATCTTACCACAGACAGTCAATGGTCTAGCCTCACCACCTCCAGGTGTAGACTGAATTGCATTAAACTAACCTTTCCCTCTACCCTAGGCCTCAGTTTGAATCCCTAGTACCGCACTACCCTATTGGTAAGGATGCTCTTGGCTTGGAGTACCTTGTCTGCCACCTCTTCTAGTATGACAGGTCAAGATCCAATTGCCTACCACATATAAGGTAAACGACCCCCTTCCTACACTCGACATTAGCCTTGATCCCCCATACATTCCCAATTATCAAGGGTTCCTAAAAAATCTCTTCACATGAACTATTATACATAATGCTCGACACTCAACCAGTGGTCGAGGGCACTAACTGCATAGGTGTCTCGGCCTGCTGCACTGATAGAAAAAGACTCAATCACTACTATAAGAGACTATTTATCTCTTCTGACTACTCTATTCGCTAATGCGTCATCATAAATTCTCGAAATGATGATTCCTTCTATCGGAACTCATTCCACTAGATCGACCAACTGGAGCTATGTGTCCACCACTAGAAGATTCCATGATATTTACTTCCAAAATAAGAGCCTGATCCAACTCATCATTAAACCTCTTTAAATGGAAGATATTCACCGGGGAATTAATATAATTTCTAAGTCAATCCTGGAAACTTCTCACTATATCCACCTCATCCCCACCAAATCTGGAACAAAACATTGAAAGTCAGTGAAACAACTAGCATAATCCATCACTAACATAGACCCCTAGGTCAACTTCATAAACTTCGCAACATCCTCCTTCATCAAGGTCTCCATTTAGAAATATTCTAGAAACTTTTATTATAATTATTTACATATCATATCGTCAGTTTATTTGGTATATACCAAAACATTCCACCAAAACTTTTCCTGACCCCACAACATAGAAGATGCCAGCTTGACCCTCTTCTCATGAGGAGTCACTAGGTGATCAAGAATCATTTGGATGGATTCTATCCAGAACTCAACTGTATAAAATCCACCCCATATAGCAAAAGTAAGAGGGTGTTGTAGCTAGAACTCCTTGGTCATCTCAAACATACTCTGTACAACCTGCCCTAGGTCTCGTTCCATCAATTTCATAAAACGAGTGAAGTTCTCACAAAAACACTCTTCTCACACGTTACCCTGATTCATCAAGTTCCCTTGCTCCACCTATGGAGGAGTGTTCTAGGTGATATCAACTAATCACCCAACTATTATATGACATTGTGGTTACATCTTCCTATAATTCCAAGCAAACATCTCAAAGACATAACACAAAGCATCCATGATTTCACAAAATAAATCTCTCCACTATCCATAAAAAAACCATTTTTCATACACTATCCCAACAGACATCGTCACATAAATATCACTACCATCGACCATTACTACCGTGGTTCATGGATAACATGAGGTATCCAACATAAATAATCACAAATATTTTATTATACAACTTTTTAAAATCATTTCAATACTTACAATATAAATCTTTCTTCTTAGGCACATTCCCCATTTCACAACTTTTTACAACCAACTTTTTAACTCATTTACAACCCTTTATTAATCATAGTTTCTTTAAGCATTCTTTAAAATTATTTCCATTTAACCATTTTCATCACATTTATTAAACATAATTTTCTTCAAATTTTCATGGAAGTGAAATGAATTTTACCTTTCATGTCCCACACACCATTCCCACGTGTTCCTATCATTATGCATTACACCTATATCCTTGGGTTCCTACAATGATGCATGAATGCACAAACTCATGGAATTTTTTATTTGAGTAAAATATCATAAAATGGTCACATCAAAAAATAAGTGCATCACCCAATGGTGACATATCATTCAAATATAACAATAAACATTAAGAACAACAATTCTCGCCCTGGGAACTTGGGTTTTCCCTCATACATAGGTTATCTACTCCCATGCACGAGCTCATTGCCAAGGGTTGACACATCCTAATCTCCCTTTTACCATCCCAAATGGTAAGACCATAGAAAAGAACCTAATCTGATACCACTTTGTAACGTCCCCGACCCGAAAGCTACTAAACTAATGCCCTAAGACGGGTCACCACATGACCTCAAGCATGCCTCCCCATATGTCAGAGGATGACAATTAGAAATGAGGGTCTAATGGATAACATGGGGATTCTATACCCTCTTTACTAGATTAAGACACAACAGATAACATATGAAATAAAATAACCAAATAACAATAATAAAGAAACATGCATTACCAACCATATCCTAGACATGGTATAACCATGAACAATAATAAATATTCCATGTCATTATAATACTTCCAAAATTGAAATAAACCCCAAAATAAATACCGATATCTAAAACCCAAAAATAGGTCCTAACTCTATGTTTGAATCCTCAAAAATTCACATATGAATCCAAACTCAACTCCCTAGCACATGGCCTTTACCATTGTCCTGACCTGTAACCATGAAATATTCTCAGGTACCCAATGGAAGCCTGAGCAGTGTGTGAGTACGACTTAGTAGGACACCACCAACGGTTTCTACAAAATATACAATCTAAGAAGATTGTGCATGAATGTATGAAATAAATGTCACGGTAAACCAAAAGACAACTCTGGTACCATTAGTTAACAATATTTACTTTCACCATTTTAATATTCATTTCCCTTTTCGTCCCTTACACCATCTTCATTACCCAATTCATTTTCATCACATGTTCCACGAGTTAGGCCTTTACATCATTTAAACAACGGCCCAAGTCGGTCAAATTATCATGCATAAGAGAATAAGTCAAATTCCCTATCTCACTAGGGATTAAAATCACATAAATAATCATAACACACTTACCATGAAGCCTCAATCTAGGTAGTCTCATCCAAATCAACCGTTAGGGGCATAAATTCTCAGTCTGACTCCCCAACCCATCCATTATAGGGTAGGGTTTAGAGCCTTAGTCCAACCCAACCTGAGGGAGGTGCCTTATTCCTTTATCCCACACAACCAATCCACTTGAACATACTTATTTATCTATTTACCAAATACACCATATCTCAATCCATTTACAATCAATACACATAACATTTACAATTCACCTTTCAATCAACATATGAATTGACATCAATCCATAACCCATTAAATTATTTACCATTTACATAGCCTAAACCATTTAACTATTTTCATTTCATACCTTAACTCATTCATCATATTCATCAATTCCAATACATGAACCTTTTTCTCATAATTCATTAATTTACTAGCATTATTCCATTTATGCAATTCAATTACAACTCATAAGTCATTTGACACATTCACATTATTCCATTTAACCTCTATTCCCATTTTCCCCAAAAATCCATTATTCCTTTTCCAAAAACTAGACATGACTACCATTAGCACCTATTTATAATTTGAAACAACATTTCAACACATTTATCATGGGATCTATTTCAATATAAGTGGAATTTAGGCTTAACATTACAATTTTACATGTCCAGGAATATTGGAACACCACATGGGTGGCCCTAAATGGTCTATTCAATATTAATACATCCCATATGGATCATGAGTGGTTCAATTCATCATTTATCCAACAATTTTACCAAATATTACTAAAGGTATCAAATTCACATCAAGAGGGAAGTAATATCACAACCACCCATGCACAAATCGATAATAAAACTATGGGATATAACTCATAGACCACATACCTCAAATCCAAAGATGAACAAAACCCAAAAAAAAATTACATAGGAAATAAAGAACCCCTTGAATTCCCAACCTAATATTCACTATAAAAAGAGGTTTTTAGGGCTTTAGAAGAAGAAGAAAAAAATCCACAATCCCTAATCTGAAAAAAGGAAGCAAGAGGAGCGTTAGAATTACCTGGAGCTTCGATCCATAATCAAAGGAACTATAAATGGCCTAGAGTTGAATGATATTGACCCTTGGTAATATTTGGGGATTTGTTTAATCACTAATTCTGGAGTATGAAGAAATGGGGAGAAAATCAGGTGAGGAACTTAAAAACCCAAGGGGGCAGTTTGGTGATTTTTCACTTTTTAATGAGGAACACGTTTTTCCCACATGGTTTTCCAAATCGTGTTCTAGCCTCTATCTAAGAGGTATCCATGTCACATTTCTACCTAGGAATTCCACATGATTTGACAAACCATGTACCAATCGTGAAAAATGATTATGTCCACAGTTATATGGTTTGGCTTCCCCCCTTACACAATTTACTCTAACCGTGCGTTGACTATGCAACATGCACTGGATGGACCGAATTCCATTTATTTCAAGTCATGAACCCCCATAACACCCCCAAGATTCCTCATATACCCAGTAAAAATTCCATTTACCAAAATTTAAACAAGTTCAGACCTCTAAAAAGTCTAAGATCTTACATAGATCCCCCAGTCATAATAAAATTATCACTAAAACACAAACTGGAAAATATAATTAGAAGTTTATCTATAAAATTTAAATTTTAGTGCATTAAAAATTCATAATAGTCATCATGTGTGGTTGTTTTGATGGAAATACATTCATTTTAATATAATAATTAACATTTGGGGTATCTGAATTGATTACGATCAAAATATAGTGCTTACTAAAAAAATAAGTAATAAAAAAATACAAATATATTATATATAATATAATTTCTTAATTTTGGCCTTGTACTATAGGAATCAATAAGGTTATTTCATTTGATATTTTATTCTAAAATTCCTCTATTATTTTATCTTTTCTCTTTTCAATTTATTCCAATTCCAAATATTTTTTCTTATAGAAATGATACATGGATTAATTAGCCCAAATACTACATCACAAGGTTTTCCCTTAATATTATAGTAATATGTAAACCTATAGAGAATATGGATAGTTATTATCTATAATGAACATATTAGATCATTTTTTTTGGAAAGATTGATTTTGAAAATGTACCTCATGTATGTATTCACAACTGAGACTTCCATCCATTCAAACTTGATAATCTCATTTATAATCTCTAGACCTACCACATATGTAATTTCATTTAAAAATATTTTTTATTCCTATTGAATATATGAAATATTTACATAATTCAATGTGGTGCCTTCATGAACTTGTAATTTAAATATATGAATTAGTGGAACTGGTAGGAAGAAGTTACTACCAAAATTTCCTTTTTATTCTTCGTCAATTCACTGGATTGACTTGATCTGAACATTCATTTCCCTATCATTTTATCTGTTTGTAATACCATACCTAATTTTAGAACTTTTTTATCAACTGTTAATAGTTTTTCATTTGAAAAAAATTGTTAAGGATATATATCATGTATCTTTATAAGATTATACAACCATGCTATGAAAGTTCCAATAAAATCATTGACTGTGGTAACATCCAGATCATCATGAGGAATAATCAAATCCATCATTGGATCATGAGCTACTTCAATCCCCATTATCATGTGATATTTTTGGAGTTCATTGTTATGTAGCATGACTCCTGTGATATTATACACTATACCCCTTATAATAAGGTGACATATGGATTTTGATAGATATAAATCACAAACAACTTCACCCTAATTTTTTTTTTGTAATATGAAGTTATCGGAAGATGTTTAATTAAAATTCAGGATAAAGAGTAATAATATAATTGATTACATTATTTAATGTAGGTGGTTGAGGGGAATTTCTATCCTAAAATCTCATGGGGTCATCTGGATCCTCATGTAATGATCTTTATTCCAAAACTTGTTCTCAATAATATTTTTTCATATGTTGATCCACCAAACTATATGATATAATGATATCTTTCAAAGTATATATGTACTCCTAAATTCCATTCATCATCTCATATGTTTCCACTTATATTTTTTTCTTCTCATAATATGTTTGAGGTGACACTCTAAAACCTGTACTTCTAATGCAGCCATATTGTTCTGGTAGCTTCAAAGCTACTGGAATTAGTTTTTATTTAGTTACAATTAAGGTTGATTATTATGTCTAAATCATATACAAAATATAAAAAAATAAATAGATATTTTTATGTAATACTATTATAAAGCATAATGAATTACTATTATGTCATAATTACACATGATACCATTATTTCTTTTGTGTTTTTATCAAATATTATTCTCTTTTTATTTATGCGGGACTTATTCAATAGTATATGATGTGGGATGGAAGTGGATTTAGATTTTTATTCATCAATATACACATAATAAAAGTAAAAAATGTTGTTTCATATCAAATAATTTTTTTATTGTAGATTAAAAATACAAACCATTTTTTTTAAAGTTGACAATACCACATCCTTGATGTAATTCCCCAACCCCAGAAGTCTGGAGCTGGTGCATTTTTTTAATACATTGTTATAATTACTAGGAATCAAGTCCCAAAGGACTGATCAATTTAGCAGTCTTGGAAAATAGATTACAATACATGAACTATACATTATAGTTTCTAACATAAAACACAATACAAATAATACTTTCAGAATAAAATTATTCCCCTATAGTAAACCTTCATATCAATCATAAAACACTTCTTGACATCCTGGGAAAATAAAACATAAAAAGGGGTGAGTTCAGATTCTCAATAAGGGTAAATAATTCAGTGGAATCTATAAACTTTTAAGGAATGATGTATAATAAAAATAGAAACCTTTTAAACATAAAACATGAACATAATATGGTAAAAATAAGTCAAACATTAGCATATACACATGAACATGGATATTCTACTAGTCTAATAATCACATGTAATAACTAATTTTAGAACGAGGGAATGCATAATGTCAGACATAATAATTACTATGTTAAGGCCTTGTTCCAAGACCATTCACAAATATTTTTTAAAAGCCTTGTGAAAATACACTAGTTTGTCTCATGAGACCTACTGATGCATCAAGGAGCTATAGCGGGCCCCTACCATCACTTACTAATCCCAATTCATTCCCTATATGAAAAGGGTGAAACGTAACATAATCATTGATATTAAAACTAGCATACGAAATTTCAATACTTTTACCGTAAACCATGAAAGTTATAAAAATAGCACATCCACAATAAAAAATATCCTAACTCATTCAATACAACATATAAGATCATATTATAATAAATTAACCTTAACTAAGAATAATATTAACTAAAGGATGTTAACATAGTTGAAAATGATCAGTAAAATTCTTTGAGAGAAATATATATTTTTCATGAAATCATTTATAAGTCACACAATTTATAAAGGAAGCCATTTAAAAGATATTTTTTAATCAATATTTCCCACACCAATTTGAAACTTTTCAAAGGAATTAACATTTTAAAATAATCATGTCCATATAAATAAATCCTTAAAATCATTTTGAAAACAAGGACATTAATTAAATAGATTTAGAAAAATAAATCTTTAAAAAATTTAAAATGATAATATATTTAAAGATTATCTTACATAAAACATTAAAATATTCTATTTCAATTTTTTTTTATGAACCATGGACATGAATGATAAATATGTCCCCGTAAATACATAAACAATCTCAGATAATAAAGCGATTCAGGAATTAACACTTACCTTGTACTTTCCTTTAGTAAAGGGTATGTTTAACCACCTATATAATGACCATAGTATGTTATTAAATTACACCAGAACCATATTCATATTTATGATATCATATCTGATTCATTTATGACATTATACTACCCATTTAATAATTATTTCCATGTTAAAGTAACATTTCGGGTAATAATCACTTTCTTTATCGTACGTGTTTTAACTTGTTATTCTTGATAATATTACTTAGATAATGATTTAAATACTTATAGAATATAAAACATTATTTATATATCATATATATTAAGAATATAAATATGTACAATAGATAGATATATTAAATGGAAACACCATTCATGGAGACGGTAGTTCGTACATACACATGAACGTTGTTTCCGTTTTCTTATCGTATATTATGGAAGTAAGTAAACGTCAGATATTTATCTACATAAATAAATATTATTATAGTATAAATATTATTTCATATATCTCATATTTAATAAATATATTTTTTTTTAACAATTCCTGATTGGTGATCGTTGAAGATGAATATCATTGCGTTGTGGAGACGGTAAGCTGTACGTATGTACAAGCGACAATATCATTCTATTGATAGTGAAATAGTGTTAAATTGGTTGTTATATTATATATAAAGAACCATTACCATGTTATATTAATTATTTACATTAATTATACTCATTATTATACTCATCCAAATAATTAAGTGTTGAACAACAAACTACACCACGACGTGGAGACGGTAAGCTGTACGTACGCACGTATGGTGACTTTGTCATTCATAGAATGGATAGAATATTGAATATGGTTTTACCATATTTATAATAACATATCAGTATGTATAAGGTATTGGGTTTATTATTTTATTATGGAAACAACAAAGAAATAGGAATTATACAAAGAAAATAACTTTAAAGAGGTGATAAAACAATTACCTCTTCTTTGAATACTTTTAATTTGAACAAAAGGGATCCTTAGGATGGATTTATGATCAAATTAATTCCTTTAGGATGGATTTAGGGTAGTCTAGAGGAGATTTTGGCCGGATTTGGCTGAGCCAAAAGGCTTTGGAGGTGTGAATTAATAGAAAGGGAGGTGCCCTTTTATAAGAGAGGTGAGGGGCACTTTAGGAAAATATTGAAATATTAATTTATTATAAAATTATTTTCAGTTTCTAATACCTTAAAATAGATTTATTTCAAGTATAAGGTGGTTATGGTTCTAAATTATCTCAACCAATAGGTTTTATACATGTTTAGGTAACCATATTAACCTTATCTTTTAAGCTTAACCCTTTGTTAAATAGTTTAACTTTTACCATATCTTCTTGTATTTTTATACTACATCGTTAATATAGTTACTATAAAATGAGAATAGAACATCAATTGGTTAATTAATGACATATATAACTTTATATAAGTCATTTTTATAAATATTATATTTTTAGGACTATTATATTATTTAATAAAATAGTATTAGTTTTAAAAACTCATTTATGTCAATTTTGGCACTATTTAGTATTTGGATTTTGTTAAAGTCATAAAAAATTGAATCTTTCAAACCAAATAAATTGAATCAACCCTAACATTTCATATTCACCTATAAAATTCATGGATAGCATCAAAAGTTTCAATTTACATTTATTTTAATATTTATAATATTATTTATTTTAATCTTTCATTAATATGGTAATTATTGTATCCTCATTGTGTCATAAATAAATTTAATAATATAATTTCTGAAAATTATTAATAAAATACAAAGATATATGAAATATTTATATATTTATAATGAATATTTATAGTTGAATTTATCTTATGTATAACTCTATATTAAAAATGGTTTAGTTATTAAAATTTGAATTTAACACTTTTAACTCTTCTTTAAATAAAATATAATAAATGCCCTAATCTAACCCAAATGGATCAAAAAGGATATTATTTTTGTCCTAAGGTTGATTTTGGTTGAAAAACAATTATCCAATAGATTTAGGAAATGTGTTGTGGTAATTTTATATTATTATAATATTATTTTTATGGCTAATTACCCTATTTACTTTTAACCGTGGTAAATAAAATTCAAAAGAAACAATTCACCAAAAATTATTTTCATCCTATTGTACCAAAATTTACTTACTGATAAAAACCATGTCTTTTTTATTTTTAAAATTCAATTCAAATAAGTGGTAAAATTACGTTTTATGAAAATTTTCAAATGTTCATAGAATGTGGGTAAAAGACGTTAAAAGGTTCAATAAAATTATATATATATATATATATATATATAATATTATAATAAAATAACTCAAATGACTTACATTAAAATAATACATATATTATGTATCAATTTTTTTTACTTTAAGATAAATTTTAATTAAAAATAATTATTTAAATGAAAAAGACAATTTTTATGTACTATGCAATATTTTTCACTATTCATCAAAAATTGAATGTTTTCAGAAAAATACCAAAAATTCACCCTAAGATAATTTAGATATTATGAATTCAAAAATGAAGTCTATTTTACCAAATTTAATTTTTAGGAGTGTTTAAAGTTAATTTTATTATCGTTCATAAAAGGACATAAAAGAAGTTATTTTAAGAAAATTGTTTTCCTAAATATATAACTATTTTAACAAAACTTATACATTTCATTATAAATATGTTTTATTTATAAAAAAAATTATAAATCACATTTAAAATTTATTTATTATTATTCATATTACAATATTTAATTTATAAAAAATATATCATTTAAATAATTAATGTGTTGTTTCGCAGAAAATCAATCTTGCGTATAATGCAAGCCAAGTCGGTGTTGCATGCAATTTAAGCTATTTAATTTAAAGAGATAACTTACTATAAAATTTTGGGGTGTTACATTCTCCCCCTTCAATAAATTGTGTCCTCACAATCTGAAATTGTTCTTAGAAAATAACAGGTTGAAAATAGAAAATACCTTTGTGGAAAACCCACATCGAAAATAGGGTTAATAAAATTTAGTATTAATAAGAGGGAAAAGAAAATTAAGAAGTCACCACAAAATTAGGATTTCTAATAGGATAACATTGGTTGAAATTTGAGACACATAATTGGAGGAAAAATGTAAATATTTATAGGGATTGATTGAGGTCATCAATAACAAACAAGTAAACAATAAATGGATAATTGAGGGCCTCAAATCCATAAATCAATGATGATTTAGAATATCATTGGTTCAACAAAACATAAGGTATTAATATAACACAATTTTTAGATATTTTTTTTGAAGAGGAGGTATTAATTTACTATCAAGATAAGAACTCAAGAAAATATACTTGATTTCATTACTTATCATAATAATAATCTCTTCATTTGGTTGTGCTTAGATCTATTTTCAATTCATCTATTACACTAGGAAATAAAGTTGAATTTTTTAGTCTTGAAATGTTGGAAAATTATGAAATCCATAAATATAATGATTTTTCATTCCATTTGTCTCACCAAAAGTGATAGAACAAGTTATCACATATGTGTAAGTCCACTTATAGAGAGATAATACATTAATCTAAAAAATTTCAGTTGGAGTATAACATATACTATACAATAATGGATAACCTCACAATACTTCAAAAAAATGAAAATTGACAACTTTATAAAGAGGTTAACCAACCCGAATTAGCATTTATCTCTTATATCTCATAGGTGAGTTCTTGGTTGTCACATTCCAAACATGTGAACACCTTCATCCTGTATTCTCTTGAGTAATGGTAACAACTTGAATTATCAGATATCCTTGTTGAAAACATGCATGTTTCCTTGTTCGAAAACATAGTGGATTATTTTTTAAGTCCCAAAAATTTTTAAACTTCATCCATGATAGCATAAACCTCTTGTTGAAAAATCCAAAATAAGTTCTCAAGAAACTTGCATCATCTAATTTATTTATTCAAACAAAACATTATTATCATAACATAAGGAACATATTAAGGGTTATATTTACCTTAATCATATATTCTCTAAATATAATCTTACCCTTAAATCAAGTTTATTTCCCTTTATAAAAAATTCAACATATTATTGAAAATCTCTAGAAAAATAAATAAATTGAATACTCCTTATATAATTTGCTTATTCATAATTATTGGATCCAAATACATAAATACTTAAATCCTTCCAATTTAATGGTTGGAATGGAACAAGTCCTTCCTACGCCAAGGCCCTGTGCCAAGAAAATTCACAAATATTTTTCAAGGACTTTTTCCAAGACACTTTTTTGTCTCATGAGACCTATCGAGGCATCAAGGGGCTATAGCGGGCCCTGTCCGTCACTTACTATGTTCAATGCATTCCTCATATAAAAAGGGTGAAACATAACATGATCATTCGTATTAAAACTAGCATAAGAAATGTCAATACATTAACAATAAACCATGAATGTTAGAAAAATATCACATCCATAGTCAAAAATATCATAACTCATTTAATACAATATATAAGATTGTATTATAATAAATTAACCTCGATCAATAATAATATCCAGTAAAGTATGTTGACATAGTTGAAAGTGATCAGTAAAACTCTTTGATAGAAATATACCCTTTTCACTAAATCATTTAAAAGTCACACAATTTATAAAGTAAGTAATTTAAAAGATATTTTTGAATC
Source organism: Viscum album (assembly GCA_963277665.1). Classification (NCBI taxonomy): domain Eukaryota; kingdom Viridiplantae; phylum Streptophyta; class Magnoliopsida; order Santalales; family Viscaceae; genus Viscum; species Viscum album. The sequence goes on along the minus strand of OY728142.1, from coordinate 1,766,794,141 downwards.
AAAGTGTCCCATACCACTTTTAAACTTTTGAAATGAATTAACATTTTAAAAATCATGTCCATATAAATAAATCATTAAAATCATTTTGAAAACATGGACATTAATTAAATAGATTTAGAAAAAGAAATATTTAAAACATTTAAAATGATGATATATTTAAATATTATCTTACAAAAAACATTAAAATATTCCTTTTGAAAACATTTTTATGAACCATGGACATGGATGATAAATATGTCCTAGTAAATACATAAACAATCTCGGATAATAATAAGATTCAGGAATTAAATCTTACCTTGTATTTTCCTTTAGTAGATAGAACGTTTAACCTTTTCTATAATGACCATAGTATGTTATTAAATTAAAACAGAACCATATTCATATTTATTATATCATATATGATTCATTAATGACATTATACTACCCATTTAATAATAATTTCTAGGTTAAAGTAACATTTTGGGTAATAATCGCTTTCTTTATCGTTAATGTTTCAACTTTTTATTCTTGATCGTATTACTTATATCATGATTTATATACTTATATAATATAAAACATGATTTATATATCATATATATTCATAATATAATTATTTACACTATATAGATATATTAAATGGAAACACCGTTCATAGAGACGGTAGTCCGTACGTATGCATGAACATTGTTTCCATTTTCTTATCATATTGTATGGAAGTAAGTAAAAAACATATATTTATCAAAATAAATATATATTATTCCAAAATAAATATTATTTCATATATCTCATAATTAATCAATATATATTTTTATAAAAATTCTTGAATGGTGATCATTGAAGATGAATATCATCGAGTCGTGGAGATGGTAAGCCGTACATACGTACGAGCGACAATATCATTATATTGATGGTGAAAAAATGTTTAATTGGATGGTATGTTATATATACATAACCATTACCATGTTATATTCATTATTTACATTAATTATACACATTATTATACCCATCCAAATAATGAAGTGTTGAATAACAAACTACACCACGATGTGAAGACGATAATCCATACGTACGCATGTATGGTAACTTTGTCATTCATAGGATGGATAGAATAATGAATATAGTTGTACCATATTTATAATAACATGTCATTATGTATAAGGTACATAATTTTTATTTTATTATGGAAACCAGAAAGAAAGAGGAAGTAGAAGAAGAAAAGAACTTTAAAAGAGGTGATGAAATAATTACATCTTCTTTGGGTTTTTCCTTTTGATTTGAACAAAAGGTATCCTTAGGTTGGATTTACAAACAAATTAAGGACTTTAGGATAAATTTAGGGTAGTTGGGAGGAGATTTGTTCAGGTTTTGGCCAAGTAAAAAGGCTTTGGAGGTGTGAATTAAAAGAAAGGGAGGTTCCCTTTTATAAGAGATGTGAGAATCACTTTAGGAAAATATTGAAATATTAATTTATTATAAAATTATATTCAGTTTCTAATACCTCAAAATGAATTTATTTTTAGGATAAGGTGGGTATGGGTATAAATACTCTCAAATAATAGGTTTTAGACATGTTCAATCCACCATATTAACCATATCTTTTAGACTTAACCCTTAGTTAAATAGTTTAACTTTTACCATGTCTTCTTGTATTTTTATATTCCATGGTTAATATAGTTACTTTAAAATTCAAAGAGAACATAAAGTGGTTCATTAGTAAAATGTATAACATTATCTAAGTCATTTTTCCAAATCTTATATTTTTAGTACTATTATATCATTTTATAAAATAATATTTGTTTTAAAAACTCATTTTTGTCAATTTTAACACTATTTAGTATTTGATTTTTGTTAAAGTCATAAAAAATTGATTCCTAAAAAAAACATTGAATCAACCCTAAAATGTCATATTCACTTATAAAATTGGTGTATGGAATAAAAAGTTTCAATTTACATTTATTTTAATATTTATAATATCATTTATTGTAATCTTTCATTAATAAGGTAATTAATCCATTGTCATTGTGTCATAAATAAATTTGATTATTTAATGTCTAAAAATTATAAATAAAATACCATGATGTAGGAAATATTTTTATCTTTATAATTAATATTTATAGTCTAATTTATATTTTGTATAACCCTATATTAAAAATGGTTTAGTTATTAAAATTTGAATTTAACACTTTTAACTATTCTTTAAATAAAATATAATAAATGTCATAATCTAACCCAAATGGATCAAAAAGGTTCTTATTTTTGTTATAAGTTTGATTTTGGTCGAAAAAAATTATCCAATATAATTATGACATGTGTTGGGGTAATTTTATATTATTATAATATTATTTTTTTCTTTAATTACCCTATTTAATTTTAACCGTGGTAAATAAAATTCAAAAGTTATTAATTAAAAAAAAATTATTTTCATCCTATTGAACCAAATTTTACTTAATGATGACAAAAATGGATTTGTATTTCTGAAATTCAATTCACAGAAGCGGTAAAATTACGTTTTATGCAAATTTGCAAATGTGCCTAGAAGGTGGGTAAAAGACGTTAAAAGGTTCGATAAAATTTTATATATCAAATATTATTATAAAATGGCTCAAATGAATTACATTGAACTAATATATGTATTATGTATCTTTTTTTTTACTTTAATATAAATTTTAATTAAAAATAATTATTTAAATGAGAAGTCAGTTTTTATGTACTATGCAGTATTTTTCACTATTTATCAAAAATTGAATATTTTCAGAAAAATACCAAAGATTCACCCTAAGATAATTTTGGTATTATTAATTCAAAAATGAAGTCTATTTTACCAAATTCCATTTTTATGAGTGTCTAAAATTAAATTTATTATCATTCTCAAAGGGACATAAAAGTAGTTCTTTTAAGAAAAAGGTTTTCCTAAATATATTACTATTTTCACAAAAAATATAAATTTCATTATAAATATGTTTTATTTGTAAAAAAATTATAAATAAAATTTAAAATTTATTTAATATTATTCATATTACAATATTTAATTGATAAATAAATATATCATTTAAATAACTAATATGTTGTTTCACAGAGACTAAATCTTGCGTATAATGTAAGCCAAGCCAATGTTGCATGAAATATAAGCTATTTACATTAAAGAGATAATGTACTATGAAATCTTGGGATTTTACATTTTATTTATGGTAGGGGTGAATTGGTTTTTATACACATTTTTTATTTTCAGCACTGATTTTCTGTTTTATAAATTAACAATTTTGAATCAAAGTGGATAAAATATATTTTTTAAAATAAAATAGTATGAACTATATTTCACCAAAAATGATTTTTCATCATGAAAAATAATGAAATATTTCTATGTATCCTGATTTATAATGTGTGCATACATAACTAGTGGGTGGGGATTTAATTTCCCATTAGTATCCCTAGGATGGTGCTTTATAATAAGTGTCCAAAAGCCTATGTTAGATTTTACAGTGTCCATTAAAGAATATTTCTAATGTAAATCATCTAAAATAAATGAAAACTACAAGGGATAATGAAAAGTAAATCAATATTTAAATATATAAATTTTCAATGAAATAGAGAAATATTTTCATAACATTACTTTAATATCTTCCCAAAGAGTTTCATTTAATATTGGTTGGACATGATTCCATGTATCTATATCAATTGGCACATGCATTCTCATTGCAACCCCAATATAACTAATGAACATTGACTTGTTGGAGTCAACAGGTTAGCTGCACTGATTCTAGTCAACCTAAAATTTTATACCCTTTCTCCTTACCTTGATAATTTTAATTAACATAATGTTGCTACATCCTTCTATTTTTTCATAAACTTGTTGTTTATCCCCTAATAATTTTGAAGTTTCAGTATTAACCATTTGTTCTTCCTCTGTATTGGTAACATCATCATGTGTAGAAGTCATTATCCGCATGAGTAGTCAAAGATTTAATTTAAATTACGTAAATTAAGTTGAGAACACATAATATTATGAGGCATAGTGTAATATATTAAAAAACACTTTAACCTTCACATTGAACTCTCTTTTTTTAAAGGTTGAAGGTATTTAGCTCCTATATCAAGTATCCAAATCCCCTCTTTTTGTCCCCTGTATTGTACAAGGATTTTTCTACACAAGTATTGTCGTGAAATGATTGTGATCTCAAAAATGAAAGGGTCATCCTCAATTGAACTTTCATCTATCCCTATAGTTGTTTTAGGAACCAACATGATATGTGACCAAGTCTTATTTGTTAGATCTGGTACATAAAATACCTTCACTTTTTGTGATGCCATTATGAACAGCTCGTCCGTATACCTTTCCGCACTAAAATTCATCTTCACAAATCCAAATTTATCAACTTTCACAACATTCATGTTGTCTACACATTTGAAATAGAAAAAAAACTTGAAATGTTTTATAATCCAATTTTTATATCTGTTTAATGATGCCTAAATATGAAATATTCTCATAAATTGGATTTCAATCCATGGAATCGGATACATGAATCACTTCTTCTACAATCATAACTCCACTATTTTTTATCATACTGTATTCATATTATTTATTTATATATAATGTATAATAATTATTTAAAAAACTAGTGTAATATATAACATTAACATTTTGTATCTTGGTCAGCCACCGAAGTTGTTCGGTAATTGAATTCATATTTTTGGATAAATCCTTATAAATATAATCTAAAAACCATTCTATAAACAAATGATTATGTGTATTTGATATCCATCCTCTAGTCCTTAATGAATTAAAATATTGAAGAATTAATTATTTCCTTTAACATATCGAGTAACCTAAACACTATTATATAAAATGTAAATATGAGCTTGATATTTCTATGTGGTGGTAATTGTAACAACATATCTTTAGAAAATCTATTCACCCATAAGGCGTATTCAATAATGAGACTTTGGGAGACCTATAATATCGATATCTAAAAGGTAATCAATATATAATTAAATATTTTCTTCAACAATATATCGATATTCAATACAACCTTCTAGAGGAATTCAATTCTTGACGTACCCTTTCAAAATCTGCTTATATTGTTCAATGGGGTACATCTATCTATAATAGATAGGATCACATATTTGAACCTATATAACCAAGTGGACCATCAGGATGACTATTATATCAAAGAATTATTGTGTTAAGAAAATATCTAATTCTCATAATAAGACTACAATATCCTTATTCATGATGGGCAAATTCATCATGTCTATAACTTTACTGCATATGGATTTGAAAAAGAAGCAATGTCTCGTTAATGTATGTCAAACATTTTTAGGAAGAATACAATGTAAAGAAATGGGAATCAAATATTACATCAAAACATAAAAGTTATGTGATTTTTTACCCTATAACTTCAAATTATTCATTGACATGACATTCTTGATATTTGGATAATAACCCTATGGAACTTTTACACCATTAAGGAAATTGAAAATTTATAATTTTTCTTATCTGGACAGAGTGTAAACTAGAGGATAAAGAAAATTCTACCTTTCAACCTTCACCAATTCCAAATCTTCTCTTGTCACCATGTCAATCATGTCCAACCTAGCCTTGATTTCATATTTTTTTCCATGATCATTTAGTATTGTTCTAATAAAACTATCGAATATATTTTTCCACATGTATGACATCATTAAAAAATTTTATGTATAAAAAGTTTTAGTATGGTAATTAAAAAAAATTTGATCACTTTTTCCAACTAGATTTTGTAATATTTTTCAAAAAATGTTTATTGAGAATAGTTTCGATATATTTTACATTCTCAAACAGTTGATCACCTATTTGCGGAGGCAATGTTGTAACTTGTTCTATATTCCCATCGAATGTTGTTGTCCAAGATCGGTATTTATGTCCTTAAGTTAAAAAAATAAACATCCTAAAAACACAGTCTTTGAGAAATATTTCAACATAAATGAGTGTATAAATTCCTAAAAATTTGGATACCCCAACATTCCTTTAATATTATAGCATGAAAAAATTAAATGAGAAGAAAATTCATTTATTATCCCATACAACGTGGCTCTCAATGTAAATTCTTCACTTCAAGGAAAATCATACAATGAAACACCTATACACCACATCAATTTCATATCTTCATTCGATGGATTCAAATACAAATCCATAGTATCACTAGGTTATTTTGGTCAAGATATACGTAGAGAGAACATAATGTATTTTCACTACATGAATAACCATGGTGGAAATTTATAATTTACCCATATAAATTTCCATGTACTATGAGTACTACAATGTACACCAAAATTATTTATTCCATTTGCAACTAATGAAAAATAGAGGTTTCTCATCTCATTTCCAAATTTAGGATAATCATAATTAATTTTTGTCCGATAAAAAGTGTCTCCTAGATGATGCAGTTTCCCAACTTCAATTATTGTGTCTACTTGACATGTCAATTTGAAAAAAGTTTCCTAACATTCATATAGTCGTCTAAACCATGGAATAATATTAAAGTACCATAAAGGACTTAATTCATCTTTATTTTATCAGTTTACACCACAATTAAGGAATTTTTAGAGTGATTAATGGTCCTTTCAAAAAAATATGAAATCATCTAGATAGGTATTTATTTTTTTATTGATCATTCCCATTGAATGTAGCATTCATTTATCATCATAGGTTCAACAAGGAAGTTTATTTTATTTTGGTATCATATCAATCAGGAGACCAAGTAGTTCTACAAATCTAGTTTCACTCCATCCACTACCAACTTTCAAATTATATAACTTCAATATAGATAATAATGTTGTATATTTAGTAAAAAAGGTATAAAATTATCTCCTATCATAGTTATTTAACTAATTAAACAACTTTAGATAATCATTAATGTCATATTAAATTGTCATTTTCATTTCTTATAGAAAATATTCATCCCCATTTACACTGGTATTCATATTAAATTATCCATAAAACATAGTATCATCCTAATTAGTGTGTACATTCAGTTTCTACCCATGTTTATTCCAACATTTATATCTCTAATCTATTATGTGATGAATCAAATATCCTACCAACTCTTTCGAACTAGTTTTTTCTTGAATTACAACATTGTAAACATAGAAAAAGTATTTTATAAGGTATATATGTGTTATCTATTTGAAAATTGATGAGATATTTAACTTCATATTCACAATATTTTGTCATACGATTAGCATGGATCCATTTTCGATTCATCTCCATCCTATTATGTTCATAATTTTTTTAAATGAAAATAATATATTCATAATCAATGGATAAATTTATATATAACTCAAATATGGGGAACCTAACATTTGAATGTTATTAGTGATAATTTTAGAAAAGTTATCATTTTACAAAAGGGTAAGATGAAGAGAAACAACCTCAGGTAAACATGTGGTTATTGGTCCATGTTCTCAATTTGATGTTGTGTGGGACAAAAAGGCATAAATTCTAGTATGGTTTCTATAACCTTGTTAGGTGGGAGTCCAATAATAGGGAGGAGTTGATGTTTATTTATTTATTCACTTGGTACGTGGTGGGTCTAGAGGTGTTTCATTGATAGAGTGGTTAGGAAATGAAGATGATTATATTTCGTTAAATGATGAAATAATCAACTTCAACATAAGTTAAAGAAGTGTCCTAGGGGGATTAGCAGAAAGATTTATCTAAAAATAATGATTGGAGTATAATCCCAACTACCTCGTATCACATGAAAACAAAACTCAACATCAATGGAACCAAAAAAGAGAGTCAACTCTTGAAAAATTTCAGAGTGAAAACTGGGAGTGACGTTTAAACAAGATGGAACCAGATATAGATGTTTTGAATACTAGTCATGATACTAATTTAAAGAGAGAATGGAAGTTTGATTGGAGCATTAAATAGAGTTTTGGGAGTCCCTGTAACTGGGATTAGGGTTTAAATAAAATTGTGGGTTTATCTCAATGGGACAGATCAATAAATTAAAATGAAAAAAGATTAAAATAATGACGGCTTAATGAAATCCAATGTTGTCCAGAATGAATACCAGTGGGGAAAAGAGTAAGTACGTGCTTAGAAGAAATACCAACTTACTAATTGGAACTGAGGTTTAAATGAATACAAACATTATAATGTTATAAATATATTACCCATATAACTATATATAATAGATATAATATTTAATTATCACATTTTTGAATTCAAATATTTCATTATTTTTATTATAGGTCAAAATAAAATTAAAATAATTTTATAAAAATTTAATAGTGATTTGAAATTTTAAACTAATAATTACTATAAAATTTTTATTTTAGGGATAATGGTAATCCTCAATCTATTTAATGAATCCAAATTAGAATCATTTATTTAGTGGGTTGGTATACTCTAAATACATCATTGGCCCCGTATGTTCATTATTTACATTACCTAAATATATATCTATATTATCATTAATAAAATGAATGATTTATCTCTTTAGATTATATGATTCCAATCACCATATGAGCTTCTTGGATCATCTATAAACCCATCCCAAAAAATTCATTCCACCAAAAAATGGCTAGATATTTTCACTATGGTCATAAATAATATGAAAAAATGGGGAAAAATTAAAGATTAACCATTGAATAATCATTTAAAATACTACTTATCATAAATTAATATATTAATGAATTTAGTGAATAGGAAAATTCTACCCAATATATATAAAACCTGTTAGACTATCATCAAGAGGTTCTATACATTTTTTTAAAAACCTACAGTTTTTCCTCAACAAAATTATTCACATTGAAATATATAAAATTAAAGTAATGAATTTCAAGGTTTTAGAAAAGAAGATGGATGCATGTTTAGGGAATATTTTTAGATGTTAAAGTCAACATATATCAAAAAATATTTTATAAATATTGTCCAGTTTTAGGGAAGATAAATCTTATATGTACTTATGTAAAAAATTTAAGAGAATGTAAAATAATAGATCTCCCAACTAAAATAAATAACTTATTTAAAAGCTATTATAAGCATTCCATGTTTCATTTAAGGGAGACACTAATACAGTGAAAATTAATGATATCCATTTATTATATGTCCATATTGGAGTGATGCATTATTGAAACCATACCAAGGTATTGATGTAGAGTGTTTCATTATTTTAAAATGATTTTATAAAAGAAATTATATATATTTGTTGAAATTTTTGTCTTATTTATTCTATGGAACTTGATAAGGGAAGAGGAAAACAAAAAACCAATTCGTATTGAAAATTAAACATATTTTGATAGGGAGATAGATTTTAATCCCTTCAAATCAACTCATTTCCTCCAGAATCATCCATACCAAACGACCTGTAAGAATGGGATATTGAAAGTGTCTATGAATAGTGGTGTCAAGTTTGTGCAAGGGAGGTGACACACGTCGAGGGAAGTGTAAGGACATTAATAAATGAGAGATGAGTATAAATAATCACTTACCTTCAGTTTTTGAGAATCTTGATCTATTTGAGAAGGTAGTGGGGGAGGTGTGGAATAGTTAGAAATCCTTAAGAGCTTGAATGATGCAAGATAATTGGGTTTGGTTATGGATAAATCTATAAGACCGAGAAGGGTTTTATCAGTGCTTTTAAAAAAGCGCAAATAAATAGGGGTTTTATCAGCGCTAAAATAATAAGCCCTAATAAAACCCATCTTTTTCATGACAACTAGCATGTGGGTGTTTATGGGCTTTATTACCAATGGGATTATGCGATATGTGATAAATAAATAGGGCTGACAGGTGGGTTATCACCTTAGGGGGTTATGGCATGCCTTTCCGACCTGTGTGTGTGTGTGGTGTGTGGGTTTGATTGTAATTGTACCACCAAAGACCTAATATATATATATATATATAAACATTTATTTACAAATGTACTTTTATGAATATATATTTTTACTTTATTAATGAATATATAATCTTAAATGCATGAATGTTAATAATGAGTGAAATTAAATTATTAAAAATGAATAGACTTTAAAAATATTTAAAAAATGGATAAGTTTTATTAATTATAAAAATTATTAAAAAATTAAATTTATACACACACACACACATATATATAAATTGAGATGAAAACATATCAAAAATATGGAAACCTTGTAAATAAATGTGTATAAATAAATATTAGAAAATGATTAAATTAAAAAAATATAAAAATTTATAAATATTAAAAATGAATAAATAATAATAACTGAAATAATATTAAAAATAAATAATTATAATTTATCAATTAACACATAATATATTAAATAAATTAAGTTACCAAATAAAATTCTAAAATCAAAATTGGAATTTTAATAAATTTCATAAATATTATGTGTGTGTGTTTCTATATAAGATTAAATTAATTATGTAAATGTGTGTTTTAAATTAATGTATATATATATATACATACTACAAAATTTTGACATATTTTAAATTTAAAAATGAAATTATATAATTTTCTATGTCTATTAATAAATTAAATAATAATAACAATGAATAAAATTAAAAAATTAATAAGTTTTATTAATTGTATAGATTATAAAAAAAATAAAAAAAAATATATTTTAATGATATTGAATACATATTAATTATATAAATTACAACCATATGTTTTTAAAAAAGTTAGGATCAAATCCCCTTTATTAAAATAGAAAGAAATACAAGAAGTGATGGCATAAGTATGATAGTGAAAAAAGTCACCACCACATAATAAGGAAGACAAATACCTAAAAGGACAACTCAAGAAAGTGATAAATTATATATTACCCTTGTTCCTTGGAAAACCATGATGATGTTGCCATCTTCTCTAGTATTTAGAATTTTTCTATGGCCCAACTTTCAGATCAGTATTATATTTCCATGAAAGGTCTTGAATGACAATCTTTATATTAGACAAAAGTATATCTTCAATTTTGGTGAAGATAAACTCCATAACCTCAAGATAATCTTTGTAACTAAAGATCCCATGTTCCATATTTTAAAAAATGTATCAAACTTGTGAGTTAATCCAATCCTCGACATCCTTGCTAATACCATGTGGAAAAATTTCTTAGATAAAATTATTTGGAGGAAACTTGGATTTTTAATCCTTGCCTTGTCACGTTCTTCTTATAAGGATTTTCCAAAATTTTCTGAGATAACATTCATGGTTTTAGAAAAGTAAGGGGGTAAGAATTACATACCTAATCCAAAGTTGGATTTGATGCCTCTAAGTTTTCAACTGATCATTCTTGATTAAGCACAAGGACAACTTCCCTTTATGAGTGACTTCCCAAAGTACCACTTCTAGCTAAAAATAAACATCATGAACTACAATTGGTTTCTATTTTTCCTTTTCTACTGCTAGAGAGGACTCCTCCATAGATACTTGGATTATAGGAGGTTGTATCTTAACTAAATAATTTAATCTATCCTCTATGGTAGGTTGAATGGTGGTAATGTTAGGTGAAGAAACTACTTCCAATGAAGCCACACCTTTACACATGTTATCCTTACTGGAAGATGAAGCCATTTTTTTCTTGACTCCATGATAGGAACAAAATTCCATAATATTCTTCCCCTTATAGTTAGAAAGAATATGATTCTTTTAGAATAGCTGTTTATCAACTTTAGACTGGGCAGTGAGTTCCCTTTCCGACTCCTTATTTTCATCTTCCTCATCAAAATTGATCATTTCATGTTTACTGGAAAGATAATAATTTAATGAAGTGACAACATCCTTTAAGTGATTATCTAAAAAAACCTCCTCTAGCATGAGAAAAGACCCAGCTAGATTGTGATTCCCTTGTTATGGTCCCAAATCCTCATAAAAATGAACCACTTGTTGAGAATCAATAGGATTCACCTATTTTTGAGCCATGGATGCATCAACCATATTCTTATTTGACCTCCTTCTATTGGAATCATCCTAAAAAAATTATTCTCAAGATATAATTATTTTGGGTCCATCCCATTTATTGGATAGAGAGAGAGAAAATCATTAATGGATAGATTTATCTCATGATTAATAGAGGAGTTTCTCCCAATATTAATGGAGTATTAATTCTCAATATTAATGGATGAAAAAATTAATGTTAACTACATTAATTAGAGATATAAAAATGGTGAATATATAAATGGATGCTATGACATTTATTGAGTATAACTGATAAGTGGAAGATGAGGCCTAACCAAGGTGGAGGTGTATCCCCTTTTGGGGAATCCAACCTAGGAGAACACAAAGAGATGAAGGCACTAGAGCCAATGGCAGAGGCCAAGACCTGCAAGGGAGGAGACCAAAATGAGGGATCGAGAAGATGCAACGATCGAATGATGTTGGTGGAACATCCTTCGGTAACCTATGTAGAGTTCCAAAAGATGGGAATTCTTGTTACCAAGATGTTTCTCCTCATTTAATAAAAGTTATGTTATTGTTCTCCCATGGATGTACGATAAAAGTATAAACCACGTAATCCTATCGTGAACTATTTTGTACTTTGTGCTTGCATGCATGTTTTCTTTTCGTGATTTTTTATTTAGTTTCTCAAATTGAAGACATTGGAAAGATAGGAACTAGATTCAAGGATGAATTAGTGTAACAAACCAACCCAGATTACCATCAAACCTGGCACCCAGCCCATTCCATCACATACCCAAAGAGCATTCTTGATCCCCACAGGCTGGCAACAAGAACCTGGGAATTGAAAAACAAACAAGAGGGAACTATTTAAACCAACCTAAACAAACCATGGGGCATATAAATACAAAAAAATAAAAATAAACAGCAGAAGGCTATTGAATATATTCCACAATTGTAAAAAGAAAGCAGCAAAAAACAACTGTAAAAGTATCCAAAACTCTAAGAGACAAGTCCAACTGCAAAGTTATAAAACCAAAAATCTACTCTAAATTATGGAGTGCACAAACCCCCACCATCTCACTACTAGCTACCTAAACTAGCTAATATGAAACCTTACTACCTCACTATGGAACCTTACCTTTACTTGAAATGAAAGACATACAAAGGTCTATGCACCACTAAAGAGGTGCATATGGTGTGAGCTAACAAGCTCAACATGATACCACCTAGGTGTTCCATAAAAATTCTATGTATAAAAATTCATATATGATCAATTTAAATTAAACATGGAATGATAATAAGTAAAGTAGTTTTATAGAAAACATGGTAAACATTTCCATTTTTTTAACGGTTCTAAAAAAATAAGAATATCAATTTCAAAGAAAATTTTCCATATTATCTTTTACAAGAATAAACATGCACATTGAGGATAAAATATTCTAAATGCAAGAAATATGAAACAATAGTAGCATCACAGGCATCACAATACCATGGAATAAAACTTTCATTCAAAATATATTTCCAACACACAAAAAAATTATGCCAATTTCATACCAATTTATTTGTAAACCAATTCATAAGAATGGAATGATATAGTTTAACAAACACATGATATAGATGGAACCACCTACCTCAAAACTTGGTTCACACCCTCCCTCAATGGGATCCACCAACAATGAAAACCCCATGATGTCAAAAAAGTCCCTAGAATCAAATTCACAGATCTTAGGATTGATTAAATTTAGAAATAGGGTTGTATGAGGAGATGAATTATCACATACCTTGACAACGAACACCCACCGCACCACGAACAATAAAGGAATGGACTCAGAAACAATATTGCACCATGGATCTTGGAAGAAGAAAAGAAGAAACACCAACTTAGACCAGTATATTCGATAACACAACCCAAGGGAGATATTGCGATCAAGGATAGTGAAGAAGCAGAACGATAACTTACCCGGAGGGATACACTGCAACCACAATGAAGATGGAATACCAGATAGATTAATCCAGAAAGAAAGTTGTCTCAAAAAATCAAAATAGTGGTGTTTCTGTTCGAGAGTCAAGGAAAATAGGTGATTTAATGGGCAAAAAAAACCCGAGTGGCACCCTAAAACATCCCTTATAGGGGAATTACATAACATGTAATCCCTTTTCATTATGTGAGATCTATGGAGTTTAAGTATGCTGAGAAATCCATCACCTCATATTTATAATATGTTATTTAAAACATTCATGATGTGTAACTCCTATTCACGATGTGTAACCCTTCACAGTGTGAATCCTTTAATGACTTTTACTCATCAACACTTACACGTCATGTAACCTAGTTACATGGCATGAAATCCTCCTGCAACCTTTAAAAAAATCCAGTTAAAGCTAAGAGTCCAACCAAAATCTTTGACTTCACTATTATAAGTATCCTCCAAATTCCTTCTCGGTACTCTACAAACAATAGGAAAAAGGAGAACCATGAATAGGCCAAAGACTTACCTGATAGATCGGTAATGGGATGTTACAAACTCAGCACCATAAAGACCTTTTGTCTTTGGGAAGTCAGGTAGAAGATGAAATCCCTGGAAAAAGATGTGGCCACTACTCCCTAATCAATGAATCACGTTCCCAAGTATCAAGATAATCTGATCCATGTTTCTATAGAACTCTGACCAATGGAATTTACTTCCTATGCAAGGATATCACTTGAGAGTCAATGATATCAACTGGTTTCTCTAGAAGAGAAACTTATGGCTCTAACTCAATTTATCAATAACTCAGAACGTGGGAGGGATCAGGATGATACTTCCTAAGCTGAGACATGTGTAAAACATTATGAATATCCATCAACTTAACTATAAATTCTAACCAATAATAAAATTTTCGAAGATGCTCAGTGACCTCAAATGGTCCAACATATCTTGGATCCAACATTCCCTATTTTCCATGTCGATGGTGACCCAACCGAGGAGAAAATTTCAGGAAAACCTAGTCACTAAGATAAAAATCTATAGGATGATGTCTCTAAACTACATATTATTTCTATAAACTTTGGTATGTAACCAGATGTCGATGTACATTATGAATCTTTGTGGAAGTCTCCTGAACCAAACTTTGTTCAACCAAAGATACTTCACCCACCTATCCCAAAGAAGAGGTGATCTGCACGGGTGACCATACAACACATCAAAGGGATACATACATATTTATGGCTGATAAATTTTGTTTTAAAAAAAATCAACCAGTCCCATATGGCTATACCATGATCCACCAAAGTCAAGAACACAGGAATGAAGCATATCTTCTAGGATCTGAATTACTCACTCTGTTTGACCGTCTGTCTGTGGATGGTAAGTTGTGCTCAACTTGAATTGAGTTACCATTAAATCTTGGAGACTCATATAGAACCTAAAGATAAACCTAGGATTACTATAATAAATAATGGCATAAGAACCCCCATGTAACCTCACAATCTCCTACACATATAGCCCACCCAGATCTCCAACCTTAGTGGTATCCTTGATCGGAATAAATGAACAGACTTCATCAACTGATCAATGACCACCCAAGTAGAATTATTCCTGAAAGTATTCAATGGTAATCCAAAAAAAAAATCCATGGATACCTCATCCCATTTCTAGATCAACAATGTAAGAGGATGAAGCAAACAATAGGGTTTGAAGTGATCTGCCTTTATCCATTGGCAGGTGTAACAGTGTAACACATAATCTGCAATGTCACGCTTCATAACTAGAAACAAGAATCATAATCTTGTGTCATAATACATCTTATTAGTGCCTAGATAAAAAACCCGAAAATATCTGTTAAAAATTAAAAAAAACTAAACCCCTCACAGATTCTGGGATGATAACACAATTCCCAAAGTGAAGCATACTATCTGAATAAAGAGACAAACCAGAAATAGTATCCCTACTATAAATTCATTCTAGAACTTTAATAAACTCATAATTTTACTACTGAATATGAAAAATAGACTCTAGGAGAGATGATGATAATTGAACACTGGTCAGAACCATACATGAAATATCCTCCTGAGCATCCAAGTGAAGTTGAGAAAAAAGCCCCATAAGTTTCCACTCCTCCTTTGATTCTAGAACATCCCGCGATGGTACTTTCCTTCTAAGAGAATATTCAATGATGTTTCCCTTTATTGGGGTGTAGGTGATATTGTAGTCAAACATTTGAAGGTATTCTACCCATCGTATCTATCTAAGATTAATTCCATTTGAGAAAATATATAACTCAAACTCTTATGATCATAGAATACTATGAACTGTTCCCCAAAAAGATTGTGCTACCAACATTTAAGCACATGCATAACTACAACAATCTATAAATTGTGAGTGGGGTAATTCCTCTCATGTGGTCGAATATGAAGAGATCCATATGCTACCACATTGTAATCCTGTAGAAGCACACATCCCAAACCAGCACTAAAAGCATCACAAAACACCATGTTCCCATTATCGGGATCAGGTAAGATCGGAATAGGAGTTGATATCAAAATTCATTTAAATTCATCAAAAGAATAATGGAACTTCTCATCCCATGTTAATTTCCCCGATTTCCTAGTAATATCATTCAAAGTGAATCCATCTAAGAGAAATACATAACAAATCTTCAGTAGTATCTAGAAAGACCAAGGAAGATCTTTATTTCAAAGACATTTTGTGGTTCCTTACATGAAGAAATAACCTTCAACATATCTGGATCAAATAATAAGCCATGTTCAAGAATAATGTTCCCTAATAAAGTCACTTCTTGAATCCATAAACTACATTTTGAAATCCTTCCATTCAAATGGTGATTTATCATAATTTTCAGAACCAAAATCAGATGGGGATTGTACTCATGCTTGGATTTAGAATAAACCAAAATATCATCCATGAACACTACTAAAAAAGTGTCAATATATTGATGGAATATCTGATTTATCAAAGCCATACAAATATCATGAGTGTTAGTCAGACCAAAAGACAACACAAGATATTCATAGTGGCCATACCTACTCCTGAAATATTTCTTTAGTATATCAGACTCCTAAATTCTGAGCTGATGATAAATTGACTGAAGATCAATCATCGAGAACCACTTTTCCCCCTTTTATTAATAAAAAAAAATCATCCACATGAGGAAAAGTATATTTTTTCTTAACCATTACCTTGTTCAAATTTTGATAGTCCACACACAACTGAAGTGAACTATCTGCCTTCCTGGCAAAGGGAATAGGGGATGCCCAAGGCAAAAGAATAGGGTGAAGAAAACCATTTTCCATCAGGTCATCCAACTGAATATTGATCTCTTTCAGCTCCGACGGTGCCATATGATAATAAGGTATTGATATAGGTTGCGTACCTAACACTAGTTCAATCGTGAAATATACCCATCTCTCTTGAGGAAGACTAGAGAGGTTGTTTGGGAAAACGTCAGAAAATTCCTTAACAATAATGGGAATATCAATAATAAAAGAAACTTCATCAAGCTCAAATGAAACAATAGGAAATAAAACTCATGAACTCTAGGTGGGAATCCCCTGCACGACCTGACCTCGGGTCCCACTCTCCCTGAAGCACGTGAGAGCTCCCATCGGTAGTGAGAAATAAAACATGCCAAAAATAACAATCAAACTAAGCTCAATGAGTGACAAGACAATCGACACTGATAATGACGTCAAATAGATCTAGATCAAGAATGAGAAAATCACAAACCAACTCTGTATCAGTTATCATTAATAAACAAGAAGGACACTGAAACCCATACTCTCTCCTCTTTCCAAGAGGTGTCACTAAATACAAAAATCATAAGTTATGTTGGAAGTTTAATTGTATTAATAAAATAATAAGATATAAATGAGTGGAAGACACCGGTATCAAATAAATCAATTTATACTGAAGATGCAATAAGTATAGTACCTCTCACCATCATTGGATCAATATTAAATTTCATGGGAAACTCATCTACTGCGTGAAATTAATTCACTCCTTAGGTCTGCGGATGGAGACCTATATTACTTAAAGATTCTAACTACATCACAGTAGCCTTTGGAGCTGACGAACACTAGTTATAACAAGGCGTTGTCATAGCCTAACAGAAATGTTGTAAATGAACAACGTGTCCACAGCTGTTGCATGTCTTCGCGGGCATAGGAAAAAAATGTTTGGTGTGTATGACCTTACCGCACTGATAGAAAGTTAGAGGTACACTACTTTTTTAGTAGACGGTGAAGAGGAGGATCTCTATTGAGACCCACCACCACCACTTCTGTGATTATTTTTCCATTTCCATTTCTTCCCATGAATGCCACTAAAACTATCATTAGATGGAAGAGAAGGGTTGGTAAAAAAACCTTTCCCACCATATCCATCTCTACCATCATAGCTCTATATACTATTTATACATAGGTAGGAAGTTTTAAGATAAAAAACAATAATCTAATATACGGTGGCAAAACCTATAGGTATTTCTGATCCTTCAACTGGTCATTATTCACTACGACCGAAGAAAAATAGACAGGCTCAACAAACTGATTAGTGTATGCCAACATCGAACACTCTATTTTTTGTAAAGACAGGAACTCCATAGAGTTCATTAGCATCAAAGAATTTGAAAAAACTACTAGAAGTATAAAGTTTTGAAACCCTTCCAATCCAAGTCCATGTGTCTATCAGCCTGAACCATATAATCCCACCATCACTTTTCAGAACCCTCGAGCCTGAACACTACAAAATTCACCTTAATATTCTTAAGTGTCTCCAGGAAGTCAAAGATTTGATCAATCCTTTCCATCCAGTCCTTTTATTATTGAGGTTTAGTAGTTTCTTTAAAGGGTGGTGAATTCTCACGCATGAATTCCCATGATATCTCTCTCTCCTCTAGCACCTTGCTGTACCTCAACAATTTCTTTATGAACTCATGGTACATCCTAATCGATAGAATGGACTTATTGTATGATAGCCTTGATGAGATTATGATATGTAGTAGGATTCTATTATGGCACATCAGCCACACCTTCCTAAGGAACTTGTGGAAGATGTCTCAGAGGCATAGTACTACATACCAAAATATAAGAACGATCAGAAAACAGAACAAATCTCAGTTCAAACTAGAAAACCCATAAGTAGAAACTGATATTTTAAACCAAACCCAACACTAGAGACATGTATCCCAACATACCATGTAAACTTGAGTATTATTACAACAAGAGTTATCAAGAAAATTATCACAACATACCTCTGAAGTACCAACAATCCTATATTCAGTATAACAGATGTCCCAAGACAATAAATCTTAAGGGAAGACCTCCTTTGATGCCAAATTGTAACGAACTGACCCAATTTACCCTCAAACCTAGTACCTAACCCATTCCATCACATTCTCAAAGGGTATTCCTGATCCCCATGTGTTGGCGACAAGAACCCATCATCGAACAACAAACAAGAGGTAACGATTTCACCCAATAATAACAAAACATGAGGCATATATATATATGAAGAAAAAAAATAAACGAAGGAATACTGATGAATATATTCCAAAACCATAAAAAGATAGTGGAAATAAAAATCCAATAGACAAGTCCAACTATAAAGGAATCAAACAAAATAGTCACTCCAAATGATGGCATGGATGAAATCCCACAATCTCACCACCAACTACTCAACCTAGCTGACATGAAACCTAACCAGCTCACTACGACACAATGTATTTCCCTAAAATGGAAGACATATAAAGGCCTACACACCACTGAAGTGGTGTTCATGGGTGTGATCTAACAGGCTCAATAGGATTCCACTCAGGTGTTTTATAACAAGTGTCTATTTAACAATTCTTGTATACTCAATTTGAATAAAACATGGCATGATAAGTAGTAAATCAATTTTATAGAAAACATGGTAAACATTTCCCTTTTTATCACAGTTATAAAAAAATAAGGTACATCAATTTCAAAGCACATTTCCCATATTATATTTTACATGAATCAAATGAATATTAATGATAAAACAATCCAAATCCAAGAAATACAAAACAACAGTCGCAACACAAGCATCACAATACCAAGGAATACAACTTTCATTAAAAATATATTTCCAACACACACAAAAAATCAAGCCAATTTCATACTAATTTATTTGTAAACCAATTCATAAGAATGGAACGATACAATTTATTAAACACAGGCTAGGGACATAACCACCTACCTTAAAACCCAGGTCGCATGTGCCCACAATGGGATCCATAAACAATAAAATCCCAATGACATCAACGAAGGCCCTAGAATCCAATCCACACATATTAGGATTGATTCAATTGGAAAATAGGGTTGGTGGAGGAGAGGAAATATCACATACCTCAACAATGAATGCCCACTGCACCACGACCAATAATGGAACGACCTCCGAAACGAGATCTCACAACGGATCTGTGAAGAAGAGAAGAAGAAACACCAATTTAGACTAAAGGATTTGATAACACAACCCAAGGGCGCTGCTGCGTACAAGGATAGTGAAGAATGAGAAAGATAACTTACCTTGATAGATACACCGTAACTACAACGAAGATGGAATGCCATGCAGACCAATCTGGAAGGAATGGTGTCTCCAAAAATCACTAGAGAAAAGTTTCAATTTGAGAGAAAAGGAAAACAAGTGATTGAATGGGAACCAAAAACCCGAGTGGCGCCCTAAAACATCCCTAATCAGGGAATTACAAGACATGTAATTCCTTTACACTCCATGAAATCCACGACATTTAAGTACACTGAGAAATCCATCACCTTTGATTTAAAATTAATTATTTAAAACATTCATGATGTGTAACTCCTCTTCATGATGTGTAACCCTTCACATTATGAAACCTTTCACGACTTGTACACAACAACACTTACACGTTGTGTAACCTAGTTACATGGCGTGAAATCCACCTGCATCCTATAGAAAAATTCAGTTAAATCTAAGAGTCCAAAAAATCTATGACTTCAACACTATAGGTATCCTCTCAATTTATTCTCATTCCCCTATAGACAATGGGAAAAAGGAGGACCATGACATGGTAAATGTCATACTTGATAGATCGGTAATGTGATGTTATACTCGGTGTGATGGATGAGGGGCTGGGAATTCCCTGTTCTAGATACCAAAGTTATGGGGGATCTTCCGGAGCAAGTTCCACACTTGTTGATTCGAGCTCCAATCCCTAACACCTTCCATAGTTGTCACTAGTATGTTTAGAGATACCATAACTAAAGCTTACCAGTCTTCTTCGACAGTGATCCATTTTGTTACTAATGTTAAAACAATTGGAGTAGAAGTCAGGAATCCTCTCATAACCAACATCTTGATCGAATCATTGATCATCCATATAAAATATAATGGATCGAATCAAAGGAGAACTGAGTTCAACCTCAACTAAATTCCAAGAAAAGTGTCCATACCTGGCTCTTTCAGTTTCTTTGTCCATTTTAATTAGAACACCAATAGAAGAGGTGATGTCCTAGAGGATTTATGGTAGCCATAAAAACCTACTCAAATCTCGAATCTGAATCCAGAATTGGGTGATTTAATTCCTAACATTTAAAGGTTTAAATACAAGATCCTAGTCCTGAATTTCCAGAATTATAGGCTTAAGATTGATAAAACCATGACTCCATGCTTTCAATTTGAAATTAAAAAATTGAAAAACAACATGGTAATAGACTTTGTTGAGGGATGTGATGCTCCAACCATCAAACCCATAATAATCCAGTATACACTTCCTCATGTCTAGTAGCCCCAAATCGTTCTCCTTATTCAAAGAATAGAGGTGATAAATGACTGGGTTTCTTCATTCATGTAATCTTACTGATAAAAAACTGTGATTGGATTTAATAAAGGTAGTTCCTCCTTCTTACTAATCTTTGGGGTTGTAGGTTTAGAAGTGTGAAATTTAACAATATCCCTTGTGCAAGCCACTTGATTCCTCAACAAACCTTCAGAGTTGGTTCCCCACTTCAGATCCTCTCTTACAAGCAGAGCTGATTCCTAATGACCCATAACAACATGGGAATAATAAATATTAGGGAAAATTTTGTCTCTAATAAAATACAATGGAGCCGAATTCTCTATCTTATCTTCATTAAATGAAACAATTCAGGTCGAAAGAGGATCAACACCATTATTCGGTTGTGGCACCATGACCCTCGAAAGAAAATAAGAATCCAGCGAAGCCATGAATCAATGAAGACTCATGAAATTGCCACCGTGTCACACGAACGGGAGCTCCACAAATGCCATCTCAATTATTTTTAATAATGCTATATAAATTAAAACTATATTAATAAAATTAAATGTTTATGAATAAACATGTATAAATAAATATTAAAAAAGGATAAAATTACAAAAATATTAAACAAATAAAATTTGAAAATAAATAAATTACAATTTTTTTTAAAAAAAATAAGATTATTAATGAATAAATGATATTAAAAATTAATAAATTTTAAAAAAATATATTAAAAAGTAATAAATAGTATATGTTTGTGTGAAATTATCATAACAAAAAATTGATATATGTAAATTACAACTGTACTGATAACATAATAAATATTAATAAATAAATATTAATAAATAAATATTAAAAATGAATAAAATTTTAAAAAATAAAAAATAGTATAAATTTAATACATATATATATATATATCAATTAAAAAGAAAAAAATAAATTAAAAAAAATAAATGAATAAATATTTAAAATCGATAAATTATAAAAAAAGTAAATAACAACTTAACATTATTAATGAATAAATAATATTAAATTAATGCATGTTAAAAATGAGGGAAATTTATTTTTAATATGAATATATTGAAAAAATATATATAAAATTAATAATAGATTAATTATATAAAATTTTAAAATATAAAAATGAATATATGTTTAAATGAAAATGAATATATATATTAATTATGTAAATTATATCTATATTAAAAATACTAATTTTTAATCAATAAATATAAATAAATATTAAAAATGAATAAAATTAAAAAAACATTATACAAATAAAAAATGAATAAATTAAAAAAATATTAAGAAATTATTAATGAAATAATTAATAATAATAATGAATAAATATAATAAGTATATATATTAATTATAAATAGTAATAAATAGTGTATATAAGATATAAATATAGAAAATGAATAAAATATAATAATTAAAAACATATTATATTAAATATTAAATATTAATAAATAAAAAAATAAAATGATAATATTAACAATTTATATTATTTTTGTATGTTTATCTCTATAAAATTGAATTAATTTCATATATATATACATGTGAAATTATTGTATAACATTTTAAATGTAACATATTTAGTCATTTTTTAATTAATAATTAAATTTTGATTATTTTATATAAATGTCAAATTGATAAAAAATACTTTGATAATAAAAAATGAATTAATTAGTAAATAATTTTAATTAATATTAAATATTTTTAATTAATTTAAAAATCATTTTTCACTAAATATTAGACATATAACTTTATATGATTTATAAAACATATTTCGTATTATATAAATAATATTTATAATATATATATATATATATATATTATTTTATATAAAATTTTTAACTAAATATCTTATATATCATGTGAAAATGTATATTTAGTTGTATATAAATCATATTTAATAAAATATGTTATATTTTTATTGATATAAATATATTTATATATTAATACATGATTTTAATGCTATATTTTTTTAATGGAATATACCCTTTATCAACTCTTAAAAAAAGTGCTGATATATGTGGACTTTATTAGCACTGATAAAGGGTGGTCTTTTTTAACACTTAGGAAAAGTTTTTATAAAGGTTACCCTTTATTTTCACTTTTATCTAGCATTTATAAAGGCTTCCACTAGTGTGACTTTACTCAATATAGAAATAAAATCATGATATCTCTAAAACCTAATATGAAAAAAATATATTCAACAACTATTATCATGAATATAACTATAAAAACAAACCCATGTCAAATTAGACAATATTTAAATCTTATAATATCACTCCTAGCATGTAATGTAGGGCTTTATATCCTAAAACCAATGTACCATATAAATTTAATCATACACATTATTCACATTCTATAGAAAATTTATAAACATGAACAATATAAACAAATAATCAAATAAATAAAAACTTTATTTATCTTTCCAAAACATGATAAATAAATATGGACTTTTCATATTTTATTTAGGAAAGAAAAATCTTATTTTATATAGCCTAATACATAGAATTTTTTAAAAAATTATAAATCATAAGAAAATTTATCAAAATATATATATTTTGAATATTTTAATCAGGTCATATTTTTTCGATGGATACTAGAGAGGGGGAGAACCACATATCAATAATATTCTATGATATATCTAAATCATATGATATAATATAAAATGAATAATATGACTAACTATATTATACTCAACAGATGTTGTATTTACACTATGACCCTCTATTTCTTCAAAAACCATGGTTTTAATTGTGCATTATGATATCTCATATCATAACTTAAAATAAATAACAACACCATATGTTTTTTGTATTTTTACTTTACAATATCTTATAGTCGTATAGTATTACTGAAAAAACAAAATAAATCATCTATATCATATTAAATGATATTGACATAAAAAATTATGATAATAAATTCTTTGAAAACATAGTATATTTACAGATTTAATATTTTAAGAACAAGGTTTTAATGCCACAAATGGGTTTTAAGGGATCATTACATGTTCTTTAGCAGTGAATAAAATCAAGAAATAAGCTCGATCTATCTTGTGGGAATCAAATTTTAAAGGATTTATGAAGAATTGTGCATACCTAAAATGCAATATCAGTGGTCATCTTCTCCTTTTTTGATGAATTATGATCGATTAAGATAGAAATAGAAGTAAACAAGGCTTTCTTACTCCAAGTTATTTTATCACACAAAGGATCTTAGAATTCTTCTTGGTTATTCTAGTACAACGAAGGGGATCTAACACCTTCACTAATGGATGTACAATATTACCGGAAGAAAATAGAGCTTCAGAAACCATTACATGGAATAGGGTAACACCATAGGAGGGGTCTAATCCCTTTATATATCCATAATGAAGCACTTCATGGAGATAATTGTCCATATCGAATGCATCAGGCACCAACTCATAGTACACATACATTAATTCCCATTGGGTATATTTCATTAAACTCCTTCAATGAATGCTTGCAATGCCATGTTTAAAAATGAATAAGTGTTAACAATTGTATAGATTATAGAAAAAGTAAAAATGAATATATGTTAATCATATTTAATACATATTAATTATGTAAATTAAAACCATATTTTTTTAAACAAGTTTGTATCGGATACCCTTTATTAAAATAAAAAGAGATACATGGGGTGATATTTCTATTTTTTTATGACTCTATTAATATTGATTTTGATGATTCTTGTTAGGTTGATGATAGTGGAGCCCAATATTGCATGGAATTAGGGAAGGAGTTCTTTACATCTTAC
Source organism: Viscum album (assembly GCA_963277665.1). Taxonomy (NCBI): domain Eukaryota; kingdom Viridiplantae; phylum Streptophyta; class Magnoliopsida; order Santalales; family Viscaceae; genus Viscum; species Viscum album. The sequence continues at coordinate 1,766,768,747 of OY728142.1, read as the reverse complement.
AACCCATGTGTTTTTTGGGATTTTAAAGATGGGTAATATTGGTCATGATAATGTTGTAGGTATCAAGAGTGTTTGTTTGGAGACAAACATAAAATTTAAGCTACTTTTGAAGAATGTTGACCATGTACTAGAGGTTCATTTGAATATTATTTCTATCAGTGTTCTAGATGATAATGGACATATCAATACTTTTGGTAATGGAAAAAGGAATATTTCCGAGGGTTCCTTGATAGTGGATCGAGTAAAGAACTAGTCAGGTTTATAATAGACTAGAGATTCTATTTCTCGTGATAATACATGTGTTGTTGAGTGCATAATTTCTTCCAAGTTATGGAATAAGAGGATTATCCATATTAGTGAAAATGGTCTTTCCTATTTTTCTAAGATAAATTTTATTTTAGGTCGCAAGGGTGTCAAATTGGACACGTGTAATGATTGTTTGACCAGAAAATAGATTAGAGTGAGTTTCAAAAATCATCCTTTGCACAAGAAGTCACATGTTCTTGAATTAGTACATTCTAATATTTTTGGTCCTCTGGATTCTAATACTTTTATTGGAGGTATTTTTTTGGATGTTTATTGATTTATACTCTAGAAATATTTGAGTTTATGTTTTGAATTATAAAATAGAAGTCCTTATTGTTTTTAATAAATTTATGGTTTCAGTTGAGAGGGAATCTGGTAAAAAATTGAAATTCATTTTCACTTACAATAGGAGTGAGTATTGTGGTCCTTTTGATCTGTATTATAGGAAAGAAGGTATCTGGCATCAGAAGATTCATGCTAGGACACCTCCTCTAAATGGTGTAGCTAAGCAGAAGAACATGAATTTTTGGAATGATTTTGATGTTTAATAAAAGTTTCCTAGACATTTTTGGGGTGAGGATTTATTTACTGATGGATATATTATCAATTTATCATTGTGGTTTCTTTGTAGATTGATGCTTCTAACAAGTCTTGGTAAGGAAAATAGGTCAAGTGTAATCACTTACATATTTTTGGTTGCCAATATTTTTTTATGTTCTTATAGATGAGATATCTAATATGGATGATAAAATATGAGAGTGTATTTTTATTGGTTATGGACATGATGAGTTTCGGTACAAGTTATATTATTCTGGTTTTTAGAAACCTATCTGAAGGTGTGATGAAATATTTATGAAGGATAAAACTATTACAATCACAAATATGGTAGAAAAATATACTTCTCTAACTTCTTTTTGTTTTTTCAGTCTTGAGATAGTTTTTAAGTCATCTTTACCTCATGTTATTAATTATGATAATCATGTTTATGTATAAAATGATATTCAGGGTGAACAAGTTTGATTTGATTTTTATGATGAACCTTTTGTTTCTAATGATCTAGTTATAGGGGTTATTAATGGAACCATAGTTCCACTCTAGAGATATTATTATCATCATACCATCTATAGTTGGTATTCTCCTGAAGATTATGTAATCCTTGCTAAAGGGGGAGAAATAGAATCTTTACACGAGGTGATGTAAAGTGATCATAAGGATAAATTGGTTATGAAAATGGACGATGAGATGATATCATTACACAAAAACCATACTTTTGAGCTGGTGAAGTTACCATCATGAAACAGATATTTGAAAAAATCTATCCATTTCTTATATTAAAAATGAAGAATAGATTTTTGTTTCATGATACAAGGCATGGTTTGTTGTTAAAGTCTTTAGTTATAAGTAAGGTATTGATTTTGATGATATTTTCTCACTTTTAGTCAAAATTTATTCTATTGAAGTTGTTTTTATAGGTTATGGGCACAGTGAAAGCATCGAATGAGGAATTCCCAACTTTTATTTTTATCTTGATCAATGATTAATCAGATATTTACATGACGATGAACATCATGATCAATAGAATTGAATCAGAGCATATAGATAATTGATAAACATAGAAATCAAATCACAGTATTGTCATATATTATTTACAGCTAATTTAAACAATTAAATAATTAACTTTTGTGAAATTATTTTTTAATTTATGGATCTGAAAAAGGATCTATTTCATAACATTGTTTCATTAGAGAAATCAAGAATAGATTCCCTCTAGTGGTGATCCACACGTGTTCCGAGAATCTTTAAATGTTTTAGTAGGAATCTCCAGGTGTCAGAATGGTATATCCTATATCTTGTGTCATTCCCATTTGATTTTCCTGAGAATTACTTCCAAAGGATTCTCCTTGATACCTATATACTATATAGTGGTAGGTGTAGGAAGATCAATCTCTATTCTTGGGAGTGTTTTGGGAGAGGGATCTCTCTAAGGCTTGAGAGGATTCTCTCTAGATCTCATTGTGCACAACACAAGATGAATTGGCTCTCTTAAGAAAATAATATAATTTGGTTTATATACAGATAGGGTTAGAAGATAACAATTACACACATTACATTTATAATTTTATTAATCCCTGTAAAACTCTATGTCTATAATAATAATAATAATAATATTATTTCTCAACATATAATAAACTCGTGAATTAAATTAAATATTATTTATTCAAATAATATTAAATATATAGTATTTCACACTGGGACATTAAACTTGGTCCCTCATTCCTCCATAATATTTATCGGGCCTTGAATAATGACTATTTATTTACTAAATAAATATCACAACATTATTTTCCAATAAATAAATAAACATTATAATCACTAAATAGAACATAAATATTTATTAAATATTCTTATCACATAATATTCCCATGAATAACTGGTGATGGGATATATGAGATCAAGAAAATATGAATAATTATTAAAACACATGTAGAAATAATATTTTATTCAACTTGTTAAAAATATTATTATTTAATTGAGATTATAGATACACTTAGTGTGCGACCGTTCATGCCTCCTTCTCAGTGGCATGATGCAAAGTAGCCTAAAGTCCAAAATTAGTTTCTAATAAAACCACAATTAACCCATAGAGAAAGAATTTAATTACACAATAACAAAATACATCATATGAATGCTTACTATGTTATATAATATGTTTATCATGATATCTTTAATTAAGAAGGTTGCATACTGGTGTCATCAACCTATGTGATCGATGTCGTTTTCTTTGACTATTCAAAAATCAAACTTTCTAATAGGAAAACATAAATATGGATTTGTTTAGGCTATATCATTTCCATTAAAGGGAATGAGATAAGAACTTCAATTAAATAACACAAGGGATAAATCCTTTCTTATATTATTCATTGATGAAATATTACTCATGATGAACCCAACGTATCCGACCTCCCTACGAACATATGTCATCACAATTTTCATCAATACATCAAAGTACATGACTTGTAACACTTATTAATAATAATCTCAAAGTCTAAGGATCAATACACATGTCCGTGGATAGGAACATCCAATGACACATATAAATGTGGATTTCCTACTACTAGGTATCATTCTCAAAATATCCTACACTATATATTACCAAGGGAGTATACCATGAGAAGGTTCCTCAAAGTCCTATGAGTTTCCACCATGGAAAACTAGTATCATTTTTCCCTAAAATGATTTTATCAAGTTATAGAACATATATTTAAGAATATTATTGTGGCACATCTGGGTTCTCATCATAGCCCAAAAATACTATGAATTTCTATATGGTGGGTACTCTTAGGATATTATCACATAATATGATACTTATAAGAACAATCATGTTGTGATAAGAAGTTTTTTGATATTGAAAACAATGAACATAGGTTACCATAAAGTATACAAAAGTTGGTTCTAGGGAACAAAATATAACAGAATCCCAATTTCACTAGATCCAACTACTAATAACCTTCAGTCCACTATCTCTCACAGTATACTCATTCTTTTTCAGAGATAGGCCTTTATTAAAGGGTTCTAAAAAACTTTATTCTTTGGTAACTCTTCTTACTGCAACTTCCCCCCTATGAGAAAAATCCATCAAGAGGTGATACTTCTAAAGTATGTTCTTTGTCTATTGGTGTGACCTTGACCCTTTTTCAAGATCCACCACTATAGTATTGTCATAATACACTTTTATTGGGTCTTTACTAATAAGATCCATATCTAGATCCTAGAAAAAATTTGTATCCAGGTGGCTTTCTTGGCTGCATCAGAAGCCACCATATACTTGGACTCTACTGTAGAATTTGTGATAAATTTCTTTTCTAAACTCTTCCATCACAAAACTCATCCACTGATACATGAAACATATTTTAACTATGAGATTAGATCATTTTTATATATTTTAAAACTAGCATCAATATAACCCTTGATGACCATATCCTTGTTTCCTCTATACACTAGCAACATATTATTATTTCTTATAAGATAATTAAGGGTTGCATTAATAAAAGATCAATATTATTCTCTTGGATTAGATTGATATTTTACTAACATCCTCAATGCATAGGAAACATGTTGTCTAGTATATAACATGGCATGTATTATTGATTCTATCACTGATGTTTATGGGATATTACTCATTCTCTCTTTCTTCAATTGTGTCAGAGTAAAAATTTTCTTAGAAAGATGAATACCATGTGACACAAGAACAAATACCCTCTTGGATTTATCCATACTAAATCTATTTAGTATCTGTTCAATGTATATACTTCAACTTAGTCCAAGAAGCCTCTTGGATCAATCACGAATGATCTTGATCCCTAGAATATAGGCTACTTCACCTAAGTCCTTCATGGAGAAACACTTGTTCAACTAGTCCTTAATAGAATGTAAGATGGGTATGTAATTTTTATTTAGTAATATGTCATCGATATATACTACTAGGATAGTGACAACATCCACCCTAAACCTATTGTAAACACATGGATCACATTTATTCTCAATTAAACAAAATTATTTTATAGCTTCATCAAATTGAATGTTCCATGAGGTGATTACTTACTTCAATCCATAAATCGATATCCGCAACCTTAATTTTTTTTCATCACCTGGAGTCAATAACCCATCCATTTGTGTCATATAGACCTCTTACTAAAAGTTCCCATAAAGGAAAGTAGTTTTTAAATCCATCATCCAAATTTCATAGTCTTCATAAGCTGCTATAATAAGTAGAATTTTGATGTATTTAAACATATAAACTTTTGAAAATTATTCATCATAGTCAATTCATTGACGTTGTTTAAAACATTTATCTACTATCCATTATTTACAGGTATTTAATTTACCTTCCATGTCCAGTTTTATCTTGAATATCCATTTCCACCCTATGGACTTTACATCAATTGGAACATTAACCAGAACTCAAACTTAGTTTTGATACATATAATCTATTTCATAATTCATGGATTCTTTCCATCTTGCAGATTCTGAGCTCTCTACTACCTTTTTATAAGATTTAGGTTCATCATTTTCAACTAATAATGATTCAACATATTTGGTAACTCAAAAATTGCATCTCTTTGGTTCACTTACCTCACTAGTGCTCCTACGCAATACTTGTGTTTCAGGAACTATTTCTTCCATGGGGGCCTATAGAATTTTTTTTGTACCAAATATTGTTTATCTTGAGTATCAACACCATCAAAGTCAATATTTCTCCCACTATTCTTTTAATGATGTTCTACCTCTCAATAAATATGGATTTTCTAGTGATAATCACTTCCTTATCAGAGGGATTGTATAAGTTCCATCCCTTTGTTTACTTAGGATATCCTATAAAGATACAATTTGTGATATGAGGTGCTAGTTTTTTTCCTAAAAAGGCCTTAACAAATGCCTCGCAAACCCATACACATGTATGTGATAGAAAAATTTCTTTCCTCTCTATAACTCAAAGGGAATTATGTTTTCCACTTTAGTTGGTACTCGGTTTAGTGTGTATGATGCAGTTTGTAATTCATATCCCCAAAGGGATAATGGAATATTTTTATGGATCGTAATCGACCTTACCATACCTAAAAAGTTATTATTCCTCCTTTTACTAAGACCATTACACTGTAGCATGTAAGGTGGAGTGAGTTGAGATAGAATCCCAAATTCTTGTAGAAATTTGATAAAATCATGGTTAAGATATTTACCACTTAGATCTGATCAAAGCTTCTTTATCTTATTTCTAAGTTTATTATCTACTCCATTCTTAAATTCTTTGAATTTAATGGACTCAGACTTATACCTCATCAAGTAGCTATATCCATGTCTACTCAAGTCATCAAATAAATTAGAAAGTAAAAATCCCCACCTCTAGCTTCTACTGGAAATGGTCCACATAAATTAGTGTGTACCAATCCTAGAAGCTCTGTGTCCCTTTCACCCTATCCACCAAATTGTGGTTGGGTCATTATTTCTTTTAAGCATGCATGACATCTTTTAATAGGTTTTACCTCAAAAGAGTATAAATAACCATCTTGAATGATCTTTGTAAAATCCTTCTCATTTATAAGACCAAGACGACAACGATGTATTTGGGTGTTATATGAGTAGTGTAAATATGATCCACTGTCTATTTTAAATACTTAGTTATCGTAAATTAATAAATATAGACCATTATTTAAATATGTCATCTCATGACAAATGTTGTCTTTACAAAAGAAACATCTTTTATTTCTAAATTTGAAAATGAAACCATTTTTATCTAGTAATGATATAGAAATTATGATCTTTATAATAGTTAGTACATAATAACAATATCTTAAAACCAAAATCATTTTTGTTGGCAATGAAAGGTGGTAATCACCAATGGATAGAGAAGTGAGTCTCACACTATTTATAGCTCACAAATTTACCTCTCCTCTAGCAATATTTCAAAATCTACTTGGTTCTGGAATTTTGATACAAATGTGAGCACCAAGAGCTACATATAATACCCTATGTGTAGATATTGAAATATTACACTCACTAATGAATGCACCTTTAGATTCATCTTGATTTTGGGTGCAATTCTTCCAGTGTCCTTGCTTGCCACTTGCAAAACATACTGCTTCCTTTTCCTTCCTCTACCTCTGGATCTTCCTCTTCACAAAAAGACAATGCTTGGTAGCTTTAGACATTTTATGAGTCTTGGGCCCCTTCTCCTTGTTATTTCTTTTCTTATTCACCAAAATGACTGCAGTTTTGTCACACCCCATGTCCTTATCCATTTGGAAAATTGGAGTAAGATTCTCCAAAATACTCTTCTCATTATTCCTAATGTTATAATTAATAATAAAACTAGAGAAGGTCTTGGGTAGTGAGGAAAGTATGAGATATATGCACAATTCATCCAAGAATTTAATCCCTAAGATGTCTAAGTGTTCAATGTAGTCAATACGATTAACTATATGAGACCTAGCTGAAACGAGTTTCTAATATTTGTTGTAAAGAGAGAATTGTAGATGTCATATCTCTCTTGTCTCACATTCTCTTGATAAAGATACATAAGGTGAGATATTATTCTATAGGAATACATATCCTTATATTGCTTTAAAATATCATTAATCATGGATGATAGCATTAAACACCAAACATCTGCAACATTGTTCAAATGTTTCACATTGAGAGTCAACTCTTCCTCAATATCCTCATTACCAAGAACATTAGGAATAAGTTCTTCCATCATATAAAATTTAATTTCATGGAACATGATAATGCATAAGTGTCTTTGCTTCTCAAAGAAATTTGTGCCAATGAGAAGGTTTTCCTTCTCAATTATGGATTGAAATGATATGTTTGAAGTCATTTTTATTATTGTTTCTATAAATTAGTTGAACATAGTTTTAGTACTTTATCTGATAAAATTAAGACAAATAAATAAATATTATATTTATTAATCTCCCACTATTTTATCAAAACCTAACATCTCTCACCATTGGATTCATAATATCATGTTTCTTGGACATTCTACAAGCAAGGATCCATATTCCCCATCTCATCACCCTAAATTTGAAAATGATGTATTGCTTTATTTTTCATCGAGTCTGAGTTTATTGATGCTATAAAGACAAGAAAAAAAATATTATGGATGAAAACTTTTGTTTTAGGGATCAATTTTAATTAATACATATATATTTTATTTTGTGACAATTAGAGTGTTATTTTAGGGAAATAATCTCACTTTTCATGGAAGGTCAAAACATATCGATGTTCGATATCATTGGGTCTATGACTTCCTTGATACAAGATATTTAGAGCTTCATAGGATCCACATAGATGATAATTTCTTAGACATATTGACTAATATTTTTCCATGAGGTAAATTTGAGACTTTCTGTCTGATTATAGGGTTGGCGGTGATCTCTACTTGAGTTGGAGAGGGAGTTTTTTGGGTGTTCTCCTCACAAGGGGACCCAGTATGCTTATTTTTTAAAAAGAAATAAATGAGTTGGGCATCATATATCTTTAGGAAGATTTCTTTTCTATAAGGATGATTTTTTGTGTTGCACCCATTCTTCTCTACTCTCGTACATGCAGTGTGGTTAGGGTTTTTGGTAGCCTTTTTCTGATCTACAACCAGAGAACTTCCTCTAATGTAATTTTATTTAATCTTTGGTAGTATTTAATATTATTGTGGTATTTTTCTTCTACAAATTTTAGTTGAATGGTGATCATATTCTCTTCAAGATCATATCTATTTGTATTTCTTTATCAGGATGCTTCCTTTGTTTCATGATGCTTTAGAATAGCATCTACTTTCTTCCTTTGACCTTATATTTTATCAAAGTATTATTTTTGAGATATTTCTTAACTATGGGGGTCTATGACCTGTACTCTTGATTATTAGTCGACTCTCCTTTCTATACTATGTTCCTTGGTTTTTCTCTTTTTGGGATTTTAGTGTTCAAAAATTTCAAGTGTCATCATTTTATTCTACACATGTTTATTGGTCATTATGCATCCACTTATTTTATTTCAGTATTATTTAAAGAGAAGTAAAATATTTCCACTGTCTGTTCTCTTTTATTTTCGTTTGCGTATTTGTCATTTGATTTATTTTCCAACAATAACTGAGGTTTTTATCTAGAATGAAAAAAACATAAAGTGCTTTAAATTGAAGCTCATATTAGAACCTATTATATATATTTTTATTGGTAAATCCAGAGGAACAATCATCTAGGCTAACCTTAATCCCATATCAGATAGTCGTGGTCTAATTAATCTAATCATAAAATTTGGATTTCAATAAAAAAATCTCAATGGGATGAACCCATAAATTCATCCCTTGGGAACCCATGAAACATTGTCTCTCTTCTCTGTGACTGTTAGGTCAAGGAATTGTCATCGATGATGAAGGAACATTGCATCGCCATCTATCCAGTTTTCAAAAATTCATTTTATTTCATTATATAATTCCTATAAAAAGGGGTTTATCAGTGCTAAAAAAATTCTTTATTAGTGATAAAAAAGTGATCCTAATTAAGGAGATATTAAAAGAAGTCCCTTTTCATAGTGCTAAAAAATGATGATAAAGGACCATTTTATCAATGCTAAAAAAATTCTGATAAAATAGTTGTTTATAACTACTTTTTTAACACTTAAAAAATTCAAAAAAATATTTTTTTAAAAAAATCTATAAATCAGAGGTTCCCCATTTTAATATCACTTAACATCCTTTCAACTGTTCAAGGAATCCCCACCCACGTGCATACACGCCACCTATTTAACAGATCTAGGCACACACCCCCACCCTTAAACAGTGCTATCCCCTGCACCCACTCTCACACCCCTACCTCCATTTGGATTTGAACTTGAGACCTCTCCCTTGCGTTCCTGCACCTTTACCACTCACCAATCTTTTTTTCTCTCCATTTAATTATATATCTATTTATATATATATAGTTATATTTATTTGTATATTAATATATATATAGTAATAATAATATATATCTATTTGTATATTAATATGTATTTATATCTATTTATTTTTATATATATTTACTTATATTTTTTACCCCTATATTTATTCATATAATAATATATATTTATAAGATTAGTTTTAAATACATTTATTAAATATTTTTTTGTGTGTGTTTATAAATATATAAATAAATAAATACATATATACAATATACGAACAAATGTATATATGTTATATATATGTGTATCTATAAGTATAATTATACATATTTATAAATTATAATATATATTTACATATATTATATATTCATATATATATTCATATGTTAGAATATATAGATAATATATATCAGTTTGTTAATATACACACACAGACACACATTATATAGGTCTATAAATATTCATATATCTATATTTTAAATAAAATAGATATTAGTTTTTATTTAGATAATAATTATATATTGAGAAATGTATTTCATATATAAATATGTTTGTTTATTTATTTATAAAATTTATTTTTTAAGTGTGAATATGTAAAAAATATGTATATATTTTTATATATGTGATTATAAATAATAGTGAATTATGAAAAATGATAAAGTTTTAAATCCATAATATCAATATGAATGTAAGGCCTAGGAATAAATTTATTCCCCACTAAAAAAAATGAAAAAAGACCCCCTTAAATGAGGATGACAATCCATCAAATGTTAAAAAATTGGGGAAACCTGACAAAAAACTCAATTTTAGAGGCCTTCTAGGCTTTTTTTTCTTGAAAAATGGGAAATAGTTTTACCTATATCACCAAAGGTGTATAAATCATCATAGGATTTGATTTGATATACAATAGAGCTCAAACGGACACCCAGATCAAAAGTTATGGTCGTTTGAAGTTTGAGTTACGTTTTCAACTTATTTTATATCTTTTATTAATTTTTTGATTTTTCGTGTCTTTAAATTGTTATTAAATGATTACTACTCGATAAAAATTAGAAAATTATTAATTAATAATATTTTTTAGAATATTTTATAAGACATTTTTACTAAATATCTTATATATTAAGTGTAAATGTCTATTTATACTTATCTAAAACATATTTAAAAAATATATATATTCTTTATATCAATGTGAAGATATTTATATATTAATATATTATTTTTTATGATTTTCTTGAAATATACCCTTTATCAGTGCTAGTAAAAAATGCTGATAAAGACTCCCTCCCCAGTGCTACTAAAAAAGCTCTCACAAAGGGGTACTTTTAACAGCACTTTTTTTAGCACTTTTAAAAGGTGGCTCTACGAATAACCATTTTGGTGGTAGTGTATTTTAAATTTCGAACTCATATTACTTATTAATGAGGATTCATGATGCAACAAATCTGATGATCAAAATTAATTTTCGGTCAATTGAACGGTGGATTAAAATATATGAGGTTGAATAACTTCTATTTTGACATACCAATCCTAATTACATAAGTAAGATCATTTGACTTTGATTAATCAATAAATATAAATAATTAAAATTAAAATTAAATAGACAAAAATTTTTATATATTTTTTAGTTCACATAAACATCTTTTTTATTATAAAGTAGGCTAATTAAAAAAATAATTGTCTTCCTACCACCAACCAATGATGTATAATGTAAGTGATAAAATATCATGAGAAACTATCATAATCATAATTTAATTTCATATTTATAAATTATATAATTTCTCCACGGTGCACAGCCTAGTGGCTTCATCTCTATGACAATGTTTAGAAGGTCTCACCTCCCCACGTGCATGTTGTGCATATTTTCATTATTTCTCCCCCTCCCCTCACTGATGTATTATATATCATTTAATGTAGAGGTATTCAAAAAAAATATTTAATTGACATTAAATGATCACCATCATCCCTTAATTATGAGTAAAATTGTGGTGCGTATAATATATTCTGAGAGATAAAGGCTTCTTATTATGATATGTTATAAATAAATTTTTAAAGATATATTATAAATAAATTATATATATGGTGATGTGTAAATTTTTCATTGGATGATGATTCTCATGGGATCCATTCCCATGGAAGAAATTTCTCATGATCCTTAAATTTCAACCTATATCTCATTTCATTGATTATATTCGTCGGATATTTCTTAGATAATAAATATTATTTTACATTATTAATCATATGCATTTGTGGCCTATATATATGATTTTTTTTGGAATAACACACAAAAAAATGATGACAACATAAGCGGTGTTAACAAATCTCAACCTTTATGAACACTTTCTTTTAGTGATGATAAAGGGGTCCTTTATCAGCCCTTTATTTTAGTGATGATAAAAGTTTCCTTTATCAATGCTTTTACTAGTGCTCATAAAGGGGTCATTGATCAACAATAATTAAGGTGTCCTTTTATAAGTGATTTTTTAGCACTAATAAAGAAATATTTTTTAATTTAAAATTTACATATAAAATATTTATATTGATGTGATAATTAAAATTAATATAAATAATTTACAACCAATATACAAAATTGAACTCATAGCATGTTTTCTCTAATGATAATCCTCCATACGAAAGCTTGTCCCTGTAATAAAACTAATGTTCATTTTAGTAACAGTAAATAAAAAAATAAAATAAATATTAATTTTAATGTTATATAATACACATATGATAAATTATATTGCTAATTACTATATATATATATATTAATGATATTATCATTTAATCATGTTTCAGATTGATGTGTGGTCAATTCCTACACATCATTGATGATATATGTATTTTTTTCCTAATTTTTGAAAAAAATATGAGACTGTTTTCTCAGTTTTAACTATATGATACGTGTTTTAAACTAAAATGACACTTTTATATCGAAAACATGCTATTCAATCCATATCAGTCACAACATGCATCATATTGATGTGTGATCAATTCATATATGTTGAAAATTAATTCTAGATCATTGTCCTCAATTTTGAAAACAATCTGATCTCCTTTGCTCAGTTTTGGTTTCTCAATATGCATTTTAAAATAAAATGACACATTTATATTAAAAAATTTCACTTCAAGTCATATAAACCATATCATGTGTCATATTGATGTGTAATCAATTCCTATTTGTCAAAAATGATTTATGGATCGATGTCGAAAATTCTGAAGATAATATGTGCTCATTTGCTCAGTTTTGGCTATGTGATGCACATTTTAAACAAAAATGATACTTTTATATTGAAAACAAACACATTAATTCATATTAATCACATACTATGTCAGATTGATATGAGGTCGATCCCAATATGTCACAAATGAATTATTGATCTTTTCCCTAATGTTTGAAAAAAAATGAGCTTGTTTTCTTGGTTTTGGCTATGTGACATGCGTTTTAAAATAAAATGACAATTTTTTATTGAAAACATTCAATTTAAGTCATACCTATCACGTCATTTGTTAAATTGATGTATAGTAAATTCCTACCAATAAAAAATGAATTATGGACCATTTTCTTAAATATTAAAAACTATCTGAGTTATTTTCCACAGTTTTGGCTATGTAGTGCATTATAAACTAAAGGACTCTTTTATATTGAAAACAAATTATTTGAGTTATACCAACAATATCATGTTTCGAATTGATTTTTGGTCAATTCATACATTTCATAGATTAATTATTATTTGGTTTCATAGTTTTTTTAAACAAACCGATCCCATTTACTTAGTTTTGACTATGTGATGCACATTTTAAACTTAAATGGCACTTTTATATTGAAAACATTCACTTCCAGTCATACCGGCCACATCGTGTGTCATATTGACATGAGGTCAATTACTACATATCAAAAATTACTTATGGATCATTTTTATAAATTATAAAAATAATATTAATGTTTTTCTTGGTTTTGAGTATGTCACATTTGTTTTGAACTAAAATGTAAATTAAAAACTAAAAAAATACACTTCGGGTCATAGAGAGCACACCGTGTCTTAGATTGTCATGTGGTGGATTATTAAACATAAATTTTTTGTTATGGATTATTTTTCTAAAGTATCAAAATAATATGAATGTCTTTTCTTAGTTTTGAGTATGCAGGTTTTTTTAAACAAAATTTTTAATTTTAAACTGAAAACATACACGTTGAGTCATATATATTACATCATATTTCAGATTGAAATATGATCATTTCATACATGTCACAAATGAATTAAGGTTCATTTTATTAATGTTTAAAAATAATCTGATCTCGTTTTCTTGGTTTTGGATATTTTATTCCCGTTTTAACCTAAAACAACCATTCTATATTGAAATCATGAACTTTGCGTCATACCTACAACATCGTTGATCGGATTTATGTACGGTCAATTCCTAAAGATCAAAAATGAATTAAGGATCATTTTACAACCTTTTAAAAACAATATGATCTCCTTTTATCATCATTTATATATGATAAATCTTTTAAACTAAACGGGCACTTTTATATTGAAAACATGCGCTACAAATCATGCCAACCTCACCATGTTTTGGACTGATGTGTAGTCGATTCCTACCCATATATGTAAATTAAGATTTTTTTTACTAATTTTTGAAAATAATTCATGATCATTTTCTTTATTTTGGTTATGTGACAAGTGTTTTAAACTAAAATGGCACTTCTATATTGATAACATTCACTTCAAGCCATACCGGCCACATCACGTGTCATATTGTCATGTTGTTTATTCCTATATATAAAAAATGACTTATGAGACATTTTCCTAAAGTATGAAAATAATTTGATTGTTTTTTCTAAGTGTTGAGTATGTAACTTGTATTTTGACCATAATTGTAAATTTTAAACTAAAAACATACACTTCGAGCCATATTGGAAAAAATTTCTATCTGATTGAGGTACATTTGATTCATACACATCATAAATGGGTTATGGATCATTTTTATAATGTATCAAAACAATATGAATTTTTTTTCTCAATTTTGAGAATCTAGGGTGTTTTTTGAACTAAACTTTCAATTTTAAAATAAAAATATATGCTTCAATCCATACCAGGTTCACTATGTATCATATTGAGGTGTGGTTGATTCCTACATGTCAAAAATAACTTATGGATCATTGTTCTAATTTATCAAAACAATTTGAATGTGTTTGCTCAATTTTGAGTATGTCACATGTGTTTTGACCTAGAATGTCAATTTTAAATAGAAAACACACACTTCAAGTCATATCAGACACACCATATATCATATAGAGGTTGTTGATTCTTACATGTCAAAAATAAAATATAGATCATTTTATTAAAGAATCAAAACAATATGAATATGTTTTCTTGGTTTTGAGTATGAAATGTGTGTTTTGAACTAAAATGTAATTTATAGACTAAAACTTACACTTTGAGTCATACTAAGAAAAATGTGTATAAGATTGAGGTACAGGTGATTGAGGTGTGGTTGATTCCTACACTGTTTAAGACAATGTTCAGAATTGATCTTTTTAGAAGTCATATTTGGCCTTAAACTATAGAAAAATTCCTTAGTATATGATAGACTCTATTTGAAATGTACAGTCTCTTTTAAAAATGAATTGAAGAAAATTAGTGTGATCATAGATTTTATATATGCATCCTTATAATTCACTTTATTTTTAGGCAACATGTGGTTTCCTCTCCATTCTGAAATGAACATGTTTTCAATTTTCCTACTTTTTTTAAATAGTTGAAATCAAAGTATGACTTCCCACAATATTTTTGAAGAAATAAGTATTAGATAAAAGTGATTAGGAAATTAATTTAAAAATAGTAGATAAAATGATGAAAAAATTAACTAAATAAATAGTAGAAATTTACTTTTTCATGATGCTTGTATAAATTATTGAACCATTTACCTATATAAATTATCTCTATTGTAGAATTGAAGTCCAATATCTCACGAGCATGAATATCTTCAAACATGTTACTAGATCTGTCAGAATCTATAGAGTGTAACCCTTCATTATAATTATACTTGAGAAAAAAGTTCCAAAATATTATATGATCATTCTAATAATAATTATTTACATCCCAAATGTATCTCTAAGGTCATATCATGTACAAGATCACAAAAATAATAGGTAATCACCTAAATTTGATGTTGGAAAACATTCTAGCACGACGTAATTTTACAAATCATCTCTAAACAAATTTACTTCTTATTTTGAGTTTGGAGATTTCTGGAAATATTGTTAGTAATGAGAAAATATAGATAAACAAATGATTAAGAAATATTTTTAAGGAGATTATAATTACCATTGTAAATTACCTGTTTGGGGTTGTTATTATTTTGATGGTATATGATACCCTTCATATATTTTCAAAATGTAATATCCACAATAATTATCATTATATTATTTTTTTATACTGTATAAACATTGATCAAAATAAGTAAATTATTTTGAAATATGTTTTTATATTTAAATCTTACTATATATACCTTAATTTTTTTTATTTTAAGAAATCAATAGGCTTATTATGTTTAGTAACCGACCTCATACCATGATTTATTCTATATTTATATATCTCCCTATCAAAAAAAATTCTCATTAAAACACAAAATGAAACATATAATTCATATTTTATCATTAAAATATTGATTTTAGTGTATTAAAAATTCATAACAATCATCATGTGTGGTCAATTTGATGGAAATCCATGCATTAGATAAAAGAAATATTTGGGATATAAAAATAGATTTCAATTAGCATCCAACACTTTCTAAAAAACAAAAAAAGTAATGAAAAAAAAGAAAAATATATTTTATATGATTAAATTAAAAAATTTTACCCGAGAATTGTAGGAATTAAAAAGTGTCTATCATCTTATATTTTCTTCACAAACGCTACTCTTATTTTGTATTTTTTGTTTTCAATTTCTTCCATTTAAAAAGAAAATTTGTTTGTAGAAATGATATAGTGATTAATGAGTCTAAATGTTTTATCATAGGATTTTCCCTTTATATTGTAGTAATATATTTTCCTATTGAAAATATGAATAGTTATTAACTATAATGAGCATAGTAGATCATTTTTTTGGACAAAAATATTAAGAAAATATACCACATGTATGTATTCACAACCAATACTCCCAACCATTAAAACATGGTAATATCGTTTATAATATCCATCCTTAGCATGTATATACCAAAATTTCCAAAAATTTCTTTTTCATATTGTATGTATGAAATATTTATATCTTTTAAGGGGTTGTATACTTGAAATTGTATTGTTAATATAAGAAGCAATGGAACTGGTGGGGAGAAGGTACACCCAGAAGGTCCTTTTTTTCTTAGTGTATTCACATGATTTTCTTGATCTAACATTTTATTCCCCATTATTTTATCCATATGTAATACCATGAATTATTTTAAACCATTTTTCATCAACTTTTAAAGGTTTTTAATTTGAAAAAAAATGTTAAGGGTATACCTCATGTAACTTTGAAATATTATATGGACTTTCTATGAAAGCTACAATAGAATCATTGACCATTGTAACATCTAAATCATCAAGAAGAACCGGAAATTAAACTATAATCTCATGGGATACTTCAATCCTCACTTTCATGTGATCTTTTGGGAGTTCTTTGTCTTGTATAATGTCTCCTATGATATTATACATTGTACCCATCGCAATAAGGCGGTGTGTGGGTGTTAATAAATATAAATCACATATAACTTGAAACTATAAAATTTTAGTAATATAATGTTATCAGAAGTTGTTTTATTTACATTTAGGATAAATATTAATGAAAAAATTGATTACCTTGGGTAAGGTAGATAGTTAAGCGGAATGGATAGAATCAAATCTAGTGGGGTCATTTGGCTCTTTATGTACTAATATATTTTACACTACTGATTCACTTTGATCTTTTTTTCTTATATTGATCCACCAAACTGAAGAAAACAATAATATATTTCAATGAATATATCTGTGATTAATGTTCTATTATCATATCATATGTATCTCCTTTTATCATTTTCTTCTCAAAAATATTTTTTAGGTGACAATCCAAAACATGTACCTCCAACGTGACCATATTGTTTTAGCTATTTCAAAGCTATTGAATATAGTTTTTCTTCATCTGTAATTCATTTTGATTCTCAATTATTAAAAGTATAAAAAAATATGAAAATAAATAGATATTTTTATGTAATATTTTTATAAATAATAAAAAATTTCTATTATATCATACTTACACATGCTACCTTGCTAGTGTGTTTTAATTAAATAGTATGTTCTCTATATTTGTATAGGAATCCTTCCATAGAACATGATGTGGGATGTAAGTTGATTCATATTTTTATTTATCAATACTATAGTTCCAAAGAATCTAATTAAAACTGAGAATGGGTGGTTGAATCAGTTGTTTTACTTTTTATATGTTTCAAAAACATTTCAAAACTTAACACCTGTAACTTGTTAAGATTTATTTTATTATTATATTTTCTAAAAACTCATGCATGAAAAGGTAGTAATGAAAGTAAAGAACACAAGATTTACAAGGTTTGGCCTTAGTGTGAGAAACTACATCCTTTCCATAGCCACTCCTGTGGGTCTATAGAAATACACTATTATGAAAAAGTGAATACAACTTGTTTCAACTCCCATTAGACACCTTCTATCTCCCAATAAGAATGATTATAATGAATTATGTTAGTTTAAAAGTTTTATTACAAAAAAATTGAGCCAAAAAAAAAACAATAAGGCTTTCTTCACTTTTATCCACAAAATATTAGTTTGGATTTTATTTTTTGATATGATTCTCTCAATCTGATAAGGTCAATAGGATTATCCCTTAATCAATTTTAAAAACTAAAAATCTACTTAAATTATCAATACAATCTTCTTTAGTCTGATTGAATCAATCCAATTGACTCAATATGAGAATTCTCAATATGATTCTCATGTCTGGTAAACAAAACATTCAAGTGTCGGATCTTCTTTGGAGATCTCAACCCGGAAAGAACTTTCACTCAAATTCTTCAACGATCTGATTTTTACACCTAATTAAAAGTTAAAAACGAACAAAATGATCTAACAAAGTATTTATAGGTGACTTAGAAAATAAAATAGGGAAACTTGAAAACTTTCCTAGCTTCATCGATTTTCAAAAAATTCAAATAACAATCACATTTAAACTTCAACTTTGACTTCATAAATCCTCATCATATTTCTCTGAGAATTATGCAAAATTGAATTTCAAGTATGACCTCTTAAAATATTCATAAAAAATCTAGAATTTTATTTTTGATACTTTTTGTAATCAGATCATTACAATATTTCTTTATTTCTTAGCTTATTATGAATCTATTTCATTCTCAACTTATTATGAATCTGTTTACTTCTCAGCTCATTGTAATTTTTGTTTCCTTCTCATCTCATTACAAATTATATTTCCTTCTCACTTCATTATAAATTTTGTTTCCTTATCATCTCATTACAATTTCTGTTTCATGCTCAACTCATTACAAATTTTTTTCCCTCTCAACTCATTATCAATTTGTTTCCTTCTCATCTCATTAAAATTTTTATTTCCCTCTCATCTCATTATGAATTCGATTTTTACGTTAAATATCTATGAATTATGTTTCCTTATCAACTCATTATGAATTTTGTTTCCTTTTCATATCATTAAATTTTTTGTTTCTTTCTCATCTCATTATAAATTTTGTTTCCTTATCAACTCATTATGAATTATGTTTCCTTCTCAGCTCATTATGAATTAATTCTCTACTCTGTAACTTTGAAATTATTCAAACTTCATAAGCTTTAAATATTCTAAAAATTTTCAACTTCTGAGTCTGGTACTTCTAGAATCGATATAATATTAACAACTATTCCA
Organism: Viscum album; assembly: GCA_963277665.1. Classification (NCBI taxonomy): domain Eukaryota; kingdom Viridiplantae; phylum Streptophyta; class Magnoliopsida; order Santalales; family Viscaceae; genus Viscum; species Viscum album. The sequence continues at coordinate 1,766,749,095 of OY728142.1, read as the reverse complement.
TTTATACAAAGGCTTTATCATGATTATGTTTCATGATTTATGAGAACTTCATGATCAACAATGAATCATCTGAATTTGATTAGAAATTTTGAAAACTTTCTATCTCCTAACTTCACAATATTATTTTATAACTCTTCAGCAACAATAGAACTTCTTCAAACATAAAAATTTTTCTTTCTAACAAATCTCATTACGATAGAATGGGCCCGATTCCTGAATAATAAAAAAATTATTATTCAAAAATTTTAGTTTTCAAAAAATACAAAAACTTTATTAAAACAATTTATCACAAAGGTTCTTCAATATCCCCTTTGGATTTGTTGAAAACCCTCATTAAAAACTTTTAAAACTCTCAATTTTTTTCAAAACTCAAATTTTGTAAAAAACTCATTTTTTTTGACTTTTATCAAAACATAACCTTTCTCAAAATAGAGTTTCATAACACCACACTACTGAATAAAGTAATGTTTTTAAACAAATTTCATCCCACGGTGGAAGGAAAATTTTGTGTCCATTTAAAGATAAACTTTCCCTCACTTTTCTTTTTCTCTAAATTTTCGTTTTCTCTCCCCTTTTCTTTTTCTCTCCCCTTTTCTTTTTCTCTCCCCTTTTCTTTTTCTCTTCCCCATTTTATGATAACCATGGATTTAGATTTATAAAATAAAGATAAGTAAAACCTTCTTATAAAGTATAAAGTTGTTAATTCTTCCCACCCTTTGTCAACATAATCCAAAGCATGGTGGGGGTTATTCCTTAAGAGGTTTAGGAAGACATGGGAGGAGACTGAACATAAATTTTTAGCCTCAATTATATAAATCCTTATTTTGGTAATTCTTTTGTAAAGATATCATAAATATGATGTTTGGTTGAAATGTATTCTAACAAAACATCTACAACAACAAATTTATCTCTTATAAAGTGAAACTTTATATCAACGTGTTTTGATCTTTAATGTTGGATAGGATTTTAGAAAAATCAACTGCACTATGAATAACATAAAGTGTATTTAATGGTTTAGAAACCTTTTCTTTAAAATTTTCCAGCTGAAATTTCATCCAAAACATTTGAGTACAAGCCTGAGTAGCTGAAACATATTTGGATTCAGTTGTGCTCAAACAAACTAAACATTGTTTCTTAAAATGCCAACTCACACAAAATTCACCCAATAAAAATTTTCTTCCTGAGGTTGATTTTCTATCATTACAATATTTATCCCAATCTGCATCAGTATAACCTGGAATCTTCATCTCATAATTTCTTTTATATAAAAACACATGTGAAGTTGTTCCTTTGATATATCTCATAATTCTAATTGATTCCAACATATATTATTCTTTTGGATTACTTTGATACCTAGAACACAAAGTCACAACATAAACAATACAAGGACTTTAGGCTATAAGGTAAAGTAAACTTCCTATCATCTTCTGAAAAACTTTCTGATTCCCACTTTTCTAGACTCATATTTACTCAACTTAAATCTCACAGATATAGGACTAGTAAATTATTTGGATTCTTCCATCCTAACCTTCTTTGAATATTCCTTGGTATACCTTTCTTTAGGTAATAATTTTTTTTTATTTTTTTTGAACTTGTACACCAAGGAAAAAGTTAATTCTCACAACATTAACATTTTAAAATTCTTATTCATTTCTTCAGTAAATGTTTTAAAAATATATTCAATATCCCTAGAAAAAATTATATCATCCACATAAACAATTAAAATCAGATCTTTGGTGTCAAAATAATTCACAAATAAGTTTCTATAAACTTTTCCTTTAGAAAATTTATCATTCTAAAAAGAATTTTTACATTTTGAATACTAATAACATGTAGCTTGTTTTATCCCTTACAAATCTTCCTTCAGTTTACATAGATTTGATAAAGTTTGTAATTATGTGGCCACTTAAATAAATATTCTTATAGTTTATAATCTTGAAACTAGCAAAAAAATTTCTTCAAAATCCACACCTTCCACCTATTCATAGCCTTTATAAATAAGCCTGAATTTGTTTATTGAAACTTATCCATGTTAATTTAATTTGTTTCTATAGACCCACATAGTTTCGATAAAAATTTAATTTGAAGGTTGTGAAACAAGTTCCCATGTTTCATTCTTATCAATATTATCCAACTCTTCATTCATAGAATCCAACCATTAATTGTGTTGTATAGCTTCTGAAACTGGTTCTGGTTCAACTTTTGAGTTACGTGAAGTTTGATTATCTAATCTTAAATTTCTTCTTGTTTGAAATAGAGCCTTCTGATTTCCAATAATGTTTTCAGACATAACATGTTTTTGTAAAGTAGGAAATTTCAAAGTTTCTTTAGCAACCGAACTTTCCTCATCACATGTTTTTTTTAAATCTTGAAAATGATGTTTTGATTTACTTTTACTATTATTGGAAATCTCCAGTTTAGCATCCTATGCATTCTCAACAACTTTTGTTATGAAAATTTTATATTCAATTACTTTCACATCATATGATTCCACCATCATTTGTAAACATTTTTTCATGTTTTTATACCCTAGATTTCCAAGTCTTAGGTGTCACAACTTATTTTCATCTTTAACCCTTAAGTAGCATGAGTTATTAAATTCTCTTATTTAGAATAAATTTCTACTAGTTTTTTCTCCTTTTGTAATAAATTTACAATATTTCAAAATTTTGATAACAAAAGAATATTTTCTGAAGATTACTTATTCTCCATCATCAAAAAGTTGACTTAAAATAATTATTTTATGTTTTATCTCATCAATGAATACAACTTCCTTATATTTTAACTTTTCTCCTTCAATTATAACCGTTCTAATTCCTCTAATTTTTAAGGAACTATCATTACCAAAAGTAATTGCTCCTCCATCATGACTTTCAACATGTTGCAAGATTTTTATACCACCTATAATATGTGAATAAAAACCACTAACAAGTATCCATAGTTTGTTCCTTTTACTTGATTTCAAAGCTGTCTCAACAACAAAATATCTTTCTCTAACTTTCGTCTTTATAGATTACTTTAATTTACTATTGTAAGAAACTTCTTCCAGAAGGAGTGTAATAAAATTTTTTGGCATGATGAAAAGCATTATCACACCTTCTATAAAATTATTCTAGGAATTAAAATTGATTTCTTGTTGTAAAGTCTCTAACATCTTGAGAATTCACTTTTTAAACTTTTTTTATGTTAGGAAAGTTACTCATTCAACTTCCACTATTTCTTCCACCTTTCTCAAATATCCTTCCAAATAGAGATAAGTTGTGACAAATATTATAAGCTCTATTCACATAGATTATATGACACAAGAAATATCCATCAAATATTGACTTTTTTATTTAAGAAATATCTTTCTATATAGAAACATTACTGAGGTTGGTAACTTATTTCAGCTCTAACATACTTAGGACGTGAACCATATTTCCTTCTAGGTGATTTTCAACTTTTGTAGATGTGATAGGTTTCTCACATCCTTTTTCCACCCAATATTTCCCAATACATTTTCTAAAACCTAAAATGCTAAAACAATATGATGAAAAACTATTTTTGGTGGGTTAGTATTTCACCTGATTCTTGATTTGAGCTTTATTAACAACTTTAGAAGTCTTAAATTTTACATTTAAGGTTTTTTTGAAGTTTTAATTCATATTCCTCAAGGTATTTTTTGACTTTAGAAGTTTTTATTGAAATGTGTTAACTTCTTCTTCCCTAAACACCAGCTTCTAACTGATATCTTCAACCATATTTCCTTAGTTCAGAAATTATATGTTTGTAACTTAAGATCTTTTGAATTTACTCATCCTCCTACTTGATGAAATATTTTTTTACTTCAGTAAATTATTCACAATATTTCTTTATCATTCCGACTTCTTTCTCGATAGATTTATTTTTCTTAAGACATGAAAGAAGTTCTATTCTGAGCTGCTACTCTATATATGATTCTTTACCTCCTTCTTCTTCACTATTTGAGGAGTCTTCAAATTTCTAAAATTTTTCAGTGAAGGCTAGGAATTTTTATGAAATTTCACCATCTAAATAATTTTTTTCTGTTGAGTTTGATACATATTTCTTACTCAACATACTTATCTTGTTCCCAGTGATCTTCTTTTTGGATTTTTTGGATGGATTTTATTCTTTAAAACTTTTTTTCCACTTCTTTTATTGTGGGTTTTCATTAGAACCATATCGATATTCACTAAATTTATTCTTAGGGAAATTCATAGCAAAGTTTCCAATTACAACACTTTAAAAAAAATTATAGGAAGTTTACCACCATACTTTCCTCTTATTCATTGATAGTTCTTGGATATAAGAGACATGATTTTATCCACTACCAAAAAATAGGGCAAGGGAAGCGCTGCCCTTTATCAGCGCTAAACAGAAAGTGCTGATAAAGGGTTACACCTTTATCAGCGCTATATAAAAGCGCTGATAAAGGTAGATCTTTATAAACGCTAAAAAAGTGCTGATAAATGAATGTTTTATCAGTGGTTTTATTTTAGAACTGATAAAACATACCTTTATCAGAGCTTTTAACGAGAGCTGATAAATGTTTTGTCGGTTTTTATTTAATAACCCTAACAGGCCATCCTCGCTTGCACGCGGTGAAGCTCTCGCGGAAGCTGAACTAGGCCCCTCGCTGCGCGACCTCGTCCTTCTCATCCTCCTCCTTCCTCCTCCTCATCCTCCTCGTCCTCCTCCTCCTCCACCGCCGCCGCCGCCTCCACCCCCGCTCCCGCTACTGAGACCGCCTCTGCATCTGCCTCTGCCGCCTCCAACCTCGCTGCCGCGACCGTCACCGCCTCTGCCACCGCCGCCGCCTCCGCCTCTACCGCTGCCGTCACCTCCACCCTCGCTTCCACAATCGCCGCTGCCTCGTTCTCCTCCTCCTCGTGCTCTCAAGGTGGGATGTGAGTTCCATGTATGGTAATCCCTTGGTATATTATTTATATATTGTGTGTGTGAGGACCAAATAGTGAATATAGATGTGAGATAGGAATGATACCATATCTTGAGCCTAATTCCAGTAAGGATTTCCATAATAGATAGTGTGGTCTTAATGTTATTATGATTATGTCTAGGGATGTGATTCATAATTAGTGATGAGTGTTGAAATAAGAGATGTTATTGATATTTAGCAACACAAGTGGGTTCTTTGTGAATGATGTGGAATTGGATACCCTATAGGTTCCATAGGGATATATTGACTCTAAGATGAAGTATATGGTAATTGGTTAGTTATGATGGTTCACATGTGTGAGAGGTCTACCAAGGTTATGTGTGATGACTTCTGTGGATAACCAACCCTTGTTTTCATTTTTTTTTTATTTTGAGTTACCATGGGTGGTAAGTTCTACCCCTTCGAGTTGAATATTTATGTATGAGATACAAAGGAAATAGTTTTTAATCTTATGGTTATATGGATTCCCAAAGATTATCCCAATGGAAATGATGATGGATCCATATTAATTTTCATCACATAGCATAATCTCATAGTTATATGATTAGACAAAGATGAACCCATAATACAAAACATATCACCTAGTATGTCTGTCACATATACAAATAAATAAATTAGAAAAAAAAACATGCTACAAAGCATAAAGGTACCATTAAATACTTACATTGGGCAAATTGTTTTAGAAATTGTTTATCTTCATCCATGCCTTGTACTTGCACCCATGAATTTGAAGGTGAGTATGCGTACACGATAGTTGACCTTCTTAGAGAAGAGTTTCTGGAAGAGTATAAGAGACATGAAGAAATGAAGATCATTAGAGTGTTGGAGAAAATGTGGTTTCTAAAAACAATGTGGAAATCGGCTTGTGCAACATGGCCTAAGTTACAACTTGCAGGTATTGTAACTTAGGCAGTGTTGCACAAGCCGATTGCCACAATGAATAGCAATGATCATTCCAAAATGCATTTACACTGAAACCACATTTGCTCCAACACTCTAATGATCTTCATTGCTTCATGTCTCTTATATTATTCCAGAAATTCTTCTCTAAGAAGGTCAACTATCGTGTACGCATACTCACCTTCAAATTCATGGGTGCAAGTACAAGGCACAAATGAAGATAAATAATTTCTAAAACAAGTTGACCAATGTAAGTATTTAATGGTACCTTTATGCTTTGTAGCAAGATTTTTTCTAAGTTATTTATTTTTATATGTGACAGACATACTAGGTGATATGTTTTGTATTATGTGTTTATCAGGAGTCTGTATGATTTCCTGTTTCCACATTTCATTTTAAATAGCATGTTGTAATTATATATTTACTGTACCCTAATGGCTCAAATAGTCAGGCATATTGTAGATGTTTCTAGAATGCTGTAGGATTCTTTTCCCCAATAGTAGTACATTTTTAGGATGTTCTCACTGATGAGGTATAAAATTTACTTCTTAATAAAGAGATAAACTTTATAATCTAGTTAGTTTTGGGAGAAAATTCAGTTTCTATCACAATTTCTAAAATAACACCAAAAGAGCATCAGTTGTTTGAATTAAAATTTGATGATATAGAATATAATGGTTTCATATGGAATAGTACATTACCGTGGGGTTTTATAGTTCTCTAAAATAGATGGTTGATTGGTATTTATTCTTTTGTTGTACTATTTGATATTGAACCTGATGAGAGTCATGAATATGTATCCTCATCCACGCATTGATAGTCACATTGATCATCTATGATGTTCTATGATCTTCTCCAAGATAGATTTGACATAAGGATACCATTAGATGAGTTGGACATCGATGGACCTACCATGTACTACTTTTAGGAGTAGTTATGGCCTGTATGATTTTTTAGCGATGATTTTTGGTTTAACTAATGCATTGGTTGTATTAAGGGACTTGATGAATAGGATATTTCATCCTTTTCTGGATCAGTTTTTAGTGGTTTTTTTCAATTAAATATTCGTGTACTCCCAACCCATAGTTGATCTTGACCAACATCTTATCATCACCTTGAGTACATTGAGATAGCATCATATTTATTACTATTTCTCCTGTTACTCATTGGTTTCCTCTTGTTCGCATATCATGTATTTTCTAAGGCATCATTCAGTCTTTGTAAGACTAACTTGGAATAAATATGATATATGTAAGATTAAATCATGTATCTTATACATACACGATGTTCACCCTACTGGACACACCATATATATAGATTTTACATGTGTTTAAAGGCATTTGTACCATGATTTGTTTTTATAAAACCCAAAAAATGCTACCTGATTAATTAAAACATAATATTAGGCGTGTTATCGAGATTAAACCCATAAATACGATGAATATGAATAAAGAATGGATGAATGCCAATCGGTTGACAAAAGAGTATGAAGATGGAGTGAAAGAGTTTGTCAAGTTTGCAGAAGATCATGCATGTGACCCTTCTCAAATCCTTTGTCCGTGCTTACACTGTTGTTATTCAAGACAAATTAGTCCAGAGGAGTTCGAAGAACACCTAATCTGTCACTGAATAGATCAAAGTTATACATGTTGGAATAAACATGTGGAAAAAACCAATGTAGGTAGTGACTCAGAGAACACGACATTTTATAGATCATCTAATATGATTAGAAGCATGAACAGTGAAGACGATCGTATGGAGGGTGTGATTACAGATGTGAACGATGATGAAGATTGTATTGAGGAAATGACAAGGACAGTTCAAGATGAACTTCATGATTGCCCAAAATTGTTTTAGAAGTTAATGAGTTGTGAAAAAATGCCATTATATGCTAGTTGCACTAAATATACAACATTGTCAGTCGTATTGAAGATTTATAATTTGAAAACATGCAACAGGTGGAATGACACCAGTTTTACGGAACTATTTTCTCTCCTGAATGACATGCTCCCAAAAGATAATGAACTCCCAAGCCGAACATATGATTCCAAACGAATGATACGATCGATGGGTATGATCTCTAAAAGAATACATGCTTGCCCGAATGACTGTATATTGTTTCATAAGGACCAAAAATCACTTAAACAATTCCCAAAGTGTGGTGCTTCCCGATACAAGAAAGATGATTCTAGTCCTACGAAAGTTGTATGGTACTTTCCAATCATTCCAAGGTTTAGACGCCTATATGGAAGTGAGGAGACTTCAGGACAATTGACATGGCATGCAGATACAAGAATTAAATATGGGAAACTACATCACCCTGCAGACTCTCCTCAGTGGAAGAGAATTGATCACGAGTATCCTGAATTTGGTAACGAGCCGAGAAACCTTCATCTGGCGTTATCTACATATATGGTGAATCCTTTTGGTTTTCAAAGAAGTAGTCACAGTACATGGCTGGTTATGTTGGTAAATTATAATTTACCACCGTGGTTATGCATGAAACGAAAATACATCATGTTATCTATGCTTATATCAGGACCAAAACAACCAGGTAATGATATTGATGTTTATTTGGCCCCATTGATCGAGGATTTGAAAATATTGTGGGATTCAGGTGTTACAATGTATGATGCTTACAAAAATGAACAGTTCACTTTGAAATCCATGTTGTACGGGATGATAAATGACTTTCCTGCTTATGGAAATTTGTCAGGATATAGCATTAAAGGAACTCAAGGGTGTCCCGTTTGCGAACAAGGTGCACAGTCAATTAGGTTGAAACATTCATCGAAAACCGTGTTTCTAGGACATCACAGATTTCTACCCCAACTACATAAGTACTGATCTTGGACGTCATCATTCGACGGAAGTTCAGAGGAATGTACAACACCATCTCCAATAACAGGTGATCAATTGTTTGAGAAAGTGAAAGATTTGGACACTACTTTTGGTAAACCGTTTTTGAAAAACCTTACGAAAACTGGTTGGAAAAAAAGATCAGTTTTTTTGAATTACCATACTGGAATTGTCTGTTTGTCAGAAATTTTCTTGATGTTATGCATGTTGTAAAAAATGTATGTGATAGTGTCATTAGCACGTTGTAAAATGCACCCAACAAAACAAAGGATGGAATTAAGGCTAGATTGGACATGGTTGAGATGGGAATACGGGAAGAGTTGGCACTAGTGAAGGGTGAAAAATGAACATTACTTCCTCCTGCTGCTTACACTCTTTCCAGGCAGGAGAGATATCAATTTTGCAACTTCTTGAATGACGTAAAGGTTCCAGAGGGGTATTTATCAAATATCAAGAACACCGTGTCAATGGGAGATTTAAAACTAAAGGGTCTGAAATTACATGACTGCCATGTTTTGATGAAAGATCTAATTCCTATAGCTTTACGTTTCATTTTTCCCAGGAATGTACGCCATACATTAACAAAGATTTGTTTCTTCTTCAAATCTATATGCAGCAAAGTTATAGAACCAGCGAAATTTCCAACTATGGAAAGAGAAATTTCCGTCATATTATGTGAATTGGAAATGTTCTTCCCACCGACATTTTTCGATATGATGGTTCATTTGATGGTTCATTTGGTGAGAGATATTAGACTATGTGGTTCTGTACATTATAGATGGATGTACCCCATTGAATGGTATATGAAGATTTTGAAAGGGTATGTCAAAAACTGAAGTTGGCCAGAGGGTTTATTGCGGAGCAATATGTTGTTGGGGAAGCTGTTGAATTTTGTACCAAATACCTGTCTGGTGTGGAAATTGTTGGCCTACCGAAATCTCGTCACAATGAGTGGCTTGAGGGTGAATGAATTTCTGGAAGAGAGGTTTTCACATTCAATATTACAGATCGGGAGCAGGCCCACCTTTACGTTTTTCATAACAGTTTCGATGTTGACCCATATGTTCAAACCCACAAAGAAATTCTTAGGCGTTTGAATCCTTCTAAGTCTTAAAAATGGATATCAGATACACATAATCGACAGTTTATAGGATGGTTTCGAGACCATATTTTTAAGCGGTTAGATGAAAATCCATATTCAATTTCAGAATGACTTCGATGGCTGGCCGGAGGAGAAAGCGTGTACGTATTATCTTACAATGCTTATGCAGTTAACAGTTATACATTCTATACTAATGAACATGATGAAGACAGTACCATGCAGAATAGTGGGGTTACACCTGTGGTTGAGGTGATGCATGTTTCCAATGCTAAGGACAAAAATCCAATTTATGCGAATATGTCATACTTTGGCATCATCAAATGAATATGGGAGTTGGATTATACGAAATTCAAAGTGCCGATTTTTCAATGCTAGTGGGTTGATTACAGGAGTTCTGTTAAAATAGATGAATTAGGATTCATGAATGTTGATATCGAAACAAATTACTTATTGTTTTCGATGTTTCTATAGTGTCCAAAACAAACAAACGAAAAGGACTGTGGTTATTATGTTTGTAAATTTATGAAAGAGATCGTATTTCATCAACAAACTAGCATCCCTGATGAGGTATTTTCGAAAATAATTACGAGTTCATTTAAAATATTTATTAATCCTTTGTGTATTTATATTTTTTCATTACTACTATGACTGTCACAAAAACTCATATTCAGAAGATGATATACATGTTTTTAGAAATGAATGGGCAACATACCTGATAGAAGATTGTACAAAAATAGGATGAAGGTGAATTCCTACTACTTATGTTATCTATATATGATCATTGATTATCCTCCAACCTTTATTGGTGAATTGAGAATGCTCTAATGTATTGAAATCTTAATTTATTACTCATTGTTTTCTATCCTCGGATTCATATTATTGATCTTTGAACAAATCAATATTGAAGTAATGCATGATGGTGTGCAGTGCATATGGGGTGAACGACGAAACCACCGAGGATCAACAAAATCCATTTTCTGTATCTCATTTGTTTGAACTTGTATTTGAGCACATGTGTTGTTGTTTATCTTTCACAATTATTTCTAAGTAGATGCATGAGATAATCAGTATTATTGAGGGATTTTTTGGAACCAAAATATGTGTCCCAGGATAATTCAAGTAAGGGAATGGCTGGTTGAGATGAAATCCAAGCTCAAACGACCAGTACATCATCAAAAGAATCAACCCTGTGATGCACCATCATGTATATTCAGGTCCTCGTGATGTTTTGAGGTGTTTATGGAAGGTATGGAGAGTCTGATAAGCCCCATGGCCACCATAAATAATGTTTACAGACAACTCCACAAGATTTTTGTGCCTCATGCCTCTTTACAAGGATCACGCCATTCACATGGTCCATCTTAGCACGTATGTCCCATTCATCCCATTGCTACTCTTGGAAGAACCTGAGAATCTGACAATGCATAAGCCCCACAAGACCCATACTCATCCAACCAAGAGTATTCCTAGTGTGAAGGGAAGCTAACCATGGGTAATACCCACAACATACCTCTTTTAAATATATGGTTTTTGATCCTTGTATTCTAAATAGGGTACATAGGAAGCCTCCATGAGGTTAAATCCCAACCAATGGTAAACCATGGTGACCCCCTCACTGGGGTACACCTTTGCTTATTTTCCCTCCTGTATTTCCCTTAGTGGCGTCCAAATAATTCTTCAAAATGAGCAACCCTACCTTTATGGGATGCACCACACTTGGGTTAGACCTCATTGGGAATTTTGATCCATCTATAAGGTAAACATTCTAGGTGCTCTCTCCTAGAGATGTACCTACCTGATCCACCTTTATACATGTTTTGATCCACCCGGGTCTTACATCTCTGTAAGACATTAAATCACGACCCTTTATCCTTGTGGGATGTTAAACTCATGGAATACAACAAGTTAAACATGGGGTTCCATTAATATATTCAATATTAATGTTTTATCAGTCCATATTAAGGTATTGTGGAGGTGTGGTTTTATGTTTTCCAGTAGATTTCGGAATATTCCACGCTTTATGTAGGTGATTCTATGCTTTTACATTATATGATGATTTTATTATGCTGTATTTGCTTACTAAGTGTACTATATGAAATGTTTGTGTGGTTAAAAATGTGTTATCAAAGGAATTTGGGGTGTTTATAGACTTGAAATTTATTTTTAAAATGAATGCAGTTGTATTTCTTGTGGATTTTTATGATTAAGTCCTTTAAATGTGTTTGAAGAAATGAGAAAGTTGTGTGATGGGTGTTTTCAAATGGATTTAATGTGTTTGTGAATTTTAAAGAGGGTTTTCTTATGATATGTAGAGAGTCTATATATGTGTATTTACATTTAATGAAAGTACATGAGAATGTATTGATATATATGATGTGTATAATGTAAATTGAGCACAATTTCCATACAAGGTATTTTCTTTATGATGTGCAGGGGACAGGGTGAGAGGGTAGGGGTGGTTTTTTGGGGTTGGGGGAAGGGGGAAAGTGGTTGGGGGAAGGGGTAAGAGGGTGTGCTGGGTTCTTTTGAAATATGTAGGGGTTGGGCAGGGGGTGTGTAATGGGAAGGGGGGAAGTGCAGTGGGCAGGGGTGTGCTGGGGAGGGGGCAGGGGGTGTTCAGGGGGCAGGGAGTGTGCAGGGGTAGTGGGTGTGCTCGGGGGTGGGCAGTGTGTAGGGGGTGTGCTGGGGAAGGGGGTAGGGGTGATTCTTTTTTATGGAATGGGGGGACATATATCCATGTTCTACTAAACATTGGGCCATTTGATTATTATAGATGATTAGCCCTAACCATGCACCAATTTCGTTAATTGGTTATTTTATGTTTTGTGCCTCACTAGTAAAACTCCATTTACCAACCCCATTCTTTATTTCATTATTGTATTACTAACATAATATTTGTTTTATTATGTAGGTGAAATATTTTTCCTCAGTTCGAATGCTTTGTTCGGAAACCGCCGCCATAGACGACAATTTTTTAGAGCGAATGGATGCAAAAAGGATGGAACATCATTGTTTTTTAACTGTTTGTTGGATAAATGTAATTGTAACCAAATTAAACATTTTTTGAAATGTATATAGAAGTGTGTTGTTTTGTATTCATGATTTCAAGTAAATGTATGTATCATTTTTGTTCTTCTGTGCTTTGTCTGTGGGTGTTATGTGTGCTGTGTGCAGGTTTTGTTTGAACTATGTGCAGGTGCTGTAATGTGTGCAGGTGTTGGGCAGGTTCTGGTTTTGGATAGGATCGTTGGCCTTTATCAGCGCTAGTTAAGCGCTGATAAATGGATAATATATCAGCGCTATTTTGAGTGCTGATAAAGGTAGTTTTTATCAGTGCTCAAAATAGCGCTGATATATTATACATTTATCAGCGCTAAAAATAGGACTGATAAATACTACCTTTATCAGCGCTATTTTTAGCACTGATAAAGGGGACCCCCCTTTATCTTCGCCGAGATTAACAACACTTTTTAGCGCTGTTAAAGGCCGTTTTTAGCGCTATTATAAGCTATATTTGTATTAGTGATCATTAAACTCATAATCCTCTTTACCTTCAAAGTCATAAGGATGAACATCTTCAACATCATGAATTTTCAAATTTATCATATCTTAAAAATAGCTTTTATATTTCGTATTATTTGTAAACATTCTATCTTTTCTTATTTCATAAGAAAAAAGAATGTTTTGAAATTTATAAATAGATAAATCATCCTTATATTATAAATAGGAATTTTTAGAATCAAAACTATCTGGAAAATTTCTCATAAGTATCTTCACAATTTTAGAATCTACCAAGATATCCATGAATCCACTGATGTTGCAAATAATTTCATTTACTATGGTGAAGTATTCATCAATAGTTTCTTTGTCTCTCATTTTGATGTCTTCATACTTACTACTCCAGATTTTAACTTTGCTTCCTTCAATTTAGTATACCCTTTGAAAATACTATCCATCTTGTACTATATAATTTTTGAAGTACTAAGACCCATCATATTCTAATAATAATTTTCAGATAAGGACATAATGATTTCATTTATATCCATACAACTAACTTATATATTTCACTAATAAGTAAACTTTATAGGATCATCTTTCTCAATAGGCGGAAAACCAATTATAATGGCATCACTAACTTCCAGGATAATAGATTGGAGATAATAAATCATCCTATTTTTTCATAAATAGTAATTTTTTCTATAAAATGTAGGAATTCCTCTACTATTGACAGAATTTATAAAATCCTTGATAAGGATTAAACATGGAAACCTTTATCTCTAATACTAATTATAGTTCCAAAGGATCAAATAAAAAACAAATCTGGGGGGGGGGGGTTGAATCAGTTGTTTTAATTTTTATAAGTTTCATAAATTTTTTAAAATTAACCCTTTCAACCTATCGAGATTTGTTTCTTTATAATATTTTGTAAAAACTCATGCATGAAAAAGTAAGAACAAAAGTAAAGCACACAATATTTACAAGGTTTGGCCTAATATGTGAGAACCTACATCCTTACCATAGCTACTACCATGGGTCTATAAAAATACACTGTTATAAAGAGGTTAATAAAAATTATGCCAACTCCCATTAGAAACCTTCTATCTCCCAATAATAATTATTATACTAACTCTTGTTAGTTTACAAATTTTCTTACAAAACAATTGAACAAAAAATAATAATAAGACTTTGTTCAATTTTCTCCACAAAATCTCATTATGGATCTGGTTTTTCTCAATTTGATACTCTCAATCTGATGAGGTCAATAGGATTATCCCTTACTCAATTTACAAAACTAAAACTCTACTCAAATGATCAATATGATCTTCTTCAGTCTAATTGACTGAATCCTATTGACTCAATAAAATGATTCTCAATATAATTTTCTTGTCTAGTAAATAAAACATCTAGGTGTCTAATATTATTTTTAGGTCTTAGTTCAGAAATAAATTTCACTCAAATTATTCAGTGCCCCCCTTTTCCACTTACATAAAAGTCAACAACGAAAAAAATGATCTTAGAAAGTAATTATAGGTGACTTAGAAAACAAAAGTTGGAAACTTAAAAACTTTCCCCACTTTCTCAAATTTCTAAAACTCTAAAAAAAACTCACATTTAAACTTCAACTTTGAATTCTTAAATCCTACTAATATTTCTTTAGGATTTATACAAAATTGAATTTCAATTTTGAAATATTCAACTCATCACAAAACTTCCAGAATTTTCTTTTTGAGTCTTCTTCATAATCAACTCATTATAATCTGACTTTATTTATCAGCTCTTTATGATCCATTTCTTTCTAATATTATTATGAATCTGTTTCCTTCCCAACTCATTGTGACTTTTGTTTTCTTCTCATCTCATAAAAAATTATGTTTCCTTCTCATCTCATTAAAAAATCTATTTCCTTATCATATCATTAAGATTTATATTTATTTCCCAGCTCATTACAAATTTTGTTTCCTTCTTAGCTCATTACTAATTTGTTTCCTTCTCATATCATTATTAATTCTATTTCATTTTTATCACATTATGAATTATGTTTCACTTTCATCTCATTGTGAATTATATTTATTTCTCATATCATTTATAATTCTATTTCTTTCTCATCTCAATATGTTTTTTTATTTATTTCACATCTCATTATGAATTTTTTTCCTTTACAGATCATTAAAAATTCAGTTTCCTTCTCAGTTCATTATGAATTATATTTCCTTCTCATCTCATTATGAATTATGTTTCCTTATCATCCCATTATGAATTTTTTTCCTTATCAACTCATTACAAATTCTTTTTCCTTCTCAACTGATTACAAATTAATTCTTCACTCTACATATTATAAATTCTTCAAACTTCATCAGCTTTAAACATTATGACATCTTGCAACTTCTAAGTCTGGTGTTTCTGGAACTGATACAATCTTTCTTATTCCTTCATTTCTACAAAAGATTTTATCATGAGTATGTTTCATGATTTTTGAGAACTTCATGATCAGAAAAGAATCACCTAAATTTTATTAGAATGTTTGAAAACATTATAACTCATGAATTCACAATATTCTTTAAAAAATCTACAGAAACAATAGGATTTCTTAAAAAAACAACTTCTATATTTCAAAAAAATATAATTATGATAGACATGGTCTAATTCCATAATAACAAAAACATTCTTATACAAAAAGTTTAGTTGTCCAAAAATACAAAAAAAATTTAAAAAAAATTATTACAAATGTAATTAAAATTTGTATTTAAAAAATTAAATATGTTGTTTCATATCACATAAAATTTTTATTATAGATTTAAAATACATACCATTTTATTTTCTATTTGATCATACCACATCCTTGCTTTGTGGTATGATTGCATTGGTTTTGTTGCACATTGTTTATTTTTATATCTCCTTCATTCCTTTATAAATTAACAATTTTGAATCAAAGTGAATAAAATAAATAATATCAAATAAAATATTATCAACTGAATTTCATATGAAATGATTTCTCTTCACGATGACTAATGAAATCTTTCCACGTATCATGTTTTATAATGTGTCCATATGTAATTAGTGGGTGTGGCTTTAATTTCCCCTCAACTTTCCTAAGATGATGTTTTGTAAGAAGTGTCTAGAAGCCTTTATGAATTTCATAGTGAACATTAAGACATATTTCTTATGAAAATAATCTGAAATAAAAAAATACTAAAGAGATAATGAAAACTAAATCAACATGTCATTATATAATTTTTTTGATAAAATAGAGAAAGTATATAATAGATTATCTTAATATCTTCCCAAAGAGTTTCATTTAATATAGACTGGAGATGGTTCCACATATCTATATCAATTGGAATATGCATTATCATTGTGACCCCAACATAACTATTGAACATTGACTTGTTTGGTTCAAGAGGTTGGTCACAATGATTCCATCCAAACTCAGAATTTATACCCTTATTCCTTACATTGATAGTTTTATTAAACTCAGTGATACCTTGTCATTTTTATTTTTTCATTAAATTTTTGTTGATTCTATAATAATTTCTCAGTTTCATCATCAACCATCTATTTTTCCTTGGGATTGGTAACATAATCATGTGCATAAGTCATTATCTACCAGATTTTTTAAACATTTAGTTTAGATTATTTAAATAAAGTAGAGAACACATAATATTATGAGGAAAAGGATAGTATATTAAAAAACACATTCAATTTCTCATTGAACTCATTTTTTAAAAGTTTTAAGGTATTTTGATCCTTTATCGAGTATCCAAATACCCTCTTTATTGTCCCCTCTAACATACATGACATTGTCTAGATTGTGACCATTGTGAAATGATTGTGATCTCTAAATGAAAGGTCCATACTCAATTGAATTTAAATATAACATTATAGTTTTTTAGTCACCAATAGGATAATTAACCAATTCTTGTTTGTTGGATCTGAGAAATAAAATATTGTAACTGTTTGTGATGCCATTATGAATGGATCATATTTATATGCTTCCACACTAAAATTCACAGTCACAAAGCCCAATTTATTGACTTTAACTGCACTCAAGTTTTGAACCCATTTTCAATGGAAAATCAGAACTTTAAATTTTGTATAATTGAATTTATATATCTCTTTGATGATGAAAAAATATGAAATATTCGAATAAATTGAATTTATATCCTTGGAACATGATACATGCATCACGTCCTTTAAAAGTGTAACTCTACTTTTTTATCATCGTGTTGCATTCATTTTGTTCATTTTTATATACCATTGTTTCTTATGGAAGTCACTATACCCGAAGATTGATTGTAGGGGTTTGAGTTTTGTACACTCATTAATGTTGGGTTTACTATTTCTAAAAAATCTCTAATGGGTTTTGCTCATAGAGATAAAAACACCCAATGGTTCTTGTATCTGTAATAGATGATGGAACTACTATAAAAAGGTAGGTGCTCTCTAGATAACTTGGAAAAAGATACTTAAGAACTCACATTGGTCGAGAGGATGGGAGGTTAGGCTTATCACACCCTTGGGGGGGGGGGTTATTTCCAACTTCGAGACTCTCTTAAATATTTAAGATATGTTCATGAATCTTTCATTAATCCCCAAGTATGGCACAGATCACTCTTGAATAACAATCAATTATTGAAATGCATGGAACATAGAATCATCTGTATATATATGGGGTTCTTCCTTGATTGAGATGTCTATATGTACCTGAATTTCTACATCAATGGTACCTTATTTCATACAGATTATAGATTCTTTTATCGTTTACTATTATGAAGTTGGTTTTAAGCCACACAGTGGGGAACTCTGGAATCTATCATTATCTAGGGATACATGAGTTATTTTGTTGTCGGGATCATACCCATAATATGGGATTACTGTATATATTTGTGAAAGAAATCAGAACCCTTGTAGTTTGGTGAAACTTAACAAGACACATCATACATTTTAGGGTCATTTGATAAGGAACAAACTGTGTAATTTAATATAATGTGGCAATGACATCTAGGGGAAAGGTGCCTAGTCAAAGTTTGGTGTGAGACTTATGCTGAGGAGTCCCATGGAAACTATAATGGATATGGGCTCCCAAGTTGGAAAAGAACCTATTGGGAATGTGTCCTAGAGAGTAGGGTTGATTTTGAGGTGTTAGGTTTGGACCTCATGGAGGCTTCCTGCATATCCCATTTGGACGAGATTCAAATCCCATGTAGTTCGTTTGTGAGGAACCATGAATATGGAGTTCCTTTGAAGTTTTGTCTCATGGGAGATTATGGACCTTTTAGATGATTGAGTTGAGGATTACACCTAAGTAGGATCTACTGGTGTTTGAGTGGTTTGGTTGGGGTTTACTCCTAAGGAGTATTCCATTGTTTAGTAAAGGCTTACACTTGTAATGATTCAAAAAAGGTGTGAGATCTTGTGGATGTCATGATCACCACTAACCTATAAACACACGTGGTTTATGATCAGTGTGAAAAACAAGAGGAATCGGTGAATCTGGGTGACCACACAATCTATTTTGTCCATTGGTGGATAAATTATAGAACCTGAATAGAATAATAAAAAGATTTGAATATACTCGTCTCCTCTTTTATTTTGGTAAACAATATAGTCAGGCCTGATGATCTATCCAGCTACAACCCAGAAGAGTGAAGAGGATCAATAGTGCCACATCCTACAAGAAATACTAGGGGATTAATCCTTGAGGGATTCCCTTATGGTCATATACATGTATTTGTGGACCCACGCCTATGGAGGCCCTCTAAAGGAAGGTGATAAGAAGATCTGAATGAAAACTATACGCCTGAACATGAATATGACCATGAAGGTTTTATGATTGCACCAATCCTATAATACCACATGATTCATGATTGAATTTCTGAAATAAGATTAAGAAGAAGATCCAACAAACCACACCATCCTTCTTCCACTTTTGGAAGAGACTGGGACGATGGGAGAAGAACGAAGGGATTTGATTGTGTCCCTTCCCTCCCGTCATTGTATCTAGGATAGTCAGATCTGACTACCCAGTTGGATAAATCCCATGAGCATGGAGAAGGAGTAAGGAATAAAGCAATATAGGTCCTTCAAGAAAGGCTAGGGGCTCACCCCATAAGGTATTCCCTAAAATTGGTTCCTAGAGAAGAGAGGAGGATAATGTACTAATCATAAAAGGTAAAAACAAGTGTGATTCTCTCCTTCCCCACTGGAATAGGAGGTCCTTGGTCTTAAAACCGAGAAGGGGGGACATATTCCTATACCTTATGCATGATATATAGAAATCCATGATACTTCCCCCAAGTTCGAGGTCCTTCTAGTTGAAGGGATGCATACCCACATGAACCCTGGGGACTCTACTTATCAAATGGGGTAGGATAGAGACACCATTGATCAAAGGATTGTATATCCAAATGGGATACATGTTGGTGTGACTCTTTATTATTATTTTTGGTTTAGAGGCTTTGGTGGAGGTTTCAATTTAACCCCATTCAGATAAGATATCCAAAGGAAGAGAATCCCTACCATTGAAGGATTGGAATAGGGTTCAAAAGGGGAGATTACGCAGTTCCTGGCATAGTGAGAAAAGGTGCTTCGCACAAGGCCTGAGAGGAGTTGTAAGTGCTTCGTGTAGGGGGGTAGGCCTACCAGAGATGGAGATACCTTGGTAAATGGACCACTTGGGAGACAACACTTGGGAGAGGGATTATCATAGGCACCACGGTTCTCCTCAGGTGTCTCTACAAGGGTCTCATGCAAGTCCCTGATTAGGGAAGCGACCTTCACACTAGTGGATGTCAACTTGAGGGGAGAAGAGGTCCTCACATAGGTGTATTTATGTTTCATTCACTAAATGGAATTTGATCTCACTACCCCCACTATTAATTCTCTATTCTCTAGGGTTTTGTAGAGATACCAAATGGGTTTTTGAGGGCCTAGGTGAAGGGGATGCATGACCAGATCTTGAGGGATTCTTCTGATTTTCTAGTTCTATAAAAAAGGATCCCTAGGGTCCTATTTATAGGAAAACATGGGAAAATGGTTGAAGCAATTACCCTGTATAGATCCATGGTTCTCTTACCCAGCATAGGTACCTCATGTAGTGGAGTTAGTGATTTTATTGCCATGTAATTGGGCTTACGTGAGCCTTCAGGAGCACAAGATGGTGTGCCTAGGTTACTTGTATAGGGATGACTGTGCCTTCTGGTATGTGTAGAAAATGATTCCATCAACCTCTTGGAAGACATGTTTGGTGCACACAAGACCACTTGGGTAGACCCACTACTCCATACTACAGGGGTTGCGCCCCCGTACCACTGCTTGGGATCAATTCTACGTTGCAGTCCTGACCCTTCGCTAATGTCACTAACCCTAATGATAAATGATGGGTCACATCATAAACTTTTTAGGCATAGTTGAGGAGTTTTTTCATCGTGGAACATATAACCCCACCTTTTATTCCCAAACCATGGCCTACTCTTAGATGGAAGTTTTTCTCCTTCTTCTAGCATAAAGACATATTTCTACTCAAACTCGACATTTGGTGTCTAAATAAGGATCACATCATCATTTATGTGGAAAAGGGTATGGAACACATTTCATGGTGTCAACAAACATATGAAAATTAATTAAGAAACTTGTGTAAGATATAAAATTTACATTTGGTCCCCTAGTCATCCCTTGAATTTGTTCGATAATTAAATTCATATTTTCAGATAAATCCTTATAAATATGATCTTGGAATCATTATATAAGTTTTTAATTATGTGTATTTGATATAAATAATTCATCCCTAGATGGATTAAAATGTATAATAATTACTTTTTGGTCTTAAATATATAGATAAACCTCTACACTGTTATGTAAAATGTAAAGGTGAGCTTACTTCTACTATGAGGTGGTAATTGTAACAATGCCTCTTCTAGAAATACCTTCACCCATAAGGCATATGTTGTTATGAGACTTTAGAAGATTGATGCTATCAAAATATGATAGGTAATTGGTACATAATTCAATAGTTCATTCAATAATATATTGATCTGCAATAAAACTATCTGACTAACTATGATTCTTGACATACCCTTTCAAAATATTCATATATCATTCAATGGGGTACATCCATCAATAATGAATATGACCAAATAGTTAGACCTCTATAACCAAGTGAACCATCTGGTAGAACATTACATCAAAGAATTATTATGGGAAGAACATATTTAATTCACATAATATGACTACAATCTCTTTATTCATGATTGAAAACTTTACCTAGTTTATAACTTTACTACATATGGCTTTAAAAATGATGTAGTCATACATTTTTAGTAACAATTAAACATAAAGTGATGAGTATCAAATCTTACATCAAAACATGAAAGTCATGTATATTTTCATTCTTTCTACCCCTCCCCTTACTGATGTACAATATATTATAGAATTTACACGTCTCCAAAAAAATTATATAATTGACTCCAAATGATCACCATCATCCCTTAATTATGAGTAAAATCCTTGTGCGCATAATCCTATCTGAGAGATAAATACATCTTATTATGAAATGTAATTAATATTTTTTTGAAGATATATTATAAATAAATTATATATATGTGGATGAATCAATTTTTCATTGGATTATGATTCTCATGGGCTCCATTCCCATGGATGGAATTTCTCATGATCATTAAATCTCTGCCTATATCCCATGTTATTGATTATATCTGTTTTAACTTTATTAGATAATAAAGATTATTTTAAACCATTGATCATATGTACTTGTTTATTATATATATTTTGTGTTCTGTCGGAATAACACACAAAAAAATTGAAAACATAAGCGATTTTAAAAATTCTTGTCCTTTATCAGTGCTTTCTTTAACACTAATAAAGGGGTCATTTTTTAACAATTTATTTTAGTGTTGATAAAAGTTACCTTTATCTACACTTTTAGTAGCACTCATAAAGGATTCATTTATTAGTGTTGATAAAGGGGTCCTTTTATCAAGGATTTTTTATCACTGATAAAGGCCATGAAGCTGCTGCAGGAGCCATATAACAACACACCCAATCAGAATACAAAAAGGTAGAAATGAATATAAATAGAAAATCATATTAAAATAAAAAAATAACATTTACTATCATTTAAATTAAAAAATTACATAAAAAATATTTACATTAATGTTATATTTATAATTAATCCAAAAAAATACAACTAATACGCAAAATCATAACTCTTATAGCAGGCTTTCTCCAAAGATCATCCTCTATACAAAATATTAACCCTCTAATAAAACCAATGTTGATTTTAGTAAAAGTAGATAAAAAATACACATATTATAATTTATTGTTATATAATCCACATGTAATAAATTATATTATTAATGGTTGTATAAATATACTAATGATATTATCAGTGAATCATTTAACAAATTTATGTACGGTCAACTCATACACATAAAAAATTATTTATAAATAGTTTTCCTAAATTTTGAAAACAATCTAAGCTTTTTTCATAGTTTTTTCTAGGTGATACACATTTTAAACTAAAATGAAACTTTTATATTGAAAACATTCACTTCGGGTCATAACGACCACAATGTTTTTTGAATTTACATGAGGTCAATTTTTAGATGTCACAAATGAATTTTGGATCATTTTTATAATGTTTAAAAATAATCAGAGATCATTTTCTTAATTTTGTCTATGTGGTATACATTTTAAACTAAAATGTCACTTTTATATTCAAAACACACACTTCAAGTCATACCAACCACATCATGTGTCAAATTTATGTAAAGAGAATTTATAAAAGTCACAAAATAATTATGGATCATTTTCCTAAAGTTTGAAAATAATTTGTGCTCATTTTCCCAGTTTTGGCTATGTGATGTGCATTTTAAAGTAAAATGACACTTTTATATAGAAAATATGTAATTTGAGTCATAAAAACCATATCATGTGTCATATTGACATGGGATCAATTCCTACACATCAAAAATAAAATATGGATCATTTTACTAACGTTTTAAAGAAATTGGATTTCATTTTCTTGGTTTTGAAAATGTGACGTGCACTTTAAAGTAAAATGACACTTCTATATTGAAAATGAGCACTTCAAGTAGTACCCGCCACATCATTTTCTGGATTGACATATGGCTGATTATCGTATGTACCAAATGAATTATAGATCATTTTCCTAATGTTTAAAAACAATTCAAGCTCTTTTAATTGGTTTTTCTATGTGACACATTTTAAACTAAAGGAAAATTTTATATTGAAAACACATACTTTGAGTCATACCAATAACATCACATGTTGAATTGAAATGTGTTCAATTCCTACACATCACAAATAAATTATGATTTTTTTATGAAATTTTGAAAACAATCCACACTTGTTTTTGAGATTTTGGATATGTGACACATGTTTTAAACTTAAATGACACTTCTATATTGAAAACACGCACTTCAAGTCATACTTGTCACATCATGTGTTAGATTACGGTGTCATCAATTCAAACATGTCACAAATGACATATGTGTTATTGTATTAAAGTATCAAAGTAGTATTATTTTTTTCTCATTTTTGAGTATGTCACACATGGTTTGAGCTAAAATGTCAATTTTAAACAAAAACATACACTTCTGGTCATATTGGACACACTGTGTCTTAGATTGAGGTGATGTCAATTCCTAAACATCAAAAAAATGTTTTGTATTTTTTTATAAAGTATAAAAACAATATAATGTGTTTCCACAGTTTTGATTATGTGGTGTGTGTTTTGAACTAAACTGTCAGTTTTAAACTGAAAAAATGCACTTTGAGTCATATCTATCACATCATTTATCAGATTGACATAGAATCAGTTACTATACATCACAAATGAATAACAAATCATTTTCCTAATGTTTGAAAATAATATGAGATTTTTTTTATCATTTTTGTTTATGTGATGTGTGTTTTAAACTAAAATAGAACTTCTATAATGAAAACACGCACTTTGAGTCATACGTGAAACATCATTGGTCAGATTAACATTTGATCGATTCTTATATTTTAGAAATGAATTATGGATCAATTTTTTAAAGTTTAAAAACAATTTTATCTTGTTTTTATGGTTTTGGATAGGTGATACATGTTTTAAACTAAGATAAAACTTTTATATTGAAAACACACACTTCAAATCATAACGACCACATAGTGTGTTATATTAACATGTGATCAATTATTAAATATAAAAAATAAATTATGAAATGTTTTCCTATAGTTTGAAAACAATATCATATTTTTTCCCAGTTTTGGATTTGTGATGAAAATTTTAAATTTAAATGGAAATTCTATATTGAAAACACATACTTGGAGCCATATCGGCCACATCATGTTTTGTATTAGCATACATTCAGTTCCTACATATCAGAAAAAACTTATGGATAATTATCCTAATGTATCAAGATAATTTTAATGTGTTTAATCTATTTTAAGTATTTCATTTGTGTTTTGAACTAAAACATCGATTTTAAACTAAAAAAATTCACTTAGAGTCATATTAGGAACACCGTGTATCAGATTGAGGTGTAATTGATTCATAAACCTAAAAAATATGTTATGAATCATTTTTCTAATGTATCAAAATAATATAAATGTTTTTATTTGGTTTTGAGTATTTGGAATGTGTATTGAACTAAATTTTCAATTTTAAACTAAAAACATACGCATATAGTCATAACAAGCATACCGGGTTTTAGATTGAGGATTATTTGATTCCTACATATCTCAAATGACTTATGGATTATTGTTTTAAAGTATCAAAAAAATATGAATGTGTTTTCTTGTTTTTTATTATGTCACATTTTTTAAAACTAAAATGTCAATTTTAAACATAAAACACACACTTTGAGTCATACCAGAAACACCATTTATCATAATGAGTTGTGGTTGATTCCAACATGTCACAAATGAATTATGGATTTTTTTCATAAAGTATCAAAAAAATCTGAATATATTTGCTTAGTTTTGGGTATAGGATGTGTGTTTTGAACTAAAATGTAAGTTATAAGCTAAAAACATACACATAGAGTCATAACTAGAACATTTTGTATTGGATTGAGGTGTAGCTGATTGAAGTGTTTAAGATTCATACACCATTCAAGATAATGTTCTCACGATTGGTCTCTTGTGAATTCATACTTTTCCTTAAACTATAGTAAAATACCTTAGTAGATGAGAGCTTCTATTTGAACTGTAGAGTATATTTCAAAAATGAATTCAATATAATTAGCGTGATCATAGATTTTGTAGATTCATCATTATGATTCACTTCATGCTTTAGGCAGTATGTAGTTTCATCTTCCATCTGCAAGGAACATGTTCTCTCTTTTCTTTATTTTTGAAGATAACTAAAAGAAAAGTATGACTTCCCAAGAGATTTTTGAAAAAAATTAAATAAGTATTATATAAAAAGGATAAGGAAATTAACTTAAAAATATTAGATAAAAATTAAGACCAAATTAAATAAATAAGTAGTAGTAAGTCACTTATTCATGATTTTTATACATTTTTGACCCATTTCCCTATCACCATTATCTTAGTTGAAACCTTGAATACAAATCTATCATGAGCATAAGAAGATATTAACGTGTTGCTAACTCTATCAAAATATATAGAGTGTAACCCTGTATCATAATTCTCATTGAGAAATAGGTTAAAAATAATATATAATCATTACAATACTAATTCTTAATATCCCAAATGTATCTCAAATGTCATATCCCATAATAGATTGCAAACATAATAGGCAATCACCTAAATTTGATTTTGAAAAACATTCTAACACCATGTACTCTTCCCACTCATATTTAAAAAAATTACTTCTTCTTTTGAGTACATAGATTTTTGGAAATCTTAGCAGCACTAAGAAAATATAGACAAAAAAATAATTAAGAATTTTTTTAATGAAATTTTAATTACCATTAGAAATTTCCTATTCAGGGATATTAGTATTTTTATGGTATATGATATATTTCATAAATTTGAAAACTTAAGATCCAAAATCATTGTCCTTATCTTGTTTCATACACTGTATAAAAATTGACAAAAATAAGTAAATTATTTTAAAATATGTTTTGATAGTTAAATATTACTATATATACCATAATTTGTTTCTATTTGAATAAATAAATAGGCTTATAATGTTTAATCATTGAACTCATACCATGATTTATCCTATATTTATAGATCTCCCAATTAGAACAAAATTCTTGTTAAAACAAAAACTAAAATATATGATTTTTATTTTATCTATAAAATTTTGATTTTAGTGCATTAAAAACTCACAATGGTCGGTTTGATGGAAATCTATGCATTAGATAAAAAAATAACATTTGGGGCATTCAAATTAATTGTGATCATCATCTAGTGCTTCCTAAAAATGAAAAATAAATAAGTAATGAAAAAATAAAAAATAAATTTTATATGATTAAATTTATGACTTTTACCCATGAATTGTAAGCAACAATAATATTCTATAATCTAATATTTTCTTCTCAAATGCCTCTCTTAGATCATATTTTATCTTTTCAATTACTTCCAATTCTAAAGAAAATTTATCCATCGAAATGATGCAGGGATTAATGAGTTAAAATCTTGCATAAGAATGTTTTCTCTTTATATTGTAGTAATATATATGCCCATAGAAAATATGAATAGTTATTAACTATAATTAATATAGTATATTATTTTTGTATAGGCAGATTATAAAAATGTACCTCACTTATGTATTCAAAACTGAGACTCCAAACCATTGAAACTTGATTATCTCATTTATACTCTCCAGACCCACATTTTTAATGGAATTTCCAAATATTTTTTTCTTCAAATTGAATGTATAACATATTTTTATCTTTGAATTTGGTTTCTTCATGAAATTTTAATTTTAATATATGAATTAGTGGGACTAGAGTGGAGAATTTACTCCCATAAGTTCCTTTTTTCTTATTTGATTAACTGGACTAACTTGATATGACCATTTTGTTCCTCATTGTTTTATCCGTTTGTAATACCATACTGTATTTCAGGCCCTTTTCTTCAAATTTTAAGGGTTTTTCATTTGAATTTTTTTAAGTACATACCACATGTATCTTAATAAGATTATATGTTCATGCAATGAAAGTTCCAATAGCATCATTGACTGTTATAACATCTTGATCATCAAGAGGAATAGAAAACTTAGCCATTGACTTATAAGCTACATCAATCACCATTGTTATGTGATATTTTGGGAGTTATTTATTTAGTATAATGTCTCTTGAGATATTTTCCACTGTACCCCTTGTAACAAATCTACATGTGGATTTTCATAGATATAAATCACATAAAATTTACCCTATAAACTTTTTTAACATAAAGTTATCAGAAGTTTTTTGATTCAAAATTAGGATAAAGATTAATGACAGAATTTATTACCTTGGGTAAGGTAGGTAGTTCAAAGGAATTATTTGCTTCAATTCTAGTGAGTTCATTTGGATCTTCATGTATTGATATTTCTTCCACTGTCGGTTCTCTTTGATCTTTTTTCAAATATTAATCCACCAAACCAGAATGAATAACAATATATTTCAAAGCATATATATGAACTTGTATTCTATTAATGATATCATATAAATATCCTTGTAGCTTTTTCTTCAAGAAATATGTTTGAGGTGACACTCCAAAACCTTCACTTCTAACACATTCATATTGTTCTGGCAGATTAAAAGCTACTGAAAGTAGTTTTTCTTCACGTACATTCATTACTAATTCTTATTTCTAAACTTTTTAAAAATCATAAATATATACTTTATGTAATAATATTATAAATCATAATGAACTGATATTATATCATACTTACACATGCACACCCTACTACTTGTGTGTTTTTAGCAACCAGTCTACCCTCTTTAATTACCAGGCCTCCTTCTATAGCACATGATGTGGGACATAAGTGGATTCAGATTTTGATTCATAAATATTCATATAAAAAAATTGAAAAATATTGTTTCATATAATAGAAAACTTTTGTGTAGATTTAAAATACACGTCATTTTATATTCAAGTTGAGCACACCCCATCCTTGCTTTATGGTAGGAGTACATTGATTTTTCTGCACATTTTTTATTTTCAGCACTACTTTGATGTTTCATAAATTAACAGTTTTGAATCAAAGTGGATGAAATAAATAATTTTAAATAAAACATTATTGAATATATTTCACCTAAAATGATTTTTCATCACAACGACTAATGAAATATTTCCATGTATCATGTTTTATAATGTTTTTATATGTAACTGTTGGGGGAGGATTTAATTCCCCCTAATGATCCCTAAGATGATTCTTTGTAAGAAGTATCTAGAAGCCTCTATGATATTTTCCAATGTCCATTAAGACATATTTCTTATGGAAATTGTATAAAATAAATAAAATTTATAAGGGATAATGAAAATTAAATCATAATTTAATAATATAATGTTTTTATAAAATAGTGAAAGATTATCATAACATAACCTTAATATCTTCCCAAAGAGTTTCCTTGAATACAGTCTGGGAATGGTTCCATGTATCAATATTAATTTTCACATGACTTCTCATTGTGAACCTAACATAACTAATGAACATTGACTTGTTGGGGTCAATAGGTTGGCTTTATTTATTCTACCCAACATCAATTTTTTTACCATTCCTCCTTGCCTTGATAATTGTATTTAACAAAATGATGCTATATCATTATTGTTTTTCATCAAATTGTTTTTGATCCTCTAATAATTTTATAGTCTTAGAATTAACAATCTATTCTTCCTCGATATTGGTGACATCATCATGTGAAAAAGTTATTATCTTCATGAGTAGTCAAACATTTAATTTATATTACATAAATTAAGTATATGATACATAATATTACATAGAAAAGCATATTATATTAAAAAATACTTTAACCTTATCATTTAACTATCTCTTTTTATATATATTTTGAATGTATTTGTCTCCTCTATCGAGTATCCAAATCCCTCTTTCTGGTCCCCTCTAATGTACAAGTATTTTTCTGCATTAGGATCATCATGAAATGATTGTGATCTCCCAATGAAAGGGTCACCCTCAATTGAATTTTCATCTAACCCAGTAGTTGTTTTAGTCACCAACTTGAAAATTTACCAACTCTTATTTTTTAGATCCGAGACAAAAAACACATACACTATTTGTGATGCCATTATGAATGGATAATCCTTATACACTTCCACACTAAATTCAACTTCCCAAATCCCAATCCACCCACTTTTACTTAACTCATGTTTTTAAACCATTAGAAATGGAAAATCAGCACATAAAATGTTGTATGATTCAATTTTTAAATATGTTTTATGATGTCGAAATATGACATATTTTCATAAATTGGATTTCTATCCATGGAACCGAATACATGAATCACTTCCACCGTAAGCATAAATACACTATTTTTCATCATTCTACATTTATATTGTCCCTTTATATAAAACATATAACCATTAATTACAAAAATAGTGTAAGATATAAAATTTAATTTTGGTCTCGTAGTCACCCATCAAAGTTTGTCAATAATTGAATTCAAATTTCTAGATTTATTTTTTATAAATATAATCTCAAAACCATCCTATAAACTTTTGATTAATTTTATTTGATATCCATCCTTTATTACTTGATGGATTAAAATGTATAAGAATTAATTTGTGGGATTAAACATATGGATAAACCTCTACACTATTATATAAAATTTAAACATTATATCACTCTCACTATATAGTTGTAATTGTTACAACATCTCTTTTAGAAACTCCTTAATCTTCGAGGATTCTACTATGGCCAAATTTTTTGAGATCAATTATATCAACATATAATTGGGAATTGGTATAGAATTCAATAGTTTCTCAAATAATATATCGATCTATAATAAAACCTTCTGTATGACTTCAATTATTGACATATCCTTTCAAAATATTCATATATCATTCAATGGGGTACATCCATATATAATGGACAGAACCACATCGTTTAACCTATCTAACCAAGTGAGCCATCAGGTGGACCATTATATAAAATGATTATTGGGGTAAAAAAATCTTTGATTCACATAGTAATACTAAAATATCATTATTCATGATTGGAAACTTCACTGTGTCTATTACTTTTCTGTATGTGGATTTCAAATAAAAGTAGAGTCTGGTTAATGTATGTCATAAATTTTGAGGAAGAATGAAACATAAATAGATGGACATCAAATATTTCATAAAAACATGACAACCATGTGATTTTAGACCCTATAACTTCAAATTATCCATTTATATGAAATTATTGATATATGGTGAATACCCATATGGAACTTTTGAACCATTAAGGAAATTGAAAAATTGTTGTTTTTCTTATCTAGATAGAGTGTAAACTGTAAGGGGAAGAAAATTATACATTTCTCCCTTCACTAGTTCCAACTCTTCCCTTATCACCATGCTAATCATGTCCAACCTGTCCTTGATGTCATATTTTTTGGCACCATTTAGTAATGTCCCAATAACACAAGTAAATGAATTTCTCCCACATGCATGAAATCAATAAAATTTATGATTTTTAAACAATTATAGTATGGCAATTCTAATAAAATTGATCGATTTTTTCAACCATATTTTATAAGGTTTTTAAAAAAAGTTTTAATGAAAATAGTTTCAATATATTTTACTTTCTTAAATGGTTGATCAATTATTTTTGAAGACAATGTTGTACCTTGTTAAGTATTCCCCTAAAATTTTGTTGACCAATATATATATTTATGTCATAAAGGTAAAAAATTTCAGATATGCTAAAAACATAGTCATTGAGGAATATTCCAACCAAACTGAGTGTGTGTATTCCTCAAAATGGGATACCCCAATACTCCTTTAATGTTTTAGCATAAAAAAATTCCATAAGTTGGAAAATAATTTATCATACCATAAAACATAGCCCTAAATGTTAATCCTTCACTTCTATGAGAACCATAAAATGTAACACCTATATCCCAGATCAATTTCATATATTAGATAAATTGATCCAAATAGACATCAATGTCATTGAGAGGTTGTTTTGGTTCATATATAAGTAGGTAAAACATAATTTATTTATGATTCATGCATATCCATGGTAGAAAGTTATAATTTACCAACATAACATTCTATGTACTATGAGAACTTCTATCTATACCAAAAGTATTTATTCCATTTTTAGATAATACAAGATGGAGATTTCTCATCTGATTTCCAAATTCAAGGTACTTGTAATCAATTTTATTCCACTAAATAGTTTCTGTTGGATGATGTAGTTTCCTATATTCAATTCTTGTATCTTCATGACTTTTCAATTTTCAAGTGTTGTCTTAACATCTATATAGTCATCTAAACTATTTAATGATAGGAAATTACCATAAATCTTTTGATGGACCTGATTCGTCTTTCCTGTATCGGTTTTCACCACACATTGGTAATTTTCAGAGTGATTCACGGTGCTTGAAAAAAATATGCAATAATCTGTAAAGGCATGTTTTTTAGAGATCATTCCTATTGAACGTAGAATTCTATTAGCCCCATGTGTTAAATAAGAAAGTTCATTTTCTTCTAGTAGCATATCATTCAGAAGACCAAGTAGTTCCATAATGTTGGTGTCACTCCATCCTATTCCAAATTTCAAATTATATAACATAAATATATCTAAAAAAGTTGTATATTTAGTAAAAACAATATAAATTGTTCTCTTAACAGAACTAGTTAAATTATCAAACAACTTTGGACAGTCACGAACATCATTTTCAATCGGTATTATTATTTCTTCAAGATGATCTTAATTATCATTTACACTTATATTCCTATCAAATGATCCATAAAATGAATTATCATCCCAATAAATGTGTACATTCGGTTTCTCCCCCTGATTTTTCCAATATTTATATCTCTGATACATTCCTCAACAAATCAAATATTATTTCAACTCTTATGGACTAATTTGTCTTGAATTACAATAATGTAAATGTAGATAAAAGATTTGATAAGGGTTGTATTCAAGACCTATTGAAAAATTTATGAACAATTTAACTTCATATTCATACTCTTTTGTCATATGATTAGCGTGTAACAATTTTCGATTCA
This sequence comes from Viscum album, assembly GCA_963277665.1. Taxonomy (NCBI): domain Eukaryota; kingdom Viridiplantae; phylum Streptophyta; class Magnoliopsida; order Santalales; family Viscaceae; genus Viscum; species Viscum album. Next base: position 1,766,716,615 of record OY728142.1, on the reverse strand, counting down.
TATCCATCCTATTAGGTTTATAAAATATTCATTTTGTACAAAAATTAAATAAATACACATAATATATCCATAATCAATGGAGAAAGTTATATATATTTATAATAAGAGGAACATCACTTTTGAATTTAATTTGTGATAATTCCTAACAAGTTATAATTTTACATGAGGGTGAAATGAAAAAACCACATTGGGTAAAAATGTGGTTGCTAGTCCAAGTTATCAATTTGATGTTGTGTGGGACGAAAAGTGGTAATTCTAGAATAGTTTCTATAACCTTTTTGGTGGGAGTCAAATAAGAGGGAATATTATATGTTTATTCATTTCTTCTTTTGGTATGTGGTGAGTGAGGTGGTGTTTCATTGGAAGGGTTCTTAGGAACTAAAGTTGATGATCTTCTATCACATGATGAAATAATCAAATTCAACACAATTTGAAGAAGTTTCCCAATTGGATATGTAGAAAGCCTCATCTCAAATGAATGATTGGAGTATAAGCCCAAATACTTTGGATCACCTGAAAACAAAACTAAACCTCAATGGAGCCAATAGAGAGAATCAAATCTAGAAAAATGTTAGAGTAGAAACTGGGAGAGGGGTTTAAAAAATATGGAAGTAGATATGGATGTTTTGAATGTTGGTCATGACACCAATTTAAAGAGAGAAGGGCAATTTGATTTGAGATTTAAATATATTTTTGGGAGTACTCGTATCTAGGAAAATAGTTTAAATAAAATTGTGGGTTTCTCTCAATGGAATAGATCGATAAAGTCAACTAAAAAAATGATCAAGATATTCCCTACTAGAAATTGGAGTTATATCAATAGACCTATACCAATGGTTTGGATGAAACCATTGGTATAGGTACAATAGAGAGACCCTATACCAACAGTTTCTCCAAAACTATTAGGATAGGTCACTTATATGGAGACCTAATACCAATGGTTTTTCAAAAACCATTGGTATAAGTAAAAAAATCAAGGTACCTATACTAATGGTTTTTAGAATTGTTGGTATAGTACCCATATTTTTTATGGATTATTTTTTCATATAACATTAAATACATAAAAAGTTAAAATAATTGTAAACACACACACACACACACAAAGATATATATATGAAATTATGTTTACAAAAGTCATCTTAGGTTAGTGTTTAGGTTGTTGGATTATAAATGGGAGGTTTTGGGATCAAAACCAAGATGGGTTTTATTTTTTATATTACCTATACCGATAGTTTTCGTAAAACTGTTAGTATAGGTCTGTAGCATCACCATAATAAGCAAAACCCCTCCAAACCGTTAGTATAGGATATAAAAATGGTTTGGAGACCTATACGAATGGTTCTAAACCATTGGTATAGTATTTTTTTCCCATTAGTGATTGATGACTTAAAGAAGTCCAATGGTGGTCAGAATGAATAAAAGAAGGTAAAAGAGCAAGAATTCACTGAAAAGAAAGACCAACTTACTAATTGGAATCGAGGTTGAAATGAATAAAAAAATTCTAATGTTATTAATATATTACCCATATAACTATATATAATATTCATAATATTTAATGGTCATGTTTTTGAATTAAAATATTTTATTATTTTTATTATAGGTCAAAAATAGAATGTAAATAATTTCATAAAATTTTAAAAGTGGTTTGAAATTTTTAAAAAATAATCACTAGAAATTTTTTATTTTAGGGGAAATGATAATCCTAAATCTATTTAATGAATCTAGATGAGAAGAATTTATTGCGTGGTGGGTGTGCTATAAATATATCCTTGGCCCCTATGTTCCTTGTATACATTCCCTAAATTCATATCTGTATTATCATTAGTATAATGTATGATTTATCTATTGAGATTATTTGATTTTAATAACCATATCATATTCTTGGATCATTTATAATCCTTTCCCAAAAAATTAATTCCACTAAAAATTGGATGGATATTTGTAATATGGTTATAGATAATACAAAAAAATGGGTTAAAATGAAGGATTAATCATTGAGTAATCATTTATAAATACATTATCTTAGTTTGATATATTGATGAATATAGTGAATATGAAAATTCCACACAGTCTATGTGGTACCAATTATGTTATCATGAAGAGATTCTATACGTTTTTTTAAAAAACCTATTGATTTTCCTTAAGAAAATTATTCACATTGACATATCTAAAATTAAAGTAATGAATTTCATGGTTTTAGTAAAGCATATGGATGCCTGTTGAGGCAATGTTTTTTGATGTTAAGTCAACATGTATAAAACAATATTTTAGAAATTTTGTGCATCATTAGGGAAGATAAATCTTATATCTACTTATATATTAAAAACTAAGTGAATGTAAAATCATAAATATCCTAATTAAAATAAATAAATTCTTTAAAAGTTATTATAGGAGTTCCATGTTTCATTGAAGGGAGACACAAATACAGTGAAAAAAATGATATCCATATATTAGGTGTCAATATTGGATTGATGCATTATTGAAACCATCCCGAGGTATCGATGTTGAATGTTGAATTATTTTGAAAAAGTTTTATAAAAATATTTATATATATTTGGTGTAGTTTTTGTCTTATTTATGAAAAGAAACTTGATAAAGGAAGAGGAAACAAAAAACCTCACCATATTGCAAATTAAACATATTTTGTAAGGGGAAATTGATTTCAATCCCTCCAAATAATGTCATTTACACAAGAATCAATCCTTCCAATCAACCTGTAAGAAAGAGATATTATAGTTGGAAATGTTTGGTGGTGCTAGGTATGTGTGAGGGAGGTGATGCATGTTGAGGGCGGTATAAAGACCCTAATAAATGAGAAAGGAGTAGAAATAATAACATACTTTATGTTTTGAGAAGCTTGATCTGTCTGAGAAGGTCGAAGGGGAGTGACGACATAGTTATAATTCAACGAGATCTTGAATGATCTAATAGAAATGGGTTCGGTTATGGCTAAATTTATAAGATTGACAAGGGTTTTATCTGTTCTTTTAAAAAAGATACGATAAAGAGGGGATTTATCAATGCTAAAATAATAAGTACCAATAGAACCCCTCTTTATCAGCTCTAAAATATTAGTGCTGATAAAGATAGCATTTACTAGTTCTTTATATTATAGCGCTGATAAATATATATCTTTATCAGTGCTAAAAAAGCATTGATAATAGCCTATAGTGTTAATATTTAATAATATAATAAATATAATTAAAGTTTTAAAATTTATATAATTATAAATAAATATAAATGTATATAATTATAAATATTTATTTATATAATTATAAATCTATTTAAATATTTTCAAATATTTATTTATATATATAATTATAAATAAATATAGATATATATAATTATAAATATGTTAAAATAATTGTTAATATGTATTTATAAATATAAATATAGAAATATATTTAGAATTACAATTAAAAATAATTATATTTGTATATGTATTTATAAATGTATGTATAAAAATATAAATATATTTATATAATTATATATATATATATATATATTTATTAATATATAAATGTGTATAATTATAAATACATGGAATATACTTATTATTTAAATATTTTTTTATAATTTTACAATTATATATTTATAATTATATAAATATTTTTAATATATATATATATAGGTATTTATAATTATAAATATTTAATTTTATAAATATTGTAAACATACATTTATAAATATATTTTCACATTAATATAAATATATTTATCTATAAATATTTATTTACAAATATACATTTATAAATATATTTTTTACATTATTAATGAATATATGATCTTAAATGCATGAATGTTAAAAATGAGTGAAGTTGAATAATTAAAAATGAATATAATTTAAAAATATTAAATATATTAAATATAGATATATATATAAATGAATCTGAAGAGACATTGAAAATATTAAAATATGTTAAATAAATATGTATTAATAAATATTAGAAAATGATTAAATTTCAAAAAAATATAAAAATTAATAAATATTAAAAATGAATAAATAATATTAACAGAAATAATATTACAACAGTTTGGGGGAAGGAGATACAAAATAAAACAATGAAAATATATGACACCTACAAAATATATTAAATATATTATGTTACTAAATGAAATTATAAAATGAATATTAAAATTTGAATAAATTATATAAATATTATGTGTGTGTGTTTCTATATAATATTACATAAATTGGGTAATTGTGTGTGTAAAATTAATGTTTTCATATATATACAAAACAAAAGTTTGATATATGTAAAATTGAATAATGATAATATATAATATGCTACGTCTATTAAGGAAATAAATAATAATAAGAATGAATAAGTGTTATTAATTGTATATATTATAAATAAATTGAATATATGTTAATGATATTGAATAAATTTTAATTATATTAATTACAACCATATTTTTTAAAACAACTCTGGATCATAGCCCCATTATTAAAATAAAAAAAGATACAACAAGGGATAGCATAAGTAATATAGTGAAAAAGTCACCGCCACATAACGAGGAAGAAAAATTCCCAAAAGACACACTCAATAAAGAGATAGATTATATGTTACCTGTGTTCCTTGGAATACATTGAGGATTTCTCCCTATTCTCGAAGATTTCGACCTTTTCCATGACCCAACATTTGGATCAGTATTATATTTCCCTGAAAGTTCTTGGATGACCATATTTGGATTGGACTGAAGGTTATGTTCAATGTTGGTAGATATAAAATCCATAACCTCAAGGTAATCTTTTTTAATAAAGATCCAAGGTTCCATATTTTCAAACATTTATCCAACTTGTGATTCAAAATAATCCTCAACATACACACTGAGACCATGTGGCAACTAGAAACCTCTTCCCCCTCTTTTATGTGGCAACCTTTCATGGAAAAACTTCTCCAGATAAAAACTTGGAGTTTTTAATCCCCGCCTTGTCACATTCTTCTTCTGAAGCTTTACTAATATTATTATATATAACTTTCATGGTTTTGGAAAAGTAAGGGGTTAAGACTTATATACCTCATCCATAGTCGACTTTTATGCCTCTAATTGTTAAATTGTGCATTCTGGATTAAGCATAAGGAAGCTTCCCTTTTATGAGTACCTTACTGATGCACTTCTTTTAGATGAAAAACGATATAATGAATTATAATTATAGTCTATTTTTTATTATTAGATGTGAATGAGGACTCTTCCATAGAGACTTAGATTATAGGGGGTTGTATCTTACCTGAATAATTTAATCCATCCTCTGAGAGAGGTTGAATGGAGGCAATGGAAAGTGAAGAAACTACTTCCACTACACCCATGACTTTACACCTGTTATCCTTACTAGAAGATGAACCCAACCTAATATAGACTCCATGAGAGGAATAACCTTGTATCTTCTTCTTCTCTTTAAAGTTTTAAATAAGAATCCACTCTTAAAACAATTTTTTATCAACTTTATATAGGTAAGTGATTTACCTTTTCAAATCCTCATTGTCATCTTCCTCATCGTGATTAATCATTTAATGTTGAATGAAAAGAGCATCATTTAATGAAGTTCCAACATCCTTTCTCAGATTATTTGAAACAACCTTATCCATCAAGACCAAAGACCCAACTAGATTGTGAGGCCCATGTTGTGGGCCTAAATCCCCATCAAAATGAACTAGTTTTTGTGAATAAATGGGATTCACCTGTTCTTGATCCATTGATATATAAAACATCTACTTCTTTGACCTCTTTACTCATTTGTCACCAATATGTATAGAGATATCAAAACTAGAGCATACCAGTCTTCTTCAACAATGATTTATTTTGTGGTTGATGTTAAAAAATGGAGAAGAAGTTAGGAATCCTCTCATAATCTATAGCTAGATCAAAGTTTTGACCATCTATAGACAAGATAATGGATCAAATCCAAGGATAACTTAGTTCAACCTCAACTAAAACCCAAGAAAATTTTCCATACATGGCTCTTTAAGTTTCTTTTTTCATTTTAATCAAAACACTAACTACAGAGGCAGTGTCCTAGAGGATTTGTGTTAGCCAGAAAAACTAGCATAGACCTTGAATCTGAATCCAGACATCAGTGATTGAATTCATAACATTTAAAGGGTTAAATATGGGGTCTCAATTCTGAATTCATAGTATTCTGGGCTTGAGATTGATTAAAACAATACTTTATGCTTTGTATTTGATATTTGAATAAGGAAAAACAAAATGGTAATTGCCTTCAATGAGGGAAGTGATGCTCTAACCATCAAACCCCCAAAAATCTAGTAAATGCTTCCTGATGTCCAGTACCCCAATCAGTTTTCTCTATTCAAGGATGAGAGTTGATAAATGACTGAGTTTTTTTTCATTCTTGTGATCTTATCAAGAAAAGAAAATGATTGAAATCTATAAAGGTAGTGTCCCCCTTCTTCAATATCTTTTGGGTTGTAGGGTTGTAAGTGCGAAATTCATCAAAATTCCTTGCACAGGACACTTGATTACTTGAAAACCCTTTAAAGTCGGTGTCGCTCATCTGTTAAAATCTAAAAGGCGGAGTTGATTCCTGATGACCCACAAAAGCATGGTCTTAAGAAATATTAGGGCAAGTTTTTTTTCTGATGGAATGCAATGGATCCAAATACATGATCTTATATTTATCAGATGAAACAATATTGGTCAAAGGAGGACCATCACCATTATTTGGTTGTGCCACTACGACCCTCGGGAGACTAGAAGAACCCAACGAATCCATGAATCAAGGAGGACTCACATAATCTCCATTGCGTCGCACGAACATGATCTTTAGAGACGTCATCTCAATTATTTTCAAGGAAGCTATATAAATTACAACAATATTAAAAACATTATTTTTTTTGAATAAACATGTAAAAATAAATATTAAAAATGGATACAATTACAAAAATATTAAACAAAGAAAATTTGAAAATAAATAAATTATGAAAATATTAAAAAACAATAAATATTTTTAATGAATAAATGATATTAAAAATGAATAAATTTGAAAAAAATATATATTAAAAATTAATAAATAGTATATGCATGTGTGAAATTAAGATAACATAAGTTTGATATATGTAAGTTACAACTATATTAAAAACATATTAAATGTTAATAAATAAATATAAATAAATATTACAAAAAAATAATATTAAAAAATATATATTAAAAAAGTAAATAAATTAATTTAATATATATATATATATATAATAATTAAAAAGCAATAAATAAATTAAAAAAATATTAAACCAATAAATATTTCAAATCTATAAATTATAAAAAAATAAATAAACACTTAACATTACTAATCAATAAATAATATTAATTGAGTGCATGTTACAAATGATTGAAATTTAATTAAAATATTAATAGATTGAAAAACCTATTTAAAAAATGAATAAAAGATTAATTATAAACATTTTTTTTTAAAATTTGAATATATGTTTAAATGAAAATAAATATATCTTAATTGTGTAAATTACCACTTTATTAAAAACATTAGATGTTAATCAATAAATATAAAGAAATATTAAAAATGAATAAAATAAAAAAATATTAAACAATTAGAAATAAAGAATATATAAATTACAAAAATATTTAAAAAAATTATTAATGAAATATTTATTAACAACAATGAATAAATTTACTACATATATATATATATATTAATTAAAAATAATAATAAATAGTATATATTGAATATAAATATAGAAAATTAAAAACTTTAATAATTAAAACCATATATATTAAATATTAAATATTAATAAATAAAAATAGAAAATGATAATATTAACAATTTATATTATTTGTGCATATTTATCTTTATAAAATTGAATTAATTTTGTATGCGTTTACGTGTGAAATTATTTTATTACATATTAAATGCAAAATATTTATTCAATTTTTTAAATTAAAAATTAAAAATTTATTATTTGATATATATGTAAAATTGATAAAAAATCATTGATAAAACAAAATGTCTTAATTAGTAAATATTTTTAATTAATATTAAATATTTTTAATTAATTTAATAAACTTTTTTTACTAGTCATATGACATATAAATTTATATGATTTATAATTCATATTTTGTATTATATAAATAATAAATAATATATATATATATAATTTTTATTTTATATGACGTTTTAAACTAAATATCATATATATCAAGTGAAAATATATATTTAGTCATATATAAATCATATTTAATAATATATGTTATATTTTTATTGATATAAATATTTTTATATATTAATATATGATTTTTAATGATATAATTTTTTAATGGAATATGCCCTTTATCCGCACAAAATTATTTTGTTGATAAATGAGGACTTTATCAGTGCTGATTGAGGGTGGTCTTCATCAGTGCCTAAAAAAAGCACTGATAATGGTTACCCTTTATCTATGCTTTTATCTAGAATTTTTAAAGGTTATCACTTTATATTTCAGGTTTTTTAGTAGTGAAATCACCAAAAACTATTCTCATTATCATTTAATTTCATATTTATAAATTATATAATTTTTCCCTAGGGTTTAATATAGTGGTTAGGTCCCTGTGGCGGTGTTTGAGAGGTCTCAAATTCAGGACTCCCCGCATGTACATCATTTAGATTTTTCATTATTTCTCTCCCTCCCCATGCCAATGTACTATAATATATAGAATTTATAGGTCTTCAAAAAAAATTATAGAATTGACACAAAATGACCACCATCATCCCTTAATTGTGATTAAAGTATTGTTTCACATGACCTTATCTAAGAGTTCAAGAAATATTATTATGATATGTTATTAATATTTTTTTGAATATATATTATAAATAAATTATATATATGTTAATGCATCAGTTTTTCATTGGATAATGATTCTCATGGGCTCCATTCCCGTGGTTGAAATTTCTCATGATCCTAAAATCACAACCTATATCGCATGTCATTGATTATATCCATTGGATATTTCTTAGATAATAAATATTATTTTAAAATATTGATCATATTTACTTTTTTCTTATAGCAAGATGATGTGAACCATGGGTTAAAAACCCATGATCTTGAAAACATTTTTAAGAAAAAGAAAATTTACAGACAAGAGATGCAATAAAAAGAGAAAACAATCACGCCAACAAATAGAGACCAAGTCCGGACATACAACATTAATAAGGTAAAGTAAACTTAGATCCTATTACCAATGTTCTATGAATTGAAATGTACCCAAGGATGATATCCCCTCTTCCATTTTGGAGGAACCTAAGGGCCAACTAGATCATCCATGCTTTTGATGAACCCTTCCTTAGACCCTCTTACCTCATGATCTAAGTTCACTTATAGGTTATAGGAATATGTATCCTTGTCTAAATAAACCATATTGACAAACTTTACATGCTCATATATCACAACATTCTCCAAAGATATAGAAACCAAATATTTCAAATCTTGCAGCCTCACATCAATAGTACTAAATCTGTCTTCAAGATCCGAAGGGGAAACCCCACCAGTGGACTTCATATCCACATAAAACTGCAGATCAACATCCACTAGTTTAGAAGCTTGAACAGTTTCACTTAATGGAACTACTATCTTTGTATCCTAACTTTCCATCACATCCACTTTAATTCCAATTCCACCTTAAATAGGTAGAAGGCCATCCCTACCATCATGGTTCTTCCTATAGTCTTGTCTAGTCTTTTCCCCTTCAACGAAGACCTCCAAATTAGAAGTGTTTAGGACCCCTTTCATTTCTCTCATATCTATGATTTTGTATTTGTTAACAAAAATTAATGTGTAACTATCACCTGGTATCTAATACCCATGAGTCATAGTTAGTGAATAGACCAATATAACATTGAAATTTAGATGCTTGAAATGCTACACTTTGGGAACACTTCTCAATAATATATACCAATTTATAGCAGTATTATGGTCCATACCTGTTTGGGATCACAAAATGATTTTTATATAGTAATTCATAATCTATATAAAAACATATTTATGGGTGAGTATCATGTTTTATATCTTTTCATAAAGGAATTTTAATGAAATTACTCCCACTAAAAATATTACCCCAACATAATATATCAATTTAGTGATCCAAGATCCATATTTCACTAAGTTCTTAGTCACTTTTGAATTTATTTTTTCACCTAGATGTTTAGGTAGGAAAAAATCAAATCATAACACTTATAAATCCTAGATAGTTGAGAAAATAAACTATTTTTGAAATCCATCATATGGATCCACTCAAATTCATTCCCCCTATAACCTAATCCTACATTAGGGTTTCATGAATAGTGTAACTCAATGTAAATTCATAGAATAGGTTCCTAATCCAATTAGTATCACTCATTAGTTTCTTGTCTTACACAAGATAATCCATGAGCCTCCAAATTACCATGACCTACCTTGTTGAATGATTGAGGTATTGAAAAGTTAATGTTTTGAAGGAATCTCACACTTGGTATTTTAAAGGTTTTCTTAAAATTATCACCAACTTAGTATATAAATCATGTATATTAAACTCATTTCATCTCATGAAATATTTATTATCTCATGTTTTTATTCCTTATGAGTATTCATGTTTATAAGGATATAGTTTTTGAATCTATATTCCATCCAAAAAATTAATGTGTTCAAACCAAATTAATGTGAAACTCTTTATACAACCCATGAGTTTTTGTTACTCCTAAAAAATTAAAAGATAAACATATCCATACATATACAAATTCATCTCATGTAAAAATCACATAAACTATTCATCTAAAGTCATAGAGTTATAAGATATTTAAAATATCTATATAAATAAGCCCATAGTAATAGATAAGTCAATCTCTCACCTTTCTATAATAGGGAATAAGCCTCCAAGCAGGTGGGTGGTCTGACCCAAAGTCCCTCTCCCTGGTACGACTTTACTAAATAGAGAATTAAAATCATGATATCCCTAAAACATAATATGAAAAAACTATATTCAACAACTATTATTAGTCCTGTAACTCTAAATGAAAACCCATGTCAATGTATATGATATTTAAATATTATGATATTGAACCTAGCATGTAATGTAGGGATCTATCTCCAAAAGTAAATTTATCATAAATTTAATCATACACATTATTCACATTTGTATAAACAATTTATAAACATGAAAAATATAAAGAAATAAACAAATAAATAGGCACTTTATTTATCTTTAAAAACATATGAAACAAATATTAACTTTTGGTATTTTATTTAGGAATGAAAAATCTTATTTTAGACAGACCAATACTTATAATTTATGAAAATAAAATAAAATTTATAAGAAAATTTATCAAGATATAATTTTTTCATTATTTTAATCATTTCAAATTTTATTATGGATACTAGAGAGAGGAATACCCACATGTTAATCATATTCTATGATATATATGAATCATATGTTATAATACATAGTGCACAATACGACTAGATATTTTATACGCAATAGATGTTGTATTTTTTCTACGACCCTCTATTTTTTTAGAAGCCATGGTTTTTATTGAATTTTAAAATATTTCATATAATAACTTATGATACATAATAAAACCATAGGTTTTTTATATATCATACTTTAAAATATCTTATAGTCATATGGTGCAACTTAACGAAACAAGAGAAGTCGTTTGTATCGTATTAAATTATATTGATATAAAGAATCATGATATGAAATTATTTGAAAAACCAGTAGATTTGCTCATTTAATCTTTGAATAATAATGATTTAATGCCACTAATTTATTTTAAGGGATTATTACATGTTCTTTCGCACTTGAAATACTCAATAAAAAAGCTTGATCTATCTTCAAGGAATCAAATTTGAAAGTATTTATGAAGAATTTTGTGTACCTAAAACAAAATAGAAGTGGCCTCCATCTCTTTCTTTGATGATGAATGATTGATGAAGATAGCTATAACAGTAAACAATTCTTACTTACTCCAAGGTATTACATTAGAAAAAGGATCCTAGAAAGCATCCTAAGGATTCACATACATCGATGTGGTTCTAGAACCTTCAATAATGGATGAACGGTGTTATAAGAAGAAAAGAGAGATATAAAAACCTTTTCATGGAATATGGAAACCTAATAAGAGGGAGGATGGGTCTCATCCCTTTATATATCCATCATGACACTCTTTATGAAGATCATCATCCATAATGAACGCATCAGATGTTATCTCATAACACCCATGAATTACTTCTTACTGGGTATAGTTTATTAAAATCCTTCAATGAATGCATTCAATTACATGTTTAAAAATGAATAAGTATTATTAATTGTATTTATTATAAAAAAACATAAAAATGAATATATTTTAATGATATTCAGTGCATATTAATTATATAAATTTCATCAATATTTTTCTAAATAAGTTAGTATTATATCCCCTTTATTAAAAATAAAAAGAGATACATGGGGTGATATTATTATTGTTTATGACTCCATTAATATTGATTCTAGTGAATCTTTATAGGTTTCTAAAAGTGGATACTACTTTCAAGGGTTCATTGATAGTAGATTGAGATAAGAATCGGTCAGTTTTATATTATACTAGAGATTCTATTTCTTGTGATACTGCTTATGTTATTGAGTGTGGTGTTTCTTCCAAGTTATGGAATAAGAGGATCAACCACATCAATGATAATGGGATTAGTAGTGTTTCTAATAATAATTATATTTCAAGTTTGAATGGTTTCAAATTGGCCATGTTCAACCACTTTATAGATATAAAATAGGGAAGATTGGGTTTCAATAGTCATCCTTTGCACTAGAAGTCACAAGTACTTGAATCTGTACATTTTGATGTTTTGGTCCTTTGAATTATATTAATTTTATTAGAGGTATATATTTATTTTATTTATTGATGACTAATCCTGAAATATTTGACTTTATGTTTGTAATTCCAAAAGTCATTTCCTCAGTGTTTTTATGAAATTTCATATTTCAGTTGATAGGGAACCTAGGAAGAAATTGAAATTCATTTTCATTGGCATCAGGGGTGATTATTAAGTTCCTTTGGATCAGTATTATAGGAGGGAGGGAATTCAAAAATATAAGACACATCCTAAGACACCTCACCTAAATGGTGTAGCTAAGCTGATGAATAAGACTTTGTTAGAAAGAGTTCAATGTTCACTTCCATAATAAAAAATTCATGTAAATTTTTGTGGTGTGGATTTATTTAATACTACATATATTATCAAAATTTCACATATGGTTGATTTATAGATAAACACTCTTGAAAAGTTTTGGTATGGAATAGAGATCAAGTGTGATCACTTAGATGCTTTTGATTGTAAGGATTTCGTTCATGTCCATATAGATGAGATATCCAAGATGGATTGTAAGTTATGATAGTGTATATTTGGTTTATATGGACATGATGAGTTTGGATATAGGTTCTATGATCTTTATATATAGAAACATTTTATAAGACATGATGAAATATCTATGGACTATCAAATCATTGAATTAATTGATAATGTAGAAAAATATACTTCTCAAGCCTCTAATGGATTTTTCAATCTTGATCCAATTTTTGAGTCACCTTTAGCTCGTGTTATTGATTCTGATTATCATGTTGATGTATAAAATTACATTCAGGGTGAATAGGTTCAACTTGATGTTTATTATACACATTTTTTTTCTGGTGATCCAGTTACAAGGGTTATTAATGAACCCAGAGTTCAACTCTAGAGATCATCTCAGAATTGTACTATTTCTACTCGGTATTAACCTGATGAGTATGTGATCCTAACTATAGGGGGGAAAAATATTTTTATGAGGTAATTCAAAGTAATTAGAAAGGTAGATGGTTTGAAACAATGGATGATGAGATGATATCATTACATGACAACCATAATTTTGAGCTGGTGAAGTTACCTATATGAAAGAGAGATTTAAAAAACCGATGGATTTATCATATTAAAAATGAATAATCCATTTATATTACATGATACAAAGAATGGTTAGTTGTAAAGGCTATTGTAGAAAGTAAGGTATTGATTTTGATTATATTTTCTCACATGTTTCCAAAATTTCTTCTATTTGGGTTGTTCTTATAGGTTATAGGCATAGTGGAAGCATTGAATAGGTCATTTCCAACTTTTTTTTCATGATTGATGATTAATAAGATATTTAGATGACTATGAATTCCATGATAAAAAAAATTTAATCAAAGAATATAGAAAATGGATAAATGTTATAACCAAAGTTCAAGATCATTACCTATTATTTCTAATTAATTTAATTTATTAATGAATTTCCTTTTGAGAAATTATTTCTTAATTAATGGATCAAACAATAGATATATATCATACTATCATTGTGTTGAAGGAATAAATAATAGATTCCCTATAATGATGATCCACATGTGTTCAAGAATATCTGATCATCGATGTAAGAATATCTAGGTGCTAGCACAGTATATCCTATTGCTGACATTGTTATCCTTGGATCACCCTAATAATTTCTTTCAAATAATTCTCCATGATCTCTCTAAACTCATTAGTGGATGGTGGAGGAAGATCACCCTCCTCTATTGGGAGCGTTCTGGGAGAGGGAGCTCTCTAGTTCTTGAGAGCATTCTCTCTAGATCTCCTTATGCACAATACAAAATGAATTTTCTCTCTTAAGAAAATAATATAAATGGGCGTATATACCGCTAGGGTTAGGAAGCAATACTTTCACATGTTCCCTTCATTATTTCTGTAATCCATGTGGAACCCCATGTCTATAATAATAATAATAATAATAATATTATTTCTTGACATGTGCTAAACTAATGAATTAAATTAAATATTATTTATTCAAATAATATTAAATATATATTATTTCTCAATGGACCATTAAACTCAGTCCTCCATTCCTCAATAATATTTACCAATCCTTGAATAATGACTATTTGTTTAATATATAAATATCTCTTCATTATTCTCTAATATATAAAAAATATTATATTTACTAAATAAAAAATATTTATTTATTAAATATTCCGTTCACATAATATTCTCTAAAAAAACTCGTGACAAACAAGAAAATATAAGAAATTATTAAACCACATGTAGGAATAAAATTTTATCCAATTTTTTAAATAATAATATTATTTAACTGAGATTCTCGATACACATAGTGTGTGGCTCTCTATGCCTCATTTTCAATGGCCTGAGGTGAACTAGTCTATTGTCCATAATTAGAACCTAGAAACACACCAAGGCACCCATAGAGAAAGAATTTAATTCCAAAATTATATAATACCTCATACATACACTTAATCTATAATATAATCCTTTATGACCATATCTCTAATAGAAAAGGTTCCATGTCGGTTCCATCAACCTATGTGCTCAATATATCTTTCTTTGAATTTATGGAAATCACAATTTCTTATATAAGAAAAAGGCTATGGATTTATTTAGGTTAAATCATTTCCATAAAATGACCTAAGATATCAAATTCTGTTAAAGAGTGGAATGGATAAATCCTTTCTTGTAAAAATTCATTAATAAAATATTACTCTTGACACACCCAACATATCCTACCTTACTGAAAATATATTTCAACATGGATTTCATCAATAAATTAACTTAAGTGACTTATAAAAATAATTAATAATAATATTAAATTCTAAGGATCAATACACACATCCTCATTTAGAAACATAAAATGACACAAATAAATGTGGATTTCCTACTGGGGGTTCCCTTTCTCATAATATCCTACACTAGATATCACCAAGGGGATACACCATGAGAAGGTGCCTAAAAGTTCTGTGAGTATCCACCCCTGATAGCATGTATTGTATGTGTCCCTCAAATGATTTCATCTAGATATTGAATATATATTTAAGAGTAACGTCATTGCACTTCTGGGTTCTCATCATAACAGGGAACTGCTATGAACTTTTATTGTGATAGCTAATATTAGGAAATTATCACATACTATGTTATGTAGAAGAATAGCCATGATTTGATAATGAGTTTATTAATATTTAAAACAATGAATATAGGGTATCATAAAGTATATAGAAGTTATTTCAAGGTCACCAACTCCGATAGACTCCAACTTGCACTAGATCCAACTTCTAACAACCTTCAGTCCATTATCTCTCACATGATACTCATGATTATAATAATATGGACATTTAGTCAAGGGTTCTACAACATTTTCTTTTCTAGGAACTCTGCTTACTACAACTTCACCCCTATGAGAAAAATTCCACAATAGGTGATACTTCCAAAGTTTGTTCTTTGTCTATCAGTGTGACCTTGGATCTTTTTTGAAAGATCCACCGTCACAGTATTATCACAATACATAGTGATAGGGTGTTTACTACTAGCTACCATGTCAAGATCCTAGGCAATGTTTTGAATCCAAACAGTTTACTTGGCTATATCAGAAGTCTCTATATACTCAGAATACACTATCTAATCTACGATAATTGGGTGCTTTAAACTCTTCCATCTCACAAATCCTCCATTGAGACATAAAAAATATCTTGAATGTGACTTCAAATCATTATATTCTAATTTAAAACTATAATGAATGTTACCCCATTCTCCAGAATTTTCTCTCCCCTCTCGGTGCCGTTTCTCCTCCTAGGGTTTCAGTGGCCCTCCTCGGTGGCGATTCATCTTTATATTTTCTTATGCTTCTTAGGCTTTCCTCCTCTCTGATTCACTTCTTCTCTTTTGTTTTCTCCTCTTCCTGGCAGTTCTCTCTTCCTTAGGTTTTCTTTTTTCCTCTGTTGTGCGCTATTGCGGGGTTTCTTCCGTTTCCCTTTCAGTCTTCCTGTTGAAGGATGCTTACTGTGGAAGCCCTCAGCCTCTCAAAACCTACTCTGCCCTCACATTCCTATTCACCTCTCTTGGCTGGAGTTAGAGTGGTGGTAACAAGGAGGGTTTGGGATATGTGTTTTGGTGGTCAACGGGTTTCCAGGTGCTCCTGAAGTCGTATTTATTTTGTTATGTCAGTTACTAGTGTTCCTCTTCATCTATGAGGCCTGTGCTCAAAGACCTCAGCCACCCAATACCCTTCTCTGGCCTCACGTTCCTCTATGCCCCAATGAGTTGGATCCGGAGCAGTGGAACTATGAGGTTTTTGGATGTGGGTCGGTGTCTGACGGTTCTCCACGTGCTACATTCGTCTGTGTTCTCTTGTAAAGGTGATTTATTATTTTTCCAGATCTGTTTGATGTTTTTTCCTCATAGACATCAATGAAGGTTTGTTTGGTTGTTCTTTGAGATCTTGATCTGTTATTCTACCTCGATGAAATTTTTGATTTGTGTTCTAGATTCTGTTACTTTCAGTTATAGTGTGGTGTCGAGTGTCGACGTTGACGTTGGCGATGAGAGTGAAGCAACGATGATGTGGGTGATTTCTGCATTGGATGCTCTGGTGAGTTCTGTTTCGGTTGGAGTTTCTTCGGTCATCAGTCAGGCAGTGAGACGTTGGTTCTGGCAATCGGTTGCCTCTGGGTTTATGATGCAGTGATGAATCAGTGATGATGATGAAGTGGTGTTTATTCGGAGACAATGACGGCGGGTACGACGATGATGATGGACAGAGATCACGACTGTGACTTTGAATGATGCGAACATATCCCAAAAGTGATCTCCTCATTTGGTGTGTCTGGATTTTGAATTTGGATCGCAGTTGTGAATCCCGCTGGATGTTTTTTCTATGTTCTGGTTACTGATCACCTCAAAGTGGTGTTTTTGAAAATCAAATAAAAAGTTATCTGGCTAATTGAAAACTAGAATTAGTATAACTTTTGATAACCAACTCCTTATCTCCTCTATATAGAAGGAACATATTATTTCTTCTCAAATAGTTAAGAATAACCGTGATAGTAGACCAATTCTATTCTTGTAGACCAGCTTGATATCTTTCTACCATTCTCAATGTGTAGAAAACATCATGTATAGTACATAAGAAGGTCTACAAGATTGATCCTATCGCTAAAGTGTATGTGACCTTACTCATTCTCTCTTTCTTCTGTTGTGTTAGAGGACACATTTTATTAGAAAGATGTATACCATGTGACACTAGAACAAATACCCTCTTATATTGTTCCATACTAAATATCTTTATTACTTGGTCAATTCATGTACTTTGACTAAACCAAACAACCATTTGGATCTATCATGAATGATTTTGATCCCCATAACATAGGGTGATTCACCTAAGTTCTTGATGGAGAAACACTTGTTCAACTAGTCCTTTACAAAATGAAAGACTGGTATGTTGTTTCTATTAAGTAATATGTCATCAACATATACTACTATAATAACAGCCACATTCCCAATAAACCTCTTGTAAACACATGGATCATATTCATTATTAATTAAATCAAATTATTTTATAACTTTATCAAATTGAATGTTCCATGACTTGGATTCTTTCTTCATTCCATAAATATATCTCTACAACTTGAAAATATTTTTGTCATTACCTAGAGTCACAAACCGTTATAATTGTATCATATAAACATCTTCTTAAAGGTTCCCATTAAGTAAAATTGTTTTGAATTCCATCTACCAAATTTCATAGTCATGGTAAGATGACATAGCAAGTAGAATTATCATAAATTCAAACATGGAAACTGGTGAAAAGGTTTCATCATAGTAAATTCCTTGACATTGTTTAAACTCTTTAGCCACTAGCCTTGAATTATAGGTATTTACTATACCTTTCATGCATAGTTTTATCTTGATTAACCATTTGTACCATATGGGATTTACATTAACTAGCATATCAACTAGAACCTGGACTTGGTTCTAATACATGTAATCTATTTCAGAATTCATGGCTTCTTTCAAACTTGCACCTTTTGAGATCTCTATTACCTATTTATCGGATAAAGGTTCATCATTTCCAACCAATAATGAGTCACCATATTTAGTGACTATAAAATGTTATCGCTCTCATTCTTTTACCTCTCTGGTGCTCCCACATGGTACTTATATTTTAGAACCTACTTATTCTATGAGGACATTCAGAATCTATTCCTGTACCAACTCTTATGTATCTTGATCATCAACTTTATTGAAGTAAATATTTCTCCCACCATCCTTTTAAGGATGTAATCCCTATCAAGAAATATGTCTTGTTGAGAAATAATAACTTTCTTGTATGAGGGTTTGTAAAGGTAGTATCTATTTTGTCCTTAGGATTCCATATAAAGATACACTTTATGCCCCAGGGTACTATTTTGTTTCTTGATAAGGCCCTAGCAAATTCTTTGCAACCCTATGTGCGTGTATGTGATAAAAAGTGTTTCTTTCCACTTCATAACTCAAAGGAAATTTTACATTATGATTTATTTGGTCCCCAGTTTATGTATATGTCACTATTTGTAATGTATATCCTTAAGTGGATAATGGGAGATCTACATGACTCATCCCTGAACTTACCATTTTTAACAAGGTAAGGTTCTTCCTTTCACTAAAATTATTCCACTATGGTGTGTAAAGTGGAGTGATTTGAGATTGGATCCCAAATTCCCATAGAATGTTGATAAACTCTTGGTTAATATATTCACCACCTCGATCCAATCAAATATTCTTTATCTTATTTCCAAGTTGATTCTCTACTTCATTCTTGAATTCTATGAATTTCTCAAGGGAATCAATCTTATACCTCATCAAGTAAACATATCTGTATCTACTCAAGTTATCAAAAAAATCTATGAAGTAAGAATACCCACCACTAGATTATACTGGAAATAGTCCACACACATTAAGGTGTACAAATCCGAGAATATTTGGAACCCTTTCACCCTATCCACTGAATAGTGGTTTTTTTTCATTTAGACATATAAGAAATCATGAAATATTTCAAGTGGTTTTAGCTTAGAAGAGCCTAAATAAACATCTTGACAGAGCTTTGTCAAATTCTTTTCATTTACATGACCAATATGGTGATTTCATAGCTGGTGTTATATGAGTTATGTGAACATGATCTGTTACCTATTTCTTTCATAATTTAATACATAGAGACTATTATTTAAATGTGTCATACCATAACATATGTTGTATTTATAAAAGAAACAACTTTTATTTCCAAATTTGACAATAAATCCACCTACATATAGGAATTATATAGAAATTATTTTCTTGGTAACAGTTGGTACATAATTAAAATCTCTTAAAACCAAAATCAATCTTGTTGGTAATGAAAGGTGGTATTCACAAATGGCTAGACCAGTCGGCCTCACAACATTGACATCTTAAAAATCCACCTATCCTCTAGAAATCTTTATATATCTACATATTTCCTACATTTGGATAATTATGTGATCACCACAACCTATATCTAATACCCAATGTATAGATATTGAAATATTAAACTTGATAACGAACAAATCTTTATCTTCCACTATCTTTTGGGTGTAGTTCTTCTTCCAGTGGCCTTGATTTGAACATGAAAAACATAATTCTTCTTTTTCCGTACCCAATATATGAATCTTATTCTTCCTAGAAGGATGGTTTTTGGGAGCTTTATAATTTTTATGATTCTTGGGCTCCTTCTCCTTGTTCTTCCTTTTCTTATTCACCATAAGGACTGTGTGTTTTTTACTCCCTATGTCATTATCCCCTTTAAAAATCAGAGTAATAAGTTCCAAAATACTCTTATCATTATTTTTCAGGTTATAATTAATAATAAAACTAGAGAAGGTATTGGGTAGTGAGGAAAGTATGAGATCTGTGCAAAACTCATCCTAGAATTTAATCCCTAAGACAATTAAGCGTTCAATATAGCCAATAAACTTGACTACATGAGGCCCAGCTGGAACTGAATCTCCATGCTTAGTTGTAAATAGATAATTAGAGATCTCAAATCTCTCTTATCTCACCTTTTATTGATAAATACCTCAAAGGAGATAAATCATTCTATATGCATTCATGCCCTCATGTTCCTTCAAAATCTCATTGGTCATGGGTGGTAGTATAAAACAATAAACATCTATAGCATCATTCAAATGTTTCTCCTATAGATTCAACTCTTCTTCAGCAGCCTCATTACCAAGAACATTAGTAATAGGTTCTTACAGTGCATACAATTTCCTTTAATGTAATGGGATAACACGTAAGCACCTTTTCCAATCTAGGAAATTTATGCCAGTGAGAAGGTTATCCTTATCAAGTATGGATTGTAGTGATATGTCTGAATTCATTTTTATTGATGATTCTACAAATAATATGAGAATAGTTGTAGTACTTTATCAGATAAAATTTAGAAAAATAAATAAATATTATATTTATTAATCTTTAACTATTTTATCAAAACCTAATATCCCTAACCATTAGATTTGAAATATCCTATTACTTGGACATTCTAGTGGTAAGGATCTATATTCCCCTTCTCATCACCCTAAACTTGGTCGGTCAAGTAATTTTAAGTGTTTTAGGAAGTCATTCCTAATGAAAACTGCATTGACTCATAGTTCATTGATCTATTGAGTGGACACCCCAATCTTGAAACCCTTAAATTGGATTTCACCAACCTTTTTGCCTCAGTTACACCAATTCCTACTTTATTAGTCAATACTTTATTTAAACTAAGTTAATTCAGCCCAAAATTTCAAGTTAAAATTATTCGATAAATGAAAGCACCCCAACTTTGGCTGGTCAATCAATTTGAACTATGGTTCGATTTTAACTAATGTAGTGGAAGGCTATACTGACTTAATATATATAATTTAGGGATTTTATATTTTATAAATAAATTTACAATTATTAACTTTATTACATGCTTGTTAATATTTAGTGAATTTACTTAAGTGATTAACCTTGTCTTAGATAATATTTACACATAAGATAGTTCATTTTAGTTATATCTTGTATGATTCTTAATTCATTAATTCATGTGATCCCAACCAAACATATATAATGAAATAAACATGAAGATTTATAGAAAATAAATAATAAATTGGTATGATCATGAGATTTTACAAATGGTTAGTTTAATTAGTGGATGATAAACTAACTATTGACCTATGGGGGAAACACCTTAAACCATTTATGGTTTATGTTGTATTGTTTCACCTATCTACCTATGTATCTCTCTTGGATTAGTTTTCTCCAAATCCAAAATTTAATTTCATCCACTATCTTGGGAGATCAATCCATTACATACGCCTTTACTCACACATATTTGAGGGGAACCAAAGGATTGGTTAAGAGGATCATATAAAAGAAACCATGGGCATGCAGGCCCTTACATAATGAGATGATAGATCAAAAAAAATCCAAAAAATTTAATTTAATAATAAATTAAATGAATCCAATAACATAAAAAGTTTTGTTAAAATATCATGATCATCCAAATACATGCAATGAATTACACATTTAAAAAAATTAACATTCAATTATAATTGTTATTATTGAAGATAAAACACTCTTAAATCAATTAATTATCTTCTTTAATTAATAAATTATCTTATCTTAAGTATCATCTGAATTTAATTGAGATTATAATCCATTATAATTTTTAACAAATTAAATAAATTTATTTAAAGTTAACTGTGTAAAAAATCTACCTTAGAAGAAACATGTTGAGTACCCATTCGAACTACCCAATATGTACTATACCCATATACTATTTACTCTTATGACATGAAACATACACAAATTATTACATAATTTCATGTTGTGTGCTATAAACTTAATGAATACAATAAACACTTGGTATTTACATTTCATGTTATCCTTTAATGCGTGTAGAGTGATAACTGTAATACGATTTATACATGATATGTAGATCCAAAAATTAAGAAAAAATTAATAAGACATATATATATAACCCATCACAAGGAATGTACTATCAAATTAATGACCACAAGGAACACATGTTGATAAAATTTTCATAGTTTATTATATTAATTTTCAATTCTGTGTGATTTGGTAAATGTACACGATGTGTACATTTGAGATACATTTCATGTATTATTCTCACCATTTTCTGAGGCACATACCTAGGGACTCGGCGTGTAACCGTGCCATGAATTGTTTTGGAGTACATGACATGTAACACCCCAAGCTTCTACATTATGCTTCTCTATGAATAATGCGATAGCATGTGTTGTACGCAACATCGAGTTCTAACACACCACAACCAATCAAACTAGCCGTTATGAATAGTAATACCTAATTTTTGAAATTATACATATTTTATATTTCAAAATGGACTTCATTTTTGGTTTTGGAATATCGAAATTATCCTAAGATGATTTTTTGGTATTTTTCTGAGAACTTTCAATTTTTATGAATAGTGAAAAATACTTAATTTTTTTTTTAATCAAAATAATTTATAGTGATAAATTATATTATTGAGTGGTTTTAAAGTATAATTATAATATATTTTTACCATTTTATCCAATGGTGTTCATTATAATTAATTTCACTTTGAAATTGGACCTAAACAATTGTCAATCTTTTGGTATATATTGTTTCTTAAAAACACGCTATTTGTTGTGACAGTGGGAATTAATTATAAAATTAATTAATGCAACTTATCTGTTTGGAATTTTGTAAAATAGACATCATTTTTGAATTCGGAATATCAATTATATCTTAGGGTAAAATTTTGGCATTGTTCTGAAAAACTCCGATTTTTGATGAATAGTGAAACTACTAAGTGGTAGTTAAAAAAACTGAATTTTTCATAAAACTTAATTTTACCGCTTCTGTGAATGGAATTTCGAAAATCCGAGAGACATGGTTAATATCAAGAGGTAAAATGTGGTTCAATGAGATAAAAATAATTTTTGGTGAATAGTAACTTTTTACGTTTATTTACCACGATTAAAAGTAATTAGGTTTATTAAGGGTAAAAATGATATTTATATTACCCTAACACATGTACTAATTCTATTGGACAAGTTTATCTCGACCAAAAACAACCTTAGGAATAAAATATTATCATTTAGGTCCACTTGGATTAGATTAGGACATTTATTATTATTTAATTCAAAGAAGAGTTAAAAGAGTTAAAATCAAAGTTTATTTATTAAAACATTTTTAATATAAGTTTATACATAATATAAATTCTATTGTAAATATTAATTAGAAATATAAAAAGATTTCCTATATAATTATATTTTATTTATAATTTTTAGACATTAAATAATTTAATTTATTTATGACACAATGATGATGTAGTAATTACCATAATAGTGAACAATTAAAATAATTGATATTATAAATACCCAAATAAATATAATTTGAGACTTTTAATGAATTAAAATAATTTTCTAGGATAATATGACATATTAGGATTGATTTAATTAACTTTTTTTGAAGTAATCATTCTTTTATAAGTTTCAAAAAAATCAACTATTGAATAGTGTCAAAATTGACATAAAAGAGTTTTTAAAACAAATATTATATTATTAATTGATATTAAATTCCTAAAAATCTAATGTTCATAAAAGAGACATATATCATGATATTTGTATCATTAATGGACCACTTGGGGGTCTCTTGGATGTATATGGTAAGTTTATTAACCATATAATATAAAAATACAAAGAGACATTGTAAAAGTTAAACTAATTAACTTAGAGTTAATACTTAAAGATAATGTTAATATAATAACCCAAAGCTGTCTAAATTCTATTGGTTGAGTGGTTTTTGACCTATACCCAACTTAAAATTTAAATAATCAACTTTGGAGCCATTATAAACCGAATATGAATTTATTATAAATTAATATTTCTAGCTTTTCCAAAGGTGCCCCTCACCCCCATTATAAAAGGGCACTCCTCTTCTCATTTCTTCACACCTTCAAAGCCTTTTGGTTCGACCAAACTCTGCCCAAATACTCTCCCAACTTCCCTAAATACAACCTATAGGCCTTATTTTGATCATAAATCCAACCTAAGGAGCCCTTTTGATCAAATCAAAAGGAAGAACCCGAAGAAGAGGTAATGATTTCACCACCCTTTTCGATGTTCCTTTCTTCTTCCACTTCTTATTCCTTTGTTATTACCATTCTAAAATAATAACTCCAGTATAATATATATACTGTGATGTTATTATAAATATGGTACAACCATATTCAGTATTCTATCCACCCTTTGAATAACATGTCACCATACGTGCGTACGTACGACTTACCGTCTCCACGTCGTGGTGTAATTGTTATGCAATATATTATTATTTGGATGTGTATAATAATGATGTGTAACTCATGTAAATAATAAATATAAAATATTAATGATTATGTATATATGATATACCATCCATTTTTATATTATTTTAATATCAAAAGAATGTTATTGTCGCTCGTGCGTACGTACGGACTACCGTCTCCACGAACGCGATGAGATTCATTCTCCATCGTATCCATTCAAGTATAATTATCATTTGATGATTTAAAAATAATGTTTAAGGACTTGATATCATTCTGTATATGAATAATATACAACCTATCCATGACAAACATTGATTATGTAACAAAACATATAAAAGAAAACGAGTAAGTTAACACCTGAAACGACGATAATACTAAGATATTATTAACAAAGCAATGCTAAAAGATCATATATGATATCATATGAATGTATATAATTCTTGTATAATTTAATAACAATTATTTCACTATTATATAGGAGGTTAACCTACCCCAACCAAGGAAAAGTACAAGGTAAGGGTTATTTCACAATCTCTTCATTATCTGAGGTTGTTTATACGTAATAATCTACTAGGATCTCTTTATCATCCACATCCATGTTTCTTAAAAATGTATTTCAAAAACATTTTTACTATTTAAAATAATATGGGTTAAAGTCATTTATACCCTTGTTTGACTTTTTATAAGAGTTTTATAAATGAATCTTTCTGTCATTTTCCAAACAAGGTTCTTTTTAACCTTTTCGACAAAATTAAGGTAAGAATGTTTTTTAACTTATACGG
Source organism: Viscum album (assembly GCA_963277665.1). NCBI lineage: Eukaryota > Viridiplantae > Streptophyta > Magnoliopsida > Santalales > Viscaceae > Viscum > Viscum album. Next base: position 1,766,690,685 of record OY728142.1, on the reverse strand, counting down.
CGGGTGCGGATATTTTACGCCATTATAAAATTGTCAAAGCTTCCCTTACAATATTATAAGAATATTTTAAAAGAAAATGTTTTATTTCATAAATATAAGACTCTTAAATGATTTCAAAATAGAAAGAGATATTTCTCTAAAAAGAGTTTTGATTTCATCTATGTCAACATCCTTTGATGAATTTTAAGCTTATTTGAAGTTGATTTATTATGATACAAAAATTCCATATTGTATTGAAGGTTTTGTGATATGTTTGACTGTGGATGTGCTATTTTTATACCATTCATAGTTTATGGTGAAAGTATTGACATTTCGTATGCTATTTTTAATATGAATGTTTATGTTATGTTTAAACCTTTTAATATGGGAATTCATTGGACTTAATATGTGATGGGTGGAGCTCGCTATAGCTCCTCGATGCATCAGTAGGTCGCATGAGACAAACTAGTGTCTTGGCACAAGGCCTTGGAAAAATCTTATTTGTAGTCTTGGCACGAGGCCTTGGCTATGTGGTTATGATAGTCTGACATTATGCATTCCATCATTATGAAAGTGGTTATTAATATTGAATGTGATTATTCGATTAGTAGAATATCCATGTGAATGGGTAAATGGAATTATTTCATTTTATCCTTGCCATACTATATTGAAGTTCAAGTTTAAAAGGCTTTTGTTTTAAGTTATACATTGTCTTAAATGTTTATTCTTATTTATGAAAGTTTCCGCTATATTGTTATCCTTACTGGGCATTTGAGCTCACCCCTTTCAATGTTTTATTTTTCCCAGGATGTGATGAAGTAAGTTATGAGTGACCTGTAGGGATAGTATGTGGGGATATGAGTGTGGAATATGGAGACTATGTTTTTGTAGTAGTTTTTCACTTTATGATGTAATGTAAAACTTTATGAATATATCTAGTGTTTCCAAGGCTACTAAACCAATCGGTCTTTAGAGATTTGATCTTTCTTGTGATCATGCCAATGTTATGTAATAATGCACCGACTCTGGGTAACTAGGGTCGGGGCGTTACAGTTGGTATCAAAGGATGTTTAGTACAAACCTTAGAAGCTATATTTAGATAAAATCTGATTAGAGCACATAGATTTAAGATGGACTTTGAGGATTAGTATAGAAGAACTTCCTAGAATTTTGGTATTGTAGAGATTTTGTGAGTTTTCCAAGCAATACATCCCTGTCTGGATACGAGCAGGTAGAGGCAGCTCTGGCACAGATGTACCTAGGGGTAAAACCCAAAAACACCACTTTGAGCTAGACTCGAACGGGAACTAGTGCACGACAACGGGACTTGCTGCACTCTTGGTTACGACACTCCTGGGGGATATGCTTAAGATAACTCTCATTTTATTTACAAATCATTTTGAAGGGTTTATGAGTATATACTTCCTCAAAGAAAACATTCTTATGATTATGGATTATATCCATAAATAGTTCAATTTATGTTAAGTGTTTTATAAGTATGGGATTATGTATTTTGATTCATAAACTGATCTAGTTTATGCCATTGTTTAGAAATGGTGCCTAGTGGAAGAAATGGAAACCGTATCAATGCACGCACTCCATGTAGGGATTTCCCTCCTTCTCAAGATAATTATAGTGGAGCTGGTGATGCAACTGGTGCTGATCATCTAATCACCATACTGGGACAACTCACTCAGTTTATGAATAATAACCTTACCCGTATGGAGCACCCTGATTCGCAGCGTGGAGGATCAATGTTAGATCGATTCATGAGGCAACAACCACCAACATTTAATGGGATTACAAATCCCTTAGTAGCTGAGCAATGGATAAATTCCCTAGAGAAAATATTTCAGGCTTTGGGGAGTAGTGAAAGGGAAAAAGTTATCATGGCAGTTTACCGCCTCACTGGAGATGCTGATCAATGGTGGTCATTGATACAAAACACGAATGAAGATGATGAAGTATCAAATATGGAATGGAGGGAGTTCAAAGATCTGTTTTTAGAAAAATACTTTCCTCGTGACCATCGAGCAGATATAGAAAGGCAATTTCTGAGTCTGAGACAGAAGGAGGATGAGAATGTTGCAAAGTATGAGGCTAACTTTACAAGGTTAACAAGGTATGCTGTAGATTATATACGTAACCCAATAAGTAAGATTGATCGTTTCTTTGATGGGTTAAAACCATTTCTCCGTCGAGCATTAGTCTCACAATCCTTTTCATCGTACGAAGACATTGTCTCATGTGCTATCAAGACCGAAAAGGAATTATCTAAGTATTATGAATTTAAAGCAAAGAAAGAGAATAAGATACCTACTGATCAATCTGGGAATATAAATAAGGGGAAGAAGGGAAAGGTTGAATATCCATCCTGTGGTAAATGTGGTAAGAAACACCCCGGTACTCGCTTGAAGGGAACATGAGTCTGTTATAAGTGTGGTGAAAAAGGCCACCAAGCTCGTGATTTCAAAGGGAATAAGGAAGCTACCAATGTTCAGTGCTACAATTTCAGGGAGATGGGACATTATGAAAATGAATGTCCTAAGAATTAGGAGAACTTACCTCAGAAAAGGCCAAGGGATCAAGGACAAGCTTATGCTATCACTACTGCTGAGGTAGATGCTCCGAAAGACGTGGTGGCAGGTAATTTAATGGTTTCCTCAAGTTTAGCAAATGCATTATTTGATTCTGGATCATCGCATTATTTCATATCTTCCCAGTTTGCTAAGAAAATTAGATATTTCCAATTTGATTTAACAAGGGAGTTGTCAGTTAAAACTCATAAGGGAAGTATCATTGCAACAAAGTTTTGTGAATCAGTCCCCATTAGAGCACATAAATGTTCATTATCTTCTGATCTCATCGTCATACCTTTGATTGAGTTTGATATAATCCTTGGTATGGACTGGATTTCGGACTATGATGTGAAGATTTATTGTAAGAAGAAAGAGGTTACGATTCTTGATGATGATGATAAGGAACACCCTATATTTAGAGCAGAATCGTCACCCCCTAATTCTTATCTAGATCCACCCCCAGTAGCTCAACTAAATTCAATTATTGAGGAGGAAAATAATGAAATAACTGTGGGTGAGGAATGGAATGTTCAAATAGAGGAAGTACCTGTTGTGAAAGAATTTGTAGATTTATTTCCGGAAGATTTACCTAGACATCCTCTAGAACAAGAAGTTGAGTTTTCCATTGATTTAATTCCTGGATCAAAGCCTATATTGAAGAACCCTTATAGAATGACCACTTTAGAATTAGTCGAACTAAAGAAACAATTAGAGGAATTGAGTAATAAAGGATTTATTCGCCCTAGTGTTTCTCCATGGGGAGCCCCTGTTCTTTTTGTTAAAAAGAAAGATGGATCCATGAGGTTATGTATCGACTACAGGGAGATCAATGATATAACAATAAAGAACAAGTATCCACTACCTCACATTGATGATTTATTTAACCAAATGCATGGAGATAAATACTTTTCAAAGATTTACCTTCGATCTGGATACCATCAGTTGTGTGTGAAGAAGGAAGACATTCTAAAGACAGCATTTCGAACTAGGTACGGGCATTACGAGTTTACTGCAACGCCTTTTGGATTGACTAATGCACCCTCTGTATTCATGGACCTAATGAATAGAGTTTTCAAGGAGTATCTCGATGAATTTGTGGTGGTATTTATTGATGATATCTTTGTATACTCCAAAAGCTATGAAGATCATGAATATCACTTGCGCATTATCCTGAAGACTCTGATAAGACATGAATTATATGGGAAGTTTAGCAAGTGTGAATTCTGGCTTCAGGAGATTTCTTTTCTTGGCCATATTGTCTCTAAAGATGGAATCTCTATTGATCCTTCTAAGACCAAGGCAATCCAAGAATGTCCAGCACCTACGAGTATAAATGAGGTACGTAGTTTTATTGGTTTAGTAGGTTATTATCGACGTTTCGTCCATAATTTTGCCCAATTGGCTAACCCATTAACGAAGCTCACACGTAAAGGGGTCAAATTTGTTTGGACAAAAGAGTGTGAAGAATGTTTCGAAGAACTAAAGAGAAGATTAGTCAATGCTCCTATATTGACTCTACCATAGGGGAATGATGGGTTTGTTATTTATAGTGATGCATTGAAGAAAGGACTTGGTTGTGTCCTTATGCAGAATGATAGTGTTATTACCTATGCATCACGATAGTTAAAAATTCATGACCAAAACTATCCTACTCATGATCTCGAATTAGCAGCTGTGATCTTTGCTTTGAAGATATGTAGGCACTACCTCTATGGTGAAAAATGTGAGATTTATACTAATCACAAGAGTTTGAAGTATATTTTCTCACAAAAATAACTCTACACGAGGCAAATGAGATGGATTGAATTACTCAAGGATTATGATTGTACGATACACTACCACCCGGGGAAAGCAAACAAGGTGGCAGATGCTTTGAGCATAAAAGACCATGGAGTTTTGAACATGATGAGAATTGAAAGGGATCCAATTTTGATGGATCTAGTGAAGATGGAAATGGGAATAACCAGGGAGGGTGAAACATCAATGCTTTTTCAACTGGTTTCCAAACCATCTTTACTAGAACGGATTAAGAGTTCTCAGACTGATGATGAAGAATTTCAAAAGAAGATTAAAGCTGTGAATGATGGGAGATTGAGAGACTTTGTGTATGAAGATGGAATTTTTAAATTTGGGAAGAGACTTTGTGTTCCCGATATACCTGATCTAAAAAGGGAATTGCTGTATGATTCTCATAGTTCCAATTTCTCTATACACCCTGAGAGCACCAAAATGTATAGAGATTTGAAGGAACATTTTTCGTGGGACAACATGAAGAGGGAGATTGCTAATTTTTTGTTAAGATGTATGGTTTGTCAACAAGTAAAAGCTGGAAGGCAACAACTTGGAGGAGTTATGCAACCTCTTCCCATACCGGAGTGGAAATGAGACAATATTACGATGGATTTTTTCATGGGGCTACCAAAGACTCCTAGAAGGAACGATGAAATATGGGTTATTGTTGATCGTCTTACCAAGTCAGCACATTTTCTTGCTATAAGAGAAGATCTACCCCTGGAACGTCTAGCAAGACTATATATTAATGAAGTTGTGAGACTTCATGGAGTACCCCTATCGATTGTTTCAGATTGTGATCCCCGTATTACTTCAAGATTCTGGAAAAGTCTTCAGAAATCCCTGGATACTGAACTTCATTTGAGCACTGCTTACCACCCTTAGACAGATGGACAATCAGAAAGAACTATTCAAACCTTAGAAGACATGTTGAGATCCTGCTCACTTGACTTTTAGGGTATGTGGGTTCAATATTTACCTCTGGTAGAATTTTCCTATAACAATAGCTTCCATTCGAGTATTCAGATGGCACCATATGAAGCATTATACGGAAAGAGATGTCGTACACCAACCTATTGGGATGAAGTTGGTGAAAGAAAACTAGTAGGCCCAGAATTGGTGGAGGAAACGATGGAAAAGGTGAAGGTAATCCAAAGTCACATCAAAGTAGTTCAAAGTAGGCAGAAGAGCTATGCTGATAATTGAAGGAAGGATTTGGAATTTCAAGTCGGTGATCATGTTTTCTTGAAGGTATCTCCATGGAAGGGAGTCATACGTTTTGGTAAGAAAGGTAAATTGAGTCCCTGGTACATCGGACCTTTCGAAATTCTAGAACTAATTGGGGCTGTAGCTTACCGATTGGCAATGCCGCCATGTCTCTCCAAAGTTCACGATGTGTTCCACGTATCTCTGTTGAGGAAATACATGTCTGACCCAACGTATGTACTCACCTATGCGGAGTTAGACTGGAACCCGATCTGTCTTATTGTGAAGAGACCATCAGGATTCTTGATACGAGAGAACAAGTATTGAGAAACCGGACGACGCGTTTGGTAGAAATTTTGTGGAGAAACCATAAGATGGAAGAGGCAACGTGGGAACCTGAGGAACTTATGATGAAGAACCACCCGAGTCTTTTCATGCGGTATTATTCTGGAAATTTTGAGGACGAAATTATTTGAAGGAGGGGAGAATGTAACACCCCAAGCTTCTACAATACGCTTCTCTTTGAATAATGCGATAGCATGTGTTGTACGCAACATCGAGTTCTAACACACCACAACCAATCAAACTAGCTGTTATGAATAGTAATACCTACTTTTTGAAATTATATATATTTTATATTTCAAAATGGACTTCATTTTTGGTTTCAGAATATCGAAATTATCCTAATATGATTTTTTGGTATTTTTTTGAGAACTTCCAATTTTTATGAATAGTGAAAAATACTTAAAAACAAATTTTTTAATCAAAATAAATTATAGTGATAAATTATATTATTGAGTGGTTTTAAAGTATAATTAGAATATATTTTTACCATTTTATCCAATGGTGTTTATTATAATTAATTTCACTTTGAAATTGGACCCAAACAATTGTCAATCTTTTGGTATATATTATTTCTTAAAAACACACTATTTGTTGTGACATCGGGAATTAATTATAAAATTAATTAATGCAACTTATATGTTTGGAATTTTGTAAAATAGACATAATTTTTGAATTCAGAATATCAATTATATCTTAGGGTGAAATTTTGGCATTGTTCTGAAAAACTTCAATTTTTGATGAATAGTGAAACTACTAAGTGGTAGTTAAAAAACTGATTTTTTCATAAAACTTAATTTTACCGCTTATGTGAATGGAATTTCGAAAATTCGAGAGACACAGTTAATATCAAGAAGTAAAATGTGGTTCAATGAGATGAAAATAATTTTTGGTGAATAGTAACTTTTTACTTTTATTTACCACGGTTAAAAGTAAATAGGGTAATTAAGTGTAAAAATGATATTAATATTACCCTAACACATGTCCTAATTCTATTGGACAAGTTTATCTCGACCAAAAACAACCTTAGGAATAAAATATTATCATTTAGGTCCACTTGGATTAGATTAGGACATTTATTATTATTTAATTCAAAGAAGAGTTAAAAGCGTTAAAATCAAAGTTTATTTATTAAAACATTTTTAATATAGGGTTATACATAATATAAATTTGGTTGTAAATATTCATTAGTAAGATAAAAAGATTTCATATATAATTATATTTTATTTATAATTTTTAGACATTAAATAATTTAATTTATTTATGACACAATGATGATGTAGTAATTACCATAATAGTGAAAGATTAAAATAATTGATAATATAAATACCCAAATAAATATAATTAGAGACTTTTAATGAATTACACTAATTTTATAGGATAATATGACATATTAGGATTGATTTAATTAACTTTTTTTGAAGTAATCAATCTGTTATAAGTTTCACAAAAATCAACTATTGAATAGTGTCAAAATTGACATAAAAGAGTTTTTAAAACAAATATTATATTATTAATTGATATTAAATTCCTAAAAATCTATGGTTTGTCCAAGAGACTTATATCATGATATTTGTATCATTAATGAACCACTTGGGGGTCTCTTGGATGTATATGGTAAGTTTATTAACCATATAATATAAAAATACAAAGAGACCTTATAAAAGTGAAACTAATTAACTTAGAGTTAGTACTTAAAGATAAGGTTAATATAATGACCCAAACCTATCTAAATTCTATTGGTTGAGTGGTTTTAGACCTATCCAAACCGTAACATTTAAATAATAAACTTTGGAGCCATTAGAAACCGAATATGAATTTATTATAAATTAATATTTCTAGTTTTTTCAAAGGTGCCCCTCACCCTTCTTATAAAAGGGAACTCCTCCTTGTCATTTCTTCACACCTTCAAAGCCTTTTGGTTCGGCCAAACTCTGCCCAAATACTCTCCCAACTTCCCTCAATACAACCTAGAGGCCTTATTTTGATCATAAATCCAACCTAAGGAGCCCATTTGATCAAATCAATAGGAAGAACCCGAAGAAGAGGTAATGATTTCACCACCCTTTTCCATGTTCCTTTCTTCTTCCACTTATTATTCCTTTGTTATTATCATTCTAAAATAATAAATCCAGTATCATATATATACTGTGATGTTATTATAAATATGGTACAACCATATTCAGTATTCTATCCACCTTTTGAATAACATGTCACCATACGTGCGTACGTACGGCTTACCGTCTCCACGTCGTGGTGTAATTGTTATTCAATATATTATTATTTGGATGGGTATAATAATGATGTGTAACTCATGTAAATAATAAATAAAAAATGTTAATTATTCTTTATATATGATATACCATCCATTTATATATTATTTTAATATCAAAAGAATGATATTGTCGCTCGTGCGTACGTACGGACTACCGTCTCCACGAACGCGATGAGATTCATTCTCCATCGTATCAATTCAAGTATAATTATCATTTGATGATTTAAAAATAATGTTTAAGGACTTGATATCATTCTTTATATGAATAATATACAACCTATCCATGACAAACATGGCTTATGTAACAAAACATATAAAAGAAAACGAGTAAGTTAACACCCGAAACGACGATAATACTAAGATATTATTAACAAAGCAATGTTAAAAGATCATATATGATATCATATGAATGTATATGATTCTTGTATAATTTAATAACAATTATTTCACTATTATAAAGGAGGTTAACCTACCCCAACCAAGGAAAAGTACAAGGTAAGGGTTATTTCACAATCTCTTCATTATCCGAGGTTGTTTATACGTAATAATCTACTGGGATCTCTTTATCATCCACATCCATGTTTCTTAAAAATGTATTTAAAAACATTTTTACTATTTAAAATAATATGGGTTAAAGTCATTTATACCCTTGTTTGACTTTTTAAAAGAGTTTTATAAAGGAATCTTTCCGTCGTTTTCCAAACAAGGTGCTTTTTAACCTTTTCGACAAAATTAAGGTAAGAATGTTTTTTTTAACTTATACGGTGGGTGCGGCTATTTTCCGCTGTTATAAAATCGTCGAAGCTTCCCTTACAATCTTATAAGAATATTTTCAAAGAAAATGTTTTATTTCATAAATACAATACTCTTAAATGATTTCAAAATAGAAAGAGATATTTCTCTAAAAAGAGTTTTGATTTCATCCATATCAACATCCTTTGATGAATTTTACGCTTATTTGAAGTTGATTTATTATGATACAAAACTTCTATATTGTATTGAAGGTTTTGTGATATGTTTGACTGTGGATGTGCTATTTTTATACCGTTCATAGTATATGGTGAAAGTATTGACATTTCGTATGCTAGTTTTAATACGAATATTTATGTTATGTTTAAACCTTTTCATATGGGAATGCATTGGACTTAATATGTGACGGTTGGAGCCCGCTATAACTCCTCAATGCATCGGTAGGTCTCATGAGACAAACTAGTGTCTTGGAATAAGGCCTTGGAAAAATCTTATTTTTAGTATTGGCACGAGGCCTTGGCTATGTGGTTATGATAGTCTAGCATTATGCATTCCATCATTATGAAAGTGGTTATTGATATTGCATGTGATTATTCGATTGGTAGAATATCCATGTGAATGAGTAAATGGAATTATTTCAATTTATCCTTGCCATACTATTTTGAAGTTCAAGTTTAAAAGGCTTTTGTTTTAAGTTATACATTGCCTTTAATGTTTATTCCTATTTATGAAAGTTTCTGCAATATTGTTATCCTTACTGGGCATTTGAGCTCACCCCTTTCAATGTTTTATTTTTCCCAGGATGTGAAGAAGTAAGTTATGAATGACCTGCAGGGATAGTATGTGGGGATATGAGTGTGGAATATGGATACTATGTTTTTCTAGTAGTTTTTCACTTTATGATGTAATGTAAAACTTTATGAATATATCGAGTGTTTCCAAGGCTACTAAAACAATCGGTATTTCGAGATTTGATCTTTCTTGTGATCATGCCAATGTTATGTAATAATGCACCAACTCTGGGTAACTGTGGTCGAGGCGTTACATGACATGTACATGGGATACACGATGTCTAGTATCCAATTTTAATGGTCACCATTCATGTAGGATATTTAATAAGATACATGGAATGTATGTAAAAAAAGGACTAAACATCATGTAGGAATGTTACATGGCGTGTACTTCGAATGACTGTGTGCTAGGATAGCCTGGTCAATACATGGTGTATAATTAAATTCACCACATGTAATAAATTCAAATTCCTTGAATTAATTCTAAATTAATTTATGGTGTATTAAACACTAGTACACAACGTGTACCTCTACGTTACGTGGGATGTGCACTTCTGTTATCCGACCAGAATCCTCAACACCTCTAGTTGAGTTCCTCAAATTTATTCCATTCATAAAATTAATATATTTTATTATATTTACAAGAAACAGGGAAGAGTAAAAATGATATATCAATTCATATTAAATAATTATTAAACTGTAATAGAAAAATAATTTAAAATGATTAAATTAATCAATGATGTTTGAATAATTATAAATAATAATGTGACCACTCTGATACAACTTATAGTTTTCAGGTGTAGCAGAAGCGTCAGATGGGGCATGTCTAAATTTGGTTTTTTTCATGATCGATGATTAATTCAAGATTTACATGATGATAAACAGCATGATCAAAGTAATTGAATAAAAAAATATAGACAATGGATAAACACCAGAACCAAGGAACATGATCATCACATATTATTTATAATTAATTTATGCAACTAAAGAATTACCTTGTGAGAAATTATTTCCTTTCTGATGAATATTTCAATGTATCTATGTCATAACGTCATTTCATTTAAGTAATCAAGAATATATTACCTCTAGTTGTGATCCACATATGTTCCACAAATCTCTAAACATTGTTGTAGGAATCTCTGAGTGCTAACACGGTAGATCTTATCACTTACATCGTTTGCCTTTGACTTCACTGAGAATCACTTCCAAAGGATTCTATTTAATCTCTATAGACTCAATAGTGGAAGGTGGATTAATATTTCTCTTCATTTTTGGGAGCATTCTAGGAGAGGGAGCTCTCTGGGTCTTGAGAGGAATTCCTCCAGATCTCATTTTGCACTACAAGAAATGAATTAGATCTCTTAATATAATTGGGATTATATACCACTAGGGTTAAAATAATTACACATGTTCCCTTTATTATTTTTTAATCCCTACAGAACCCCATATATATAATAATAATAATATTATTATTTACTGATATACACTAAACATGGGAATTAAATTAAATATATTTTATTCAAATAATATTCAATATGTATTATTTCTCACTAGACCATTAAACTTGGGTTTCCATTCATCTATAATATTTATCAGACCTTTAATATTAAATATTTATTTATTAAATAAATATTACTATATTATTCACCAAAACATAAATAAATATTTTATTCACTAAATAGAAAATAAATATTTATTAAATATTCTTGTCACATAATATTCTATCGAAAAACTGGTGATGGAATATATGTGATCAAGAAAATATGAATAATTATTAAACCAAATATGGGAATAATATTTTATTCAACTTTTTAAATAACAATATTATTTAACTAAGATTCTGGATACACTTAGTGTGTGACCCTATATGCCTCTTTCCCAGTGGCAAGAGGTGAAGTAGCCTAAATTCCAAGGTTAGTGTCAATAAACATTCCAAATCACCCATAGAGAAAGAAGTTAATACTAAAACAACATAATACCTCAAACCGATACTTATAGTGTAATATAATCCCTTTATCATAATATCTCTAATAATGTAGGTCACATGTTGGTTCCATTAACCTATGTTCTCAATGCCTCTTTCCTTGACTTTCTAGAAATTTAACTTTCCTATAGAACACCATGGCCATGGATTTATTTAGGTATCCCTCATACGATGCTTCCGTTGTTCCTGAAATAATTAATACAGATTATTATAAAGTACACAGAATTTGGTTCTAGGGTAAAAACTCCAACAGACTCCCACTTGCACTAGAGTCAACTTTCAATAACCTTTAGTCCACTAGATCTCACATGATACTCACGATTCTTCTAAGATATACCTTTAGTCAAGGGGTCTTCCACATTTTCTTTTTTGGGAACTCTTATTACTACAACTTTACCCCTTTGAGAAAAATCCTTCAAGAGATGATACTTCTAGAGCATGTGCTTTGTCCATTTGTGTGACCTTAGATATTTTTAAAGATCCACCACTATAGTATTATCACAACACACTATGGTAGGGTCTCTACTTATAGGTACTATGTCAAGATCTTGGATAGATATTCTTATCCATGCGGCTTCCTTGGATTCATCAAAAGCTGTTATATACTCACACTCCACTGTAGAATCAATGATAAATGGCTGCTTTAAACTCTTTTAGATCACATCACCTCTGTCGATATATAAAACATATCCTAACTTCTAATTTAGATCATTTTGATCTATTTTAAAACTTTCATCAGTATAACCCATGTTGATCAGCTCCCCTTCTCATCCATACACAAGGAAAATATCCATAGTTCTTCTCAGATACTCAAGGATAGTCTTATCATCAGACCAATGTTATTCTCTAGGATCAGGTTGATATCTTCCTACCAGGATCAATGCATAGGCAACATAAAGTCGGGTACATAACATGGCATACATTATTGATCCTATCGTTGAAGTGTATGGGATATTACTCATTCTCTCTTTTTCCTATTGTGTCTAAGGAGCATTTTCTTAGAAAGATGTATACCATGAAACACTAGAATAAATCCCCTCTTGGATTGTTCTATACAAAATATCTTTAGTATCTTTTTGATGTATGTACTTTGACTTAGTCTAAGGAACATCATGGATCTATCATGAAGGATCCCTAGAATATAGGCTGATTCACCTAAGTCCTTCATGGAGAAACAATTTTCAACCAATCCTTAACAAACTATAAGACTGGTATATAGTTTACAATAAGTAATATTACATAAACATATTCTACTAGGGAAATGACCTCATTCCCACTAAACCTCATGTAAATACATGGATTCTATTCATTCTTAATAAAACCAAATTCTTTTATAGATTCATCAAGTTGAATGTTCCATGACCAGGATGCTTTCTTTAATCCCTAAATGGATCTATGAAACATGATAATCTTTTTAGAATCACCTAAAGTAAAAAACCTTCTGTTTATGTCATACATACATCTTCCTGATGGTTCGTATTAAGGAAAGTCTTTTTTACATCCATCTACCAAATTTCATAGTTGTGGTATGCTGCTATAGCAAGTAGAATTTTGAGGGATTTAAACATGGAATCTTGTGAAAATGTTTTATCATAATCAATTACTTGACATTTTTTAAACCCTTTATCCACCTTCCTTTATTTATAGGTATTTAAATTACCTTCCATGTCTAGTTTTCTCTTGAATATCAATTTTCACCCAATGGGTTTTACATCAAATAGATCATCAACCATAACCAAAACTTGGTTCTGATACATGGTATCCATTTTAGAATTAATGGATTCTTAACATCTTATAGCATATGAGCTCTATAGTTTACCTTTATAGAAGATAGGTTCATCATTCCAATAATTAGTCACCATCTTCAATGACTGGAAAAAATGTATCTCTCTAGTTTACATACCTCTAGTGATCATACAAAGTACTTGTGTTTTAGGAACTACTTCTTCCATGGGGAACTGTGGAATCTGTTACTAACTCTTGTGTATCTTAAGAATCAACTTCAGTGAATTTAATTTTACTCCAGCTATCCTTTTTAGAACATTCTCCCTCTCAATAAAGATAAATTTTCTAGAGATAATGACTTTCTTGTGTGAGGGGTTTTATAGGTAGTATCCTTTTTTCCTTATGATGCCCTATAAAGATACACTTTGTGCGTTGGGGGGCTATTTTATTGCTTGATAAGGCCTTAAAAAAAGCCTCGCAACCCCATATATGTTAATTCAATAAAATGGTATTCTTTCGACTCCATGACTCAAATGGAATTATATTCTCCAATTTAGTTGGTACTCATTTTAGTGTGTATGCCCTAATTTTTAAAACATATCCCCAAAATTATAATGGATGATCTACATGAATAATCATCAAACTTGTCATTTATAACAAGTTACAGTTCCTCCTTTCACTAATACCATTCCACTATAATGTGTAAGGTGGAGTGAGTTGGGATATATTCCTGAATTCCCATAGAAATTCAATAAAATATTGGTTAAGATATTCACCACCTTGATCCGATCGTAGCTTATTTATCTTATGTTTAAGTTTATTGTCTACTTTATTCTTGAATTATTTTAATTTATCAGTGGAATTTGAATTATACCTCATCAAGTAGACATATCCATATCTACTCAAGTAATAAAAAAATTTACCTCTAGTTTCTAATAAAATTGGTCTATACACATCAGAGTGTACTAGTCCTATAATATTTATGGTCCTTTCACCCAATCCACCAATGGTTGTTTAGTCATTATGCCTTGTAAAAAAGTATGACATATTTCAAGTGGTTTTAGCACAGAAGAGTCTAAATAACCATCTTAACAGAGATTTGTCAAATGTTTCTCATTTACATGACTAAGATGGTGATGTCATAGTTGGGTGTTATATGAGTTGTGTGAATATGATTCTTTATCTATTTCTAATACCTAATTTTTGTAATTTAATATATAAATACCGTTATTTAAATGTTTCATCCCATAAAATATTTTGTATTTATAAAAGAAACAACTTAAATTTCCAAATTTGAAAATAAAAACATCTACATCTAGGCATGATACATAAATTATGTTCTTGGTAACAGTTGGTACATAAAAACAATACCTTAAAACTAAAATCATTCATGTTGGTAATGAAAGGTGGTAATCACCAATGGTCTTTCTTGTATCATGAAAAATATACTACCTCCTTTTCCTTGCCCTATATATGGATCTTCCTCTTCTTTGAAAGATGGTGCTCAGGAGAATTAAACTTGTTATGAGTCTTGGTCCCCTTCACCTTATTCTTCTTTTTCTTATTCACTATAAGGACTGTGGATTTGTCACACTCCATGTCCATGACCACTTGGAAAATCATAGTAATAAGTTCCAAGAGACTCTTTTCATTATTTGTTATGTTATAATTAATAAAAAAGTAGGTAATTTCTTGGGTAATGAGGAAAGTATGAGATCATTGCACAACCCATTTGGGAATTTAGTCCCTAATATGTTTAAGCATTCAATGTAGATAATAAGCTTGACTACATGAGGACCAACTGGGACCGATCTCCAAGATTAGTTGTAAACAAATAAATGGAGATGTCATATCTCTTATATCACCTTCTATTGATAGAGATACCAAAGATGAGACATCAAACAATATGAATCTATGTCCTCATGTTGCTTCAAATTCTTATTAATCATGGATGATAGCATGAAACATTGAACACCTATAGCATCACTCAAATATTTCTTATAGAGATTTGACTCTTCCTCAGTAGCCTCATTACTAAGCGCATCAAGAATATGTTCTTCTAGCCCATACAATTTCTTTTAATGATGTAGGATAATGCGTAAGTGCATTTTCCACTCTTGGGAATTTATGTCGGTGAGAAGGTTATCCTTATCAAGTATGGATCACTGTGATATGTTTGAAGTCATTTTTATTTTTGTTTCTACAAAAACAATGAGTAGAGTTTTAGTACTTTATCTGATAAAATTTAGACAAATAAATAAATATTATATTTATTAATCTATAAGTATTTTATCGAAACTCGATATCCCTCACCATTGGATTCTGAATATCCTATTTCTTGGAAATTCTAGTAGCAAGGATCCATATTCTCCTTCTCATCACCGTGACTTTGACAAAGATGTGATGCTTAATCTACCACAGAGTCTAAGTTTATTGAATCTATAGAGGCAGGTAAATAATTTTTGTGGATGGAAACTTTTATTTGAGTGATAATTTTTAATCATGTTTGGGATGTTTTATTTTGTGATAATTAAAGTGCCATTTTTTGGAAAATAATCTCACTTATCCTGGATTGTCAAAACATATCAATGTTCAGTATCATTGGATATGTAAAATACTTAATCTGAGAAAGTTGGATCTCAATAAGATCCACACATATGATAATGACTTAGACATGTTGACCATGATTTTATAAGAGGTAAGTTTGAGACTTTTCGACTGATTGCAGAGTTGGTGGTAATCCCCACTTGAGTTGGAGAGGGAGTTTGTTTGGGGTCCTCCGCATGTGAAGACCCAACATGCTTCTTTAAAAATTAAATAAAAATAAAATATATGAGTTGAGTGTTACATATCTTCAGATCGACAACTTTTTTAGGTGGATAACTTTTTGAGATGTATCCCACCTTCTGTACTCTCATGCGGGGCAGTGATGTTATGGTTTTTGGCAGCGGTTTTCAGATCTACAATTAGTGAAATTCTTATGATCTGGGTTCCGTTCATCTGTAGTGGTATTTAATCTGATTGTTGTGCTTTTCTCCTACACCTTTTAGTTAGATGATGATCATCTGCTCTTCATGGTCAGACCTATTTGGATTTATTTATTAGGATGCATTCTTCATTTTAGGCTGATTTCATATTGCATCTGATTTTTTCCTTTAATATTTTATTTTATCAGAGTATTATTTTTGAGATATCGCTCATCTATGGGAGTCTATGTCATGTACTCTTTATTGTTAGTAGATTATAATTTATGAACTAGGTTCCCTGGTTTTTCATATTTTAGGTTTTCCATATTAAAGTATTTCAGGTGTCATCATTTTTTTTATGCACAAATTTTTTGATCGTTGCATATCTGCTTTACTTTTTTTATGCTTGTTTGAAGGGAATTTTTTTCCACTGTGCATTCACTTTGTTGTTTGTTTGCACATTCGAGTTTGATGTATTTCTCAACAACAAGCAAGATTTTTATCTATAATAAAAAAGTCTAACATTAAGTTCTTGAAATTGAAAATCATATTAATTATAACCTATCTTATAAATGTGTATGGGTAAATCTATAGGACCACTCCTCGAGGATAATCCTAATACCATATCAAATGTTCTAGGTCTAATTAATTTAGTCATAAAACTAGAATTTCAATAAAATAGAGCTTTGGGAACCCACGAAACCTTTTCCTGCTTCTCTGTGACTGTAAGGATGAGGTATTTTCATCAGTGTAATAAAGATGAAGGGCTTTAGTCCCATCCCCGCCTCTAATGTCGCCTTCCAAAAAGTAATAACAATGAAAAAACCAGATGCGCATGTCCCTATCATCCGCCTCCTGCCTCCACCACCACTATATCAACCACCAAACATGACATCATCGATGATGAAGGAATATTGCATCATCATCTATTCTATTTTTAAAAAATTATTTTATTAGTTTATATTTTAAATTTTGCACTCATATTCCTTATTAATGGGGATGCGCGACATACCAAAGTGGCCATCCTCCGCATTTACTTGATGATTAGAAACACAAGACATGCAAGTTTTTAAATAAGTTTTTAAATAAAATATTTTTAAAAAAATGTTAGGGTTAAAAACATTTTAAAAAATATGCCTCAAAGGCATCATCACGGATGTCACCTTTCCACTAAAACCAAAAAATAATAATTATTTTTTAAAAAATTTATATTTCTGTTTTTTTGTTTTGTTTATATATATATATATAAACAAAACAAAACAAAAATAAAATTAAAAATCAGCATAATTTATCTGCTATTTAAAATCTAGCAGTACTAAAATTATACCAGTCTAGATTCTGACAGAAACTCTCACCCAAGGCTCCCTTTTATAAGAGATCTTACCCTGTAAATCATTCTTCATTTCAAATGTGGGATTCTGTTTCTCCCTTTCCAGTGCAGAACATTCTGCATTTTTGATGTGGGATTCTGTTTCAAGTATGTGGCTTTGAAAGACTATAAAATATAAACTATAACACCAATATAAATGAAACTTATAACATGGATTAAACATATAAGAAATATTTGAAAACAAAAAATAATTTCACAAAAAATGTTGTTGGAAAATAATTTATAAGGTTTCAAAGATACCTACTTGAAACTTAAAAATATTTCAAGTACGTGACTTTGAAAGCATATAAAATATAAACTATTAGACCAACATAAATGAAACCTAAAACATGGATTAAACATATAAAAAATAGTTGAAAATAAAAATAATTTCACAAAAATTGTTGATGGAAAATAATTTATAGGTTTTCAAAGACACCTACTTGCAACTTAAAAATGTTTTAAATATGTGACTTTGAAAGTCTATAAAATATAAACTATAAAACCAACATAAATGAGACTTAAAACATGGATTAAACATATAAAAAATAGTTGAAAATAAAAATAATTTCGTAAAAAAATGTTGATAAAAAATAATTTATAAGCTTTCAAAGACACCTACTTGAAACTTAAAAATGTTTCAAGTACATACCTTTGAAAGCTTATAAAATACCAACTATAGGACCAATATAAATGAAACATAAAACATGGATTAAACATATAATAAATTATTTAATTATTTAATTAATATTATTAAAAATTGATTATATAATAATTAATTATTTAATTAGTAATTATTAATATTTAATTATATAATAATTAACAAATTTATTAGTAACATAATGAATTTTAATAATTAAAATTTAATTATTATAATGTAAAATTATAGTTTATAATTATATTACTAATTAACTAATTAACTATTATATAATTAATAATTATATTACTAATTAACTAATTAATTATTATGTAATAAATTTTAATAAATACTAATTAATAATTAAAATGAAGAATTATAATTTACAATTATATTACTAATTAACTAATTATAAAAGGTCCTCAACTCTATCTTTCTCAAAAAAACAATTAATTGACTATTATATATCAAATAATTATATAACTAATTAACTAATTAATTATTATATAATAAATAATTAATAATTACTAATTAACTAACTAGGAATTATATAATTAATAATTATATTACTAATTGACTAATAATTATTATATTATTAATAATTTTATTACTAAGTAACTAATAAATTATTAAATAATTAATAATTATTTAACTAATTAAATAATTATATTACTAATTAACTAATTATATTACTAATTAACTAATTAATTATTATATAATTAATTATTAATAATTACTAATTAACTAACCAATTATTATACAATAAATAGGTATATAATTAATAATTATATTAGTAATGAACTAATTAATAATTAATAAGTAATAATTAATAATTATAATGAATAATTATAACGAATAATTATAATGAATAATTATAAATAATAAATATATTACCAATTAACTAATTATTTTATTATATAATAATTTTTAATAATTAATAATTAATAATTATAATGAATAATTATATTACTAATTAACTAATTAGCTATTCTATAATTAATAATTATATTACCAATTAACGAATTAATTGTTATATAATAATTTTAATAAATACAAATTAATAATTATAATTAATAATTATAATTTATAATTATATTACTTATTAACTAATTATAAATAGGGACTCGACTCTATCTTTCTCAAAAAATTTACTAATTAACTATTATAAAACTAATAATTATATTACTAATTAACTAATTAGTTATTATATAATTAATGATTAATAATTACTAATTGAATAATTACAAATTATATAACTAATAATTATATTAGTAATTAACTAATTAATTATTATATAATTAATAATTATATTACTAAGTAACTAATTAATTATTAAATAATTAATAAATATATTACCAATTAACTAATTATATTAAAAATCAACTAATTGATTATTATATAATTAATTATTAATAATTACTAATTAACTAACTAATTATTATATAATTAATAGTTATATAATTAATAATTATATTACCAATTAAATAATTAATAATTAATAATTAATAATTAATAATTATAATGAATAATAATAATGAATAATTATAATTTATAATTATATTACTAATTAACTAATTAACTATTATATAATTAATAATTATATTACCAATTAACTAATTAATTATTATATAATAATTTTTAATAATTACTAATTACTAATTATAATGAATAAATATAATTTATAATTATATTAATAATACTAATTAACTATTATAAACTTAATAATTATATTACTAATTAATTAATTAATTATTATATAATTAATTATTAATAATTAATAATTCTCTAATTAAATATTATATAATTAATTATTAATAATATTAATTAAATAATTAAATAATTTATTATATGTTTAATCCATATTTTAACATTAAATTATATCAGTCTTATAGTTTATATTTTATAGTCTTTCAAAGCCACATATTTGAATCGTTTTTAAGTTTCAAGTAGGTGGTTTTGAAAGATTATAAATTATTTTTCATGAACATTTTTTATGAAATTATTTTTATTTTCAACTATTTGTTATATTTTTAATCCATGTTTTGGTTTCATTTTTGTTGGTCTTATAGTTTATATTTTATATTCTTTCAAAGTCACGTACTTGAAACATTTTTAAGTTTAATGTAGGTGTCTTTGAAAACTTATAAATTATTTTCCATCAACATTTTTTATGAAATTATTTTTATTTTCAACTATTTTTTATATGTTTAAACCATGTATTATGTTTCATTTATATTGGTCTTGTAGTTTATATTTTATAGGCCTTCAAAGTCATATACTTGAAACATTTTTAAGTTTCAAGCAGGTGGTTTTGAAAGCATATAAATTATTTTTTATCATTATTTTTATGAAATTATTTTTATTTTTAGCTATTTCTTATATTTTTAATCCATGTTTTAAGTTTAACTTATATTGATCTTATATTTTATATTTTATAGTCTTTCAAGTTCACGTACTTGAAACTGAATCCCACATTGGAAATGCATAATGTTCTGTGCAGGAAAGAGAGAACCAAAATCCCATATCGGAAATGTAGAATGATTTCCAGGGTAAGCTCTCTAATAAAAGGGAGCCCTAAGTGAGATATTTTGTCAGAATCTAGACTGCTATAATGGTAGTACTACTAGATTTTACATAACAGATAAATTCTGATGATTTTTTTTGTTTATATATATATATAAACAAAACAAAACAAGAAAAAATAAAAAAAAATAAAAATAAAAAATAGTATTTTTTTAGAAGGGAGGTGGCAACGGGGTTGCTGCCTTTTGACTTAACCCAAAAGGCGGAAGCGCCGCTGCTACCTATAGAGCATATTTTTTAAAAAATTTACCTTAGCATTTTTTTAAAAATATTTTAAAATTAAACGTATTTAAAAAAAATCCCATGACATGCATTTATTCCAGAAAAATCCCCATGCTTTTCCAAATATAACCATCAAAATTATTTGTTGGTCAATTGAACAATGGATTAAAATATATGAGATTGAATAACTTTTATCTTGACCTATCAGTCCTAATTACATAGGAAAGAGAGTTTTTTTGAAAGGGTTAATTTAAATTTTTTTTAAGGATAGGGTTTTAGATATTTAAAAAATGGGTCTGCAAAATCTTGAACCATTCACGCTTCTCAATTTCACTAAGAAACATGAATGAGGTTCACTCTTATTTATGCCACTAAAGAAGCGTGAACCCCATTCAAACTGTAAATTTTATTACAAAGGAGGCGTGAATGGTGTTCACGCCTCCTACCACTCAAAAACTATAAATTGAATACCTCCCCAACCCACTCTCTTTTTTCAATAGTTCTGCTCTATGTTTTGGTTTGAAGCACTGTTGGATTTCCTTCTCCAAATATATTTTTGACTTTTAAGAAGGTAAAATTTCTGTTTAAAATTATAATTGTTTAATTGTTTTTATTTTTTTATGATATATTTATTTAATATATATATATATATAGATGTATGGTTGTATAAATTATTATACTCTCTATGATTTAATTTCTGAATGAGTTATTTTCTAATGATTTAATTTAAATTGTATGGTTTAGGAAATTTAAATATGGTGTTTATATGATTTAAATTTTATGTGCAAAATATAATTTATATTTAGGGAAATAATATTGTTTTAAAAAATGTAAATAATTTTGATTTAAATGGTGAGTAATTATATTTGAATATATATATAATGTATATTATATTTAAAGTGACATAAATTTAAATTTTAATATTCAATACTTAATGGTAAATAAAATGAATCTAGGTAAATATTTTATAAAAATTATATTACTAAAAAATATTGGTTACATTGAATATCAAATTTGAATTTATTTAAATATATATAATATTTTTTTGTTAACAGTATAAATAAGTTTACTATAAATAATAATTTTAAATTATATTAAGTATAAATAATTATCATTCCTGGTAATAATGTATAAAATATATTTACTTAAATTTTTGAAAGTATAAATACAACAAAAAATTTATATATACATATGCAATTTAAAAAAATTGATAATAACATAAGTTTACAATATTTTAATGTTTATTATTTATGTATAAATTATATTACTTTTATTAATAAAATTTAATAAAATTAATTATTAATAATACTTTAATTATTTATGTGTAAATTAATAATACTTATATTTAAATAAATATTGTTGTTTACAAAAGTATATTTAATTATGTTTTTAAAGTATTAATAAATAATGTTGAATATATTTAAATTTGTGTATATTTATTTTATATTATTTAAAAATATTTATATGTATATATTATTTTATATTATATCTAAAGTAAAATAAATTTAAATTATGATATTTGATACACATAGGTAAATAAAGCGAATCTACCTATATATATACGCACATTGAAAAGTTTAAATTATGGGAAACATGTCATATAAATATATGGATATATATGTAGATATTTATTATATATTACCAATAGTTATAGGTAAATCTATATAATATGTAGAACATAATAAGTATCCCCAAAAATGTTAATAGTATTGTGTGATGACTGATCTTGAGATGACTGACCAATGCATAATTGAAATCGCATGCCTTATGTGGTTATATAATTTGTAATAATTGTATCTTCTTATTAGAAACCTTGTTTTTATCTTTATAATACATTGAAATATATCTAGAAATACTTTCAAAAATAGAAACTGAGACGACGTGCGATTTCATGGCCCAGTGTGCTTGAAATTAATTTTATAACAATATTAAATATATTTTATATTATGATCATGTTGTTTCTTAAATAAAATAGAATAACTCTTAAATAAAGTCTCAAATAAAATATATGAGACCACAGTTGGATCTATAATGAAATCATGACCCTATGCATGACCTAAAATGGGTTATAGTGGGGCATTAGTATAAAACGGTCATTGGTACTACGCTCAGTGAGTTAATTAAATAAATAATTTGATTAAATTATTAATTGAACTAAATTAAAATTCTTTTTTAATACTCCCTTATGACAGATCTCCAGGGTTTGTATCATAACCCTAGGATCGTTGAGAGGATTTTCTTTTACCCTATCATTTGAAAATCAAAATCAGATGACAATGAGATTTCGAATCGAGATAAATCGAGGTGCAGTGAATGCAACGACTTCTCTTAGTCATTAGAAAGCGTATTACTCATCAACAAATGATCCAATATCTAGGTAGGACTCATAAATATATGGTTTTATCCCAATTTATTAAACTATTGGGGATTATCATATTGTTTTCTTGATCAGCATTTAAATCAATCCTTTGCATGAGCCCGTGAACCGATTTTAAATTGTTTATCCAGTTTTTCTCACCCGGAGCATCCCAATCCATGTTTGTTGGCCAAGAACGCTTGACCAACGAATGTTGTAAATTTTTTTATTATGATTTTCTACCTATGTTCTTCACATTAGTCATCATTGGACCATGGGGTTGCAATTCGACATTGTTGGGTAGGACCGAGCGTGGTCGGACCCCCTAATTCACGGTTGATTTTCTTGTGATGAGCAGTTTGATGAATCATGGATGGATTCAAAGGACTTGTGGGTTGTGGATGATTTCTACAGGGATCTAGGATCTGAAGTGGGATTTGGAGTGACATGGAAGGCATATGAGGCACATACAAGCATTGAGAGGGTCAATGTAAATCTATTTTTTGGCCACAGAATGGCTGAAAACAATGAACATAGGCCCTTTCCACCGATTTCAGATGACCTAGAGGTGATATCTATGGAGGAGGAGCTGAATATTGAATTTTAGTGAATAGATCTGGATTTCTATTAAAATACCTACTACATGTTGTGTAATTTGGAAGAACGCACATCGTGTAAGGCCCTAGCTACAGTGGTTAGGGTTTTAGAGGAGAAATGTATCACACATCATCTGGGACCCCCACACACCATGTTACCCATGTGCTAATAACCTGGCATGTACACTAAGAGTACATGGGAACGAGCTTGTCCAGGCACACTCTGTGTACAAGGTTACTCCGACAATGCCCAAAGGAAATGGGCGAGACCTCAGGTAGGAGGACACGCTATGTACAAGAGTACACAGACATGGGAAACATTACACAGACATAGTTAGGAGCACGGGATGGACCCCGAGTAGTTAAGGCATGCCATGTAGTCCACTTAAATACTATGTAGGGATATACAGGAGATGATTCAGGTAGCGATAGTGAAAAAACCTGGTGGATAAGTGGGACTACACATCGTGTGGGTTCCCTTACATGCAGTTTACCCCTACGTTGTTTTAGGAAACTTCTACCTCACATATCTCCTTCATTTGGACTTGAATTTTGGCCCACAAGTAGTATATCCTGAGTATTTTCCCATGTAGAACATGATGACAAAAATCATAGTGGATTTTGATATATGATGTGTGATTTTATGAGTGTGATTCTTATTTAGGTGATGCTTGATTGTGGTAGTGATCAGGAAGGATCACTAGTGACATTAGAGTGGCATCCTCCTACGGGGAAAGGTAATGATTTTCTATATGATATTCAAGTGGAACCCTATTTCTATGAAAGGCATGGGTCCTAGATCGACCATTAGAGTGGAACCCTCATGCGGGATAGAGCATGGTCCCTCTACCTATCCACTGAGTATCACCCTCCTACGAAGTCACAACATGGGTCCTCGACCATTAAAGTGGCACCCTCCTCTGGAGTCAGGGCATGGGTCCTCGACCATTTGAGTGGCACCCCCAGCAGAGTCAGGGCATGATTCCTCTACAATCAAAGTGGAACCCTCTAGCTGGGATGGTCCTAAGTCCTCTACCAACTATTTTAGTGACACTCTCTAGCTGGGCATGAAACGATTCATCTATTGACTGTTAGAGTAACACACTCTAGTTGGGCTGGGCATGGGTCCTCTACCGATTACTTGAGCGGCACCCTCCTTCTGGGATTGGGCATGGGTCCTCTATCTATCTACTGAGTGGCACTCTACGATTGTATTGGGTTATGGTCGGGTGCATGAATATAGGTACATTAGGTAAATGCCTCACTTATTAGTTATGCCTTTTGGTGCTTATCACCACCCCCTAGTCTATGGATACAGGCTTAGGGTAACTGCAGCTCAATCCCTATTGGGTCAAGTCTTGACAGATTGGTATCAGAGTAGTTCATTCTTTGGGGTGGGGTTTTTAGTATTCCCATTATGAGTATTTTCTTTGGATTAAGGGAAATAGTTTCAAAGTGTTTCAAATTTAGCTTTTAGGCTAGGGAATCCAGTGTTGGTGTGGTGACCAATGTATCCATTCACTAGGACATTGATTATCAGCTTGTTGACTTATCATACCGAGACATTGCTTGAAGAGATAAATGATACATGAATCATATAGTATTTGGTCTTTTCATTGTTCTTCTTGATTTGGATCCTCATTATATATATATATATATATATATATATCAGTGTGCTTATTTGACCGCGGTATGTCTTGATTAAATTTTCAGGATGCCTCCACGATGCCATCCAGGTTACCAGTTTCGAATCATGATGAGGATCTAATGGGTGATGTAGCCTTAGTTCCTAGGCCATAGAGTGAGATTCTTCCTCTAGGTGGATAGGTTGCAGCACCCCAACCTATTGATCTGTAGATCATTCCAACATAGGAGAATAAATATGAGAGCAGGGTTAGGGAACTCTGCAAGTTCCATCACCAGAGGCTGTTGAGGTTATATAGTGATCCAAATCCCAAGACAATAGAGGATTATCTAGAGTCGATGATCCATGTTTTTAGGATTATCAGAACACCGACTAAGTTGGTGGTTTTATTGATAACTAGCCTTTCCCATGAAGTATCTGAGAGATGGTGGGTTTAGTTACTCATCTGCATGATGAGTCAACACTCTCATAACCCAACTTCCATCAGATTTTTAGTGATGAGTACTACCCCTAATTATTATGCTCCGTTTGGATTCATGATCTTATGGAGCTGCAGTAGATATGGATGATAGTTGAATATTATGTTTGAAGTTTCACATACCTTACCCGGTACACCCTTGATATGATTTACGATGACTACATGTAGGTATAAAAGTTTGGGCAGGGTCTTTGTAGAGATATTTGTGTCAATGTAGTATTCTTATGCATTTCAACCTAAGTTGGGGTGTTGTAGAGGACGTTGGTAAATGAGATATTCATATTAGAGGGACTCCATGCACCTAGATCTAGCAGTGGATGTTATTGAGATGATTCATCTAAATCAGCTAGTAGAAACTAGTCAATAGGATCTCATCACAAGAGATCTTCCAAGGATAAAACTTGGGAACATGTTCAAGGGAAGTATTGAGAACCATGTAATCTCAAAGAGAGGTGGTTCTATCTATGTGGTGAGTGAGGTAACATGGTGTGTGATTTTTCTACCTAATATACTGAGAAGTGGAGGCAAATAATGGATAGACCACCGCAACAGAGGCAGCATCATGACCAAGGATATCCTAGGAGAGGTTAGGGAGGCCCATAAGGGGGTTGTGCTGGTAGAGGAGCAGGTGGAGCTCTAGGAGGAGGATCTATGGGTGGTAGAAGATACTATGCGATCCTTACACCACTGCCACTAGGCATCCCACGTTAGGCTCAGAGAGCTAGTGGTCAGGGATACAAACAACTGTAGGATATATAGGTGTATAACCTAGTAGTACCTGAGACTATTAGAGGTATGATATATGTTTATTCTACTCTTTATTCAGTATTCGTAGACACAAGTGCAAGTCATTATTTTATCTCTTTACTCCTAGTGCAAAATTAAGAGGTCCAAAATGAATCTTTTTCCCAAGAGCTTTATCTTGAGATTCCTATGGGGAAAAATTATTCTATATCTTTTATATACTAGTAGTATGAGATATTTCTTTGCTGATATAGGTTCTCATGGGAAATTTTGGTTATCACGATTGAACCCTTTGATGTCATCTTGGGTATGCATTGGTTTTCCATGGTTCGATTCCAGAGTGACTATCATCACAGAAGAGTCATATGACTTCAGTCTAATGGGATGAGATTCTTATTTATGAGTGAGAGAGATTTCATAGAGGGAAAGTGGGGTTTTTTAGTAGAAGGTTGTAGCCCATCACCCATCAGTTGGTGAGTGTATCCCTTGGCGAAGTTGGATCTTTAAGCATCTGAATTCCTTCATTCATGGAGGATTTTATGAAATTCATCCACAAAGATGTTATAAGACTACCTCTGAGGTAGGGGATGGTGATTTGTATCAAATTTCATCTCAATACCACTTTAATATCTTCTAGAACATATCCTATGGCCCTTACCGAGCTTTAGGATCTACGGTTGTAGTTGTAGGAGCTTCAAGAGAAAGGTTTTATCAAACCCAATGTGTCTCTCTGAGAATATATAGTGTTGTTCATGAAAAGGGTAGATATGATCTTGAATATTTTTGTAAATTATCATTTCTTGAACAAAGACATGATAAAAAAAGTACCCCTTTCTAAGGATTGACAGAATCTTTGAGTAGTTGAAAGGTGTGAGAAGGTTCTCAAATATCGATCTTTGATCCAGCTACCACCAGTTGAGAGTTCACAAGGTTGATATTTTGAATCAATCATTTTGATGTCTCTATAGAGACTATGATTTTCTGGTGATTCCTTATTATGTGAAAAATTCCCATGCCATGTTTTTAGCTTTGACGAACTATATTTTCTAGTCATACTTTGACCAATTTATTTTTTTATTCCTTAATGACATTCTCATATACTCCATGTCAAAGTAAGAGCATGTAGAGAACTTGAGGATGGTCCTATATTTTCTTCAGGAACACTAGATTTTGGTAACCTCTCTAAGTGTCAGTTCTGGATCCATGAGGTTCACTTCATGTGGCGTGTCATTTTTTAGCATGGATTATTTGTCGACATAGGGAAGATCGATGCAGTGCTTTCTTGTGACCCACCCAAGAGCATGCCATAGTTACAAAGTTTTCTTGTCTTGGTGGGGTACTACAAGAGGTTTGTGGAAGTCTTCTATAGGATTGAAACCACTTTGACAACCCTTATGTTGAAAAAGAATCCATTTAACTAGACTAATTAGTTACATAGATACTTTGAGGAGTTGAGGATGATCCTGAGGAGTGATCCTATTTTGAGAATACCAGAGGAGGGAGTGGAGTACATAGTGTATTGAAATGCCTTAGTAGATTGCCTCAACTATGTGTTGATGCAGATACACAAATTTATTTCATATGAATCGAGGAAGTTGAGTCCCCATGATAAAAACAACAAGACTCACTACCTAGAGCTGACAGTGGTAGTATTTGCTCTGAGGATATGGAGGAACTATCTTCTGGGAGAGTGCCTTATTATTTACTCAGACCATTAGAGTCTCAATTATTTATTCACACAGATAGAATTGAACTTGATACAAAGAAACTTGTTGGAGTTATTATAGGATAATGAATTTGATATAGTCTATACTCCTGGGAAGGGAAATATGATAGTATATTCTCTTAGTAGGAAGTCCTAGACTCATTTTGTGTAGGTGGTGTATGAGTAGTTGGCTTCCATATAGCTGACCCTGGTTGTGCAGGAGGGTGCAACATTTCTTTAGTCAATGGTGTTGAATCCTCCACTCCTTCAGCATGTGAGAGATTCCCTATTGGGAGACATTGACTGTAAGGTCTTTCATGACCATATATCCTCAGAAGATTTACCGAATGGATTTTATGATGGAGTTAATCATGTAATCCTTTTCTAGGGATGGATGGTGGTCCTGATCGTGATGTGGGAGTATGTGATTATTGAGTTTTACAATTATCCATTGGTTGTACATCCCAGTGTGGAGAATATGTAAAGATACCTTTAATATCAGTTTTGGTGGGCAGGTGTGAGATGGAGCATGGCTGAGTTCCACTCATGGTGATTCACCTATCAGTAGGTAAAGACTGAGAACCAGGTTCCAGCAAGTTTGTTTCAGCCCCTTGAGATCCCATAGTGGAAATGGGATAGAATATCCACGGAATTTTTGATAGGGATTCTGTGAATAGCGAGAGGCCACAGTGCTATCTAGGTGATTATTTACTGACTCAAACAGTTATCACACTTCATTTCTATAAAAGAGCAGAGTTCAGTGGAGGGATTATGACAATTGTATATATGAGAGATTGTTCATCTTCATGGGGTGACCTCGACTATTGTCTCTGAATGTGATGTGAGGTTTACATCACAGTTGTGGAGAGGCCTAAAAGAGGCATTCATGACCTAGATAATGATGGGTACCAACCTCCACACCTAGACAAATGGGAAGATAAAGCGCACAATACATGTGTTGGAGGATATTCTATGGTCTTGCATGTTAGGCTTTGTCCAGAGTTGGGAGGATCACATTACCTTGGAAGAGTTTGCGTACAAAAATAGCTACCACTCTACTATTGGAATGACACCTTTTGAGGCCCTATATAAAAGAACCTAAAAATAATGCCCCAGCCTTAAACATCACTTAATATTGAGTTATTACAAGATTACACATTGAGGATCTTTTCAGGTTTAGTGTTTTAGAGAATTAGATCATAAATCATGCATTTCATTCCACATTTCAACTAGGTGGTTAAATAGAAGACAATATTCATTTTTATCATCAAAGGAGACATATTTAAAATAAAACATGGATTCTTTCTTGACACTTACTTGACATTATCATCACATCATGTACTTTTTCCTTGACCTGTGAAAAACATTTCAAAAACATGGGATGAGCATAAAAAGCTCAGTAAGGGATATAAAAGTACGGAATGAAAACATTAG
The DNA here is from genome assembly GCA_963277665.1 of Viscum album. NCBI lineage: Eukaryota > Viridiplantae > Streptophyta > Magnoliopsida > Santalales > Viscaceae > Viscum > Viscum album. The sequence continues at coordinate 1,766,660,528 of OY728142.1, read as the reverse complement.
TCCATGTATACATAAGAATTGATGAAATCATACTTTAATCATAAAACTTATACACTTTATCATACCTCATGAAATCATAATATTTATGAATAAATCATAGAAAACATAAGACATAAAGGTAACTTGAGGCATTTATAACATTCTTACGTAGGGAGTAACCCTCATGGTTAAGTTTGGAATACCCATCACATTATATTCCCTAAATATCTTCGGAGAAACCTTAGTGTTTAACCCCTTCACGTTACCCAATGCATTGGAGAACTATATCAGGCTCACTCGCCCTTAGTTTATCATTGAACCACCCGTATTCATAAACAATTCCCAAGAACCATAACATAATCGTATCACATAAAACATGCATAAAGGAAACATAAAATTTCCACATTTCAATCACAAGATATCAATAACACGTTGATAGAATAAAAACATTATCAAAACCATTTTCAATACCAAAATAAAATAAAATTAAAACATTGTATTTATTTTTCATTTAAAAAAAAGTTATAGCTTGTAGAGGAAGATGAAACTCAAATAATGGTCACGGCGGTGGAGAAGTCATTGTAGCCGCATACGTATGAAAAAAACATTCCCTTTTGTTGTTAGTAAAACAATTTGTATAAAAAATATTCCTTTTGAATAAATTTAAAAGTCAAAGGGGATTATACACCGTATAAAAGAAAGTTGTGTATAAAACAAAATATGCCTCAATGAAAGGAGATTGAGATGAAGTCACATACCTCGTGTCCGGTTTGACTCGATCATTCTTTAATCTCCTGAATAATAAACTTGAGTTAATTTCTACTTGCTTAAGAACCCTTTTCAAGTTAATGTTTCCTTTTATATCACTTATTACCATTTTATGAACACTATATAATTATTTGAGTTAATAACGGTCGTTTTGTTGATCATTGGTACTTGAGTCAAAAATAAACTTCTTGTAATTACAATTTGTTCATGTGGTAAAATATCCATTATATCCAAAATTATATTCATGATGTATATATCATATATATCATATATATCCGGTATATTCATGCATTTATAATATTACATTACATTTAGAGGTAAGAAATGAAATGCACCGTTCATGGAGATGGTAAGTCGTACGTACGCATGAACGCTACTTTAATTTCTATTTCGTATATAATGTAATGAATTCATAATGATATAAAGGTGTATTATAATTCCAGTATAATATCATATATAATATCATTAACTCCATCCTTTATACGTCCCACATATTGCATTAACGAATCAAATCACTTTGAGGGGGCGGTAGTCCGCACTTCCTAAAATGAAGATATCACGTTTACCCATAATGGAAACCATAAAGGTATGCCATAAATATAAAATAAATAAGCATAAGAAAAACATAAACATAATATATATCATATATAAATATAGTGACATCTTAATTGCCACCATGAAAGTTATTAAAACTAGATTGAACAATCATCGTTTCTTGAGGAAGAAATTTTCCATCCACAGAAACAATATGTTCTTTAACCATTAGACGGAGGTGTGTGTAAGTGTAGCTAGAATCCTTATCATAAAAATATCCTAGTATATTGAAGATACTGGTGTTGTTACAAAATAATGGAATAAAAAGAGTTTAGGGGGTTGGAGAAGCAAAATAAAACAAAAGAACACAAGTGAAGACATTACCTTTAAATCGGTTAACTCCCCATGGATTGAACCAAAAGGGTTTCTTGAAGAGCTTCCTGCCTAAGGTAAGACTTCTATGATAAAGAGAGGGATGTGGAGAGATGATATGAGCAGATTTTGGCCAAGCCAATGGCTTTAGAGATGTAGGTAAGGAGGTAGAGGTGGGGGCCTTTTATAAGAGGGAGGAGGGGCACTCTTGGAAAGTCAAGAAATGTTACTTTATATTAAAATGAGTTTCAGATTTTAAAGGTCCCACATTAATATATTTCGTGTATAAGGTGATAAGGGTTTGAAATATACTCATACAATAGGTTTTTGACAAGTTTAAGTCTTATATATTACATTATCTTTTCATTTTATTTAAATCGTTCATTAATGAGGTAATCGCTGCATCATCATGGTGTCATAAACAATTTAATTTATTTAATGTCTAAAAAATACAAAAAAAATACTATGATGTAGGAAATATTTTTATCTTTCCAATGACTATTTATAGTCTAATAGATCATTTACATAGACAAAACTAAAATTGTTTTACTTGGGTGATACATACTTTTGTTATACTTTCCTTTTAAAAAAATAATATAATAAAATGTCACTATCACCCAAAAGTGATTCCATGGGATCCCAAAGTTTGGCACAAGGAATCTAATGGTTGGCCATGACATAACCAGTAGCATTAGGACATATGTTGGGGTCATTGGTTATTATTATGATATTATTTTATTAACCTTAACTACCCGATTACTAATTAATCACGATAATTAAAGATAATTACCGTCGTTACTATTCATAATGTCCAAAAACAAAAGAGGCTTAGTTAAATAATTTGGACCTTATGATTCCAAATATGGAATCCATTTTACTAAATTAAAAACACAGAAATTGCAGTAATTAATTTAAAATAATTTCTGTTGTCAAAACAAATAGCGGGTTTTTTAGAAACAATTTCTATCAAAAGTTTGACAATTATTTATGTCCAATTTCAAATTGAAACTAATTATAATTACCACCATTGGATTAAATGGTAAAAAAATATTCTAATTACACTTTAAAACCAATTATAAAGATAATCTAACCATATAATTAAATTAGATGAAAAAAGCAGTTTTGAAGTAAAATACAATATTTTTCACTATTCATTAAAAAAATGAACATTCTCAGAAAAATACCAAAAAATTATCCAAAGTAAAATTCAATGTCCCAATACTTAAGAATAAGTTTATTTTGGAAAATAGAGCTTATAAAATTGTCAAAAGAGAGATTTAAAAATGGTTCTCGATCAAAAGGTGGTAAAACAATCTTTTAAAAATATTAGAGAATTCAATGCTTAATATTGGATTTATTCTCATTTTAAGCCTAAAAAACACTATCTAATTCATAAATAGACATAGATATGAAAATAAATAATTTTTTACTTACTTGGGATGTTAGATCTTTCTCCCCTTTAGAAAATTGTGCCCCCGCAATTTATTTACTTATCGAATAAGTAGGGGTATTTATCCCTCATTGCATTTTCAGATTCCCATTTTGCGTCTTCAATCATGTGTTTTTTCCACAAAACCTTTACATGATGAATCACCTTATTCCGTAACACTTGCTCCCTGTGGTCAAGAATCTGAACCGGTTGTTCCTTATAAGATAGATTCTATTCTAGCTGAACTACCTCTGGACTCAAAACATGAGATGGATCTGGCATGTACATCCTTAACATTGAAACATGGAAAACATTGTGTACCTGAGATAAACTTGGAGGTAAATCCACTCGGTTTTCAACTGATCCAACTCTCTCCAGAATTTCATATGGTCCAATGGACCTTGGACTCAACTTTCCTTTCTTACCAAATCACATCACACTTTTCCATGGTGAAACTTTGAGGAAGACATGATCACCTACCTCAAAAGAGAGATCCTTCCTCCTGTTGTCTGCATAACTTTTCTGCCTACTCTGAGCTGTTCTCATGTGTTTCTGTATCATTTGAACTTTTTCTGCCAACTCTTCGACCAATTCTGGTCCCGTCAACTTCCTTTCACCCACTTCATCCCAAAAATCTGGAGTTCGGCACCGCTTCCCATATAATGCCTCAAATGGTGCCATCTGTATACTAGAATGAAAACTGTTATTATTAGAAAACTCAACCAAAGAAATATGTTGGTCCCAACTTCCCTGATAATCCATCGAATAAGCACATAGCATATCCTGCAAAGTCTGAATTGTTCATTCTGACTTCCCATCTGATTGAGGATAAAAAGATGTACTAAAATTTAATTCAGTACCCAACGACTTCTGAAGGCCTTTCCAAAAGTTAGAAGTAAACCTAGGATCACGATCCGATAAAATAGACAGGGGAACTCCATGTAACCTGACTACCTATTTAAGATACAAACGAGAAAGTTGATCTAGGGAAAAAGTATCTCGTATAGCAAGGAAATGAGCAGATTTAGTCAAGCGATCAACAATAACCCAGACTGCATTATTACCTCGAGGGGTCTTTGTCAATCCAACAACGAAGTCCAGGGATATATTCTCCCATTTACACTCTGGTACTGGTAAAGGCTGAATCATCCCTTTCGGTAATTGCCGCTCTATTTTAACCTGTTGACAAGTCAAACACTTCACAGTAAAATCAACAATATCTCTTTTCATTCCATCCCACCAGTAATACTATCGAAGATCTCTATACATCTTAGCAATGACTAGATGAACTGAAAACGGAGAACTACGAGATCACATAACAACTCTCTCTTCAATTGTGAATCACAATGCAAACGCAAACTCTTTCCAAATCTCAAAACACAATCATTATCAATATTGCATTCAGGCAACTTACCCTTCTGAACCAGCTCTACCTTTTTCTACAACTCACTGTCTTGATTCCATGCTTGCTTAATTCTATTTGATAGAGAAGATTTCACTGATACCTGAAACAAAACAGAAGAAAATCCTGCACCAACAAATTCTATGCCAAAGTTCATCAAATCCTTAACCAAAGGATCACGTTCCGAACGTAACATGGTTAATGAGGCATTACTTTTTCGACTCAAAGCATCAGCCACTTTATTTGATTTTCTCTGATGGTAATGAATTGTACAATCATAATCCTTGATTAATTCTAGCCATCTCCTCTGTCTCATGTTCAATTATTTCTGAGTGAATATATACTTTAAACTTTTGTGATCAGTATATATCTCACACTTTACACCATACAAATGATTTCTCTAAATTTTTAAAGCGAAAACAACAGCAGCTAATTCCAAATCATGTGTAGGTTAATTTACCTCATGAGTTTTCAGTTGACGTGAAGCATAAGAAATTACCTGATCATTCTGCATTAGGAAGCAACCAAGTCCTTTCAACTAATCATCACTATAGATAACAAACTCACCATTCCTAGAAGGTAGTGCCAAAACTGGAGCATTCACCAATCTTCTTTTCAATTCCTAAAAACAATCATCACATTCTTTTATCTAGATAAACTTAACACCCTTCCGAGTTAGATTAGTCATTTGACTAGATAACCATGAAAAATTTCTAACAATCCTTCAGTAATAGCCTTCCAAACCAAGAAAACTATGAATCTCAGTTATATTTGTGGCTCTTGGTCATTCTTCGACAACCTTTGTTTTTACAGGATCAACAGTTACTCCATCTTTAGAAACAATGTGACCAAGGAAATAAATTGGTTATAACCAAAACCCACACTTGATGAATTTCCCATACAATTTATTTTCCCTTAAGGTTTGGAAAATAACCCTTAAATGACTTTCATGCTCCTCTTTACTTTTAGAAAACACCAAAATATCATCAATGAAAAAAACCACAAACTTATCCAAGAACTCATGGAAAATTCTATTCATAAGGTCCATGAATACAATAGGTGCATTGGTTAGCCCAAAAGGCATAACTACAAATTCATAATGGCCATATCTTGTACGAAACGCGGTCTTCGGAATATCTGCTTCCTTTACCTTCAACTGATGGTACCCCGATCTCTGGTCAATCTTTGAAAAATACTGAGCTCCCTGGAGCTGATCAAACAAATCATCAATATGAGGCATAGGATATTTTTTCTTAAATGTGATGTTATTCAAGGCTCTATAATCAATGAAAAGTCTTAAAGAACCATCTTTCTTTTTAACAAATAAGATAGAAGCACCCCATGGTGATGTGCTAGGTCGAATGAAACCTTTCTCTAATAAATCTTGAAATTGATCCTTCAACTCTAAAAGTTCAATTTGATCCATTCAATAAGGGGGTTTTGAAGTTGGCTTAGCATCAGGAACTAAGTCAACAGTAAATTCTACTTCCCGATCTGGTATTATTCCGGGAAACTCATCAGGAAAAACATCAGGATACTCATTTACCACTGGCACATCATTAATCTGAACGGTTCCTTTGTTTTCAACAATATGTGCAAGGTAACATTCACTTCCATCTTTTACAAGTTTCTCAGCCTCTTGATATGTTATCAACAGTAAGGGTTCATTTTTGTAAACAAACTGAAAGTCTTTCTGAAAAGAAAAATCTTTAGCTCTACAATCAATCTTAGCATGGTAAACAGAGAGCCAATCCATACCCAGGATAACATCAAACTCTACTAGAGGTAAAAAAATAAGGTTTTCAAGTAGGTTCTTTCCACGGATAAGGATAAGAAGACTCTTATAAATGCTTTTTGCCTCAACATTTCCCCCAGGTGTTTTTACCACAAGTTCATGAGTCATTTCTTGAGATGGAAATCCCAATTTACTAGAAAATTTTTCAGAGATGAAGGAATGTGCAGACCCCGAATCAAACAACACATTAGCATATTCTGAGAAAACAAACAAAGTACCTGATACCACTTCATTTGCTGGCCCAACATTTGCTGAAGTAGTTGAAAAGGATTTCACCACTCCTTTTTACTTGTAGTCTGAATGCTTCTCATCATTTGAGCTCTTTGTCGAACACTCATTTTCATAATGACCCATATCATTGCACTTGAAACATTTCACTAACTGTAAATCAAATTTGGTCTTACCATCACACTGATCTTTTTCAGTGAAATCACAAGCCTTATGTCTCGTCTTACCACATCGGTAGCACTTTCCAGAATTCAGAAGACATTCCCCAACATGCCTTTTACCACATTTATCACAAACTAGAAACTTAGTTTTCTTACCATCAGACTTCTAAGAAGGATTCTTCCCTTTCTCCTTCCACCTCGGTCTCTTCTTCTGTTGGTTGTTATAAAACACTTGATCATCGAAAAACTCCATTTCCACCTTCTCAGCACATCGAACAATCTTTTCATAACTTTTGAACTCATGAGAAGCTAAGGACCTTCGATATTTTGGCTTTAATCCTGAGTAAAAATGATTGATTTTACTATCAAGGTCTCACATACAATTTGGAGCATACCTTGCCAATCGAGTGAAACTTTCTTTATAAGCAGCCACTGAGTCATCCTCTTGCCTCAATTCAAAGAATTGTTTTCCCATACTAAGTCAAACAACTTTAGGAAAATACTTCTTGAGAAACATACCTTTGAATTAATCCCAGTCGATAGCATTAATCTCATCAACATCCCTGATATGTTTAACCATTGACCACCACTTATCTGCTTCACCATCCAAATAGTAAATTGTAAGACTAGCCTTTTGATTGTTTGAACACCCCATGACATCGAAAATCTTCTCCAGTGCTTTAATCCACCCTTCAGCTAGCACAGGGTTAGATGATCCTCTGAATTATGGGAGATGTTGCCTCATGAAATGTTCCACCACTAACATGTTCCTCTGTGGTTGATCTGGCTGATCTCATGCATGGATACCACCACCATTTATCGCTTGATTCAACTGCACCATCACTACAACAAACTGTTTAGTTCCAATTCTGACTATTTCAAGATGCTGATTCAGAAGGTCATTTCCTTCAGTATGCCTTCCAAGCGCTGCTTCCCTGTTTCCTCTGCAGAAAACCATTCTGAACAAACATGTCTCAGATGAAGCAACATGGTAATCTTCAAATGCTATATCATTTCAATTTGACCATAAAAAATTATTTTTAGATAATCATATAATAGAATTATAACTCCTAAAGTTATCTAAAATGACCTTTGATACCAACTATAAGGCCCCAACCTTAAACATCACTTAATATTGAGTTATTACAAGATTACACATTGAGGATATTTTCAGGTTTAGAGTTATAGAGAATTAGATCATAAATCATGCATTTCATTCCATATTTCAACTAGGTGGTTACATAAAAGACAATATTCATTTTTATCATCAAAGGAGACATATTTCAAATAAAACATCGATTCTTTCTTGACACTTCCTTGACACTATCATCACATCATTTACTTTTCCCATGACCTGTGAAAAACATTTCAAAAACTTGGGATGAGCATAAAAAGCTCAGTAAGGGATATAAAAGTAAGGAATGAAAACATTAGTCCATGTATACATAAGAATTGATGAAATCATACTTTACTCATAAAACTTAAGCACTTTATTATACCACATGAAATCATAATATTTATGAATAAATCATAGAAAACATAAGACATAAAGGTAACTTGAGGAATTTATAACATTCTTACGTAGAGAGTAACCCTCATGGTTACGTTTGGAATACCCATCACATTATATTCCCTAAATATCTTCGGAGAAACCTTAGCGTTTAACCCCTCTACGTTACCCAATGCATTGGAGAGCTATATCAGGCTCACCCGCCCTTAGATTATCATTGAACCACCCGTATTCATAAACAATGCCCAAGAACCATAACATAATCGTATCACATAAAACATGCATAAAGGAAACATAACATTTCCACATTTCAATGACAAGATATCAATAACACATTGATAGAATAAAAACATTATCAAATCCATTTTCAATACCAAAATAAAATAAAAGTAAAACATGGTATTTATTTTTCATTTAAAAAAAAAGTTATAGCTTATAGAGGAAGCCGAAACTCAAATAATGGTCACGGCGGTGGAGAAGTCATTGTAGCCGCATACGTACGAAAAAACATTCCCTTTTGTTGTTAGTAAAACAATTCATATAAAAAATATTCCTTTTGAATAAATTTAAAACTCAAAGGGGATTATACACCGTATAAAAGAAAGTTGTGTATAAAACAAAATATGCCTCAATGAAAGAAGATTGAGATGAAGTCCCATACCTCATGTCCGGCTTGACTCGATCATTCTTTAATCTCCTGAATAATAAACTTGAGTTAATTTATACTTGCTTAAGAACCATTTTCAAGTTAATTTTTCCTTTTATATCACTCATTACCATTTTATGAACACTATGTAATTATTTGAGTTAATAACGGTCGTTTTGTTGATCATTGGTACTTGAGTCAAAAATAAACTTCTTGTAATTACAATTTGTTCATGTGGTAAAATATCCATTATATCCAAAATTATATTCATGATGTATATATCATATATGTCATATATATCCGGTATATTCATGCATTTATAATATTACATTACATTTAGAGGTAAGAAATGAAATGCACCGTTCATGGAGACGGTAAGCCGTACGTACGCATGAACGCTACTTTCATTTTTATTTCTTATATAATGTAATGAATTCATAATGATATAAAGGTGTATTATAATTCCAGTATAATATCATATATAATATCATTAACTCCATCCTTTATACATCCCACATATTGCATTAACGAATCAAATCACTTTGAGGGGGTGGTAGTCCGCACTTCCTAAAATGAAGATATCACGTTTACCCATAATGGAAACCATAAAGGTATGCCATAAATAAAAAATAAATAATAATAAGAAAAACATAAACATAATATATATCATATATAAATAGAGTGACATCTTAATTTCCACCATGAAAGTTGTTAAAACAAGATTGAACAATCATGGTTTCTTGAGGAAGAAATTTTCCATCCACAGAAACAATATGTTCTTTAACCATTAGACGGAGGTGTGTGTAAGTGTAGCTAGAATCCTTATCATAAAAATATCCTAGTATATTGAAGATACTGGTGTTGTTACAAAATAATGGAATAAAAAGAGTTTAGGGGGTTGGAGAAGCAAAATAAAATAAAAGAACACAAGTGAAGACATTACCTTTAAATCGGTTAACTCCCCTTGGATTGAACCAAAAGGGTTTCTTGAAGAACTTCATGCCTAAGGTAAGACTTATATGATTAATAGAGGGATGTGGAGAGATGATATGAGCAGAGTTTGGCCAAGCCAATGGCTTGAGAGGTGTGGGTAAGGATGTAGAGGTGGGGGCCTTTTATAAGAGGGAGGAGGGGTACTCTTGGAAATTCAAGAAATGTTACTTTATATTAAAATGAGTTTCGGATTTTAAAGGTCCCACATTAATATATTTAGTGTATAAGGTGATAAGGGTTTGAAATATACTCATACAATAGGTTTTTGACAAGTGTAACTCTTATATATTACATTATCTTTTCATTTTATTTAAATCGTTCATTAATGAGGTAATTGCTGCATCATCATGGTGTCATAAAAAATTTAATTTATTTAATGTCTAAAAAAATAAAAAAAATACTATGATGTAGGAAATATTTTTATCTTTCCAATGACTATTTATAGTCTAAGATATCATTTACATAGACAAAACTAAAATTGTTTTACTTGGGTTATACATACTTTTGTTATACTTTCCTTTTAAAAAAATAATATAATAAAATGTCACTATCACCCAAAAGTGATTCCATGGGGTCCCAAAGTTTGGCACAAGGCATATCATGGTCGGAAATGACATAACCCGTAGCATTAGGACATATGTTGGGGTCATTTTTTATTATTATGATATTATTTTATTAAACTTAACTACCCGATTACTAATTAATCACGATAATTAAAGATAATTACCGTCGTTACTATTCATAATGTCCAAAAACAAAAGAGTCTTAATTAAATAATTTGGAACTTATGATTCCAAATATGGAATCCATTTTACTAAATTAAAAACACAAAAATGGCAGTAATTAATTTAAAATAATTTTTGTTGTTAAAACAAATAGAGGGTTTTTTAGAAACAATTTCTATCAAAAGTTTGACAATTATTTATGTCCAATTTCAAATTGAAACTAAGTATAATTACCACCATTAGATTAAATGGTAAAAATATATTCTAATTACACTTTAAAACCAATTATAAAGATAATCTAACCATATAATTAAATTAGATGAAAAAAGCAGTTTTGAAGTAAAATACAATATTTTTCACTATTCATTAAAAAAATGAACATTGTCAGAAAAATACCAAAAAATTATCCAAAGTAAAATTCAATGTCCCAATACTTAAGAATAAGTTTATTTTGGAAAATAGAGCTTATAAAATTGTCAAAAGATATATTTAAAAATGGTTCTCGATCAAAAGGTGGTAAAACAATCTTTTAAAAATATTAGAGAATTCAATGCTTAATATTGGATTTATTCTCATTTTAAGCCTCAAAAACACTATCTAATTCATAAATAAACATAGATATGAAAATACATAATTTTTTACTTACGTGGGATGTTAGATCTTTCTCCCCTTTAGAAAATTGTGCCCCCGCAATTTATTTACTTATCGAATAAGTAGGGGTATTTATCCCTCATTGCATTTTCAGATTCCCATTTTGCCTCTTCAATCATGTGGTTTTTCCACAAAACCTTTACATGATGAATCACCTTATTCCATAACACTTGCTCCCTGTGGTCAAGAATCTGAACCGGTTGTTCCTCATAAGATATATTCTCTTCTAGCTGAACTACCTCTGGACTCAAAACATGAGATGGATCTGGCATGTACATCCTTAACATTGAAACATGAAAAACATTGTGTACCTGAGATAAACTTGGAGGTAAATCCACTCGGTTTTCAACTGATCCAACTCTCTCCAGAATTTCATATGGTCCAATGAATCTTGGACTCAACTTTCCTTTCTTACCAAATCACATCACACTTTTCCATGGTGAAACTTTGAGGAAGACATGATCACCTACCTCAAAAGAGAGATCCTTCCTCCTGTTGTCTGCATAACTTTTCTGCCTACTCTGAGCTGTTCTCATGTGTTTCTATATCAGTTGAACTTTTTCTGCCAACTCTTCAACCAATTCTGGTCTCATCAACTTCCTTTCACCCACTTCATCCCAAAAATCTGGAGTTCGACACCGCTTCCCATATAATTCCTCAAATGGTGCCATCTGTATACTAGAATGAAAACTTTTATTATTAGAAAACTCAACCAAAGAAATATGTTGGTCCCAACTTCCCTGATAATCCATCGAATAAGCACGTAGCATATCCTACAAAGTCTGAATTGTTCATTCTGACTGCCCATCTGATTGAGGATGAAAAGATGTACTAAAATTTAATTCAGTACCCAATGACTTATGAAGGCCTTTCCAAAAGTTAGAAGTAAACCTGGGATCACAATCTGATAAAAAAGAGAGAGGAACTCCATGTAACTTGACTACCTCTTTAAGATACAAACGAGAAAGTTGATCTAGGGAAAAAGTATCTCGTATAGCAAGGAAATGAGTAGATTTAGTCAAACGATCAACAATAACCCAGATTGCATTATTACCTCGAGGGGTCATCGACAATCCCACAATGAAGTCCAGGGATATATTCTCTCCCATTTACACTCTGGTACTGGTAAAGGCTGAATCATCCCTTTCGGTAACTGCCGCTCTATTTTAACCTGTTGACAAGTCAAACACTTCACAGTAAAATCAGCAATATCTCTTTTTATTCTATCCCACCAGTAATACTATCGAAGATCTCTATACATCTTAGTAATGCCTAGATGAACTGAAAACGGAGAACTACGAGATCACATAACAACTCTCTCTTCAATTGTGAATCACAATGCACATGAAAACTCTTTCCAAATCTCAAAACAAAATCATTATCAATATTGCATTCAGGCAACTTACCCTTCTGAACCAGCTCTATCTTTTTCTGCAACTCACTGTCTTGCTTCCATGCTTGCTTAATTCTATTTGATAGAGAAGATTTCATTGATACCTGGAACAAAACAGAAGAACATCCTGCACCAACAACTTCTATGCCAATGTTCATCAAATCCTTAACCAAAGGATCATGTTCCGAACATAACATGGTTAATGAGGCATTACTTTTTTGACGCAAAGCATCAGCCAATTTATTTGCTTTTCTCGAATGGTAATGAATTGTACAATCATAATCCTTGATTAATTCTAGCCATCTCCTCTGTCTCATGTTCAATTATTTCTGAGTGAATATATACTTTAAACTTTTGTGATCAGTATATATCTCACACTTTACACCATACAAATGATGCCTCTAAATTTCTAAAGCGAAAACAACAGAAGCTAATTCCAAATCATGTGTAGGGTAATGTACCTCATGAGTTTTCAGTTAAAGTGAAGCATAAGCAGTTACCTGATCATTCTGCATTAGGAAGCAACCAAGTCCATTCAACTAAGCATCACTATAGATAACAAACTCACCATTCCTAGATGGTAGTGCCAAAACTGGAGCATTCATCAATCTTCTTTTCAATTCCTAAAAACAATCATCACATTCTTTTATCTAGATAAACTTAACACCCTTCCGAGTTAGATTAGTCATTTGACTAGATAACTGTGAAAAATTTCTAACAAACCTTCAGTAATAGCCTTCCAAACCAAGAAAACTTCGAATCTCAGTTATATTTGTGGATCTTGGTCATTCTTTGACAACCTTTGTTTTTTCAGGATCAACAGTTACTCCATCTTTAGAAACAATGTGACCAAGGAAATAAATTTGTTACAACCAAAACCCACACTTGCTGAATTTCCCATACAATTTATTTTCCTTTAAGGTTTGGAAAATAACCCTTAAATGACTTTCATGATCCTCTTTACTTTTAGAAAACACCAAAATATCATCAATGAAAAAAACCACAAACTTATCCAAGAACTCATGGAAAATTCTATTCATAAGGTCCATGAATACAATAGGTGCATTGGTTATCCCAAAAGGCATAACTACAAATTCATAATGGCCATATCTTGTATGAAACACGGTCTTCAGAATATCTTCTTCCTTTACCTTCAACTGATGGTACCACGATCTCTGGTCAATCTTTGAAAAATACTGAGCTCCCTGGAGCTAATCAAACAAATCATCGATATGAGGCAAAGGATATTTGTTCTTAACAGTGATGTTATTAAAGGCTCTATAATCAATGAAAAGTCTCAAAGAACCATCTTTCTTTTTAACAAATAAGATAGAAGCACCCCATGGTGATGTGCTAGGTCGAATGAAACCTTTCTCTAATCAATCTTGAAATTGCTCCTTCAACTCTAAAAGTTCAATTTGATCCATTCAATAAGGGGGTTTTGAAATTGGCTTAGCATCAGGAACTAAGTCAACAGTAAATTCTACTTCCCGATCTGGTATTATTCTGGGAAACTCATCAGGAAAAACATCAGGATACTCATTTACCACTGGCACATCATTAATCTGAACGGTTCCTTTGTTTTCAACAATATGTGAAAGGTAACATTCACTTCCATCTTTTACAAGTTTCTCAGCCTCTTGATATGTTATCAACAGTAAGGGTTCATTATTGTAAACAAACTGAAAGTCTTTCTGAAAAGAAACATCTTTAGCTCTACAATCAATCTTAGCATGGTAAACAGAGAGCCAATCCATACCCAGGATAACATCAAACTCTACTAGAGGTAAAAAAATAAGGTTTACAAGTAGGTTCTTTCCACGGATAAGGATAAGAAGACTCTTATAAATGCTTTTTGCCTCAACATTTCACCCAGGTGTTTTTACCACAAGTTCATGAGTCATTTCTTGAGATGGAATTCCCAATTTACTAGAAATTTTTTCAGAGATGAAGGAATGTGTAGACCCCGAATCAAAAAACACATTAGCATATTCTGAGAAAACAAACAAAGTACCTGATACCACTTCATTTGTTGGCCCAACATCTGCTGAAGTAGTTTCAAAGGATTTCACCACTCCTTTTTGATTGTAGTCTAAATTCTTCTCATCATTTGAGCTCTTTGTCGAACACTAATTTTCATAATGACCCATCTCATTGCACTTGAAACATTTCACTAACTGTAAATAAAATTTGGTCTTACCATCACCCTGATCTTTTTCAGTGAAATCATGAGCCTTATGTTTCGTCATACCACATCGGTAGCACTTTCCAGAATTCAGAAGACATTCCCCAACATGCCTTTTACCACATTTATCACAAACTAGAAACTTAGTTTTCTTACCATCATACTTCTCTGAAGGATTCTTCCCTTTCTCCTGCCACCTCGGCCTCTTCTTCTGTTGGTTGTTATAGAACACTTGATCATCGACAAACTCCATTTCCACCTTCTCAGCACATAGAACAAGCTTTTCATAACTTTTGAACTCACGAGAAGCTAAATCCCTTCGATATTTTGGCTTTAATCCTGAGTAAAAATGATGGATTTTACTATCAAGGTCTCACATAAAATTTGGAGCATACCTTGCCAATCGAGTGAAACTTTCTTTATAAGCAGCCACTAAGTCATCCTCTTGCCTCAATTCAAAGAATTGTTTTTCCATACTAAGTCAAACAACTTTAGGAAAATACTTCTCAAGAAACATACCTTTGAATTAATCCCAGCCGAGAGCTTTAATCTCATCAACATCCCTGATATGTTTAACCATTGACTACCACTGATCTGCTTCACCCTCCAAACGGTAAATTGTAAGACTAGCCTTTTGATTGTCTGAACACCCCATGACATCGAAAATCTTCTCCAGTTCTTTAATCCACCCTTCAGCTAGCACATGGTTAGATGATCCTCTGAATTATGGGAGATGTTGCCTCATGAAATGTTCCACCACTGACATGTTCCTCTGCGGTTGATCTGGATGATCTCGTGCATTGATACCACCTCCATTTATCGCTTGATTCAACTGCACCATCACTACAACAAACTGTTCAGTTCCAATTCTGACCATTTCAGGATGCTGATTCAGGTCATTTCCTTCGATATGCCTTCCAAGTGCTGCTTCCCTGTTTCCTCTGCGGAAAACCATTCTGAACAAACATGTCTCAGATGAAACAACATGGTAATCTTCAAATGCTATATCATTGCAATTTGACCACAAAAAATTATTTTTAGATAATCATTTAATATAATTATAACTCCTAAAGTTATCTAAACTGACCTTTGATACCAAGTATAAGGCCCCAACCTTAAATATAACTTAATATTGAGTTATTACAAGATTACACATTGAGGATATTTTCCAGTTTAGAGTAATAGAGAATTAGATCATAAATCATGCATTTCATTCCACATTTCAACTAGGTGGTTACATAAAAGACAATATTCATTTTTATCATCAAAGGAGACATATTAAAAATAAAACATCGATTCTTTCTTGAAACTTCCTTGACACTATCATCACATCATTTACTTTTCCCATTACCTGTGAAAAACATTTCAAAAAATTGGGATGAGCATAAAAAGCTCAGTAAGGGATATAAAAGTAAGGAATGAAAACATTAGTCCATGTAAACATAAGAATTGATGAAATCATACTTTACTCATAAAACTTAATAACTTTATCATACCTCATGAAATCATAATATTTATGAATAAATCATAGAAAACATAAGACATAAAGGTAACTTGAGGCATTCATAACATTCTTACATAGGGAGTAACCCTCATGGTTATGTTTGGAATACCCATCACAGTATATTCCCTAAATCTCTTCAGAGAAACCTTAGCATTTAACCCCTTCGCGTTACCCAATGCATTGGAGAGCTATATTGGGCTCACCCGCCCTTAGTTTATCACGCAACCACCCGTCTTCATAAATAATTCCCAAGAACCATAACATAATCGTATCATATAAAAAATGCATAAAGGAAACATAAAATTTCCACATTTCAATCCCAAGATATCAATAACACATTGATATAATAAAAAATTATCAACCCCATTTTCAATACCAAAATAAAATAAAAGTAAAACATGGTATTTTTTTTTATTTAAAAAATGTTATGGCTTTTAGAGGAAGCTGAAACTCAAATAATGGTCATGGCGGCGGAGAAGTCGTTGTCGCCGCATACGCATGAAAAAAACATTCCCTTTTGTCATTTAGTAAAGTAATTCATATAAAAAAGATTCCTTTTGAATAAATGTAAAAGTCAAAGGGTTTTATACACCGTATAAAATAAGGTTGTGTATAAAACAAAATATGCCTCAATGAAAGGAGATTGGGACAAAGTCCCATACCTTGGGTCCGACTTGACTCGATCGTTCTTTAATCTACTGAATAATAAAGTTGAGTTAATTTATACTTTCTTGAGAACCTTTTTCAACTTCATTATTCCATTTATATCACTTATTACCATTTTATGAACACTATTTAATTATTTAAGTTAATAATGGTCGTTTTGTCGATCATTGGTACTTGAGTCAAAAATAAACTTCTTGTAATTACAATTTGTTCATGTGGTAAAATATCCATTATATCTAGAATTATATTCATGATTAAGATATCATATATATCTTATATATCCAGTATATGAATGCATTTATAATATTACATAACATTTAGAGGTAAGAAATGAAATGCACCGTTCATGGAGACGGTAATCCGTACGTACGCATGAACGCTACTTTCATTTCTATTTCATATTTAATGGAATGAATTCATAATGATATAAAGGTATATTATAATTCTAGTATAATATCATATATAATATCATTAACTCTATCCTTTATACATCCCACATATGGCATTAACGAATCAAATCACTTTGAGGGGGCGGTAGTCCGCACTTCCTAAAATGAAGATATCGCGTTTACCCATAATGGAAACCATAAAAGTATGCCATAAATAAAAAAATAAAGAAGCATAAGTAAAACATAAACATAATATATATCATATATAAATAGAGTGAAATCTTAATGGCCACCATGAAAGGTGTTAAAAGAATATTGAATAATCATAGTTTCGTGAGGTAGAAATTCGCCATCCACAGAAACAATATGTTATTTAACCATTAGACGGAGGTGTGTGTAAGTGTAGCTCGAATAATTCTCATAAAAAAATCCTATTATATTTAAGATACTGGGTTTTTTACAAAAGAATGTAATAAAAAGAGTTTAGGGGGTTGGAGAATCAAAATAAAACAAAAGAACACAAGTGAAGACATTACTTTTAAATCGGTTAACTTCCCTTGGATTGAACCAAAAGGGTTTCTTGAAGAGCTTCCTGCCTAAGGTAAGGATTATATGATGAATATAGGGATGTGGAGAGATTAAATGAGTAGATTTTGGCCGAGACAATGGATTTAGATGTGGGGGTAAAGAGGTAGAGGTGGGGGCCTTTTATAAGAGGGAGGATGGGCACTCTTGGAAAGTCAAGAAATGTTACTTTGTATTAAAATGAGTTTCGGATTTTAAAGGTCCCAAATTAATATATTTTGATTATAAGGTGATAAGATTTCGAAATATACTCATCCAATAGGTTTTTGAAAATTTTAAGTCTTATATATTACATTATCTTTTCAATTTATTTAAATCGTTCATTAATGTGGTAATCGCTGCATCATCATGGTGTCATAAAAAATTTAATTTATTTAATGTCTAAAAAATATAAACAAAATACTATGATGTAGGAAATATTTTATCTTTCCAATTACTATTTATAGTCTAAGAGATCATTTACACAGACAAAACTAAAATTGTTTTACTTGGGTGATACATACGTTTGTTATACTTTCCTTTTAAAAAAAATAATATAATAAAATTTCACTATCACCCAAAAGTGATTCCATGTGGTCCCAAAGTTTGGCACAAGGTATACCATGGTCGGACATGACACAACCAGTATCATTAGGACACATGTTTGGGTCATTTGTTGTTATTATGATATTATTTTATTACCCTTAACTACTCGATTACTAATTAATCACGATAATTAGAGATAATTATCATCGTTACTATTCATAATGTCCAAAAACAAGAGTCTTAATTACATAATTTGGACCTTATGATCCAAATATGGAAGCAATTTTACCAAATTACAAACACAAAAATTGCAATAATTAATTTAAAAATAATTCCCGTTGTCAAAACAAATAGCGGGTTTTTTAGAAACAATTTCTATCAAAATATTGACAATTGTTTATGTCAAATTTCAAATTGAAATTAATTATAATGACCACCATTGGATTAAATAGTAAAAATATATTCTAATTACACTTTAAAACCAATTATAAATATTATATAACCATATAATTAAATTAGATGAAAAAGCAGTTTTGAAGTAAAATGCAGTATTTTTCACTATTTATTAAAAAAATGAACACTGTCAGAAAAATACCAAAAATTTATCCAAAGTAAAATTCAATGTCCCAATACTTAAGAATATATTTATTTTGACAAATAGATCTTATAAAATTGTCTAAAGATATATTTAAAAATGGTTCTCCATCAAAAGGTGGTAAACCAATCTTTTAAAAATATTAGAGAATTCAATGCTTAAGATTGGATTTATTCTCATTTTAAGCCTCAAAAACACTATATAATTCATAAATAGACATAGATATGAAAATACATAATTCTTTACTTACTTGGGATGTTACACTATAGGTTACCTTTGTTCTAGACAGAGATTAACAAGACACTTCTTATTGGGCCATAGATGGTGATGGAGATGATGGAGAAGGTCCAAGTTATCCATGATCAGGTAAGGAAATCCCAATGTAAGATTAAATCTTACACAGATCGCTATTGTAGACCCTTGGAGTTTGAGTAGGGAGACCATGTTTTTTTGAGTATCCCCACGATGGGGATTACAGAAGTTATGTCAGGGAGGAAATCTATCCCTAAAGCTCATCAGGCCATTCGAGATCTTAAAGAGTCTTGGTGAGGTTTCTTACTACCTTTCCCTACCCCCATAGTTAGAGTGGGTACATGACATCTTCCATTTGTCATAGCTGAGAAGATACATGCATAACCCCCAAAAATTATTGATTGGAGTGATCAAGACATTGAGGATGGATCCACTTTTGTAGAGAACCTAGTGGTGATCAAGGATCAATAAGATAGGAACAAATGGGGATGGACTATCCCTTGGTTTGTTTGTTGTGGTATCACATGAGCATGCAAGAGAACTCATGGGAGTGGAAGAGCTAGTTGTGGTCTTAGTATCCCAAACTTTTTGTTTATTTTTTTCTTTTTAGGGATAAAAATGTAGAAGGAAGAAATAATGTAGAGACCATTTTTCCCTATTATGTTTTTTAAATATATATAGAAATGTTTTTTTGAGCTATACGCTAAGAGGGTGTACAATTCCAAGGCGTGGTGTTTCCAAAATTAATTTTATAAAAATATTAAAAAAAATTATATTACGCACATGTAGTTTCTTAAATAAAATGATAAAAATCTTAAATGGATTCATAGATTGAAAATAAGAGACTATTTTTAAATCTATAATGTGAGGTTTACTCTAGGTGTGACCTAAAATTGGTTGGTGCAGGGAATTCAGATAAAACAGTCATTGGTGATACATTTTGTGGGTTAATTAAATAATTGATTTGAATAAATTATTAATTGACCTTAATTGAAATTACATATAAGTTCCTCATTATGAAGGATATATAGGATTAGCCACATAACTCTGGTATCATTGAGAGGAGTTTATTCCACCCTCTCATTGGAGAATCCAAATCAAACGATGACGAGATTCTGGATCCAGACGAATCGAGGCACATCAAATGCAATGAGTACTCTTATTTGTTGATGAGCATGTTCTTCATCGATGAATAATACAATCTCCAGGTATGACTCATAAATTTATGTATAATTACCTAATTGATTAAACAATTGATCATGATCATAATGTTTATTTGATCTACATTTTAATCAAGCCTTTGCAAGAGCCCTTGAACCAATTTTAAATTGTTTATTCAATTTTTTTTCACCCCAGGCATCCCAATCAGTGTTTTTTAGAAAAGAATGTTTGAAAAATTATTTTTACACATTTTTTATTGTTATTTTATTCTTATGTTCATTACATTATTCATCATTTGACCATGGGTATGCGATTCGACATTGCCATGCGGGACCGATCGCGATCATACCCTCAAAATTATATGCAGATTTGTGTGTGATGAATGGTTTGATAAATTAGGGATGGATTATGAGGATTTATAGGTTTCATATGATTTATTTGTGTATCTGGGATCTGAAGGATGATTTTTCATGTCATATAAGATGTACAAGGAATGTAAAAGCATTGAGCAGATCAATGGAAATTGATTTTATAGCCACCAAATGGCCAAAAATGAAAAACTAAGGGCCTTTCCACCAATTTCAGATGTCTGGGAGGTGATATCTGTAGTAGTGGAGATAGATCTGGAATGTCAAAAAATATAATTGGAGTTATGTGAAAATCTTAACTACACACCATGTAGTTCAGAAGAATACATGGCATGTAGGTCCCTGGCTATGGCGATTAGGGTTTCGGGCGAGAAAAGTCTTACACGCCATGTGGGACCTCCACACGATGTGTTACATATGTGTTGATGTCCCAATGTGTACTCTAGGAGTACACGAGAATGGGAAAATCTAGGTGAAAACCATGTACAAGTTGTATGAACATGACCTGAAAGAGGTAAGCAAGACCCCATATAGGAGGACACGATGTGTACTAGTGTACACAGACATGGGAAAGGTTACCCAGACATGACCAGGATCACAAGTAAGACCTAGGGTGGCTAAAGAACACCTTTTAGTCCCCTTATACTCTCTATAGGGATCCACGAGAGGTGATCCATGTACTGGAAGGGACATGACTAGGGGGTGGAGTGGGACCACATGGCGTAGGGGTCCTCTTACCCACCATGCAACCCTACTATCCTATTGAGGAAATTTATACCTCTCGTATCTCCTTTGTTTAGAATTGGATTTTGGTCCATGAGTAGCCTATCCTGAGTATTTTTTCATATAGAATGAGATCGTATAATTTTTATGGGATTTCTAGATATTATGTGAGATGTTATGAGTGTGATGATTCTTTAGGTTATGCTCGATGATGGTAGTGATCAGGAGGGATCACTAGAGATGTTAGAGTGGAATCCTTCGGCTCGGTAGAGCATGAGTCATCTATTTTCTATCTGAGTGGCATCATCCTACTGGGTAGGGAATGAGTCCTCAATATACCATTATAATGGAACCCTCCTATGGGTCTAGGCATGAGTCCTCTACCTATCCACTAAGTGACACCCTCGTGCAGAGTCAGGGCATGGTTCCAAAAGAATTTGAGTTTCACCATCCTGTGGAGTCAAGGAATAGGTCCTTAACCATTAGAGTGAAATCCTCTAATAGATATGGTCATGGGTCCTCTACCGACTATTATAATGTCACCCTCCATCTTGGATGGGCATGAGTTATCTACTGACTATTAGAGTGAAACCCTCTAGTTGGAATGGGAATGGGTCCCCTACCGATTACTTGTGTGGTACCCTCCTATCAGGACAATTCATGGTTCCTCTAGATATCTAATAAGTTTCTCCCTCATGTTGTACTAGGTCATGGATCCTATAAATATATATTATGCCCCTCGATTGTGTGGCAAAGTGGCAAGGAGTGGCTTGACTTGGATGTCTCTTTAGAAAGATCCGTGAGATTTTGGGCATCATTGATGGACCTTTAGAACTATTTCCACTCTTACCTGAGCTGGGTTATGAGGTAAAGATCCTATTTCTCTCTCATTTTGTATTCTTTTGTTGATCATATATATATCTTCATCCATGCCATTGTATTTTTTTACTCTCTTTATTTGGGTTAAGATTCCTATTACCATTGTCTCTTATAGCTCCCCCTCCAGCTTTCTGGGAATTCTACTGGGTATGTATATACTCACCACTACATTAGATTTTCCCACACATGTCATGTATTATACTGATAAAGTATGGTTCAACAAAGATTATATAAGATCATAGAGATGCTTGGTATATTGAATGCGTATGGTGGTTGAACCTTGGAGATTTGGATATGGGAACTCTCATCATTTACCTTCCATTTTTTTAGGTTGGGACATTTTTCTGGTTGTGTATTTGTTTTTTCCATTTCACTTTTCTTTTTACACTATCAAACTCTTTTACTCCCTAGAGGTTTTACATTCATGGTTTATTCTCTATATGTTGCATCTTTTATTATTATTCCTCTACACTTTTCATCAAGATAGTTGGGTGTGTGCGTATAGGTACATTAGGTAAAGGCCTTTCATATTAGTTATGAATTTCAGCACTTTTAGCTACCCCTATCCTATAGAGGTGTCCTTGGGGTAGTTTCAGATCTAGCCCCATTGGGTCGGGTCATGAAATGCTTTTCCTTGTTGATAAAATTCGAGTCATCCCTCTCTCTAAGTATGTAAGGACCTGCATGTCCGCATAAAAAATGTTATGTATGTCAAACCCCTAGACCCCCTAATGTTAGAATAAAAAGGAATTAGATAAGAGGAATTTGAAAAGAGGCATTGTTGTTTTAAATGAGAAATATGGTTGATGAAATCTATGAAAATAGATTCTTTAAGATTTCACCCCTAGTTTTTGGTTGGTTTATCAAATAATGATAATCTAATCATTAGAAAAATACTCATGATCAATTCATAGTTATATATTCATAACAAATTTAAATATGTTAAACAATTGATGATGTGGTACAAATATATATAAAATTTTATTAAATTTTATTTGGTAATCATATCACCTTCAATATACTTCAATAGTAAGGTTATTTATATAAATTAAAATTTTATTTATAGTTTTCCACCTACAAGAGTGAAAAAAATCCATGGAAGTCAAAACATAAATAGATTTATATATATATATATATATTATTTATTAAATATATTTATACATATATTTAGAAGATTTAGAACATAATAAATATTTCAAACAAACATGTCATCAATATTGTATGATGACTGATCTTAAGATGATCATCTATTGTATGATTGAAATTACATGTTGTATTTTTTTGTAGCTAATTATTTAATTTATAATAATTTATTGATCTCTAGATGACTGACGAATGTATGATTGAAATTCCATGTTGTGTTTTTTTCAGTTATATATTTTTTAATAATTTCATTTTATTTTCCTCATTGATGAATTGTGTGTCATCCCTCTCTCTAAGTATGTAAGTACTTGATTGTTCACATAAAAAATGTTATATATCTCAAACCCCTAGACCCCCTCCCTTGAAATTGAGTAACATTGTTATAAAAGGGCGTTTAATAATACCTGTTGTTTTTTGAAGTTGTATTTTTTACAACATGCCTAAAAGAAGACAAATGGTTATTGAAATATGAGACAATAGAGGTGCTAGGAGTCCACCCATCTAGGTTTTATTTTTTATCTTATAATGATAAACCAATTCATAGAAAAAGTATCAAGATCAAGTCACAATTATTTAATCATAACCAATTTAAATTATCTTTAAGCATTTCATGATGTAATATATAATTTTTTTTATTTTTTTCTAGGTAATCATGTCTATGAAAATATATTTCAACGCTGACATAAATTATGCTGTGTGGGGTTTTAACTATATTTTTCCACCTGAAAAATTAAAAAATCTTCATGATTGTGTGACATTGATTGAAGTACACCAGAAGATTCATGGTTGGTTAAAAATGAGGGTTAATAAATCAATTAATTTAATTATATATTGAAATCTTCAATATCATGAACATTTATGGAACACTGAGTATCCTCTATTCGATGATGAGGATTGGATGGATGCATCATTTTAGTTCATAAAATAGTGTAGTGATGGTCTAATGTAATTATATGTGGTGATTTCTAATATTGATGAGGTGAAACCTACTACATGTTATGTGATCGCTATAGAATTAGATCCTTAAAAACACTCTTATTCATTGTTTTCTCATATGAATCAGGTAATTGGAAAAAAATAATGAAGAATATAATTAGGATTTGGAAGGAATTGTAGGGTATATTCCTATGTGTACTTCTAAAATATTGAATGAAAATTTATCAGATGAGGAAATATATATTGATTAATAAAGAGATGATATGGACGAGGGTGATATTGGGAATGAACCTTTTGTGATTTATTTTATTGATAGTCATCCACCAGTTAGTGGGAATCATCCAACTTTATTGACTTCCTTAGTTAAAAAATGTTGTGTGCAAAACATTTTTATTGGGATGTCATTACATTGACTACTGAATTCCCAGACATTATGAGTAATAGATATACATCAACTGATAACACAAACTATGTTGGTAAGGAGTTTAAAAGTAAATCCACCATGAAAATTTTGATAAAAAAATACCACATAGAGCAACATTTTTCATTTTTGGTTGATGAAACTAAGAATGAAAAATATCTCATTCAATGTGACAAATATGATCCAAAATGTAAATTTTGAATAAGTAAAAATATATGATTAATTTTTTTCATGTTGTAATATAACCAAATTAGAAGTCTCACACACTTGTGTACAACCAATCTTGTTCAAGGATCAATTTTCACTTGATGCTGGGTTTATATCAATTGTTATTGTAGAGATAATATGAACATGTCAGGATGTTCCTATGTTCCTTATTCAGGATCGAATACAATAGGTTTTTAAATATAAGATATCATATGTAAAATCATGAAATGAAAAACAAAATTCAATTTTAAAGTTTATGGTGATTGGGATGAATCATATGCAATATTGTTGCAGTTAATGGGATTTTTTTCTCTCAACAATCATATTATTTATCATTTGGAAACTGTTAAGCATGTATCCCTGTATTATTGAGTTTATAAAATAGAGGAGAAGTTCCATAGGATATTTTTTTAAATTCAATCTATGTATCTTCGCTTTACAATATTGTAACCAATTCATTCTAGTTGATGAAAATTTTCTTTATGGTAAGTATACAGGTGTTCTATATAACACGCCGAACCCAGAAGCTTGGAGCCAATGAATTAATTATTACATTATAATGATTATAAGGAATGAAATTCCTAAGGAACGATTATTTTAGTAGTCTTGATGAAACTAGATATATACATGTAACTCATATTACATTGGTAAAGGTAACAAAATACAATACCTAACAAAAACTAATAAACTGCATCCATGAGAACTCAATAAATGGTCTCATATTCATAACATGTTGGAGGTAAAAAAATGAAAGGGGTGGTCTCAAATTCTCAATAAGGATTAAAAATAGAAGAATCTTGAATCAATAACAATTGAATCATAATCAAATTGGCATAGTCAATATGGCATGGTGAACAAATAAAAAACACATGCCATTAATAAACTATGAATGAAACTACATCCATTGATTTTGTCATAGTGAAAAAATCATGGATGGTAATAACTAAAATTGAATAAAGAGAATTATTATTAATTTTAAATCATGTATCTAGCTCATGATACCACTATACCATAAAAACATTTTAATTTTGTGGGTAGATACTCGTCTGATTCTGTTTTGGAAACAAACTTGAAGGGTTTGTCAACAACAGACTTGTCTCATGAGACCTGTCGATGAATCAAGGGAATATAGTAGGCCCCAGCCATCCCTGAAAGTCCAAACAATTATTTATACATTGATTTAATACAAGTATAATATGTTTGATCAATATCTGTATAGTGAAGATGATACATATTCATCAATATTTCCATAGTTAAGACAATATTCCAAATAACATCATATGTAAAAGAGTATAAAGCTTAAGAAAATAATCATATCCATGAAACTAGAATTTTTATATATAATATATTTACAATTTCAAATGAAAAATTATCTCCAAGGGGAATTAGGTAGACCACATCAGAATGAATAGATGCACAATACCAACTAAATCACAATGAAATGGAAACCGAAACAAAGTCCCTTACAACATTGTAATCAATCGAGTTAGTAATCATCAAGTGAATCACTGAATACCATGAATATAAAAAGAATCATGATATTATATAAAAAATGTTAGTAATCATGCACCATATACAAGAAATAAGTTGCGAACAATGGAAATCTCATAGAAATTAAAGTGGGATTAGAAACCCCTTACCTTATGCCCAAATGTGTTCTTTGATTGATCTTAATGACCTGAATAATAAAATTTAGCTTAATTAATTAAAAATTCCAAGACCTCTCCTACATGTAACTTATTTATTATAACCTTATTAGGTTCATTCGTGTCATTGTTTTTGGTTTTAAGAGGTTCAATTTTATTGTTTTGGAAGAATTTTCTTTCGTGGTTTTCATGATTGGTTTACTTGTTTTCATGAATAGAAGTTCGTTTGAAATGTGGTTAAACATCCAGAATTGTTAATAAATATTATTAGTGAAATTAAAAATATATAAATTATATTATAATTATTTTGGATTATATACCATGAGGATGACTTGTTTGATAAAAGATGGTGATAAACACTTGGATTAACTTGACGGTTTTGTGCATAATGAACTTGTTTTGTATTATTATTTTATATTATAAGTGTGTAAGGATTACAGAACATTAAATAAGATGAAATAAATATATTATGATCATTTTCAACCATAAAAATTGTTTTATGACCAGAATTGAATACGGTAATAAAAATTAAAAACTCGTTGTCCTTGAATGTGATAAATTAACACATCTCGGATGATGTTTTCATTTTTAGTATAAGAGGAGGGGGAAAAGAGAGATGTTGAAAAAATATTCCATTATCATAATAAAATTATATTTAATTTAAGGCAATAGAATTATCATATCATTTGGATGAGGGGAGATGGGGAGAGAGCAAGAAAATAATGGAACTTTTAAAAGAAGTTGAAAGAAAATGAAGAGAGGTTCACCTCCTGAGTGCTCCTCCTTGAGAATCTTCTTAAAGCCTTTGTTTTTGGCCTTTAGATGAGACCAGTAGGTCTTGAAAGTGATAGGAGGGCTTGGTAAGTTAATTTTTTAGAACTTAGGCAAGGCTCATAGCTTTCTTGGTGTGAGGGGAAGATGGGATGAGGGTGGTTTATATAGTGGAGGAGAGGAGGGTTTTTGCATTATTTTAATCATTAGTTTATTATTTTTCCCAAGATAAGGAATGGTATTTATTATTGTGACAAAAAATAGTAATAAATGAACATGATTTACATGCAATTTCCATTTACATAATCCATGACTCAAGTATGATGCATAAATTCATTTATTTATCATATTTCATAAATTATCAAATTTTTCTATTCACAAAAAATTCAACTATTTCAGAAAAATCCCAAAAATTCACCCTAAATTTTTTTTATGTGTATAATATAAAAATGAACTCCAGTTTTCAAAGATAATTTTATAAATATGAGAAATTTAATTTTTAATTAAAATCACCATTTAATTGAAAAATAACAATACTGAAAATATTCACCTTTATTTTTAAGATGCCTAAATTTTATTTATACCTTCCTGGGTAAGGTTACCATTTTTAGGGTCATATTAATATTCATAAGGGTGATTTACTATTCATAAGGGTAAGTTACTATTCTCCAAAAATTAATTTGAATCTGTAAGGCTCCAAATATCACCATGATTACAACCATATATGTTCATTTTTCGAAATTCCAAACACAGAAGTGGAAAATTTAAGTATAATGGAAAGGTTTTGAATTTCTCCTAAAAATAAAAGTTTTGTTTCAAAGAGGATCAGTTATTTAAGAAATATATGCTATCTATTGAATTGAATGTATTTAAGAGAAACATACCATAAAATGTTTGGGGTGTTATATTTTTCCCACATGTGGAAATTTCATCCTCGAAATTTTTCATGTAAAAAATACTTTAAAAAGATGTGGGTGGTTATTCTTTATAACATCCTTAGGTTACCACATTACTTCCTCCATTTTATGGTTTCTCCAAAGAATCATTACTGGACAAGTTGTCCGATTTCTCAATACCTACTCCATGGCGTCAAGAATCTCAATAGGCTCTTCACAATATGATAAATCAAGTTCCAGCTCTATTTTTTCATAAGTGAGTACATGGATTGGGTCTGTCATGTATTTATTTAACAACATCAGGTGGAACACATTATGAACTTTAGAGATACTTTGTGGCATTCCTAAATAGTAGGATACAACTCCAATTATTTCTAGAATTTTGAACAGTCCGATGTACCTGGGGATCAGTTTCCCTTTCTTACCGAATCTTAATAAACCCTTCCATAGAGATAATTTTAGAAAGACATGATATCCAACTTTAAATTCCAAATACTTTATTCAGTTGTTAGCATAACTATTTTGCCTATTTTGGGCTACTTTAATATGGGCCTGAATTTTCTTTACCTTTTCATTTTTCTCTTCAATAAGCTCTGAGCCTTTAAGTTTCCTCTCACCATATTCATCCCAACTAGTTGGAGTTCGAAATTTATTACCATATAATGCTTCATATGGTGTCATTTGAATTCAAGAATGGAAACTATTATTGTAGGAAAATTCCACCAAAGGAAAGTATTGATCCCACGTACCATGAAAATGAAGAGAGCATGATCTCAACATGTCTTCTAGTGTTTTAATAGTCCTTTCAGACTATTTGTCGGTTTGGGGTTGTTAAGCAGTACTCATATGAAGCTCAGTATCCAACTCCTTCTCGATAGTTTTCTAGAATTTTGATGTAAATTAGGGATCTCAATCAGAAATAATTGATATAGGTGCCCCATGAAGTCTTATAACTTCATTATTCCTATGATAAAATCCATCGAAATCTTATCCCACTTCTTCATAGGAATAGGTAGAGGTTGCATAACCCCTCTAGGATGTTTTCTCTCCTCCTTCACTTGTTGACAAACTAGACACCTTGACACATAGTCCGAAATTTCTTATTTCATGTTATACCATCAAAAATATTCCTTCAGATATCTATAAACCCTAGTGATACCATCGTATATAGGTAAATTTGAGCTACGAGCATCGTCTAATAGTTCCCCTTTTAGCTCAGGTACTGATGGAACACAAAATCTATTCCCAAATTTCAAAACTCCATCCTCATACACAAAGTCTACCAACATTCCATCCTTAAAAGATTTAATTTAATTTTTTTTATATTTTCATCAATAGATTGAGATATTTTTATCATCTCTAGTAAATATGGTTTAGCAATCATTTGAAAGAGGAAATATGTTTCCCCTTCTTTAACAATTCCCATATCCATCTTTAATAGATCCATGAATATAGGATGTCTCTCAATCCTCATTTTGGTCATAAGTCCATGATATTTCCTGCTTAATGCAACAGACACCTTATTTTACTTTCCTGGGTGATTGTATATTGAACAATCATAATAATTGAGTAACTCAGTCCATATCCTTTTCCTCATGTTGAGTTCTTTCTGTGTAAAAATATATTTCAAACTATTGTGATCCGTATATATCTCACATCTTTCACCATAGAGATAGTGTCTCCATATTTTCAGAGAAAATATTACAGTTTCTAACTCAAGATCATGTGTTGGGTAATTTTCTCATTAGTATTCAAATGACTTGATGCATAAGTAATAACTTTATCATTTTTCATAAGGACGCAACCCAACCCATTCTTTGATGCATCATTGTATACCACAAATCCATCATTTCTAGATAGAAGGGTCAAAATTGGAGCATCTAACAATCTTATTTTCAATTATTCAAAGCATCCTGTATATTATTTCATCCATACAAACTTAACCCCTTTACATGTGAGCTTGGTTAGCAGGTTATCTAGTCGGGAAAAATTCTGAACGAAATGCCAATAGTAACTTTCTAAGCCAATAAATCTACATACCTCAGTTATGTTTGTTGGCATGGGCCATTCTTGGATTGTCATTGTCTTCATATGATCAACTATGATTCCATCCTTAGAGATGATATGGCCATGAAAAGAAACTGGTTGATGCTAAAATTCACACTTTCTAAGCTTCCCATATAATTTATTTCTTCTAAGAGTTTTCAGAATAATTTGTAAGTGATTCTCATGGTCTGTGCAGCTTTTGGAGTACACCTAGATATCATTAATAAATACCACAACAAATTCATCAAGATATTTCTTGAAAACCCTATTCATTTGATCCATGAAAACTGAGGGTTCATTAGTCAGTCCAAAATGAATTACTGTAAACTCGTAATGCCCATACCTAGTTCGAAATGTTGTCTTTTGAATATCTTCCTTCCTTACACACAGTTGATGATATCCAGATCTAAGGTCAATCTTCAAAAAATATTGGGCACCATGAAGTTGATCAAATAAATCATCAATTTATGGTAGAGGATACTTGTTATTTATTTTAATATAATTTATTACTCGATAACCAATACGTAGCCTCATGGACCCATCTTTCTTCTTGATAAAGAGGAAGAGGGCTCCCCATGGAGAAACACTAGGTCAAATAAATCCTTTGTCACTCAATTCCTCTAGTTGTTTCTTTAGATCCACTAAATCCAAAGTGTCCATTCTATAGGGAGTCTTTGATATAGTTCTTGTACTAGTAATTAAATCAATAGAGAGATCAACTTCCTACTCTGGAGGATGTCCAGGTAAATCCTCTAGAAATAAATCAATATATTCTTGCAAAATAGGTAAGTCTTCAATTAGAATATTTATTTCCTAACTCATAGATATTATGTTCTCTTACTCCCTAAGAATTACATTTAGTGGAGCTACTAGGGGTGGATCTAGATAAGAATCCTATGGTGAGGTTTCTTCTTAAAAGATAAGGGATTCTACACTATTCTAAAAAAATTGTAACTTCCTTCTTCTTGCAATAGATCACTGCATCATAATTTCATAGCCAATTCATAGAGAGAATTTTATTAAAAGCATACATGGGTATTATCATAAAGTTAGAAACTAAAGCATGCTTATGTGTCATGAGGGGGACTGGTCAACACATCTTTTTTTTAATGATACATCCATTAGGAATTTTGAATGAAAACTCATTTATTAAATCAAATTGGACAAATCTAATTTTCATGGAAAAATGAGAAGATATAAATTAATGTGATGATCTAAAATCAAATAAATAATTGGATAATTTTGAGGAAACAATTAAAGTACCTTAAACCACATCAATAGGAAATTCCACTTCTGTAGTTATAATTGCATAAGCTTTCTCTTTCTCTTGTGGCCTTTTCTGAGGCAAGTTTTCTTGGATCTTATGAAACTCATTTGAAAGGTATCCCAAATCTCTAAAATTGTATAATTTAATGTCATTGACTTGTATCTTTCCCTTTCATTCAATAGAATGTTGACCCTTTTCTCTACACTTATAGAAAACTCCCATGCCTTTCAAGCGTTTCCCAGGATGATTCTTTCCACAATTCTAGCATAATGGAAATTTTTTCGGTATATTCTTCCTCATTGGTGCTTAATCTTTTCCATGGTTATTAGAATACCTGTTCTTATATTGATTTCCCTTGAAAAAATTTTATCTACAAAATTATTTCTCTATTTTGATGGTACTCAATACAATTTCATCGTATGATGAAATTTTCTGAGAATCTAGTTCCCTTCAAATACTTTCCTTAATACCTTCAAATAAATGATCAATCTTGTATTGTGAATCACATAATAATCTATAGGATACCTATATAATCTTATAAAGGTAGCCTCATACTCTGTAACACTCTCATTTTCCCTTTTCTTTAGGCTGAGGAATTTCCTCTTCATTCCAGCTCATCGTTCATGAGGGAAATATTTGTCGAAGAATATTTCCTTAAAAGTTCTCTATTCAATATCGTATATTTCTTCTTCCTCCATGGTATTCTGGATCAGGGAATACCATTGATAAATATCACCCTTGAGGTAATATATTGCCAGTACTACCTTTTCATTTTCATTGCATCTTAATGCCTTGAATATCTTTTCAAGAGACTTTTTCAACTACTCACCTACAAATATATTAGTAGTACCACTAAAAGATGGGGGATTATGCCACATGAGATGATCAAATATAGGTGTAGCATGGTTATTCGACACATCCTGACTAAGTTGTCCCAATATGGTCATGATATGATTCGCTCCAACATTGTCTTTTTTGACTTTCTCAGTGGGGAAATCCCTCTATTGTTTACAGGTATTGATTCCCCTTCTTCCATTAGGTTCCATCACTAAACAATGGCATACACTAAATTAGGTCATAGTTAACAATTTTTAACTAGAAAACACTTATGATAATATGAAAATTTATGCACAACTAATATCATATTCATAAACATTGTTATATTTACTTTTAAATCCTTCTTAATAGTTTTTTAAGAAAATGTGAATTATCCTAAGCATATCCCCTAGGAGTATCAAACCAGGTGTGTAATAAGGCCTGTTTTCATGTACCAGGATACCCTAGGTCAATACCAAAACTCCTTGTCAGAGTTGTTACTCCTAGGTACATTTGTTCCAGAACCACATCCACTTGTAGTATCTAGACAGTGATATATTTTCTAGGAAGACCCACATAATCCCCACTTTACCAAAATTCTAGGATATTATTATATGGTTATATTCAAAGTCTAAATTAGGGTTATGTCTTCTAAACAATGTTTCCAAAATCTAGTTTCTAAGTTTTCTACTAAACTTCCTTTGATACCAACTATAACACCCCAACCCCAGAAGCCTGG
The DNA here is from genome assembly GCA_963277665.1 of Viscum album. NCBI lineage: Eukaryota > Viridiplantae > Streptophyta > Magnoliopsida > Santalales > Viscaceae > Viscum > Viscum album. The sequence goes on along the minus strand of OY728142.1, from coordinate 1,766,627,222 downwards.
AATTGGTGCATTGCTTATTAAATTGGCATGATTAAAAGGAATGAAATATTGAAAGAACGACCAGTTTAGTTGTCTTGAATAAAGTAGATATATACATGTAACTCATATTACATCGGGAAATGTAAAAAAATAAAATACATAACAAAAACTAATAAATTGTAACCACAAGAACTCAATAAATGGTATCCTCTTCCTAACCTGTTGAAGGTAAACAAAAGAAAGGGGTGAGATCAAATTCTCAGTAAGGGTTACAAAGAGAAGAATATTGAATCAATAATAATTTAATCATAATAAAATTGTCATAGTAAATATGGGAGGGTGAACAAATGAGAAAACACACGCCATTAATAAACTACAAATGAAACTGCATGCATTGATTTTGTCATAGTGAAAACCTCATGGATAATAATAAATGAAATTAAATAAAGAGAATTCTTATTAATTGTATATGATGTATCTAGAACATGATACCACTATACCATCTAAATGGTTTAATTATGTTGGTAAATACCAATCTGATTTTGTTTTGGAAACAAGCTCGAAGGGTTTGTCGCCAACTAACATGTCTCATGAGACCTGTTGATGCATCGAGAAACTATAGCATTCCCATACCGTCTCTTTAATTCAAAAAATTAATTTATAAATATATTTAATAAAATTAAAATATGACTTCTCAATATCCATATAGATTATAGGATATGGATTCATCAAAATTTCCATAGTTAAAACAACATTCCAAATAAACACTATATGTAAAAGGGTATACGACTTAAGAAAATAATCAAATACATGAAACCATAATATGGATATATAATATATTTAAAATTTCAAATGAAACATTATCTCAACTGGGTAGTAGGTACACCACATAATAATGATTAGGTGCACAATACCAAGTAAATCACGATGAAATGGAAACTGAAACGTAGTCCCTTACAACAATGCAATCAATAAAGTTAATAATCATCAAGAGAATCACTAAATACTATGAATATAAAAATAATCATGATATTATATATCAAATGGTAGTAAACATAAACAAAATAAAATAAATAAGTGGTGAACAATGTAAATCTAATGGAAATAAAAGTGGGATGAGAAACCCCTTACCTTATGCCCGAATGTGTTCTTCGATTGATCTTAATGACCTGAATATTAAAATTTAGCTTCATTAATTAAAAATTAAAGGACCTCATATACATTTAATTGATTTATTATAACCTTATTAAGTTCATTCATGTAATTTTTTAAGGTTTTAAGAGGTTCAATTTTATTGTTCTGGAAGTATTTTCTTCTTTGGTTTTCATGATTGGTTTACTTGACTTCATGAATGGAAGTTCATTTGAAATGTGATTAAACAACCAGAATTATTAATATATATTATTAGTGAAATTCAAAAAAATATATAAATAATTTTAAAATTATTTTGTCTTATATACCATTAGGATGACTTGTTTTATAAAAGATAATGATAAACACTTGGATTAACTTGGCAGTTTTGTGCATAATGAACTTGTTTTATATTATTATTTTATATTATATTTGTGTAAGTATTAAAAAACATTACATAAGATGAAATAAATATATTCTGATATGTTTCAACCATAAAAATGGTCGCATGACCCGAATTTAATACGGTAATAAAAATTTGAAAACTCATCGTCCTTGAATGTGATAAATTAACACATCTCGGACAGTGTTTTCATTTTTAATATAATAGGAGGCGTAAAAGAGATATGATGATAAAATATTCCATTAGAATAATAAAATTATATTTCATGTAAGGAACTAGAATTATCATATCATTTGGATGAGTGGATATGAGTATAGAGCAACAAAATAATGGAACTTGTAAAAGAAGTTGAAAGAAAAGGAAGAGAGGTTCACCTCTTGAGTACTCCTCCTTGAGAATCTCCTTAAGGCCTTTGTTTTTGGACTTTTGATGAGACCATAAGGCCTTGGGAGTGAGGGGAGGTCTTAGTAAGTTTTTTTGGAAAATACTAGGAAAGGATCAAATCTCTAGAGTTGTGAGTGGAAGAGGGGGTGATGGATAGTTTATATAGTGGAGGAGAGGAGGGTTTTGCATTATTTTAATCATTAGTTTATTATTTTGCCCAAGATAAGGAATAATATTTATTCTTGTGACCAAAAACAATAATAAATGCATTTGAGTTCCATAAAATTTCTATTTACATCATCCGTGACTCAAGTATGATGCATAAATTCATATATTTAGCATATTTCATAAATTATCAAATTTTACTCTTCACCAAAAATTCAAGTATTTCAGAAAAATCCAAAAAATTCACCATAATTTTTTTGATGCATAGAATCCAAAATAAACTCCATTTTTTAAAAATATTTGTATAAATATGATAAATTTAATTTTTAATCAAAATCATCATTTAATTGAAAAATACCAACACTTAAAATATTCACCTTCGTTTTTAAGATGCCTACATTTTATTTATACCTTCATGGGTAAGGTTATCATTAGTAAGGGTCATATTACTATTCATAATGGCATGTTATTATTCATAAGGGTGAGTTACTATTCGTAAGGGTAATTTATTATTCACTGAAAATTAATTTGACTCTATCAGACTCCAAATATCACCACGATCGCAACTGTGTATATTCATTTTTTGAAATTCAAAACACATAAGTGGAAAATTTAAGTTTAATGCCTAGGTTATGAATTTCTCCTAAAATCCAAGTTTTTTTCAAATATGCTCAGTTATTTATGAAATATAGTATATCTAATGAATTTAAAGTATTTAAGAGAAAGATACCATAAAATGTTTGGGGTGTTATATTCTACTTATTACTGCCACACAGGATGGTAATCATGATCCTCTACAACTTTCATTTTCTATTATTGAAAATGATAATTTTGAATCCTGGAGCTAGTTTTTGGCATGTATATGCATTCATGTCAAACAAATATAGGGAGTGTGTTTGATATATAATTTTCATTGAGCGATTATAGAGGCCATTAATAGGGATGGATTTTCATGGAGAGAAACTAATTCTTATCATTCATATTTCATTATACATATTTATAGTAATGTGCATAATAATTTTAGATATTAGGAAATAAAGATAGAAATCATCAAGTTGGGTATGTTTTTTTGAACATATTTTTTTTGGAAAAAAGTTAATATCCTTTAAAATATACAATTCTCTTATGGTTTCAGCATACGATTCTCTATAAGAAAAGTTCAATCAATGACTTGATTAAATTCAAAGGGCTAATCAAGATGTGTATGATTATATAATGAGTATTTCAAAGAAAAAATAGTCATTACCATATGATGGTGGAATGAGATATAGTCATATGACCACTAATATAGTGAAATGTATAAATGGGGTCTTCAAGGGTGTGTGAAAAATGATGATCATAGGGTTAGTACATGGGAAATTTTATGGATGTGTGAAGTACTTTGTTAAAAATCACCAATAGGCTTATCAGAAAATGAAAATGGAATGTGTTTTGGTCAGTATTTCCAAAGTTTCATTGATCAAATATTTCATAACTCATCATCATTGTGTGTTCTAACCTTTGATCAGGTACAGATCTACATTCTAGTAAGGGAGTTCTACGACCTAGTCATAGGAAATAGTGGTCAAGTGCTGGTGGTCATATTGGAAAATAGGTATTGTGATTGAGTTAACTTCAAGGCATTGAGATATCACTATGCACATGTTGTTGGATCTTGTTCCTTGGTGAACAGATCATGAGAGACCTATGTTAACCCTATATATCATGTAATCACTCTGGTTAACTGTTATAGTACATCTTGGATGCATGTTGGTTACTTTTGTTTTATTAAGTTGCCTTCTTATCAGCTAATTGTCATCCCTAATATTTATAGGTTTTGTTGTAATGGCTCGGGCCTCTCCGATCCATTACTTTTCTAAAATCTGGTGTTGGAGGTGTTTGGGGAAGTCAATATGACTTATCCCCTACACTTTTCCAAATTTTTAGTTCTATGAACAGTGTTTCCAGAACTATGTCATTTCCTTTTCCAAATTTCTGAAATATTAGAACCAAAATGGTGGCACCAAAATGGTGGAACTGAAATAGTGGCACTGAAATGGTGGCACCAAAATGGAGGAACCAAAAATGGGCACCTAAATGGTGTCATGAATATTGTTTCTAGAACTATTTAATTTCCTTTGTCAAATTTCTAGATTTGTTAAGATTTCCTACAGTTTTTCTCATTTGATGTTTCCTTTGACATAAAATGAATTCATGTAAATTTTAATTTATTTAAGGCCGATTCAAATCCCATAACTCCTATCTTATTTTTTCCTAACAATCGGGAAGCCTTTACCCAGTCAAAACATGTGATATTTAACAGATCTGATCTTTATGGAAAATAAAATGTATCTTAAACTACTACCATGTTAAATATTCTAAAGGGCTGAGATGTATTACTCAATTATTCTTCCTTATTGTTCCCTGGTGCAAGGTGCTCAAACCATTCCTTCCTTCCCATAGGAGTCAAGCATAGTGTTATAGCCTTGGATCGTGTCTTCCCTGGAGTTTTTTTCTACTGCATGTGCACCCCTTGTTTTGGTGCAACTAGGAAGTTTTTATTTGTCATTGATATAAGGTATGTTCTACCGCCATTCTTCTAGGATCATCTCCTTCCATACTATCTTTTCATGTTATGGAATGTGATCTCCATGTTTCTAATGGAGTTTTATTAGGTGTTGGTTGGTGTGGGGGTGTCTCTGCATCCTTGGGTGGATGCAGTCTTCCAGGAGAGGTGATCGTGATCTATTGTGTTGTCCATTCTCGTGAAAAGAAAGTATAAAACCATTTGAGGTAGTGGATTCATTGATTATCTATTATTTTATGTGCAACTATAGAGTTATCTTGTTTTATCCTGATAGATCACAATGGAATTCATATAATAAATATTTGAACTAGATAAATAAATTTGTATCGATCGTATGTTGTTGCCTCTTGTTTTTGATAGATAGTGTGATATCAATGATTTTTATGTTTAGCATGTCGTTATTGATGGAAATTGGTAAATAATGTAAATCCAGGATTAATTTTAAATTAATTTGATAAAGATAATGTGGGATGTTTTTGAATTCAGTTGTTGCCGTGGTAAAGGGTTGATAATTGAATGGATGTAGTTCTTAATGTTTAAATGAACCAGCTAATTCAAGATGGATTAAATACCCAGTTGTTTGATAAAAAATAATTCCTGACAGGGTTTTGAGTTACTCTCTTGATTTTAAAGGCTAAGAGCCTTATGCTTAGAGCCATGAGTGCTCGTTGTTTGTGAAGGCTAGATTCATTTCTTGGGACTGAGAGCTCAATTTCTTGTTTATTTTCCTATTACTTATGTTGTGGTGTGATCCTGGGATGGATGATCCTGGGAGGATATTGTGGTTGTGGGCTAGGGAGGCCCAGGGGTTGAGGTAGTAGTTGACCCCTAGAGTGGAGAGATGCATTGGTTTATGCATGTGGGTGTCAGGGAGGACATCATAGATAATGAAGCAGGTCAGTTATGAATGTTTTAAGGTTGTTGAATCTTGTTTGTTATTTATCTTATATATTTTCCCCACTGCATAAAGAATCTTGTCTTTCCTACCCTCATTCCAAAGAAGGTGAAGACACGTGAGGTATGCCATGTGCTTTCTGTGTTTATCTTCTAGAGGATGGATGGGTCTATACTCCTCCTGTATGTGGAAAAGGTTCAACAGGTAGTCCATCTACTCACTTTATTGAGCCCCTTGTGTTTGGTAGCTTAGTTTGGATTTTATAGGATGATTTGAATTATGGGAAAGTAATAATTTTTTTTAATAAACGACTGAATAAATGATGTTAACCCATGGGGTTGGATCTTACTGGGATGAAATGCTGAGAGAATCTTTTTAAGAAGCTGCGGACTTGGTTTGGTTATGCCTGGAGGGCATGTAACTTAGTGTGATGATAATGAAATGTAATGTGGAATTAATAATGGTTAATAATGGTTAAATAATTAATTATGTAAAGTGAAATTGATACAAAGGGATAAGTAACTTAATATTACTCTTTAAATTTTTATATGATTATAGGATAACTAGTCTTTGCAGTGGAAGATGGGAGTTCGAGAGACATTATCTGTAGTTGATTCTAAGACTAGTTTTTTCCCGTAGTGTGGTTGTGATCTGTAGTATATTCTATAATTTTTTTGTTTCTATATGATACTCCACCCTGTCGGTTAGGGAAACTGACACCCCAGGTGTAACAACCCAGGTGTAACACCCCAAGTTTATCTAAAAATAAACAGAAATGCATGGAACTTTTTTTAAGTAGATATTTATAACTAGCATTCAAAACATAATTTTTCCACCTCTATGTTTTGAATTTCAAGAAACTGTCATCTACAATTGTGTTCAGTAAGTTATTTGGAGTCTGATGAAACCAATTTTTTTTTGTGAATAGTAACATACCCTTATTAATAGTAATATAAATAGTAATATGACCCTAATGAATAGTAAATTTTATTATTATATTATTTCCATAAGGATTTAAGATAATAACATCTTGGTTAATTTTTCATCATGATATAGAAGTTGTTATAGAATTAGAATTGTTAAATTTTGAATTAAGTATGATTTTATTTAAAAATTAAATTAAAAATAATTAGAAAATTATTTTCAAAAAATTGACTTCATTTTTGAATTCTACATATCGATAAATGGTTAGGGTTAATTTTGGGGATTTTTCTGAAACAAATGATTTTTCAGTGAATAGTAAATAATACAATTTTTAGTTTTAGCATGTTAATGTCATCATTAATGATGTAATAATTATGTAATAAATTTGGTCAACTTATGTACAGTTAAATAAGATGTGAGGTGTCCCAAGTGGCTTATACCATGGGAAAATACCATGGGCAGACCCATGGTTTTTCAAATACCACTCATGAGGTGTCCCTTGGAAATTATTAAAATATTCTCTTACTTTTCCTATAAATATCAACCCATTCCTTCATTAACATCATTCCCAATTCTTCCTAAATGAATATCTAGCCTCTTTACCTTCCTAATATTATTAACAATGTTTCCTCAAGCCCCCAAGTTCCCAACCTTCATGTTCTAAGGGTTACTATACAAGGTAAGAAAATTATCAATTTCTTTCTTTTTCCATTCAAGTTATCTTTTTTGTTGTATAAATTTCATGTTTCCATACCATGTTCTTATTTTCTTTTTATTTTTAATCTATTCTATATTATAATTCATTTTTGGATGGGTGAACCTTGTCCTCTCTATTTTTGAATGTTTTCTAAAACCCTGTTGCATAGCTATTGGGCTGCCGAATTTTTTGTAAGGGATTTCTCACGTACTCTTTTATTTTGAGTTCCTTTATTTTATTTTTATTTCTTCATATCTTCTTAACCAATAGGAATTAAATCTAAAAAAATCATGTATATTATTTATGTTCTCATGTTCATGGAAAATTCATCATCATTCTTCTCCTCCTCTCCCACTTATTCAAGGAATTAAAACATTGTCCGTGATGTGTCGAATTACCGACATTGTAGACAATGTGATTTAAATTTTCATTTACTCTTTAAATTTTGGTCATGAAACCATTTTTATGGTTTAAATAGGTTATAATATATTTATTATGTCTCATCCATGTTTCTTTAATTCATTTTTACACATGTTTTTAATTTATAATACAAAATGAGGTCATTATTATTAAAGAACCACTAAAATGATCTAAACGGACATCATTAATGTTTTAACTTATGAATCATCCTAATGTAAGAATTCAAAATGATAAATTGTATGATTTATGGTACTGTAAATATTTAAATAATAATCCATTCCAATTCTGGAGTTTCACTACCAATCGACAAGAACATCCATCATGAACCAATCTTGTAAATCATTTAAAGAACTCACCCAAAAACAATGCAAGGAGCAAAATAATAACAATTAAAGGGTAAAATGATGTTATTAAATGATAATATGAGATGTTATAAACATAAAAATGTTTCTTTAAAATACTAATAACACACTTTTAACCATTATACAGGATGTTTAAACATGTTTGAAGTAAGACAAACCCGAGGAAAGATAATTCTTAACCTGATTTCCATTCATTGGGTTAACCTTCTACTTCATTGTTTATGTGATATTAAAATTGTTTTTTTGATGGGTGATATTTATATTATGTTTTATTATGTGTATTTATAGTATATATACATACTCCATCCACTCTATTATGTCTCTCTTCAATTGTAAGATATTTATAAGGGGATTTTCTTTTAAAATCCTCTTTTAAAATTCTGTTTTACAAAATTCAAAAGTAATGTTTTTATGATATTGTTCATGTTGTACGATTATGTTTTGGTTCTTTGGAATTATTTATGATTAAGGGTGGTACCTATATCTCTCTCCAATTCGTTGGTTATGTTTAAGTTGGAGGTCGGCTGTATGGTTACTCCAAGTGTAACTGCGATAGTTACACAAAAAGTAAGGTAGCTGAGAGGGTTACAAATTATAAGGTAGCTGAGAGTGTTACAAGATTATGTAAGTAATGCCATAAGATACCTTTATGATTATATTTATGTTATAATTTTTTGTGTGGATCTTTTTTAAATATCATGTTACACAAAGTAAGTATATATGGGTGACAAGCATGTTTTTTGAAAATGCTTTCATCTGTTATGAGTATTCATGGACTAATGTGCTATTTCCTTCTTTTTCATCCCTTACTAAGATTTTGTGCTCATCCCAAGTTTTTAAATTATTTTTAACAGGTTAATGGATTTGTAAGACAAAGAAGTAATCCATGTTAAATGTTAAATAATTATTAAGGAGTCATGTTTAAGTTTTATGGTTTTTTATTTTGAAAAAAATGGAAACTGTTTTTATGGTATACACTTTGTAATAATGTGTAATGTTATGAACGCATTGTCCAAATTCTCTAAAACTCTAAAATTGGAAAGGTCCTCAATGTAAAATGAAGTGTTTTCTTGTCTAAATTCAAGATTATGTATGTAATAAGGTCGGGTCTTTATAGTTGGTATCAGAGGACGATTTATATAACTTTAGGGATTAGGATGATGTTAAAAGAATACAGTAAATGGTTTTTACTCTATGATAAATTTGAAATGCTATAGCATTTAAAGATTACCGTGTTTCTCCAACTAAGATATGTTTGTTCAAAATAGTTGTCCGCAGAAAGAATGGGGATGCTGAAGAAGAGAGGCACCAATAGAATGACATCCTTCTAGATCTACAGCCCAGAATGGTAGGGATTGGAACTGAGCAGTTTTTTACAGTAATGGCTCAGCTAGCGTAGAAAATAAATGGTGGTGGAATCTATGAAAGAGAACAACCTGTGGTACCATAATGGAATATGACAATAGTGGATCATTTTATGAGACAACACCCTCCTAATTTCAATAGATCTTCTGACCCAATAGCAGCTGAAGGATGGATCAAAGCCCTTGAAAAGATATTTGATGTTATGGGATGTTCAGACAATCAAAAGTTAAGTCTTTCCATTTATTTTTTTGAAGGAAAAGTTGATCAGTGGTGGTCAATGGTAAGGAATATAATGGATAGAGAGGATATTAATGCCTTTGAGTGGAATGAATTTAAAAGTCTTTTCCTTGGAAAATATTTTCCTAAGGTGGTGTGACTTAGGATGGAGAAGCAACTCCTTGAATTGAAATAGAAGGAGGAAGATTCAGTGGCCGTGTATGAAGTGAACTTCAATCAACTGATGAGTTATGATACAAATCTTATTTTGGATCTTGATTGAAAAATAAACCACTTTTACTCAGGATTGAAGCCAAGGTATCGAAGGGCGTTGGCCTTTCGTGAATTCAAAAGCTATTAGAAACTTGTCTGATGTGCTGAGAGGGTAGAGATGGAGTTTGATGATGATCATGTGCATTTTGGAAATAAGAAGAAGAAGAGGTCTAGATGGAAAGCGATGGGTAAGAATCAACCACATAAATCTGATGGTAAGAAAATCCAATTTTTTGTTTGTGAAAAGTGTGGAAAGAAATACCTTGGGGAATATCTTAGAAAAATTGGGAAGTGTTTTAAATGTGGTAAGTTTGGACATATGGCTCGATATTGCAATGAAAATGATCCTAAGACTAATCCTGATAATCCGACTATAAAGTGTTTTAAATGTGGTGAGATGGGTCATTATGAAAATGCCTTCCCAAAGAGGGATCCGAATGATGCAAAGAAGCCAGAATACAAGCAGAAAGGTGTAGTGAGATCCTTTGTGACTACGTCAGCAGATGTCAAGCCATCAAATGAAGTTGTATCAAGTACTTTGTTTGTTCACTCAGATTTTTCTAAAGTTTTGTTTGATACGGGGTCTACACATTCCTTCATCTCTGAGAAATTTTCTGGTAAATTGGAAATATCACCTCAACAAAAGAAACAAGAACTTTTTGTTAAAACACCAGGGGAAAATGTTATAGCAAAGAAGAATTATAAGAATATTTTTATTGTGGTATATGGAAAGACTTTACTTGAAAACCTTGTTGTTTTACCCTTAGTCAAGTTTGATGTTATTCTGGGAATGGATTGGCTTTCTGATTATCATGATAATATTGAATGTAGAGCTAAAGAAGTTGTTTTTCAAAAAGAGTTTCAGTTTGTATACAAGAATGAACCCATACAATTGATAACATATCAGGAAGCTGAGAAACTATTGAAAGATGGAAATGAAAGTTATCTTGATCATATTGTTGAAAATAAGGGAACTATTCAGATTAATGATGTGCCAGTGGTAAATTAATACCTTGATATTTTTTTGGATGAGTTACCTGGTGTCATACCCAATCGGTAAATTGAATTCACAATTGACTTAGTTCCTGATGCTAATCCAATTTCAAAACCCCCATATCGTATGTCTCCAATATAACTTATTGAATTGAAAAATTAGATGCAGGATTTGCTGGATAAAGGACTCATTCATCCTAGAACTTCACCTTGGGGAGCCCCTGTTTTGTTTGTTAAAAATAAAGATGGTTCCATGAGACTTTTCATTTATTATAGAGCTTTTAATAACATCACTGTTAAAAACAAGTATCCTTTTCCTCATATCGGTGACTTGTTTGATCAGCTCTAGGGATATCAGTACTTTTCCAAGATTGACTTGAGATCCGGATACCATTAGTTGAAGGTGAAGGAGGATTACTAACGCAAGCCTATCACAGGACACAGACAAAAACAATTATATTTTTTCTAGTGCAGCATAGTGGCTGACCATTGTCATCTCTCTTAAGGAGCCTTCTCAATTTAGTTCCCTTAATTTATCTAATTCACCTAATCTATCTCTTTTTGATATTTTATTATTTAATAAAATAAATTAAAATCTTTTTGGGTTTTTGATAATTAATTACAATCATATGAAAAATGATAATTTAAACTATCATGAAAATCTATACAGAATGAGTTAATAATAAAGAACTTGGTTTTGGGGTTCAGTCTTGGATTCAATCATTATTTTCCTACGTGTGTTTGATTTAGTTTGATAATTCAAACATGAAATATCTTGTTTTAATCACTCTTCTTTTACATAATAGAATTATTTTCAGTTTCATTTCATTGGGGACTGTCACCCAATTGGGGACATTCGCCTCACCCAAGCATGCTACTCAATTTTACCACAAACTTAATTAAACTTTAAAGAAAATTCATGAAAACCTTGACCTCACCCTGAGCCAAGTCACGTGATTAGCCTCTCATTTCTGAGAGTATGAGATTACTTGGTGGAGTGGGTAAAGGAAGAAAGAGAGATAGAGATAGAGAGAGAGGGAAATAAATGAAGAAAAATGGATGGAGAAACACAAATACATGGATTAATAAAACAAAAATTTGAATTATAATTGAAAATAAAACTAAAATAAAACTAAAATAAAAATAAAATAAAAAAAGAAGAAATGATGGGGGCATAGAGGAGAAGCAATGGCCCGTGCCCCGGTGGGATGCCTCCCTGGCTTTGGGTGTTGAGCTTATGATTTGAGAAGGAGGCGAGGGCCTCCTTTTATAGGCAGTATTCTATACTCCAAAGGTTTTCACATTGTTTGACCATTAAATGGATGATTCACGCATGGAACCCTTCCTCAATGTTGTTCATAAATGTGTTGGCTGTTCTTCCTCCAAATTTCAGTGCATTTGAACTTGGGTAAAGAAGTTATGAATTTTTCATGGAGGTTTATGTTTCTGGACCAAGCTTCCCGGAAGGTTCCTCCAAAAGTATGTCATTCAATGGTCGCCATAGTGACTTTAAAACTCCCTCAAATTTGTTTTAGATCTATAAATATCTATACTCGTGCTATCTCAGGTATAAAAACAACATTTGGATGTGTTTAGGATGAGTTTTGGTTCCGTTATGGTGGTGGGGTCCACGCTATCCACTCAAAAAAATTTCCAACTTTAATGAATTTTTAGAGCCAATAGATGGCCTAATCAGCTCCTGGTTCAGAAGACAAAGATGAAGGAAATAAAAATCAAGAATATAAAAAAATTATATTCACTGAATTTGGAATTAAATTTTTTATGAAATGACAATAATAACCTTGTGGTAAAAATCTATCCAAAAATCCAGAATTATGCATTTTTCACAATTTTTCTCATTTTCATTATAAAATTCAAATTACCCAATATTTTAATAAAACATGTAAATACATGGGGTTTATAATTGAGGAAAAACAAAAAATATTCATTATTTGATAAAAAATATGCACGTAAATTTTCTCAGTCAATGACATCCCGAAAACTGCCTTTCGTACTAAATATGGGCATTATGAATTTTTTGTTATGCCGTTTGGATTAACTAATGCACCTGCTGTATTAATAAATTTTATAAATAGTGTATTTCATGAGTTCTTGGATAAGTTTTTGGTTGAATTTATTGATGACATTCTGGTATTTTTTTTAAAATAATGAGGAGCATGAAAAACATCTAAGGGTTGTTTTACAAACCTTAAAAGAAAAGAAACTGTATGGAGAATTTAGCAAGTGTGATTTTTGGTTGCAAAAGATTTCTTTTCTTGGGAACATTGTAATTAAGGATGGAATTACAGTTGATCTTTCCAAAAAAAAGTGGTTGATGAATGGACAAGACCCAAAATTTTTACAAAGATTCGTAGTTTTCTTGGATTAACTGATTATTACCGATGTTTTGTTAAGAACTTTTCCCGGTTATCTAGACCGATAACTAAGTTAACACGGAAAGAGGTAAAATTTGTTTGGTCAGAATAATGTGATTTTTGTTTTCAAGAACTGAATAATAGATTGGTGAATGCTCCAGTTTTGGCCTTACCTTTACAGAATGGTGAGTTTGTCATCTATAGTGATGCTTCATAGAAGGGACTTAGTTGTGTTTTGATGAAAAATGATCAGGTAATTGCCTATGCTTCAAGACAACTTAAAACTAATGAGATAAATTATCCCACAAATGATTTGGAATTTTCAGCTGTGGTTTTATCTTTGAAAATTTGGAGGCATCATCTATACGAAACCAAATGTCAAATATATACGAACCATAAAATTCTGAAGTTTATATTCACTCAGAAGGAATTAAACATGAGGCAAAGAAGATGGCTTGAACTGATAAAGGATTATGATTACACGATCAATTACCATCTTGGAAAAGAAAACAAAGTGGAATATGCCTTGAGTCAGAAACATCATGCATCACTAACCATGTTACATTTGGAACATGATCCCTTGATTAATGATTTGATGAATTTTATCTTAGAAGTTGTTGGTGTAGGGAATACATCTATTTTGTTTCAGGTTTTAGTGCAGTCTTCGTTGTCAAACTGAATTAAGCAAGCCCATAAGGAATACCATGAACTTCAAAAAAAGGTAGAATTGGTTAAAATGGGTAAGTTTCGATAATTTAACCTTGATAAAGATTTTATTTTAAGATTTGGAAAAAGGTTTTGTGTGCCTAGTGATTCTTAGTTGAAGAAAGATTTTTTGTGTGAAGCTCATAGTTCTCAATTTTCAGTCCATCTTAGAAGTACTAAGATGTATAGGGACCTTCAGGAGTATTATTGGTGGGATGAAATGAAAAGAGATATTGCCGATTTTACCATGAGATGTTTGACTTGTCAATAGGTTAAAGCAGAGCGGCAGTTACCAAAGGGGATGCTTCAGCCTTTTCTAGTGCCAGAGTAGAAATAGGAGAATGTATCCATGGACTTTATAATGGTACTAACAAAGAATTCTCAAGTTAATAATGCAATTTAGGTTATTGTTGATCGGCTGAAAAAATCTACACTTTTTTTATATTCTAGATACAATTTCTTTGGATCAGCTTTCTTGATTGTACCTCAAGAAGATTTTCAGGTTACATGGAGTTCCTCTTTCCATTGTATCTGACCAAGATCCCAGGTTCACTTCTAACTTTTGGAAGGGACTTCATAAGTCATTGGTCATAGAGTTAAATTTCAGTACAACTTTTAATCCTCAATCAGATGGGCAGTCAAAACGAACGATTCAAACTTTAGAAGATATGCTTCGAGCTTGTTCAGTGGAATACCAGGGAAGTTCGGATCAACATATTTCTTTAGTTGAGTTTTCTTATAATAATGGTTTTCATTCCAGTATTCAGATGATAATTTTTGAGGCCTTTTATGGGAAGCAGTGTTAGACTCTAGCATTTTGGGATTAATTCGGTGAAAGAAAGTTGATGGTGCTAGAATTAGTAGAAGAAGTGGCTGAGAAAGTGAGGATAATCCAGCATCACATGATGATAGCTCAGAGCAGGCAGAAAAGTTATGTAGATAATAGAAGGAAAGACTTCTCTTTCAAGGTAGGTGACCATGTTTTCCTTAAAATCTCTCCTTGGAAATGTGTGATGCATTTCAGTATGAAAGGAAAGATAATTCCACGATTCATTACTAATTTTGAAATCTTGGAGAAAGTTGGAACAATGGAATACCATGTAGCTTTGCCTCCGAGTTTGTCTCAGGTACACAATTTTTTTCATGTTTTGATGTAGAGAAAGCATGTTCCAGATTCATCACGTGTCTTCAACCCAGAAGTAGTTTAGCTGGAAGTGAACCTTTCTTATGAAGAGAAACTAGTTCAGATTCTTGATTTATGGGAACATGTATTGTGGAATAAGGTAATCCACCAGGTAAAGGTTTTGTGGAGAAACTACATGGTTGAAGAAGCAACATGGGATTCTGAAAATGCTATGAGGGAAAAGTACATTCAGTTGTTTAATAAGTAAATAAAATTATAAGGATGCAATTTCTAGAAGGTGGGGATAATGTAACACCCCAAGTTTTTCTAAAAATAAATATAAATGCATGGAACATTGTTTTAAATAGATATTTAAAACTATCCTTTAAAACATAATTTGTCTACCTTTATGTTTTGAATTTAAAGAAACTGTCATCTGTAATTGTGTTCAGTAAGTTATTTAGAGTCTGATGAAACCAACTTGTTTTTTTTGTGAATAGTAACATACCCTTATGAATAGTAATATGAATAGTAATAGGACCCTAATGAATATTAAATTTTATTATTATTTTTTTCCTTAAGGCTTTAAGATAATAACATCTTGGTTAATTTTTCATCGTGATATAGAAGTTGTTATAGAATTAGAATTGTTAATTTTTGAATTAAGTATGATTTTACATAAAAATTAAATTTAAAATATTTAGAAAATTATTTTCAAAAAATGGACTTCAATTTTTAATTCTACACGTCAATAAATGGTTAGGGTAAATTTTGGGGATTTTTCTAAAATAGTTGATTTTTCGATGAATAGTAAAAAAATACACTTTTTAGTTTCAGTGTGTTAATGATATCAATAATGATGTAATAATGATGTAATAAATCTGGTCAACTTATGTATAGTAAAATAATATGTGAGGTGTCCCAATTGGATTATACCATGGGCAAATACCCTGGGCAAGCCCATGGTTTTGCAAATACCACTCATGAGGTGTCTCTTGAAAATTATTAAATTATTCACTTACTTTTCCTATAAATATCAGCCCATTCCTTCATTAACTTCATTCCCATTCTTCCTCTATGAAGATCTGGCCTCCTTACCTTCCTAGTATTCCTTCCAAGGTTTCCTCAAGTCCCCAAGGTCCCAAAATTCAAGTTCTAAGGGTTACTCTACCAGGTAAGAAATTCTCAATTTCTTTCTTTTTTCCATTCAAGTTATCTTTCTTGTAGTATAACTTTCATGTTTCCGTACCATGTTATTATTTTATTCTTATTATTGATCAATTATATATTATAATTAATTTCTAGATGGTTGAACCTTGTCCCATCTCTTTTTAAATGTTTTTTAAAACCCTGTTGCTTAGCCGTTGGGCTGCCAGATTTTTTGTAAGGGAGTTCTCACTTATTCTTTTATTTTGAGTTCCTTTATTTTCTTTTTATTTCATCATATCTTCTTACCCAAGAGGAATGAAATATCCAGAAATCATGTATATTCTGGATTTTCTCATGTTCATGGAAAACTCATCATCATTCTTCTCCTCCTCTCCCACTTATTCAAGGAATTAAAACATCATCCTTGATGTGTTGAATTACCGACATCGTGGACGATGTGATTTAAATTCTTATTAACTCTTTCAAGTTTGGTCATGAAACCATTTTTATGGTTGAACCAGGTTATAATATATGTATTATTTCTCATCCAAGGTTCTATAATTGATTTGTACACATGGTTTTAATTTTTAAAACAAAATGAGGTAATTATCATTAAAGAACCACTAAAATGATCTAAACGAACATCATTAATGTTTTAAATTATGAATCATTATCATGTAAGAATTAAAAATAGTTAATGGTATGAATTATGGTACTGAAAATATGTAAATAATAATCCATTCCAATTCATAAGTTTCACTTCCAATCAAAAAGAACATCCATCATGAACCAATCTTGGAAATCATGTAAAGAACTCACCCAAAAACAGTGCAAGGAGAAAAATATTGACAATTAAAGGGTGAAATGATGTTTCTAAATGATAATATGAGATTTTATAAACATGAAAATGTTTCTGTAAAATACTAATAACACTATTTTAACTATTATATAGGAAGTTTAAACAATTTTGAAGTAGGAAAAATCCGAGGTAGGGGAATTCTTAACCTGATTTCCATTCTTTGGGTTAACCTTCTACTTAATTATTTATGTGCTATTAAAATTGTTTGTGTGGTGGGTTATATTTATATTATGTTTTATTGTGTGTATTTATAGTATATATACATAATCCATCCACTCTATTAAGTCTCTCTTCAATTGTAAGATATTTATAAGGGGCTTTTCTTTTAAAATCCTCTTTTAAAATTCTATTTTAAAAAATTCAAAATTAATGTTTTTATGCTATTGTTCATGTTGTATGATTATGTTTTGGTTCTTGGGAATTGTTTATGATTAAGTGTGGGACCTATATATCCCTCCAATTCATTGGGTATGTGTAAGTTGGAGGTCGTCCATATGGTTACTCCAAGTGTAACTGCCATAGTTACACAAATACTAAGGTAGCCATGAGGGTTACAAGTTATATGGTAGCCGAGAGGGATACAAGATTATGTAAGTAATGCCATAAGATACCTTTATGATTATATTTATGTTATCATGTTTTTTTTTGGATCTTTTTTAAATCTAATGTTACACAAAGTAAGTATATATGGGGGAAAATCATGTATTTTGGAAATGATTTCATACATTACGTGTATTCATGGACTAATGTGCTCTTTCCTTCTTTTTCATCCATTACTGAGATTTTTTACTCATACCAAGTTTTTAAATGATTTTTCACAGGTTAATGGATGTGTAAGTAAAATAAGGAATCCATGTTAAATGTTTAATAATTGTCAAGGAGTCATTTTTATGTTTTATGGTTTTATATTTTGAAAAAAATGGAAACTATTTTTATGGTATCCACTCTGTAATAATGTGTAATGTAATGAATGTATTGTACCAATTATCTGAAGCTCTA
This sequence comes from Viscum album, assembly GCA_963277665.1. Taxonomy (NCBI): domain Eukaryota; kingdom Viridiplantae; phylum Streptophyta; class Magnoliopsida; order Santalales; family Viscaceae; genus Viscum; species Viscum album. The sequence continues at coordinate 1,766,609,239 of OY728142.1, read as the reverse complement.
TACTGGAAAAGGTCATCAATTTAAATGGAAGTTCTTTCTTGACTAAATTCACAATTAGTTATGTAATAAGGTCAGTTCCTTATACCAGGGATTCTGGGCCCTGGGGGGGGGGTGTTTTACCCAACATCCCAATGGGAGGATGGATGGACGACTACCCCTTTGGCCCCGATATCTTCTCTTGGTAGTTACTTGTGCTAGTAGGAACGGTGGTATGCTTTCCCTATATATTTGTGTAGAGGGATATAATTGATTATCATTCTTCACACACATATATGCTGGATATAGTTTCCTATAGACTACTATAGGTGTAATATGTATTGGTTGTGATTGCTTAAGGAACCTTACTCGGTGTATAATCTATAATGTCATGAGGTATAATACCCGATGTATGATACATGTTATGAGAGATTTGGTGGCACCTAGAAGCTACTTGGTTACTTTGGTTACATGGAAGTGGTGGTTGTGTTGCATGAGGTTCATGTTGTGGTGCTTTGCCCTGGTGTCTATAGGCAACCCTTTTTAGAGAGAGATGCTTAGGACATGCGATGTTGGGGAAAAGTGGAAAACCAGTGGGGAATTGGTAGTTAGTTAACCTTGATATTATTTATTATATTATATAATCTTGTATGCAATACTTGATAAGAGTATCCATGGTGAGGATGTGAACATGATATACCTATTTAGGTGATGATTTGGTTTCACTTGTTGTTACTGTGCTTTAGCATGCTTTATTTACTTTTGTATGAGAGGGTACTGGGAGGACCCTACTGAGTATACTATTATACTCACCCAATGATATATAAACAATTTTTCAGGTCACTTGGAGTAGGTTGGAGACTAGGCTGGTTACTACCAGCGTGCGAGTTTTGAAGGAGCTCTTTGGGCTTCGTGGCCACTATCGTTTTACTTTCTTTTGGTACTTGTAGTTTTCCATTTCAGTTGTAGTATTATATTCATGAAATTACATATGTTTAATTAGGATTATTTTTATATTTAATTATAATTTATATTTGGTTGGTTTATGTCTTATATCTCTCTTTTGTATGTGTTCTATTAGAGGGTAATGCCTTCCATCTGTGTGATTATTATACCCTCAGTGCTAGTTTCCAACCTGAGGCCTACTAGAGGTGGGACTTAGGTGTCACTGTCTCTCTTCTCACATTGTTGGGCCAGGAGGGGTACACTTTGTAGGGAGTGGGTCCTGGAAAAGTGGTATCAGAGAGAGGTTGAGGGATAGGGTGGAGTTTGGAGTTAGAAATATATGAGGTTTTATAGGGTGGTAGGGCAGTAGTGTCAGTCAAGTTTAACAAGTGTTGTGAACACTTGACACCGACTGAGACATATGTATTTTGATCCCCCTTTGGTCTGATGCACATAAATTTAATGTTACAGTGGCTACTAAACTAGGTGATACTTGTTGCAGGGCAGAGACCTAGTAAAGGATCATGTATTATTATTCATTGCACCCATTTTTTAATGTGTAGACCTTGGTATAGTTTAACCGAAAATTAATAGATGAAAACAATTAATTAATGTTGAGTCTTCCATATTCCTCATTTGGGAGCTCTAACTGTTTTTTTCTTTGTAGGTATGGCTCTGGGCTGATTTACTCATAAAGTTCATGAAGAATATGTCTAGTAGGCTATGCCTTCATATCACTGTAGAGTGGAGGTCTACAATTAAGACACTTGGAAAAGGACACTCTGAGAGTTTCAGCACTAGAGTTTACAGAAGTAAGATGGCTTTGTTTCAGATAAAGTCGCATAAGACTAGTTGGAGGAGGTTGAGATAGCCTTCAGTTCGATATGTGATCAAATGGAGCACTGAGTTTCATTGGTTGTGAGGATGCTATGTGGGGTAGAGAGGTAGTAGTGGTTCTTGTTCCTCAGGGATTGTGAGGAGATGATGATCTCATGGTATGAGTTTCGAGGCAAGTTCATTATCAAATTTCTTTATTCAACCACGAAGGCATCCGATCACTAGGATCCACTTAACCTTCCAAAGGGGATCTTTTTTGTGAAAGAGTTTGGAATAAATTTTAAAAACATTTTACAATATTATCGAGACCTATTTCCAGATGAGGGGGCCAGAGCGAGTAATTTCTCGGAGGATTTTCATCTAGAGATCCAGTGCTAGGACACCACATTTAGGTTGAAGACATATCTTGAGGTTATGGAAAGAGTATATGTCATCGAGAGGACGTTATCTAGAACCGTATCTCCATGAGAGAGGAGTCATCATGATTCTTAACAAAGCAATGTTGTGGTCTGGGGTTCTTCTTTTTTAGGGAAGAAGAGTTTCCATTCAGTCGGAGGTAGGTCCAAATCCTCAGCATCTTGTTTCTCTATGGGTGGTGGCTCTCAGGAATATGACAGGGGATCATGCAATTTTTTTCTTATGGAGGCCATGTTCATCAGCAATCAGAGTGCCCAACCTTTCCGAGTGGTTAGTGTGCATTATGTGTTCCGCTCCAAGTTCTTCCGTTGAGGCAGTTTCATCCAAAGTAACAGAATTAGGTTGCACTAGATTTGTATTAGCGGAAAGTAGATGGGGAAGGCAGAGGATAGCCTCGAGACGCTCCCAATCCTCTAACAAAAGAGTGCGTCCATGGTGGTGGTCATTATCAATGTCAGAGATGTTGTGGATCGGGTCTTGGTCAGCTTCATGCTTTAGTGTTACCAACTCCAGGCGAGCCATACATCGTTCGAGGTACCCTTTGATTGTTTTCTACTTGGGTTTATGGCTTGTTTGACTTAGGATCTATGCACTCCTTCACATAACCATCCATTTTCCATGCTTTGTGACTTAAGGCAGAGAGGCTTCCAATACCCTTGGCATTGACTATGCCAGTTAGAGGTCGACCAAACTTGTTTAAAGTATGTAGATATTGTGAGCTAGTGTTGGGGAAGCACTGCTCTTGAAGAGATTTTCTATGTTTATAGATACAACCATATGATGTCATCTTCAGCATGGATTGGTTTTATTCGGTGCAGGATATTGTGGATTGATTCCTAAGGCAGGTGGTGTTATTCGATGCTCATGGAGATAGAACAGTGTTTGTTGGAAAGTGAGACCCTCTAATGGGTTAAAGGTGTGTTCCTTCTTTGTCATCCTTGATGAATGAACTAATGTTGAGTTCATCATAGGTTCATTAGTCGGTGTTTCCCAGGGTTATTGAAGAGTACCCTAATGTATTTTTAGAAGAGTTTGTAGCATTACTCCCCCGAAAATATATTGAGTTTGGGATCTAGCTACTACTATAAGCATCTATTGTCTCTATTTTTCCATATATTATGGCCCCTTTTGAGTTATGGGAGATACATATACAGCTCAATGGTCTTTTGTATCATGGTTTTTTTCAGACAAGTGTGTCACTTTGGGGCACACTAGTTTTTTTCGGGAAGAAGGTTAGTGGAATTTTGCAGTTGTGTATCTATTATCATCTCTTGAAAAAAGTGAAAATGAAGAATAGATATCCTCTACCATGGATTTATGATTTATTTGATCAACTTAAGAGTTCGAATTGGTTCTTCAAGATCGATTTATGGTCCAGGTATCATCATATGTGAGTGAATGATGAAGATATTCCAAAGACCGATTTTTATTGTTGTCATGGGAATTACAAGTTCTTGGCGATGTTGTTAGGTGTGAAAAATGATACAGATATGTTCATGGGGTTGATGAACAGTGTATCCAGTGATTTCTTGGATAAGTTCATGGTGGTTTTAATCAACAACATCCTTGTGTACTCTACATATGAGGAGGAGCATGCAGGGAATCTACATGCCATTTTGGGAGATCTTTATCGACCGTAGTTGTTTGGGAAGTTGTTGAAGTTTGAGTTTTGGGCTCGAGAATTTTGTTTCTTAGGGAATGTTGTCTTCCAGCTGGGAGTAGTTGTGGATCTGTCAAAGATAGAAGTAGTTGTGTCTTGGGCAGCCCCCAAGATAGAGGAAGAGGTGTGAAGTTTCCTTGGTATGGAAAGCTATAATTGTAACATCCCAGGTAAATAAAGAATAAAGAATTTTCATATTTATTAATATTTACGAATTAAATATTAATTTTATTTTAAAGGGGTTGCTATGTTCGATAGCGTACCTGATACGCAACGATGAGTTTCTTTGAAACTTACGTAGCACACTAGTAATAAAATAATATTATTTTAAATGTTAGTTAACAAGTAGTCGTTGTACTGGCGGGAATGGATAGAAATAACTAAAATATGATTAGATATGTTTTTAAATGTTTATACATTTACCCAATAAAAGATAAAGGCTTAAAATACGGAAAGAGTTCAATTTTAGGGCATATATACTCTAATTTTCACTAAAGGTTCACTTATCACCTTTTGACGGAGAACTGTCATTAAATATAGTTTTGATCGATCTTATAAATTCTATTGGAACAAATATAACTCTTCTTTAGAATCGGGACATCAAAATTTACTTTGTGTAAATTTTTGGTACCTTTCTGATAAAGTTCGTTTTTTTAATGAATAGTGTAAAATGTTGTATTTTAATTCAAAACCTCTTTTTAATCTAACTTATTTATATGACTAGATTATCTTTTTAATTGGTTTTAAAGTGAAATTATAAAATATTTTTACCATTAAATCCAATAGTGGTCGTTGGAATTAATTTCACTTTGAAATCGTACTTAAACTAGTGTCAATCTTTTGATACTTATTGTTTCATAAAAACACGCTATTTGCTCCGACAGCGGGAATTAATTATTAAATTAATTAATGTGACTTATATGTTTTGAATTTTGTAAAATAGACTTCATTTTTGAATTCGTAATATCAAATATAGCTTAGGGTGAATTTTTGGTAATTTTCTGAAAAACTTCAATTTTTGATGAATAGTGAAACCACTAAGTGGTACTTATAAAGACTGATTTTCCGTTTAAATGAAATTTTTCCATCATTGTGTTTTGAATTTCAAAAATCCAACATACATGGTTGTCATTAAGAAGTAAAATGTGGTTCAATGAGATTATAATAATTTTTTGGTGAATAGTAACTTATTAAGTCCTTAATCGCGATTAGTGGTAATTAGTGTAGTTTAAGGTATAAATAATACTTTAATAAAATGAAATAACCTAGACACATGTCCCAACCTCATTGGTTGTGTCATGGCCGACCATGACATGCCATGGGTCAACTTGGGGACCCCATGAATCCACTTTTGTTGGGAAATGACATAAATTACTTTTTATTTAATGTTAAAGTGAAAATGACACAAACATAATATGTTTTACGAAAACAATTTTTAAGTGGGGTTATACAAGTCCAAATTTTGATTATAAATAGTCATTAGAAAGCTAAAAATATTTCATACATCATAGTATTTTGTTTATAATTTTTAGACATTAAATAAATTAAATTATATATGACATAATAATGATGCAGCGATGACATCCTTATTTGACGATTTAAATAAAATGGAAAGATAATGTAAAATCTATGAATTACACATGTACAAAACCAATTGTATGAGTGGATTTCGAACCCTTATCACCTTATCCACGAATTGTTTCAATGTGGGACCTTTTAAAACCGAAACACATTTTCAAATAAAGTAATATTTCTTTACTTTCCAAAAGTGCCCCTCCTCTCCTCTTATAAAAGGCCCCCACCTCTACCTCATTTCACACACTCCTCAAGCCTTTGGCTCGTCCAAACCCTGCCAATTTACTCTCTCCACATCCCTCTCCTCATCCTAGAGGATTCCCTTTGGGCAGAAGCCTTTCAAAGGAAGCCTTTAGGCTCAAATCAAAAGGAGTTACACTTTTAAAGGTAATTCATTCTCTCTTGTTCATTTGTTTTATTTTGCTTCTCCAACCCTCTAAACTATTTTTATTTACTTCTTTTGTAACAAAACCAGTATCTTCAATATACTAGGATGTTGTTATAAGATTTATTTGAGCTACAATCTCACACAACTACATCAAATGGTTAAAGAACATACGGTTTCCGTGGATGGTGAAATTCTACCTCCCGAAACGATGATTGTTCAATACTCATTTAACAACTTCAAGGGTGGCCATTATGATGTCACTATTTTTATATATGATATATAATATGTTTATGTTTTCTTTAAGCTTCTGTATTTTTTATTTTGGGCACACCTTTATGGTTTCCATTATGGGTAAACACGATATCTTCATTTAAGGAAGTGCGGACTACCGCCCCCTCAAAGTGATGTGATTCGTTAATGCCATATGTGGGACATGTAAAGGATGGATTTAAAGTTATTATATATGATGTTATACTAGAATTATAATATACCTCTATATCATTATTATTTCTTTCCATTAAAGTATGAGATAGAAATGAAAGTAGCGTTCATGCGTACGTACGGCTTACCGTCTCCATGAACGGTGCATTTCATTTCTTATCCCCAAATGTAATGTACTATTAAAAGTACATGTATATAATGGATATATATAATTAATGATATATCTAAATGATGAATATAATTCTGGAATTAAAATATACATACCTCTCATTTAGTTTTAATTCCATTAATATGACAAAGAATTGAAAGTAGCGTTCATGCGTACGTACGGCTTACCGTCTCCATGAACGGTGCATTTCATTTCTTACCTCTAAATGATTATGTAATATTATAAATACATGTATATTCTGGATATATATGATATATATGATATCCAAATCAGGAATTTCATTCTGGATATAAAGAACTTTTGACCACACGAACAACATGTAATTGTAAGAAGTCAACTTTCGACTTAAGAACCAAATATTGACAAAACAAACATTATTAACTTAAATGGTTATATAATGTTTAAAACATGGCAATAAGTGATATAAAAGGAATAATGAACTTTAATAAGGTTCTTAATCAAGTATAAATTAACTCAAGTTTATTATTCAGGATGTTAAAGAACGATCGATTCAAGTCGGACCCGAGGTAAGGGACTTCGTCTCAATCTCCTTTCATTGAGGCATATTTCGTTTTATACACAACTTTCTTTTATACGATGTATAAACTGCTTTGACTTTTACTTTTATACAAAAGGAATCTTTTTCTACGAAGCGTTTTACTAAACGACAAAAAGGAATGTTTTTTTAACGTACGCGGTGACAACGACTTTTTCCGCCGCCGCGAGTATTATTTGGTCTTTGGCTTCCTCAACAAGCCGTAATGTTTTTAAAATAAAATAAATACCATATACTCTTTTATGTATTTTGGTATTAAAAATGGTTTTGATAAAGTATTCTATTATGTTAATATATTTATGATATATTGTGATTGAAATGTGGAAATGTTATCATTCCTTTATATTGGTTTTATATTTTATGATTTTATATTGGTACTTGGACATTTTAACGGTTGGTTACATTATAAACCATATGACGGGTGGTGCCGTGAATACCAGGACGGGTGGTTACGTTATAACCTCCAATGCATTGGGTATGGAAGTCGGCCTTATGGCTATTCCATTAAGTATGTATGGAAATTGGCCGTATGGCTATTCCATTAAGTGATATGTGTGGAAGTCGACCATATGGTTATTCCACTTAAGTATGTTTATGTCCCAAGTTACCATTATATATGTTATGTGTTCTTTTTATGGATTTTATGGTAATCCTTTGGTTACAAAAAGGTAAGTAATGATACTTTATTCAGTGAAGAGTTTTTACTACTTCATGAAGGTGAAGGTATTACTTTGATAGAGTATATATGGTTTATTTGATGTTTGAAGAACTAATAGTTTTCATTCTTTGTGTATCCCTTATTGAGCTTCTTATGCTCATCCCAAGTTTCTCGAAATGTTTTTCACAGGACTTAAAGTGGAATAAGGTCAAGGATGGGATCAAGGGAATGTCATGCTATCTAAAACATGGAATCTAGACATCTTTCTTTTTAAGAGTTTTTATTTTATGGAGACTTAGTAGAAGTGTCTACTTTGTAATCTTTTAAGATGTAATAGTTATGTTCTAATTCTCTAAAACTCTAAACCTGAAAAGATCCTCAATGTGAATTATTCATTTAATTCAATATTAAGTAAGGTTTAAGGCTGGGGCCTTATAGTTGGTATCAGAGGTCGGTTTAGACAACTTTAGGAGTTAGAAAAGTGTTAAATTATAATATGATTGAAATGATATAGCATTTACGGATTACCATGTTGCTTCGCCTAAGATATTTCTGTGTTCAGAATGGTTTTCCGCAGAGGAAACAAAGCAGCTATGTTGGGACGACATCAGGAGAAAGATAACCTTCCAAATCAGCAACCTGAGATGGTCGGAATCAGAACTGAACAGTTTGTTGCAGTGATGGCACAGTTGACTCGGGCTATAAATGGTAGTGGTATCCATGCACGAGATCAGCCAGATCAACCGCATAGGAACATGTCAGTGGTGGAACATTTCATGAGGCAACATCCCCCATCATTCAGAGGATCATCTGACCCTGTGCAAGCTGAAGGGTGGGTTAAAGCATTGGAGAAGATTTTTGATGTCATGGGGTGTTCAGAACATCAAAAGGTTAGTCTTGCTGTTTACCATTTTGAAGGTGAAGCTTATCAGTGGTGGTCGATGGTGAAAAATATAAGGGATAGTGATGAGATTGAGGATCTTCACTGGGACGAATTCAAAGGTGTGTTTTTTGAGAAATATTTTCCTAAGGTGGTTCATCTTAGGATGGAAAAGCAGTTCCTAGAATTGAGGTAGGAGGATGATTCAGTGGCTGCTTATAAAGAAAAGTTCACTCGATTGGCAAGGTATGCTCCAAACTTCATACGAGATCTTGATAGTAAAATAAACCGTTTTTACTCAGGGTTAAAGCCAAATTATCGAAGGGCTTTAGCTTCTCGTGAGTTCAAAAGTTATGAAAAACTTGTTCGATGTGCGGAGAAGGTAGAAATGGAGTTTGTCGATGATCAGGTGTTCTATGACAAACAAAAGAATAAGAGGTCTAGTTGGCAGGCAAAGGGGAAGAATTCATCAAAGAAGCAAGGAGGTAAGAAAACCAAATATCCATCCTGTGAGAAGTGTGGTAAAATGCATCCTGGAGAATGTTTATCCAAGTCTGGTAAGTGCTTTCGGTGTGGTAAGTCTGGTCATATTGCTCATAACTGTAAGGAAGATGATCAAGCAGGAAAGGAAAAGCCAACGGTAAGATGTTTTAAGTGTACTGAAATGGGTCATTATGCAAACGAGTGTCCAACGAAGAACTCAACTGGGGGAATTAAGCCAGACTACAAGCAGAAAGGGATGGCGAAATCCTTTGCAAAAACTTCAGTAGATGTTGGGCCATCGAATGAAGTGGTATCAGCTCCAGGGAGCTCAGAATTTTTCGAAGATTGACTTGAGGTCGAGGTACCATCAGTTGAAAGTAAAATAAGCAGATGTTTCGAAGACTGCGTTCCGTACTAGATATGGCCATTATGAATTTGTAGTTATGCCTTTTGGGTTAACCAATGCACCTGCTGTATTCATGGACCTTATGAATAAAATTTTCCATGAGTTCTTGGATAAGTTTGTGTTTTGAGGTTTGGGAAGAGGTTATGTGTGCCTTGTGATTCACAGTTGAAGAATGAGTTGTTATGTGAGGCTCATAGTTCCCCGTTTTCAGTTCATCCTGGCAGTACTAAGATGTACAGAGATCTGCGAGAGTATTAATGGTAGGATGGAATGAAAAGAGATATTGCTGATTTTACTGTGAAGTGTTTGACATGTCAACAGGTTAAAGCAGAGCAGCAGTTACCGAAAGGGATGTTTCAGCCTTTACCAATGCCAGAGTGGAAATGGGAAAACATATCCATGGACTTTGTTGTGGGATTACCGAGGACATCTCGAGGTAATAATACAATCTAGGTTATTGTTGATCGCTTGATCAAATCTGCTCATTTCCTTTCTATACGAGATACTTTCTCTCTAGATCAACTTTCTCGTTTGTATCTTAAAGAGATAGTCAGGTTACATGGAGTTCCTCTCTCCATTGTATCGGATTGTGATCCCAGGTTTACTTCTAACTGGGTACTGAATTAAATTTTAGTACAACTTTTCATCCTCAATCAGATGGGCAGTCAGAACGAACAATTCAGACATTGGAGGATATGCTACGAGCTTGTTCTATGGATTATCAGGGAAGTTGGGACCAACATCTTTCTTTGGTTGAATTTTCATATAATAACAGTTTTCATTCCAGTATACAGATGACACCATTTTAGGCATTATATGGGAAGCGGTGTCGAACTCCAGCTTTCTGGGATGAAGTTGGTGAAAGGAAGTTGATGGGACGAGAATTGGTAGAAGAGTTGGCAGAAAAAGTTCAGCTGATTCAGAAACACATGAGAACAGCTCAGAGTAGGCAGAAGAGTTATGCGGATAACCGGAGGAAGGATCTATCTTTCGAGGTAGGTTATCATGTTTTTCTCAAGGTTTCTCATTGGAAAAGTGTGAAGAGATTTGGTAAGAAAGGAAAGTTGAGTCCAAGGTTCGTTGGACCATACGAAATTCTGGAAAGAGTTGGATCAGTTGCATACCGAGTGACTTTACCTCCGAGTTTATCTCAGGTACACAATTTTTTTCACGTTTCGATGTTGAGAAAGTATATGCCAGATCCATCTCATGTTTTGAGTCTAGAGGTAGTTTAGCTGGAAGAGAACCTATCTTATGAGGAACAACCGGTCCAGATTCTTGACCACAGGGAGCAAGTGTTACGGAATAAGGTGATTCATCAGGTAAAGGTTTTGTGGAAAAACCATGTGATTGAAGAGGCAACGTGGGAATCTGAAAATGCTATGAGGGATAAATACCCCCACTTATTTTGATAAGTGAATAAAATTGCGAGGACGCAATTCCCAAAAGGGGGGAAGGATGTAACATCCCAGGTAAATAAAGAATAAAGAATTTTCATATTTATTAATATTTACGAATTAAATATTAATTTTATTTTGAAGGGGTTGCTATGTTCGATAGCGTACCCAATACGCAACGATGAGTTTCTTTGAAACTTACGTAGCACACTAGTAATAAAATAATATTATTTTAAATGTTAGTTAACAAGTACTCGTTGTACTGGCAGGAATGGATAGAAATAACTAAAATATGATTAGATATGTTTTTAAATGTTTATACATTTACCCAATAAAAGATAAAGGCTTAAAATACGGAAAGAGTTCAATTTTTGGGCATATATACTCTAATTTTGACTAAAGGTTCACTTATCACCTTTTGACGGAGAACTATCATTAAATATAGTTTTGATCGATCTTATAAATTCTATTGGACCAAATATAACTCTTCTTTAGAATCGGGACATCAAAATTTACTTTGTGTAAATTTTTGGTACCTTTCTGATAAAGTTCGTTTTTTAATGAATAGTGTAAAATGTTTTATTTTAATTCAAAAACTCTTTTTAATATAATTTATTTATATGACTAGATTATCTTTTTAATTGGTTTTAAAGTGAAATTATAAAATATTTTTACCATTAAATCCAATAGTGGTCGTTGGAATTAATTTCACTTTGAAATCGTACTTAAACTAGTGTCAATCTTTTGATACTTATTGTTTCATAAAAACACGCTATTTGCTCCGACAGCGGGAATTAATTATTAAATTAATTAATGTGACTTATATTTTTTGAATTTTTTAAAATAGACTTCATTTTTGAATTCGTAATATCAAATATAGCTTAGGGTGAATTTTTGGTAATTTTCTGAAAAACTTCAATTTTTGATGAATAGTGAAACCACTAAGTGGTACTTATAAAGACTGATTTTCCATTTAAATGAAATTTTGCCATCATTGTGTTTTGAATTTCAAAAATCCAACATTCATGGTTGTCATTAAGAAGTAAAATGTGGTTCAATGAGATTATAATAATTTTTTGGTGAATAGTAACTTATTAAGTCCTTAATCGTGATTAGTGGTAATTAGTGTAGTTTAAGGTATAAATAATACTTTAATAAAATGAAATGACCTAGAAACATGTCCCAACCTCATTGGTTGTGTCATGGCCGACCATGACATTCCATGGGTCAACTTGGGGACCCCATGGATCCACTTTTGTTGGGAAATGACATAAATTACTTTTTATTTAATGTTAAAGTGAAAATGACACAAACATAATATGTTTTACGAAAACAATTTTTAAGTGGGGTTATACAAGTCCAAATTTTGATTATAAATATTCATTAGAAAGCTAAAACGATTTCCTACATCATAGTATTTTGTTTATAATTTTTAGACATTAAATAAATTAAATTATATATGACATAATAATGATGCAGCGATGACATCATTATTTGACGATTTAAATAAAATGGAAAGATAATGTAAAATCTATGAATTAAACATGTCCAAAACCAATTGGATGAGTGGATTTCGAACCCTTATCACCTTATCCACGAAGTATTTCAATGTGGGACCTTTTAAAACCGAAAAACATTTTCAAATAAAGTAATATTTCTTTACTTTCCAAAAGTGCCCCTCCTCTCCTCTTATAAAAGGCCCCCACCTCTACCTCATTTCACACACTCCTCAAGCCTTTGGCTCGGCCAAACCCTGCCAATTTACTCTCTCCACATCCCTCTTCTCATCCTAGATGATTCCCTTTGGTCATAATCCTTTCAAAGGAAGCCTTTAGGCTCAAATCAAAAGAAGTTACACTTTTAAAGGTAATTCATTCTCTCTTGTTCATTTGTTTTATTTTTCTTCTCCAACCATCTAAACTCTTTTTATTTACTTCTTTTGTAACAAAACCAGTATCTTCAATATACTAGGATGTTGTTAGAAGATTTATTTGAGCTAAAATCTCACACAACTAAATCAAATGGTTAAAGAACATACGGTTTCCGTGGATGGCGAAATTCTGCCTCCCGAAACGATGATTGTTCAATACTCATTTAACACCTTCAAGGGTGGCCATTATGATGTCACTATTTTTATATATGATATATAATATGTTTATGTTTTCTTTAAGCTTCTGTATTTTTTTATTTTGGGCATACCTTTATGGTTTCCATTATGGGTAAACACGATATCTTCATTTAAGGAAGTGCGGACTACCGCCCCCTCAAAGTGATGTGATTCGTTAATGCCATATGTGGGACGTGTAAAGGATGGATTTAAAGTTATTATATATGATGTTATACTGGAATTATAATATACCTCTATATCATTATTATTTATTTCCATTAAAGTATGAGATAGAAATGAAAGTAGCGTTCATGCGTACGTACGGCTTACCGTCTCCATGAACGGTGCATTTCATTTCTTATCCCCAAATGTAATGTACTATTAAAAGTACATGTATATAATGGATATATATAATTAATGATATATCTAAATGATGAATATAATTCTGGAATTAAAATATACATACCTCTCATTTAGTTTTAATTCCATTAATATGACAAAGAATTGAAAGTAGCGTTCATGCGTACGTACGGCTTACCGTCTCCATGAACGGTGCATTTCATTTCTTACCTCTAAATGATTATGTAATATTATAAATACATGTATATGCTGGATATATATGATATCCAAATCAGGAATTTCATTCTGGATATAAAGAACTTTTGACCACACGAACAACATGTAATTGTAAGAAGTCAACTTTCGACTTAAGAACCAAATATTGACAAAACAAACATTATTAACTTAAATGGTTAAATAATGTTTATAACATGGCAATAAGTGATATAAAAGGAATAATGAACTTTAATAAGGTTCATAATCAAGTATAAATTAACTCAAGTTTATTATTCAGGACGTTAAAGAATGATCGATTCAAGTCGGACCCGAGGTAAGGGACTTCGTCTCAATCTCCTTTCATTGAGGCATATTTCATTTTATACACAACTTTCTTTTATACGTTGTATAAACCGCTTTGACTTTTACTTTTATACAAAAGGAATCTTTTTCTACGAAGCGTTTTACTAAACGACAAAAAGGAATGTTTTTTTAACGTACGTGGTGACAACGACTTTTTCCGCCGCCGCGAGTATTATTTGGTCTTTGGCTTCCTCAACAAGCCGTAATGTTTTTAAAATAAAATAAATACCATATAATCTTTTATGTGTTTAGGTATTAAAAATGGTTTTGATAAAGGATTCTATTATGTTAATATATTTATGATATATTGTGATTGAAATGTGGAAATGTTATCATTCCTTTATATTGGTTTTATATTTTATGATTTTATATTGGTACTTGGACATTTTAACGGGTGGTTACGTTATAAACCATATGACGGGTGGTGCCGTGAATACCAGGACAGGTGGTTATGTTATAACCTCCAATGCATTGGGTATGGAAGTCGTCCGTATGGCTATTCCATTAAGTATGTATGGAAATTGGCCGTATGGCTATTCCATTAAGTGATATGTGTGGAAGTCGACCGTATGGTTATTCCACTTAAGTATGTTTATGTCCCAAGTTACCTTTATATATGTTATGTGTTCTTTTTATGGATTTTATGGTAATCCTTTGGTTACAAAAAGGTAATTAATTATACTTTATTCAGTGAAGAGTTTTTACTACTTCATGAAGGTGAAGGTATTACTTTGATAGAGTATATATGGTTTATTTGATGTTTGAAGAACTAACAGTTTTCATTCTTTGTGTATCCCTTACTGAGCTTCTTATGCTCATCCCAAGTTTTTCGAAATGTTTTTCACAGGACTTAAAGTGGAATAAGGTCAAGGATGGGATCAAGGGAATGTCATGCTATCTAAAACATGGAATCTGGACATCTTTCTTTTTAAGAGTTTTTATTTTATGGAGACTTAGTAGAAGTGTCTACTTTGTAATCTTATAAGATGTAATAGTTATGTTCTAATTCTCTAAAACTCTAAACCTGAAAAGATCCTCAATGTGAATTATTCATTTAATTCAATATTAAGTAAGGTTTAAGGCTGGGGCCTTATAATAATAAGAGGTTCTTGGATGATTTATCTCAGGTTGTGACTCCTTTGACAGCGATGACCAGGAAGGATCAGGCATTCAATTGGACTAATCAATGTCAGGAAGCTTTCAAGTATCTGAAGAAGAAGTTGGTCAGTGCTCTGGTAACATTCTTGCCAATAGAGGGAGTTCATTTTGACATTTTATATGATGATTCATGTATTGGGTTAGCTTGTGTTATGATGTATTAGAGATCAATCATTTCTTATGGGTCTCATCAGGTGTATCCCCATGAACATAACTATTCCACCCACGATCATGAGTTGGCAGAAGTGGTGTTTGCTCTAAAGTTGTGGATACATTACCTCATCGGTGATAACTTTGTGGTCTTCAATAATCATAAGAGCTTGATGTATGATTTATCCCAGTGTGACTTGAACTTGAGGTAGCATTGGTGGATGGAGTTCTTACAGGATTATGACTTCAAAATTTCATGTACACCTAGTAAAGGGAATGTTATAGTCAATGCATTGAGCAGGAAGTTGGGTAGTGATGCAGTATGTGAATTTGGTGATTACTAAAGAGTGATTAAAGATATTTCAATGTAACATATGAATATTGGATTAGTTGGGGGTAGAGGTGGTATTTTCCATATGAATGTGCAGTCATCTCTGGTGAAGTATGTAGAAGAGTCCCAATTGTGGGATGTTGAGGTAGAGGTATAGAGACACTATGTTGTTTGTGGTGAAGCCCCTGATGGTTGGTATGAGGATGAACAACAGTGATTGTTGTTTGAAGGAAGTATTTTCATTTATTTAGCGATGCATGAGATGGTTCTCAGGGAGTTCCATGGTTCTCCCTAAGCGGTACATCCTGGCATTTTGAAAATGTATCGTGCATTGAGGATTTAGTTTTGGTGTCCTGGGTTGAAGAGTGTGGTTTCATAGTTTGTGTCTCGATGTTTGGTCTACCAAAAAGTGAAGGTGGAGAACCATGTTACCAATAGTTTTCTCCAGCCTTTGGATGTTTCTTAGTGAAAGTGGGAGGACATTTAAATGGACTTTGTTACTAGTTTACCTCAAGCTCAAGGAGGCTATGAAATTATATGGGTTGTAGTGGATTTCTTGATGAAATCATCCCACTTCACAGTGATCAAGGAGTCAAGCTCAGTGGAGGTCTTGTTGAGGTAGTATCTGCAGGAGGTGGTGAGACTCCACAGAGTCTTGAGGATTAAATTTATAATCAAGACCCTTGTTTTATCTCCAGTATGTGAAGAGGTATCCATCATGATTTCAGTTTTCAGTTATTACTTGGTATTTATTTTCATCTATAGATGGATGATCAGACAGAGCAGACCATATAGAATCTTTAATACATGTTACACTCTTGTGTCCTGGATTTTGGAGGTTCATGGGTGAGGCACCTTCCCTTAGTAGAGTTTTCTTACAAAAATATTTTACACTCCACCATCAGTATGGAACTGTTTGAAGCCGTGTATGAATAAAATTTCCATTATCTATTACGTTGTACTGATGTCAGAGAGTCAACAATTATTGGGCAAGAGCTAGTACAAAATACGACAGAGATGGTTTAGGTAATTCACGAGAGGATGAAGGCAGTGTGGGATCGTCAGAAATCGTATGATGGCCATAGAAGGAGACCTCTGGAGTTTGATGTCAGGGATCACATGTTTCTGAATGTGGATCCCCATCATGGGAAACAAAGTTTTGGTCATGGGAGTAAGCTTTCTCCTCATTTTGTTGGACCTTTTGTGGTATTGGATCGTGTTGGAGTCATGGTGTATCGGATGGAACTTACCCTATAGATGAGATGGATACACGATGTTTTTCATGTGTCAATACATTGTTATTATCTTCATGATGACTCTCACATCATCTATTGGGGTGAGATCCACATTGAGGATGATTGGACCTTTGAGGAGAAGCCTTTAGAGATATAGGACAACAAAGAGAAGGTGTTTCACATGAGTGTTGTCCTTTTGGTTCATTTATTATGGTGGCATAGTGGCGTGGATGAGAATACCTGGGAACGTGAGTCACAGATACATGCTCAGTACCCCGAGTAGTTTGGTTTTTAGCTCTTTTCTTGTAATGATGTTTTTTTGTGGTTTTATACCTTTTCTTGCTATGAGATGGATTTATTTTGTTTCTTTTTGTGTCTTAATCTCTTTTGAGAGGTATCTCCCCTGGGAGAGTGTTTAGAAGCTGGTTGTGGTTGTTGTGCAGTTTTTCATGTTTTATTTTAAGGTAGTTGAGCTCCTTTGGTGGAGAGATCCTTGCGAGGTATCTCGAAGAGTGGTTACTCAGACCCCTTTTTTTGTTTCCTATTTGGGTTATTTTTGGATTCTCGGGGATGAGAATGTTTTGAGAGGTATCTGATGTAATGTAATGGACCACTCTAATCCATTCCTTTACTAAATTTTGGTGTTGGAGGTGTTCAGGTATGTCAAGATGAATTATCCTTAACACTTTTCCAAATTTTTAGTTCTGTGAACAGTTTTTCCAGAATTGTATCATTTTCATTCCAAATTTATGAAATGATGACACTGAAAAGGTTCCATAGAAACAGTGACCCTTAAATGGTGGCCCCAAAATGGTGGTGCATAAATGGTGTCATGAACAGTGTTTCTAGAACTATGTCATTTCCTTTGTCAAATTTCTAGATTTTTTTTGATTTCCTACAGTTTTTCCGATTTGATGTTTTCTTTGACATAAAATGCATTAAAGTCCTTATTTTAAGGCATTTAAGGAATATTAAAATCCCATAATCCTTATCTTAATTTTTCATAATAGTTGGGAAGCCTTTACTCAGTTAAAATGTGTGATCTTTGATAGATCCGATCTTAATGGAAATTCGAGCGTATCTTAAACTACCACTCCTTAAAATCTTCTAAAGGGCCGAGATATCTTCATACCATGTTCTTCCTTATTGTTACCAAGTGTGAGATTCTCAAACCTTTCCTTCCTTCCCCAAGGAGTCATGTGTAGTGTTGTACCCTTAGATCGTATCTTCCCTATAGTTTCTTCCTGCAACATGCGCACCCCCTGTTTTGGTGCAACCAAGAAGTATCGATCCATCTTTGATATAAGGTATCTTATACGACCATTTTTCTGGGTTCCTCTACTTCCGTTCCTCCTTTCCATGTTATGGCATGTGATCTCTATGTTTTTATTGGATTGTTTTTTGGGTGTTGGTTGGTTTGGTTGTGTCTTTGCGTCCTCAGGTGGATGCAGTCTTCCAGGAGAGGTGATCGTGATCTTTTGTGTTGGTTGTTCTCATGAAAAGAATGTCAAAAACCTTTTGAGTTAGGGGATTAATGGATTATATATTATTTTATGTAAAACTATAGAGTTATTATGTTTTATCCTGATGGGTCATAATGGAATTGACCTAATAAATATTTGAACAGGATAAATAAATTGGTGTCGATCGTATGTTATTGCCTCTTATTTTTGCAAGATAGAGTGATATCTATGCATGGTTTGTTTACCATGTCATTATTGATAAAAATTGTTAAATATTGTAAAGTTGGTATTAATTGTAAATTAATTAGATACATATAAAGAGGCATGTTTTTTAATATGGTTGTTACTATGGTAAACTATTGATAATGGAATGGATGTAGTTTTTCATGTTTAAATGAACTCGATAATTTAAGATGGATTAAATAACCAGTTTTTTGATAAAAGATAATTCCTGGAAGGGTTCTGAGTTACCCTCTTTCTTTTAAAGTCCATTATCTTTATGCTTGGAGCTGTGGGTGCATGTTGTGTGTGAGGGCTAGATGCCTTGCTTGGGGCCGAGAGCCTAGTTGCTTGTTGTTTGTTTTCCTGATGCTTGTATTTTGGTGTGAGCCTAGGATGGATGATCTTGGGAGGCTGTTGTGGTATGTGGGGTAGGGAGGGTTAAGGGTTAGGGAAACAATTGAAGCCTAGATTGGATAGATTCATTGGTTTATGCTAGTGGGTGTTAGGGAGGACACTAGAGATGATGAAGCGGGTTGGTTATGAATATTGGATTATTGTTGAATCTTATTGGTTATTTATATTCTTTATTTTCCCCAATTCTTAAGGTAGATAGTATTAAAAACCCTCCTTCAAAAGGATGCTAAGATGCATGGGGTATTCCACATGTTGTCTTCGTTTAGCTTATCAAGGATGGATGGGTCTATGCTCTTGATATAGGTGGAAAAGGCTCAACGGGTTGTCTATCTACTCACTGTCTTAAGCCCCATGTGTTTGGTAGAGTATTTTTTGTTTTCTATAATTCTTGGAATTATGTTAAAGTAATAATTCTATTAATTAATGATTGAATAAATGATGTTAACCCATGGGTTTCGAGCTTGTTATGATGTAATGCTGGGGTAATTTTTTTGAGAAGCTTTGGACTTGTTTTCGTTATGCCTGGAGGGCATAGAACTTGGTATGATGCTAATGAAATGTAGTGTGGAATTAATAATGGTTAATTAATGGTTAAATAATTAATTACGTAAAGTAAAACTGATAAAAATGGATATGTAACTTAATACCACTCTTTAAATGGTTATATACTTATAGGATATCTTGTATTAGTAGTGGAATCCAGGAGTCTGAGAGATGTTAGCTATAGTTGAGTCTAAGACTATATTTTTTCCATAGTATTGTTGTGATCTATAGTATATTCTATAAATTTTGTATTTCTATAGGATAATATACCCTTTCTGTTAGGACAACTGACATCCTCTGGATTCTGATCCCTGGGGGTGGTTTACCCAATATCCTGATGGGAGGATGGATGGATGACTACCCCCTTTGGCCTCGCTCTCTTCTCTTGGTAGTTACTTGTTCTAATAGGAATGGTTGTTAGTTTTCCCCATATATGTGTGTACAGGGCTGTAATGGATTGTGGTTATTTACACACATATATTCTGGATATAGTTTCCTATGGACTACTATAGGTGTAACAAGTATAGGTTGTGATGTCTTGAGGATTATTACTTGGTGTATGAAATATAATGGCTTAAGGTATAATACCCAATGTATGATACATGTTATGTGAGCTGTGGTGGCTCCTGGAAACTAAATAGTTACTTTGGTTATGTGGACCTGGTGGTTTTGGTGCATGAGGTACATGTTTTGGTGCTTCTCTTAGGTGTCTATGGGCAAGCCTTTTTGGAGAGAGATGCTATGGACGTGCGACATTGGGGAAAAGTGGAAAACCAGTGGGGAAGTGGTAGCAGGGTACCCTTAATATTCTTTATTATATTATATAATCTTGTATGTGATACTTGGTGAGATTATCCATGGTGAGGATGGGAATATAGTATAACTATTTAGGTGACAAGTTGGTTTCACTTTTTGTTCATTGTTCTTTAGCATGAGTTCTTTACTTTTTCACGAGAGGCAAGACTCAGGTGTCACTATATCTATTCTCACATTGCCGAACCAAGAGGGGTACACTTTGTGGGGAGGGGGTCATGACATTTTATTATGGTTTTTTTATTTATTAACCATTTTATTTATGGTTTTTTCATTAATGTATTTTTATATTTCTGTTCTGAATTGGAAAAAAATTGTGATATTTAATACTTTTACCTTTCCCACTCATCATCTGACTATACTGCCTAATATTACCATGTTGCACCCTCATGGATGACCAAATTCCACTCATATCAGAAATAAGATGGACTGGACTTGACAATAGAAAAATGGACTATGATGCAACATTTATCACACAGAAGGACGCACTCATAAGAGATCTCCCCAAGTGGTATGACAGAGCTCCACTTCCCATCATCCTTGATCAAGTCTTTGTATTTTATCATGGCTGTGTATATTTTTTTCATATGTATAATTTTCATTAATGGGTCCTTTTATTTCTAGATTGCTTCATATCTGGTGCTTTATTTCATTTATAGATTCAATGAGAAATAATTTTGTTATACTTCAACTATTAATAAAATAAACACACAACCGAAATTAATAAAAAGTGGTTCAACCTCTAAATGAATTGTCTTCAAATTTGTCCTTTAAATCACTTGATCGATTGAATATATCATTCATGCACATGTTCTGTGTGGGATGTTCATCATGAATATATATATATATATATATATAGAAATAAATGAAACATGATTTTATATAATTAAATTAAGAAAATGATAGACTAATTTTGCAACATCTGTCACATGTATTTATTTACCTCATTTTTTTTAATATTTTATTGTTCACATAAACGTCTTTTTATTATAATTTAGAACAATTGAAAAAATAAGTATTTTTCTACTACCAACCAATGGTATATAATTTTAGCGATCAAATATCACCAAAATTTATTCTCATTATCATTTAATTTCATATTTATAAATTATAGAATTTTCTCATGGGGCACATCCTAGTGGTCGCGTCTCTATGAGGGAGTTTGGGAGGTCTCATATTCGATCCTCCTCACATGTATGGTATTTATATTTTCATTGTTTCTACTCCTCCCCACACTCATGTATTATATATTATTTAATTTACAAGTCTTCAAAAAAATTATTTAATTGACACTAAATGATCACCTTCATCCCTTAATTATGAGTAAAATATTGTTGCGCATAATCATGTTTGAGAGATGAAGACATATTATTATGATATGCTATAAATAATTTTTTGAATATATATTATAACTAAATTATATATTTGTGAATGAATCAATTTTTCATTAGATGATGATTCTCATGGGATCTATTCCCATGGATGTAATTTCTCATAATCCTTAAATCTCAACCTATATCCCATGTCATTGATTATATCTATTTCATATTTCTTAGATAATAAAGATTATTTTACACTATTTATCTTATGTACTTATTGCCTATGTGTGTGTGTGTTGTGTCGGAATGACATTAAAAAATGATGACAACATAAGCAATGTTAAAAGTGTTTGGCTTTTATCAGCACTTTCTTTTAGCACTAATGAATGATTCCTTTATCAACACTTTTAGAAGTGATAAAATGATATTTTATCAGTGATTTTACTAGAGATGATAAATAGGTCCTTTATCAGTGCTCATAAAGGGATTGTTTGCTAGTGCTTGTAAAATAACTTCTAAATGTGTCCTTTATCAATGATTTTACTAGGGATGGTAAAGTTGTTGCAGCTGTTGTAAGTCTACAATATCCCTGTATCAACCCTATAACAGAACACCCATTCAGAATAAAAATAGTCATAAATATATATAAATAAAAAATCAGATTAAAATACAAATATATCATTTAAATATCATTTAAATTCAAAATGTACATGTAAAATATTTACATTGATCTGATATTTACAATTAATCTAAAAAAACTACAACCAATATAAAAATTTGAAACTATTAAAGATGGATTTATCTAAAGATAAACCTTAATATAAAATCTTGTACCTGAAATAAAACCAATATTGATTTTAGTAAATGTAAATAAAAAATAAACAGTTTATAATTTTAAGGTTATATAATCCACATATGGTAAATTGTATTGTTAATTACTATATATATATATATATTAATGATATTATCAGTTAATTATGCATTGGATTGATGTGTGGTCAATTCCAACATATCAAAAAGGATTTATGAATTTTTTTATTAATGTTTGAAAACAATATAATATCATTTGCTTGGTTTTGGCTATGTGATACACATTTGAAACTAAAATGGAACTTTTATATTGAAAACATGAACTTCAAGTCATACTGGATGCAACATGTGTTGGATTTACGTGTGATTAATTCCTACATGTCTCAAATGAATTATAGATAGTTTTCCTTGTGTTTGAAAACTATCTGATCTCATTTTATTGGTTTTATCTATGTGATACATGTTTTATACTAAAAAGACACTTTTATATTGAAAACATACACTTCGAGTCATACCGATCACATTGTGTGTCAGATTGACTTGTGGTTTATTCCTAAATATAAAAAATGAATTATGGATCATGGTTTTAATGTTTTAAGATAATATTTTCTTTTTTTTTCTAGATTTTGTCTATGTAAAGAATGTTTTAATCTAAAATGACACTTTTATATTAAAAACATGCACATTGAGTCATACTAGCCACATCATGTGTCAGATTGACATGTGGTTGATTCTTAAATGTCACAAATGAGTTATGGATCATTTTTCTAATATCTAAAATAAATATGGTCTCATTTTATCAGTTTTGGCTATGTGATGTCTGTTTTAAAAGAAAATGACACTTATATATTGAAAATATGCACTTCGAGTCATAAAGGTCACATCATTTTTTGGATTGATGTATTATTATTCTCTACATATTATAAATGAATTATGGGTCATTTTCATAATATTTGAGAACAATATGAGCTCTTTTGTTTAGTTTTGGATATGTGATGTGTTTTAAACTGAAGGACACTTTTATAATGAAAACATGTACTTTGATTCATACTGACCGCATCAAGTGTTGAATTTATGTGTGGTCAATTTCTACACATCACAAAATGAATAATGATTTGTTGTCATAAATTTTGAAAACAATCCGAGATTTTTTTCTTGATTTTCTCTATGTGACACACATTTTAATCTTAAATGACACTTTTATATTCAAAACACACACTTCCAGTCATACTGGCCACATCATGAGTCATATTAAAATTCATTTGATTCTTACCCATAAAAAATGACTTATGGATCATTTTCATAATGTATCCAAACATTATTAATGATTTTTATTAGTTTTGAGTATGTCACATTTGTTTTGAACTAAAATGTCAACTATAAACTAAAAACATACACTTCGAGTCTTACCTGGCACATAGTGTCTCTAATTAAGGTGAGGTTTATTTATACACTTCAAAAATGTGTTATGGATCATTTATATAAAGTATAAAAACAATTTAAATATTTTTTTCTTAGTTTTGAGTATGTAGCATGTGTTTTAAACTAAACTATCAATTTTAAACTGAAAACATGAACTTTGAGTCATATCTATCACATCACCTGTCATATTGACTTACGATAACTTCCATCACATAAAAAATAAATTATGGATCCATTTTCTAAATTTTTAAACAATCTAAGATCATTTATTGGTTTTATCTATGTGAAACGTGTTTTAAACTAAAATAGAACTTTTTTATTGAAAACATGCACTTCAAGTCATATCTCCATATTGTTAGTCAAATTGACACACAGTCAATTATTACACCTAAAAAATTAATTATGGGTCATTTTAATAATTTTTTAAATCAATTTGAGCTTGTTTTATTAGTTTTTTCTATGTGATATGTGTTTTAATCTAAAATGATACTTTTATATTAAAAACATGAACTTTGGATCATACTAACGACATAGTTTGTTGAATTGATTTGTGGTAAATTCTTACACATAAAAAATGAATTATAAATTGTTTTAATAATGTTTGAAAGCAATCAAATCTCATTTTATCATTTTTTTTTCTGTGTGGTGCTCATTTCAAACTTTAATGGAACTTCTATATTGAAAACATGCACTTTGAGTCATACCAGCTACATCGTGTGTCAGATTGACATGGGGTCAATTTTTATGTGTCACAAATGACCTATGGAACATTTTCAAAAATTATCAAAACAATATGAATGTGGTTTCTCAGTTTTGAGTTTGTCACATTTGTTTGGAACTAAAATTTCAATTTTACACTAAAAAATATACACTTCGAGTCAAACCAGGGACACTGTGTATCAGATTTAGGTGTCATTTATTAATACATGTCACAAATGTGTTATGGATCATTATTCTAATGTATCAAAAAAATGAACAAATTTAATTGGTTCTTAGTATGTGACATTTTTTGTGAAATAAACTATCAATTTTAAACTAAAAACACACAGTTAGAGTCATACTGGGCATAACATGTATCATATTTAGATTAATTTGATTCCTAAATGTCATAAATAACATATAGATTTTTGTTCTAATATATCGAAATATTATGAATTTTCATGATCAGTTTTGAGTATCTAATGTGTGTTTTGAACTAAAATATCAATTTTAAACTAAAAACATCCACTTTAATTCATATCAAACATACCATTTATCGGATTGAGGTGAATTTAATTCCTACACATAAAAAATGACATATCGATATTTTTTTTATAATTATAAAAATAATATGAGTTTTTTATCAGTTTTGAGTATGCGATGGTGTTTTGAACTAAAATGTAAGTTATAAACTAAAAACATATAATTCAAGTCATACCAAAAACATTTTGTAGAGGATTTAGGTGTAATTGATTTAGGTGTGGTTGATTACTATAATGTTCAAGACAATTTTCATGAAATATCTTTTGGGAAGTCATACTTTGCCTTCAACTATATAAAAATACCTTGGTAGATGTGATCTTATATTTGAAATATGGAGTGTCTTTCAAAAATGAATTGAAGAAAATTAGTGTGATTATAGATTTTATAGAAGAATCCTTATGATTCACATCAAATTTTATTCAGCAAGTGGTTTCCACTTCCATACGAAAGGAATATATTCTCTCTTTTATTTCTTATTTCAAATATTTGAAATCAAAGTATGACTTCCAAAAATATTTGAGAAAAAAACTAAATAAGTATTAGATAAAAATGATAATGAAATAAACTTAAAAATAGTATATAAAATGATGGAAAAATTAACAAAATAAGTATTAGGAAGTCACCTTTTCATGATTTCTATATAGATTATTGACTCATTTCCTTATCGTCATTATCTCAATTTCAACCATGAAGTCTAATTCTCTTAAGAATGAGCAGTTTTGAACATTTTAATATCTCTATTAGAATCTATATAGTATAACCCTTCATTATAATTCTACATGAGAAACATGTCAAAAATAATATATAATCATTTTTATACTAATGCTTCAAATACCAAATGTATCTCTAATGTAATATCCCATAAAATATCACAAACATAATAGGTAATCACCTAAATTTTATGTTAGAAAACATTATAACACCATGTACGTTTCCCACTCATTTGAAAAAAATTACTTCTTTTCAGTATGCAGATTGTGAGAAATATTTTTAGTACAGAGAAAATATAGACAAATAAATGATTGAGAAATAATTTTATTGAAATCTTAATTAGCTTTGGAAATTACTTGTTCAAAGATGCTTGTATTTTGATGGTATATGATATCTTTTATAAATTTGAAAATGTAATATCCACAATAATTTTCATTATCTTGTTTCAGAAACTATAAAAACATTGACCAAAATAAGTAAATTGTTTTGAAATATGTTTTGATAGTTAAATATTTCTATATATACCTTAATTTTTTCCCATTTTAAGAAATAAATTGGATTATTATGTTTAATCACTAACCTCGTACCATTATTTAGCCTATATTTATAAATCTCCCTATCATGAAAAAATTTCCTTTAAAAAAAAACTAAAACATTTAATTCAAATTTTATCTATAAATATTGATTGAAGTGCATTAAAAATTCACAATAGTTATAATTTGTGGTCGTTTTTATGTAAATCCATGCATTGGATTAAAAAAAATTAAAATTTGGCGTATCCAAATTGATTTCGATCAACATCTAGTGCTTTCTAAAAAAACAAATAAGTAATTAAAAAAAGAAAAATATATTTTATATAATTAAATTGAAAACTTTTACCCTCATATTATAGGAATAAAGAAGAGTCTTTTTCTGATATTTTCTTCTAAAACACCTCTCTTAATTCATCTTTTCTCGTTTCAATTTCTTCAAATTCCAAATAAAATTTATTTGTAGAAATGATATAGGTATTAATGAGTCCAAACATTTCATCACATGGTTCTCCCTTTATATTTTAGTAATATATATTCATATAGAAAATATTAACATTTATTAATTGTAATGAACATTATAGATCATTTTTTAGATAAAAGGATTATGAAAATGTACCTCATGTATGTATTCACAACTGAGTCTCCTAACCATTCAAACTTGATAATATCATTTATACTCTCCAGAACTACCATGTATATAATTTAATTTCAAAATATTTCTTCTTCATATTGAATTTATTATGTATTTATATATTTTAATGTGGTGTCTACATGAACTTGTAATATTAATATATGTTGCAGTGGAACAGGAGGCGAGAAGGTATTCCCAGAAGGTCCATTCTTTTCTTGGTTGATTCATAAAATTGTCTTGATCTAACTTTCTATTTCCCCACCATTTTATTTGTATGTAATATTATACCTCATTTAGTACCTTTCTTAATCAACAGTAAAAGGTTTTTATTTGAGAAAAAAATTAAGGACATACCTCATGTGTGTTTGTAATATTAGATGACTATGATATGAAAGTTCCAATGGCATCATTGACCAAGGTAACATCCAGATCATCAAGCGAAATAAGAAACTCAACTAAAGGATCATGATCTACTTTAATCCCCTCTCTCATGTAATATTTTGGTAGTTATTTGTTATATATCAAATCTCTTATGATATTATATACTATACCCCACACAATAAGGTGACATGTGGTTGTTGATATATATAAATCACACATAACTTCACCCTACAAAATTTTAGTAATATAATGTTTTTGGAAGTTATTTGATTCAAATTTAGGAAAACAATTAATGAAAAATTTTATTACCTTATGTAGGGTAGGTGGTTAAGGGGAATGGGAATCCTCAAAACTAATAGGTTAATTTGGCGCTTCATGTACTGATCTTTGTTGTGTTATCGGTTCTCTTTGATCTTTTTTTGTATATTGATCCACCAAACCAAACCATACATTGATATATTTCAAAGAATATACCGACACCTTTAACCCTTTCATCATATCATATTTATCACTTTTTAGATTATTCTTCTTGAAATATGTTTGAGGTGACCCTCCAAAACCTATACCACTAGTGAAACAATATTATTCTGGCCACATAGAAGCTATTTAAAGTAGTTTTTCTTCAGGTATGGTCGATATTGATTCTTATGTATAAACTATATGAAAATAATCTTAAAATAAATAGATATTTTTATGTAATATTGTTTGAAATCATAATGAATTACTATTACTTCATACTTACACATGCTACCCTTACTACTTGTGTTTTTTCATCAACTAGTTTATCCTCTTTATTTATGAGGGCCTCCTTTCATAGTACATGATGTGGGATAGAAGTGGATTCATATTTTGATTCATAAATATATATATAAACTAATCACATATCTTCTTTTATATAACGTAAAATTTTATTTTAGATTTAAAATATATACCATTATCTTTTCATGTTGAGCATACCTCATCCATGCTTTATTGTAGGAGTGCATTGGTTTTTTTTTCACATTGTTTATTTTTATCACTCATTTTTTGTTTCATAAATTAATAATTTTTAATCAAAGTGGATAAAATAAATAATTTCAAATAAAATATTATCGACTATATTTAATATGAAATGATTTATTATCATGATGACTAATGAAATATTTCCATGTATTCTATTTTATAATGTGTGTATATGTAACTGGTGGGTGTGGATTTAATTTTCCCACAACATCCCTGAGTTTTTTCTTTATAATAAGTGTTAGGAAGCCTCTATGATCTTTTCTAGTGGACATTAAGACATATTTCATATATAAATCATCTAAAATAAACAAACACTTCAAGGGATAATGAAAAGTAAATGAACGTTTCATTATATAATTTTTTGATAAAATTGAGAAAGTATATCATAACTTAACTTATATCTTCCCAAAGAGTTTCCATCAATATAGGTTGTACATGGTTCCACATATCTATATCATTTGGAACAATAATTCTCATTATGACCCCAAAATAAATAATGAACATTAACTTGTTGGGGTCAACAGGCTGGCCGCATTGATTCCATCCAACTTCAAATTTTATACCCTTTCTCTCTGCCTTGATAATTTTATTTAATATAGTTATGCGATGTATTTCTTTTTTTCATAAAATGTTTGTTAATCCTATAATATTTCTATAGTTTTAACATCAACCATCTATTCTTCCAATGGATTAGTAACATCATCATGTGTAGAAGTCATTATTTTCTTGAGTAGTCAAACATTTAATTTTGATTACAGAAATGAACTACAGAACACATAATATTATTAGGAATTTCATCTTATATTAAAAATGTTGGGCGGAGAGTGATGGCAAGAGGGGGGTGAATTGCCTTTTAAAAATAATTAACAATTTAAAACAATTATCAAAGTGCAGCGGAAATAAAAGAGGCAAGACACAAAACTTGATAACGGAGTTCGGCTTAAATCCCAAGCCTACATCTCCGCTCCCAACTCAACCGTTGAGAGATTTAATATCGCTTGATTTTTAATGGTTTTAGCAAGAAACCCACTTGCTTTTAATGGTTGAGCAAGAACCCACTAGACTTTAAGGTAGTCTAGAACCTATTACATCTTGATTTTAATTGGTTGAGCAAGAACCCACTAGCCTTCTTACAGGTGAAGGCTAGCTCACCTATGACTCAAGCCTTTTAAAGGGAAGGCTTGACTAACCTCTTCACACCTTGAAGGTGGTGTGAAAACCCAAACAAGAAGAGGATGAGAAAAAGAGGGGTTTGTAGGCACAAACCCAAATTGATGCTCAAAAAGATAAAACAATGAAAAACCGTAAGAGGAGAATCCTTGGGCGCCAATGGATTGATTGGAGTTGATGAAGGGCGCTCCCAAGCTTCTTTGATGGTGCTCCTTGAATGTGGAAGTGGGTTGGAGCAATTGAGGTTCCTTGAAGGAATCCGCCGGAGGTTCGCCAAATGATGGAAAAATGTTCCCGTGGGCTTTCTTGGGCTTGGATATGGTTCCACTATTGTTCCATTCTTGTTCCGGGGCTTCCTAGTCCTTTATTTATAGAGGGGGAACCCTCAAATGGCCGTTCGGGGTCTTCGGAGCCGTTGGAAAAGGCTTCGGAGCCGTTGGGAGCAGGCTGGTCAAAGCCCAACGGCTAGTTTGACTGGCTCCACCGGCTGACCGGTGCAGAGCCACCGATTGGCCGGTGCTTTGAAAAAGGAGGGCCCTTCTGCCCAGGCACCACCGGCTGGCCGGTGAGGAGGCCACCGGTTGGCCGGTGGTGAGACAG
This sequence comes from Viscum album, assembly GCA_963277665.1. Taxonomy (NCBI): domain Eukaryota; kingdom Viridiplantae; phylum Streptophyta; class Magnoliopsida; order Santalales; family Viscaceae; genus Viscum; species Viscum album. The sequence continues at coordinate 1,766,579,276 of OY728142.1, read as the reverse complement.
TAGCTGTCTCTATTTGTCTGGGTTCCACCGGCTGGCCGGTGGTGGGACACCGGTTGGCCGGTGGTCTGGACAGAGGGGATGCCTTCTGTCAAGGCTCCAGCGGCTGGCCAGTGGTCATCCACCGGTTGGACGGTGGACTGAAAATCAGTCCACTTGGCCTTCTGGCTTTCTTGGCCCAGTTCCTTGGCAACCTGAAATCATGTCTATCATCCAAAAACACTTAAAACAAGATTAGATAAATAAGAGAGTGATTGTGATCATGAAAATTAAACCACGAGGGGTACGAGAGGTACAACAATCTCCCCCTATTTTGATGATCACAATCACCAAAACAAGCAATGTAAAATACTGAAATGAAAGGCATGCTTTAAAGGATAAATTGAAAAGTAAGGAAAAGCATGAGAGAAAGATTTCTCCCCCAATCAACCAAGAATTTCTCCCCCTTTGTGATTATCAAAATAGCACGGGGCATAAAACTTGATTGAGGGAAAGGATTGAAAAACAAGATAGAGATTTTAAACCAATTGAAATTTTTGAAATTTGAATTGAAAGTTTTGAATTGAAAGTTTTGAATTTTGAATATAAAGCAAAAAGGCTTAAACGATCCTAACGCCCCCTAAATAAAAACAACAAATCACCAGGGAGAGGATTTTAAAACCGAGACAAATTTTGGCCCGGAGATACTCGCTAAAAGGGATTTTTCAATCCACACTTGTCTAGTGGCGGGTCTTCTCCTATGAAATTCATCATTAAAGAAAATAGTTTTGGGCCTTTCGTACCGGGCATTTTTGCAATCGCACTCATAAATTAAGTGCCCGGGTTTTTTACAATAGTTGCAAAATTTATATTGGGAGCTCCCCCTTACAAAAATATTTGGAGCATGGGAAGAGGAAGCTTGCTTGGAATAGCCAAGCCCTTGGGTGGTTCTAGATATGCATTGGGAACCAAGGAGCTTCGAAAGGTTATGTTCACCTTCGGTGAACTTAGCTAGGTATTCCCTTAAATCCTTGATTGTTGATTCCATAGAATCAATATCAGGAAGGTTTTGGATCTTTAGGGACAACTCTTCCTTCTCTTTGAGAAGTTGTTCCTTTTCGGAAGAATTTTTTTTGAAATTCTTTTTTAAAGCAATAAATTTGGAAGAAAGTTCGTGAAAACCTTCCTCCAATTGATCTCTCGCATGTTGGAGATCCTCGTAGGATAAATGATTAAAAGAATTTGAAGAACAAGAGGAAGAGGAGTCGGAAGAGGTTACCTCATGAAATGGCATTAGGCATTTTTTACCGTTGTCACTTGAGGAGGAGGAGGAGGAGGATGTGGAGCTATCACTCCATGTGGCCTTGAATGCCTTCTTCTTTTCCTTTTACTTGGCCTTTTTCTTGTTGAGTGGGCAATCGGGCTTATAATGGCCTTTCTTGCCACACTTGTAACATGTTACCTCGGGCTCGGATTTTTCGTTGGGTTGAGCCTTGCGGGATTTCTTCTTCTTGTGCTTCTTCATGAATTTGTGGATTTTGCGGGCAAGGTTCTCCATTTCTGAATTGCCGCTTGAAGAGGAAGATGATGAGGAGGAGGAGCTTTCTTCTTTTTGAACTTTGAAGGCGATGTTCTTTGGAGTTTTGATCGGTTTGCCTTCCTTTTCAGCTTGCCTCCTCATGGTGATCTCGTAGGTCATGAGGGATCTGATGAGCTCTTCGACCGGCATGTTCTTGATGTATTTCGCTTCTTGAATTGCCATGACCTTTAGTGCCCATGAGCTTGTTAGGATCCATAGGATCTTCTTGACCATCGTTTCTGCAAACACATCATCACCAAGGGACTTTCTCCCATTGCAAACATCAGTAAAGCGAGTAAACATTTCAGTAATTGATTCAGATGGATGCATGGTGAAAGACTCGAAATCTTGACGGTACATATCCAATCGAGTATCCTTAACTTTGTTGGTCCTCTCATGGGTAACCTCCAATAGTTTCCAGATTTCCTGATATGAAGTGCATGTGGAAACTCGATTTAATTCATTACGATCAAGGCCGCAATGAAGAGCGTTCATGGCTTTGCCATCAAGCTTGAAATTTTTAATATTGGCTTGAGTCCATTTGGATTCATCGGGAGAAGAAAGAGAATAACCATGCATGAAAATTTTATAAATAGGATAACCTATACTTCTAAGAAAAGTGGTCATGTGGGTTTTCCAATAGGTATAGTCGGTTCCATCAAAAAATGGAGCACGACCCAATGAATAACCTTCGGGGGCGTAAGAAGATGAAGCCATCACAATGGATCTTTGAATTTGTAACTGGTTAGGGTATTACACAAATTTTGCCTTTGATACCAATTGTTGGGCGGAGAGTGATGGCAAGAGGGGGGGTGAATTACCTTTTAAAAATAATTAACAATTTAAAACAATTATCAAAGTGCAGCGGAAATAAAAGAGGCAAGACACAAAAATTGATAACGGAGTTCGGATTAAATCCCAAGCCTACGTCTCCGCTCCCAACTCAACCGTTGAGATATTTACTACCGCTTGCTTTTTAATGGTTTTAGCAAGAAACCCACTTGCTTTTAATGGTTGAGCAAGAACCCACTAGACTTTAAGGTAGTCTATAACCTATTACAGCTTGCTTTTAATTGGTTGAGCAAGAACCCACTAGCCTTCTTACAGGTGAAGGCTAGCTCACCTATGACTCAAGCCTTTTAAAGGGAAGGATTGACTAACCTCTTCACACCTTGAAGGTGGTGTGAAAACCCAAACAAGAAGAGGATGAGAAAAAGAGGGGTTTGTAGGCACAAACCCAAATTGATGCTCAAAAAGATAAAACAATGAAAAACCGTAAGAGGAGAAGCCTTGGGCGCCGATGGATTGATTGGAGTTGATGAAGGGCGCTCCCAAGCTTCTTTGATGGTGCTCCTTGAATGTGGAAGTGGGTTGGAGCAATTGAGGTTCCTTGAAGGAATCCGCCGGAGGTTCGCCAAATGATGGAAAAATGTTCCCGTGGGCTTTCTTGGGCTTGGATATGGTTCCACTATTGTTCCATTCTTGTTCTGGGGCTTCCTGGTCCTTTATTTATAGAGGGGGAACCCTCAAATGGCTGTTCGGGGTCTTCGGAGCCATTGGAAAAGGCTTCGGAGCCGTTGGGAGCAGGCTGGTCAAAGCCCAACGGCTAGTTTGACTGGCTCCACCGGCTGACCGGTGCAGAGCCACCGGTTGGCCGGTGCTTTGAAAAAGGAGGGCCCTTCTACCCAGGCACCACCGGCTGGCCGGTGAGGAGGCCACCGGTTGGCCGGTGGTGAGACAGTAGCTGTCTCTATTTGTATGGGTTCCACCGGCTGGCCGGTGGTGGGACACCGGTTGGCCGGTGGTCTGGACAGAGGGGATGCCTTCTGTCCAGGCTCCATCGGCTGGCCGGTGGTCATCCACCGGTTGGCCGGTGGACTGAAAATCAGTCCACTTGGCCTTCTGGCTTTCTTGGCTCAGTTCCTTGGCAACCTGAAATCATGCCTATCATCCAAAAACACTTAAAACAAGATTAGATAAATAAGAGAGTGATTGTGATCATGAAAATTAAACCACGAGGGGTACGAGAGGTACAACAAAAAAAACTTTAAACTACTCATAGAAATCTTTTTATAAGGGTTTAAGGGATTTGGATCCTCTATTGAGTATCCAAATCCACTCTTCGTGGTCCCCTCTAACATACATGGAATTATCTATATTGGGACCACCATGAAATGATTGTCATCTCATAATGAAAGGGTCATCCTCAATTGATTTTTAATATGAACCTACAGTTGTTTTAGTCACCAATGGCACAATTAAACAATTCTTGTTTGTTAGATTTGAGAAATAAAATACCTACATGGTTTATGATGCCATTATAAATAGATCATCCTTATAAACTTCCCAAATTAAATTCAACTTTACAAATTCTAATTTATCAAATTTCACTTCAGTCATGTTTTCAGCCCATTTTTAATGGAAAATATTCACTTGAAATATTGTATAATTAAATTTGTATATCTATTTGATGATGACAAAATATAACATATTCACATAAATTGAATTTATATCATTGGAGATAGATTCATGCATCTCTTACACCACAAGTTTAACTCCGATATTTTTCATCATAATATATTCATCTTGTTCCTTTGTATAGAATATATAACTATTAATTAAAAAACTAGGGTGGGATTTAAAATTTACATTTTCCCCTGGATAGCCATAGATGTCTTTCAGTAATTGAATTCATATTTTCAAATAAATACTTATAAATATGATCTCAGAACCATTATATAAACTATTGCTTATGTGTATATGATATCCATACTTCAGCACTTGATGGATTCAAATGGATAATAATTATTATTTTTTGGCTTCAACATATGGAAAAACATCTTCACTATTATGTAAAATTTAAAGGTGATCTTTATCCTGCTTTGTGGTGGTAATTATAACAACAACTCTTCTGAAAATCCCTTCACACATAAGGCATATATTTTGAAGAGAATTTGGGAGACTAATTCTGTAAATATATGATAGGTAATCAGTATAGAATTCAATAGATTCTTCAATAATATATCGATATACAATACAAAATTCTGGATTACTTCAATTATTAATGTACCCTTTCAAAATATTCATATATCATTCAATGGGGTACATCCATATATAATGGATATGACCACAAAGTTTAACCTCTATAACCAAGTTAACCATTAGGTAGACAATTATATCAAGGAATTATTGTGGGAATAACATCTCTAATTCACATAATATGATAGGAATATCCTTATTCATGATTAACAACTTCACTCTGTCTATAAATTTACTATAAATGGCTTTGAAAAATAATTAGAGTATGGTTAATGTATGTTATGCATTTTTATGAATAATTTAATGTAAAGTGAAGAGAATAAATGTTACATAAAAACATGAAATCCATATGATTTTAGACCTTATAAATTCAAATTAGTCATTAAAACGGCATTCTTGATTTTTTGATTAATACACCTCTGAAAATTTTATACCATTAAGGAAATTGAGAAATTGTATATTTTTTTATCTGGATAGAGTCTAAGATATTGGAGAAAAAAGATTACACCTTTCACCATTCACCAATTCCAAATCATCCATTATCCCCATGTAAATCATGTCTAAACTAGCCTTGATTCCATATTTTTTTGTTAGGATCATTTAGTAAAATTCTAAAAACACTATCAAATATATTTTCCCATATGCATGATGTCAAGAAATTTTTTAATGTACAAACAATTCTAGTATAGTAATTAAATGAAAATTGATTTTTGTTTTCATCTGATTTCACAAGGTTTTTCAAAAAATGGTTTACTAAAAATAGTGTCAATATCTCTTAATTTCTCGAATAGTTAATCATGTATTAGTGGATATGATTTTGTACCTTGTTATGTACTTACTTTAAATGTTGTTTCCCAAGATTGATATTTTTTCCATCGAGGTAAAAAAACTGGATTTCCAAGAAACATAGTCTTCAAGGAATATTTCAACTGAACTAAGTCTGCCCCTTCTATACAAATGGATAACCCCAACAATAATTTAATTCTATAGCCTGAAAATTTTCCATAATAAGGAAATTCATCTATCTTCTCATACAACACGGCTCTCAATATGAATTTTTAACTTATATGAGAATCATAAAATGTAACACATGTATCCCATATCAATTTCAAGTCTTTGATAAATGGATCCAAATAGAAATCAATATCATTATCAGGTTGTTTTTGTTCAGATATAAGTAGAGAAAATGTAATTTATTTGCACTTCATGAATAACCATAGTAGAAAGTTAAAATTTACCAACATAACTTGTTGGGTACTATGAATACTACTCTATAAACCAAAAGGATTTATTCAATATATAGATAATGAAAGAAGTAGGTTTCTAAGATCATTTCCAAATTCATTATGCTCATAATCTATTTTATTCCACTAAAGAGAGTCTATTGGATGACATAGTTTCCCATCATCAATTATTGTATCTATGTGTCATTTAAATTGTCTCATACTTTACAAACATATATACAGTCTTCTAAACTATTTAATGATAAGAAAGTACTATAAATATTTTGAAGGACCTGATTCATCTTTCTTATATCAATTCAGGCCGCAATTAGGGCATTTTCTGAGTGAATCATGATCATTGTAAAACAATATACAATCATTGGGAAAGGCATGTGTTTTTAGATATCATTCCCATTAAATATAGATTTCATTTAATATCATATGTTTGAAAAGTAATTTCCTTATTTTCTGATGGATTATCATTCAGGAGACCAGGTAGTTCTATAAATATGGTATCATACTATATAATGCCAAATTTCAAATTATATAACATCAATACATCTGACAATGTTATATATTTAATATAATCTGTATAAAATGGTCTCTTACTAAGATATTTAACTTCTCAAACAACTTTAGACTATCACAAAGGTTATATTCAATTTATATTTTCATTATTCTATATGATCTCCATCACCATTTACACTGGTAATCCTATCAAATGATCCATAAAATGAAGTATCATCCCAATTAGTGTGTACATTCAGTTTCTTATAGTTTTTTTCCACATTTATAGCTCTAATATATTTTGTGAAAAATAAAATGTTCTTCCAAATCTTCTAGATTAATTTTTATTAAATAAAAATAACATAAACATAGACAAATTATTTGAGAAGGGTCATATACATGCTCCATTAGAATGCATCCATTTTTGATTCATATACATCCTATCAGGTTCATAAAATAATAATTTTGCACAAAAAATAAATAAATACACATAATATATTCATAATCAAAGGACAAAGTTATAGGTAATTATAATAATAGAAACCCAACATTTGAATGTAATTGGTGATGATTCTTGACAAGTTATCATTTTACACAAGGGTGACATGTAAAGAAAAAACTTGGGTTAAACATGTGGTTGTTGGTCTAGGTTCTTAACTTAATGTTTTGTGGCATAAAAATTAGCAATTCTAGGATGGTTTCTATAACCTTGTTAGTTGGGAGTCCAATAAGAGGAAAATGTTAGTGTTTAATCATTTCTTTACTTGGTACAGGGTGGGTTAGGTGGTGTTTCATGTATAGTGTTATTAGAAACCGAAGTTGATGATATTTTATCACATGATGAAATAATCAAATTCATCATAAGTTGAAGAAGGTTCCCAGTGGTATTAGTAGAAATCCCCATCTCAAACCAATGATTGGAGTATAAGCACAATATTTGGGATCACATAAAAACAAAAATCGACCTTAGTGAAAAAAATAGAGAAAATGAACTCTCTAAAAAAATTAGAGTGGAAATTGGGAGTAAGGTTCCAACAAGACGGAAGTAGATATGGATGTTTTGAATGTTATCCATGATACCATTTAAATAATGAAGGTCAGTCTGAGTTGAGATTTAAATAGAGTTACGGGATTCCACATAACTGGGACTGGATTTTAAATAAAATTGTGGGTTTGTCTCAATGGGATGGACTAATAATGTTAACTAGAAAAAAAGATCAAAATATTTATGACTTAAAGAAATACAATGGTGGTCAGAATTCATACAAGTGGGGAAAAGAGGAAGAACACACTAAAAAGAGAGACCCACTAATTAATTGGAATAGAGGTTGAAATGAAAAAAAACAATCTAATGTTATAAATATTTTCCCAATATAACTATATATAATAGATATAATATTTAATGATCATGTTTTTGAGTTCAAATATTTAATTATTTTTATTATAGATCATAAATATAATGTAAATAATTTTATAAAATTTTAATAGTGATTTGAAATTTTAAACAAATTATCATTATGAAAATTTTATTTTAGGGACAATGATAATCCTCAATATATTCAATGAATCCAAATGAGAAGCATTCATTTAGTGGGTGGTCATTCTCTAAATATATCATTGCGACACTATGTTCATTGTTTATATTCCCTAAATACATATCTATATTATCATTAGTAAAATGTATGATTTCTATCTTGAGATTCTATTATTCCAATCACCATATTAACTTCTTTAATCATCTATAAACCTATCCCAAAATATTAATTACACTAAAAAATAGATGGATACCACCACAATGGTCATACATACTAGAAAAAAATGGGTTAAAATGAAAATTAATCATTGAGTAGTCATTAAAAAAATTTGTTGTCATGATTTGATCTATTAATGAATTTAGTGAATAGTAAAATTACACAAAATCTATGTGAAACCCATTAAACTATCATCAAGAGATTCTATACATTTTTTTTAAAATACCTTTAGTTTTTACTAATGGAAATTATTCACATTGCCATATCTAAAATTAAATTAATAAATTTCATTGTTTTAGAAAAGTATGGATGCATATTGAGGGAATCCTTTTGGATGTAAAAGTCAATATGTATCCAACAATATTTTATAAATAATGTGCAGTATTAGGGAAGATAAATCTTATATGTACTTATATAAAAAAATTAAGTGAATTTAAAAGTATAAATATCCCAATTAGAATAAATAAATTCTTTAAAAGTTTTTATAAGCATTCCATGTTTCATTGAAGGGAGACACTAATACAGTGAAAAAAAATTATATCCATATATTATGTATCCATATTGGACTGATGCATTTTTGAAACCATCCCATGGTATTGATGTTGAGTATTGTGTTATTTTAAAATGATTTTATAAGAATATTTTATATGTTTGGTGCAATTTGTGTCTTATTTATGATATGAAACATGATAAGGGAAGAACAAAACAAAAAACAATAGCGTATTAAAAATTAAACATATTTTGATAGGGGGAAAGTTTTAAACCCCTCAAAATCATATCACTTCCCTCAAAATCATCCCTACCAAACAAACGGTAAAAAATGGATATCACATGTGGTTACGTACGGTGTGGTCAGGTATGCGTGAGGGAGGTGACGTGCATTTAGGATAGTATAAATACACTAACAAATGAGAATGGAGTAGAAATAATAACATACCTTAGATTTTTAGAAGATTGATTCATCCAAGAAGGTAGAGAGGGAACATCATTAGAGGTAGACTTCTATGAGAGCTTGGACGATGCAAGAGAACTGAGTTCGATTAGTGCTAAATTTATAAGACCCGGAAGGATTTTATCAATGCTTTTAAAAAAGTGCTCATAAAGAGGGGTTTTATCAGTGCTGGTAAAGATATATCTTTATCATCCCTATAAAAGTGCTGATAAAGACTGATCTTTATCACCGCTAAAAAAGCTTTGATGAAAACCTATATACATAATATGTAATAATATAATTAGTAGAACTATAAAATTTAAATGTATATAATTCTGAATAAATATAATTATATATAATTATAAATATATTTAAAGAATTATAAATATGTATTTATAAATATAATTATAAAGAAATTATTATAAATAATTATAAATATATTAAAAGAATTATAATTATGTATTTATAAATATAATTATAGGTATATATTTATAATTATATTTACAAATAAATATAGTTGTAAATATATTTATAAATATTTTTATATAATTATAAAAATATTTATATAATTATGTATTTATTTATTTATTTTGATATATATGAAAATACCTATATATAATTATCAATATAAAAAAATGTATTTTTTATTTAAATGGATTTATTATAGTTTTATAAATATTTATTTATAATTATATAAATATTTTAAAAAAATATGTGTATTTATTTACAATTATAAATATATAATTATATAAATATAGTAAATATGCATTTGAAAATATATTTATATATAAATATAAATATATGTATTTATAAATATTTATTTACAAACTTTATTTTTATAAAAAAAATATTTTTTACATTATTAGTGAATATATAATATTAAATGAATGAATGTTAAAAATGATTGAAATTCAATAATTAAAAATTAATATACTTTAAAAATATTTAAAAATGGATGAGTATTATTAATTATAAAAATTATTAAAAAAATAAAATTTTGATATATATATTAAAATAAAGATGAATACATATTAAAAAAACTTAAATATAGTAAATAAATATGTATAAATAAATATTAGAAAATGATTAAATTTCAAAATAATAATAATAAATATTCAAAATGAATAGATAATATTAACTAAAATAATATTAAAAATGGATAAATAAAATATACCGATTAACAACATAGTATATTAAATATATTATGTTACCAAATGATATTATAAAATTAATATTAAAATTTGAATAAATTACGTAAATATTATATGTGTGTGTTTCTATATAAGATTATATTAATTACATAAATATGCATGTGAAATTAATGTGTGTATATATACACAACACAATTTTTATATATATTAAATTAAACAATAAAATTATAAAATATTTTATGCTATTAATGAAATAAATAAAAATAAGAATGAATAAATTTAAAAAAATAAATAAGTATTATTAATTGTATAGATTATTGAAGATCCCTTGTGATGTTTGTTTTAACAATTTTTTTGTTTTTGTTGAAAACTAAAATTTGGTAAAAGAATGTGTTTTTAAATTAGGTGAAAGATATATTGTTGGAAGTTTATAACTTATTTGTTGAGAAGTCACTGAAAATATGAATAAAGAAATTTTTTTGCAAAGTTGGTGATCAGATACTCCATCAAACGATCCAATAGACAATCCATTAGAAACAGTCCATCGAATTATGGTTTTGATGTAAAGTCAACATTTTTTGGAAATTAGATTCAGAAAGTTTTCTAGGTTTTTGAGACTTGAAAATAAGGGATGTCTTAGAAATTTCCAAAATAATTCATACGATGTTTTTCTATTCTTTCATGTTCCTAAAACATCATGAAGAATCCATGATGCAATATAGATTTGGTGAAGTAAAGAGAAGTGAAAAAAATCTAAAATTCATGTTTCTCTAAAGTTGATGTATTTTAGATATAGATAATCTAATGCACCTCCTTTTACAGTTTACTTTATAGAGAAATACCAAACTATGGAGAGTACAAATATGAAGTTTTTAGAGTGAGAGTTTATGACATGAAATATCTAGGGGAAAAAAAGAAACTACACTGAAGCAGGAAGTTTGATGTTGTTGAAGTTCAATAAAGTACTACATTTATGTCGATCAAACACAACCTTTTGAACCGATAGTTCGGAAGAAAATTTTGTTAAAAACCTATGTTTTTAAAAATCACTGGGTTTGTGAAAAACATGATAAAAAGAATATATTAGTTTTCAGTCATACAAATATGGTAGAGGTTCTTATAAGAAGCTCTGACATTGTAACATTACTTATCAAACAAAAATGATCAGACTAATGTTTCAGACTGATAAACCAGATAATTTTTATTAGATAAATCATAGAAGAAGAATAAGACATAGTTCATCAGAAAGAGAATTTGAAAGATTCTATAAAGTTGTTATTTCTGAGTTTTTTCAGTTTCTACAAAATTCAAAAGATTTAAAAAGTGTCTAAAGAAATTAGTTTTCAATATCTAAGAAAATATAATGGTGGAGATCATATTTTTAATTGGTCATAGAGCTCCAGACACAGATCACCAAACACACTTTTTTGGATAGGCATGTGTGAGAACTTTAAAGTTATTTTATCAGATAGAAGTTGATTGGGGGAAGAGAGTTTCTAAAGACTTGTGAAGAAAGAAGTAGAATATTTAAAACTTTCTGAACAAAGAAAATACTTGAAATGTTAATGTTTCTACCAGAAAATCATTGTAGGAAACAAAATTCTTTATAAGTTTCAACAATATAGTCATCCATTTTCAGTTGTCTTGGAGCATCGGAGTGATAAATCCTTGTTTCAATTGTTTTATTTTTCAATTGTCTAAGAGAAAAATATGTGAGTATTTAAATTGGGTCAACAATACAAGAATGATGAACAAAGTTCAAGAATGAGATGTTCTGGACTACCAATTTCTAGATAGAGATTTTTTTATTGTTCTTATTTAAGTAAGCTTGATAATTCAAAAGTTATATAGAATTAATAACTATTTGATAAGACTCCATAAGAGTTGAGAATAATTGGGTAGAAATAAAGTGAAGTTCAAATTTTAGATAAATTTATATCTGTAAATTTGGGTGAGCGTGAAAATATTTTATTTTTCCACCTTTACTATTAGAGGAGCACTTATAAATAGAGGTGGAATGTACAGTGGTACTCATTACTGTTCAACCATGCATAAAAATTGATGTATTTTTTATTTGATTTGAAAACTGAGTTTCTAACTAACATTTTTTTTAGTTGAAGAAGAGTTTCAAAAAAGAGTAATTTTAATCATAAGATTAAAAAGAGGTAGGTTCAAATTACCAGATAGAGAGAATATATCTGAGTAAATGGGTCTGATTTTTTCAGAAGAATTTTGAGAAGCATAATTTTTATTATATAGGAATATCAAAATGTTTCTTTTAGCATGGATCAAGAAAATGTCCATCGGTCAGAGGCCATCTAACGTAGGCCATCAAACATAGGCAGATCGAACAAAGGCTAATCAGATATAGATTTTTGGATGGAACTTTATAGATCATAAAGTTTCAAAATTAATTTTATCTTTTCAGTTAAAATTTTGTATGAGGAAGTTGTAAACTAATGGGAGTTTTTATTATCATCCCTATCAGAATATAGACGATGTCTAATAGGATTTTATATAAGTTATATTAACTTCTTCATAATAATGGATTTCCATATATCTATGGGAGTGTATATGGAAATGATATAGGTTCTCACATTGAGGACGAACCTTGTAAATCATGTGTACCTTCTTTACTTTTCTATTTCTCTATGCACTTGATTTAATTAAATTAATAAGGAAGAAATTCTAATAATTTATTGGGGTTCAATTTTCTAAAGTTTAACTATAAAAATAAAACAATTGATTCACCCCCTCTTAGTTGTTCTATAATCCTTTTTAACTTCAATTGGTATCATAAGGAGGTTCCCCTATTGAATCCTTATCATAGATAATCTCTATTTTATTAATATTAGAGGAATTCCAACATTTTATGGAAAAATTTATCCTGGTGGGAAAAAATAGGATGATTCCATATATCATATCTCTTATCCTAAAGTTATTGATGCAACTAAATTTGGGTTTCCATCCATTTAGAAAGATTCCCAAATGACTTTTTTTTATAATAAAAATATTGAATCTGTTGGAAAATATACAAATTTTATTCTTATGCCTCTTTCATAAAATGTTTATATGAAGGTGATGGGTCTCAAAATAAAAAGGATGATGTGGGATAAGATCAAAAGCATTTTCAAAGAGAATACTAAAGTAAAGGAAGAAAACCTAAAAATATGGAATTATAAGTTTGAAGACAAAAGAATGAGAGATGAAGAAACTATTGTTGAGTAATTCAATAGGGTAAATAAAGTTTTTTTCAAGATCAATGTTTTTAGATATGTCTTGTAAGATTCTATGATTGTTAAGAAATTCATGAGAAACTTTATGGATAGGTTTGATTCTAAAATTTCTACTTTAGATGATCAAGATGAATTATCTCTTGATGAACTGTATAACTTTCTTTTTTCTTATGAAATGAGAAAATATCCCATGTTCAAAAAGAATATGAAAGATGAAATGGATTTTGAAGCTTTGAAAATGATAAAAATTCAAGATGTTGAAGATTTAGATCCTTATGATTCTGAAGATATTTAGGATGATGAGTAGAATGAAACAATAATGTCTCTTATGTCCAAGAACTATTGGATAGGAAGAGAAAAGTATTATTGATAACTTCCAATTAAATATTTCGAGTGTGGTGGAATTGATCATTTTTCTATAAATTGAACCAAAAAAGAAATTTGGTTAATTTGAAGATAATTCTGAAGAAAAACCTCAGTGGAAGAAGTTTGAAAAAACTTATAAGAAAGAAAATAACTAGTTTTGTGGACATAATAAGTTCACTATAAATAGAATAAGAATTCTAATTAAGAAATTAGAATTTGTCTTAGATGAGATTGATTCATCAGATGATGAAAGTTATGAAAGAATCAGAACCTTCTTTGAAAATGTTGAGAAAAGGAAAGATTCATCAAACAATGAAGAAGAAGGAGGTGACAGGGAGTATCATCTTAGATCAGAAATTTTTTCATGTATTGAGAAAAATATAACTCTCAATAAAGAAATTATAAGGATGATGAAATATAGTAGAAAAATTGTTTACGAAATAAAATATTTCGTTAAATAAGAAGAAGAATACATCTAGGTGATCTTAAGTTAAAAACTTAGAATTGATGAATAGGGAAGTACAATTTAAGACCTCAGTAGTAAGTCAAACTCTATGGAAGAATAATTTAACAAAACTCAATAAAAACTCTTTAAAGTTGAAAGTACATTATGAAAGTTGATTGAAAATTTCAATGGGGCTTCAGAAGTAAAAGATGAATCATCTAAATCTACAAACAAAACCTCACTCCAAGAATCAGGAGAAATATACACTCATTAAAACAAAAAAAATCATCTGATTTTTCTAACATTACAAGAGTAAAGATAATAGTTGGGAAATATTGGGTTGAAAATGGATGTGAAAAATATATCACATCATGTTGATAATTACAACCATAGGAAGGTTTCTACATGCCTAGAGGAAACTATAGTTGAAAACATTTATGAACCTCAACAATCTTATTATAAATATCATACTTCTATAAAAAACCGATATTTGATGGATTATTTTGGTTTTGTGGAATTTATGGGCTAAATCTTAAAAATATTGGTATAACATTTCTATTCAAGGAAAGAGGTTTGAATAGAGTGGAATAGATGGTGGAAGTAGAGTGAGTAACTTCCCTAATCGATATGAAGTAAGAAAAGAACAATCTCAAGATGTTAGAAACCTTCCAAAAAAAATATTTTGATTTTCTGGAGGATGTTTTTGTAAGGATTTACCAAGAGGGTCAATTTGATGAAAAATGTATGAAAATAATTTTTGGACAAGTTTTGTATGATAAAAAGGAAAATGAACCTAGAAATAAGAAATTTAGGGAAAGAGATTTTTTTATTGAGATAGATTTATAAAGTAGAAAAAGTAAAAAACCATGGATAATTGATAGTAGTTTTTAATCACACATGATTGGTGATTTGAAAATCTTGAAAGATTTTGAAAATCATGGTGGAGGATTTGTTACCATTGAGAATGATAGTTCCTTAAAAATCAAATGAATTGGAATGATTGAGATTGAAACAAAAAAGTCAAAATATAAGGAAGTTTTGTTTTTCAATGGTTAAAAACATAATATATTTAGTGTAATTCAACTTTGTGATGATGGTAAAAAAGTTATTTTCAAAAAATATTCTTGTATCATCAGAAGTGTGGAATATTGACAATTATTTACAAGAGGAGAAATAAAAAACAAAAATATTTTTTCAAATTGGAGAATTTAATAACTCAAGTTATTTAAGTGTTCATAATGAGAATAAGTTATGGAATCATAGACTAGGACACCTTGGGAAGAAAAGTATGAAAATAATTTTTAATGTTGATGTTGTACGAAATTTTATAACACTGAAAATAGAGAATATGATGTCTTTATAAGTTTTTAGAAAGTAAATATGATTAATTAAAATCATAAGATAGTTTATAATCAGTCTACCAAACCTCTTGAAAATATTCACTTCGATTTATGTGGTCCTATGAGACATTAATAAATAAAATTATATCTATAATTTATCGCTTTCATTGATTGTTTTACTCATATTACCAACAGAGTGTTTATAAAACACAATTCAGATCCTGTATAAATATTCAAATTCTTCAAAATACATATTGATAGATAAATGAGGGGTTTATATAAGGAATTTGAGAACATATAATGGTACGTAATTCACCTGAAATGATTTTGAATATTATATGAGAAATCATGGAATGAAACATCAGTATAGTTCTCCATACACCCAAAAAAATGGTGCAGCAAAAAAAATAGATGTTTGGTGGAAATGGGAAGAAGCATGTTAGAAGAATAAAAAATTTCAATGTTATACTGGAGAAAAGTTGTTAGTATTGTTGTACATGTACAAAACAGATGTTTTTAGGCCAAAATCCAACATGAATTCCTTGTAAATGTTGAATAACCAAATGCCTTCATTGAAACACTTTAATATTTTGGAATTCCATGTTTAATAAAGATAAAAAATTCCAATCTTGGAAAATTTTACGAGAAAACAGAAAAATAATTTTCATGGGATATTCACCCAATGTGATAAGTTAAAAATTTTGGAAAAAAATTTAAAAAATTTAGTGGATTCTTATGATGTGAAAGTTATTGAAAATATAAATTCCTCGACAATGATTATTAAAAATATTTCGGAATACAAACTAAATATTTCCAATGAAAGTGAAAGTGATTCAAAATAGAATTATTAATATTCAAAAGAATTGTGTGATATGGAAAGTAAAGCTAGAAGAGAAACTTTGAAATTTCCTACCTTATAGAGACATGTTTAAAATAATAATATTATTAGTAATCATAAATCTTCAGTTAAGATAAGATGAAGGTTGATATTATAAAATTAAACATCAATCAGGTCATAAAATGAACCATAATTTGTTTTAAAATAAATTTAACACAATGAATGGGTTGATGCAATGAATGAAGAGTTGGATCATCTTGAAAAAACAACACTTGGTAACCTGTTCTATGTCCATAAAATAAAAATGTTACTAGAACAAAAAAGTTCATTGATAGTTGATAATAATTGATGAAAAGTTTTTAAATTGAAGAAATACTTGTATGTTTTAAAACAAGCTCCATATTCTAGGTATTCCAAAAGTGATGGTGGTTTGAAAAAGTTAAATTTTTCTAAAGGAAAGGTTGAAAAAAACTTTTATTTGAAAGAAGTTGACTCCAAAACCCTAATTGTAACTATTTATATAGATGATATAATTTTTATTAAAGATGAAGAAAAAGTTTTTAAATAATTTTTTAAGGAAATGAAGAAGAATTTTGAAAGGTTGGTTTTGGGAGAATTAACTTTCTTCCAAGGTTTATATGGTTGACAAAAGGAAAAATACATTTTTTTATCTAAAGAAAAGTATATTAGGGAATTGTTAGAAAATTTTGGTGTGGCAGAATCCAAATAAGTTTCTACTTCGATTTCAGTTGGGATGAAGATGAGTAAATATGAAGCTAGAAAAAGTGTAAATTAGAAATAATTTTAAAAACTGATAGGAAGTTTTATTTATCTAAAATCTTCAAGACCTAATATTATTTATGTTGTAACCTTGTGTTCTAGAAATCAGAGTGATCTAAAATAATGTAAAATATTGGTAGGAAATATTATTCTAATATATGTTAAAAGAACAACTTCACACGGGCTATTATATAAAAGAAGTTTTGAAATAAACTTTCATGATTATACTGATGTTGATTGGGATAGAGATTCCAATGGAATAAAATCAACTTTAGGAGGAAATTGTTACTTGGGGTAATGTTGTGTGAGTTGGAATAGTAAGAAATAGAGTTTAGTAACTTTCAACACATAAGAATCAAAATATTTTTCAACTACATAGGCTTGTACTCAAATGTTGTGGATGAATTTTCTATTGGAATATTTGAAAGTTGAACTTTGAAAACCATTGAATATAATTTGTGACAATCAAATTGAAATCTGTCTTCCTTAAAATATTTTCCAACACTCAAGATCAGGGCATATTGATATTAAGTTTCACTACATAAAAGAGAAATTTTTTGATGGAGATGTTGTGCTGTAATACATTTCAATAAAATATAAAATATCTAATGTTTTCACAAAAGCTATGTCAAGGGATAGATTTAAAGAATTGGGGCTGGAACTTCATGTTTATACTCCATCAAAAGCTTCCTAAACATCTTAAATAAGTCCCCCATCATTATTCGTATTATGTTGACAAAGGGGTATAATTTTTACAAATTTATCCTACTATAGGAAAGGATTACTTTTCTTATTTAAATGAATCTAAATCTACCGTTTTCATAAAATAGGGGAGATAAAGAAAAGTGAGTGGAGAAGATAAAAGTAAGGGGGGTTTATCTTAATATGGCTAGAGAATTTTCTTTTCATTGAGGGATATAATTCCTTCAAAAAAATTACTTTATCCAGTAGTTTGGTGTTAAAAATCTCTCTTTTGATAAATGATATTTTTTATAAATGTTTAAAAATGAGTTGTGAAAAAGTTTGAGTGTTGAAAAATGATGAGTTGAAAAGGTTGTTAATAAGAGTTTTCAACAAATATAAAGGGGGAGATTGAAAATCCTTTATGATGTTTGTTTAAACAAAGTTTTTTTCTTTTGTTGAAAACTAAATTTTTGTAAAAGTATATTTTTTTAAATTTGGTGAAAGATGTGTTGATGTAAGTTTATAACATGTTTTCTGATAAGTTAATGAAAATCTAGATAAAGAAAATGTTTTTGAAAATTTGTTGATAAAATTATCCATTGGATGATCCAACAGATGATCCATCAGACACAGTCCATCAGATTGAGATTTTGATGGAAGGTTAGTAGTTTCTGGAAATCAGATTTATAAAATTTTCTATGTTTTTGATACTTGAAAAGAAGGGAATTTTTAGAACATTCCAAAATAATTCAAAATTTTGTTTTTTCATTTTCCTAAAAAATAATGAAGAAGTCACGATACATTTTTTGATGAGATAGAAGTAAAAAATTATAAATCTTAATGTTTATTCAATGTTGATATACTCCATATATAGATATTCATATTCACTTCTTTATTCAGTCTATCAGACATAGTAATACCAAATTGTAGAGAGTATAAAGATGAAAATTTCATACTGAGAGTTTCAGTAACAAAATATCTAAAAAACCTAAAATAAATTGAAATTTTGATGTTTTTGATGTTCAATGAAGTACTACATTAATTTTGATCAGGGAAAACACTACAGACAGGTAGTTTAGAACAAAATTTTGTTAGAAAATCAATGTTTGTGAAAATCATTGAGTTTGTGAAAAACTTGAGAAGAGGAAGATGATGATTTTCAGTCAGACTGTCAAGAATTGAATCTGGTCTCCATCAAAACCAGCACCAAACCCAGCCCATGGAAAGTCTCGAATGGCATTCCCTATCCCCATAGGCTGGAACAATTTCCCAGGTATCATAAATATTGGTCTAGGAATTATTTACCTGAGTACGGATACATAAAACAAAAAAAAATCAATAAACCGAATCTGAAAATTCATGCCAAACAAGCCTTAAATAAAATTCATAACTGAATATATGGGTCTAAACATGACACAAGAGGTAAAAATATACATAAAATTAGCATAAAAATATCCCAAGGAACTCCACACATTAAGTGGTTATCACCCATGATCCATCCCCACAACACTACACCGTGGAAGGAAATTAACAACCTGAACCACCACCACCCAAGGCGTTGCCTTTACCTATGTAAAACATGATCAAGTTTACTTACACCCAATGAGTTTAAGTAGGGTTTGATCCAAGGACCAATAGGATACCACCCAAATGATTCCATATAGTAATCATTAGAAGAAGGAATGAATTCATGTTTTTTTGGATAAACAAGAAATGCTGGCAATAAATTCTAAAGAATGAAACTTTTCAAGGTAAACAATTTTAAAATGGAAATTTTAATGAGTGAAAAATTTTAATTAAAACATGTAATATACTAATTTTTTTTCATCTATTCACACCCTAAGTCAATGATAGATACAAAAAATCCAAAGAGCATTAATCTTGGGAACACCCCTAGGAACTAGTTAGTTTTAGTCCCCATGTACCTCGTATCTCATTATAAAGTAACCATAGTAGTGTCTGTTCTAATGAACGAGCCACTATTAGGAAACATACCCATAACCTATTGGTCCCTAATCATCATCAATATAGTTTTTTTAGTATTTTCAATGTCCATCTTTCTAAGTGAAATATGGATAAAACCGCTTCGGATCACTAGCATACTAGCACACATCCGCCCACCTAGATACTCAGGTTTCCCCCTTGTTCTCCAACAATTTCCACATGTTTCCAAAAGAAATTTGCACATAAAACCCTATTTCTGGTAATAAACACTCAAAAAAGTAGCTAGACATTCTTTTCACTGTTTACACAACTCAATAAACAATGAAATGTTTTCATAAAACAACTTCATGTTATACCACCAAAATTTGCACATGAAATATATTTAGAATCACTCTTTGAAAACCAATTTCACACCTATATTACCCCAGAATAGAATTTCAGAACTAAATTTTTTTTAATAAAACCTTTATATGTATTATAAAACAACCCTAATTGGTATAACATTAAAAGGACATGTTAAAATCCTATTTTCACACAAAATTGCCACTTAAAAATCAACTACTTGAAAAATGTCACCCAAACCATTTTTTTAAGCAAGAAAAATGAAAGTGTATTATGATAAAAATAAAAATAAATCAATTTTAACTCATATAGTTGTTCTTAAACATAGAACCACCAACCAAAAATGTCAAAACCCTCAAATCCTTGTGTGAAAGTTCACCTGTGCCACCACCGCACAACATTGAAGTTCAATCAAACATAAAACCACAAGATTAGACCAAGAAACACAAGATAAAACCCTAGGTTTAAAGCCCTACTTTATGTACATTAGGAACATCAAGAAAAATGGAATAAAAACTAAGAAAATAGGAGAAACCCTAAGCAAATGGTAGAATCTCTAAGCAAATGGGAGGAGGAAGGATGATAACCCACTTACTTTAGAGATCTTGAAGAAATCACCCCAAATTCGCCAAAGGTTGAATCTCCAAGTACCAAAAACTAATAGGTAGGATTTAATTAGGGTGAGGAGGTCATGTGGGGACTGAAACTAGGGAAAAAGCGTTAAAATTTAATGATTTATGGATGCAACAAATTACCTTATCAAATCTGGATTATTTGAGAAACCCTGAGAAACTTCGCTCTAATCTGTGATGAAAATGAGCTTCAAAGAGGAAGAAATGAACATTGGGGTGTGCCTAGGGATGTTTTCTTTGAGTCTAAGGTGAAATAATTGAAATAAAATTTAATAAATTAATGATATACTAAAGAAATAATTTTTTTAAGGCAAGAAATGGACTCACGGGTTGGCCCAAAGCCTAACTAAATCACCAAAATTCCAAATGATAATGATTTACTAAGGAGTCCAAATAGGCTTGTTGGTTTTAATAGGTAAGTTTAGTCCAGTTATAAAGTTTAATGGATGAAAAATATTGAAAAATAATGAGTTATAAAAGAAACAAAACTTGTTTTTAAATCTAGAAATAGGCTCACAGTTGGGTCCAAATCATAAAAACCCACAATTTCTTCCAAAAATGCATGGGAGACCCCCGCAACAAAGAAAGAATATAAATTACATGAAAAATAACTTTAAAATAATTCATGGATTTGACACATACTAATATAGTAGAGGTTATTATAAAAATCATTGATGTTATAACATTACTTATTGAACAAACAAGATCAGACTGATGTAGCAGACTGACAGACTGATTGATGGCTATCAGATGAAGCAAAGAAGAAGAAATAGACATTGTTCATTGAATATATAATTTGAAGGAATATCTAAAGTTGTCATTATTGAGTTTTTAAGGTTTATTTAAAATGTTTATGAAGTGAAAAGTTTCTAAAGAAATCAGTTGTGAATATCTGAGAAAACATAAAGGGGGAGATCATCTTTGTAATCAGACATAGAGCTCCGAACACGGATCATTGGACATAATTTTTCAGACATACATGCGGGAGAAGTTTGAAATTATTTCATCAGGCATAAGTTGATAAGATGAAGAGATTTTCTAAATACTTGTGAAGAAAGTAGTAAAAGAGTTCAAATTTTCCAGATAAATAAAATGATAGAAAGGTATAAGTTGCTACTGAAAAATTGTTTTAGGCAACTAAAGTCTTTAGAAGTTCCAACAATATAGTCAACCATTTTCAATTATCTTGGATAATTGGGGTGAGAAATATTTGTTTCGCTTGTTTTATTTTTCAATGGGTCAAGTGAAAAATATGTGAGTTATATAAATTTGGTCAAGATAACTAGAACGATGAATAGGGTTCCAGATTGAGATGTTTCAGACTATCAATTTTAGGACAGTGCTTTTTGAAAAGTTCTTATTTAAGTAAGGTTGAGATTCAAAATTTATATAGAATTCAGGATGATTCAATAAGACTCCAGAATAGTTGATAATAATTGAGAAGCAGTCAAATGATGTTCAATTTTTTTAAAAAATTCGGATATGTGAATTTGGGTGAGTGGTAAAATATTTCACTTTCCCACCTTTACTATTCTTTGAGCACCTATAAATAAAGGTGGAAAGTATAGAGGTACTAGTTACTATTAAACAGCGCATAAAATTTGATATGTTTTTTATTTGGTGTCATAACTAAGTGTCCAACCAAAATTATATATAGTTGAAGAATAATTTACATACATATTATTCTGAAGAGAAGATCCGATGGAGACAAGTTCACATTACTGGACAAAGAGAATTGGTCTGAGTTTTTTACAAGAAGTTTGAGACGCAAGATTTTTGTTATACAGGAATATCATAGGGCTTGGTTGAGTACATATTGAGAAAAGATCCATTGGTATGAGTCTATGAGACATAGTCCATCGAACACAGGCAGATCGGACAGAGGCTGATCAGACACAGATTTCTGGATGGACCTTTGTTAAGGAGAAAGTTTCAAAGTTACTTTTATTTTTGTGGCTCAAAATTTGTAAGAATTTTTTTTAAACTAATGGGAGTCAATATAGTCATTACTTTGGGGATATAGAAGGTTTCAAATAGGAGTTTACACAAGTTGTATTCACTTCTTTATAAGAGTTAATGTCCTTAGATCTACAGTAGTTGCTATGATGAGGATGTAGGTTCTCACCCTGAGTTCGAACCTTAAAAATTGTGTGTGACTTGTTTACTTTTCTATTTCTATATGCACTTGAGTTTACTAAAATTTGTAAGGAAGAAACTATTTCTCTTCGGAGACACCCGATAAAATTGAAATGATAAGGAAGAAACCCTAACAAGTTATAGGGGTTAAGATTTCTAATGTTGAAATTTGTGAATAGACAACAACTGATTCATCCCCCCCCCTTCTCAGTTGTTCTATGATCCTTTGGAACTTTAATTATTAACAAAATCAAAATGAATATATTTAATGATATTGAATACATATTAATTATATAAATTACAACCATATTAAAAACATTAAATTTTTATAAATAAGTATATATAAATAAATATTAAAAATTGATAAAATTACAAAAATATTAAACAAATAAAAATTAAAAATGAATAAATTACTAAAATATTAAAAAAAATTAAGATTATTAATGGATAAATGATATTAATAATGAATATATTTAAAAAATATATATTAAAAAGTAATAAATAGTATATGTTTCTGTGAAATTAACGTAACAAAAGTTTGATATATGTAAATTAATATTGTATTAAAAACAAATTAAATGTTAATAAATAAATATTAAAACAATAAAGTTAAAAAAATATTAAACAAATAAAAATAAAAATTTAATAAATTTAATATATATATATATATATATCAATTAAAATGAAATAAACAAATTAAAAAAATATTAAATTAATATATATTTAAAATCTATAAATTATAAAAAATAAATAAACAATTATATTATTAATGAATAAATAATATTAAATAAATTCATTTTAAAATGGTTGAAATTTAATTAAAATATGGATAGATTGAAAAAATATTTAAAAAATGAATTAGAGATTAATTATATAATTTTTTTAAAAAATAAAAATGAATATATGTTTAAATGAAAATAAATATATAGTAATTATTAAAATTACAAATGTATTAAAAACATTAAATATTAATCAATAAAAATAAATAAATATTAAAAAGGAATAAAATTTAAAAAAAATATTATACAAATAAAAAAATGAATAAATTACAAAAAAATGTAATTTTTATTAATTAAATAATTATTAATAAAAATGAATAAATTTAATATATATATATATATTATGAGTAGAAATAAATAGTATATATTAAATATAAATATAGAAAATGAATAAAATGTAATAATTAAAAACATATAAATATTAGGTGATTGGGGGTACAATTACATCAAACACATGCACACCTCACAAACAGACTAGAAGGGTAGGTCATAGCCCCCACCCCAAGGGTATTTCCCTCCTGTTAATCCTTTATTTATTAATTTATATGGATAACCCAGATGCCCAGTGGGCATGAAGCCCATATGACCCACATACCCATTTTTTTGTCGAGCCCGTCAACCTGGTTTGTCATTGCCGGTATCAGCCAGCCAACAACCCCAGGCCTGATCCTTATCGTCAGTCCCTCCGAGTAGGTGTTCCCTTGCATCCGCCCACACACCATGTGGGGCCTTTATTAGAGTCAGTGCCTCCTAGCTTGTTTGTCATCACTGTCACCATACAGTCAGTCAGGCTCACCGACGACACTCTGTCACCACTGGCTGTCACCCACCCACACCAGCCTTTTGACCTGTCCATCCTGCCCGTACGTAGCATCCTTTGTCAATGACATTAAAAACATATTTTATTAAATATTAAATGTTGATAAATCAAAACATAAAACAATAATATTACAGTTATTATTATTTGTATATGTTTGTCTCAATAAAATTGAATTAATTTTGTATATGTATATGTGTGAATTTATTGTATGACATATTAAATGAAACATATTTAGTCAATTTTTTAATTAATAATTAAATATTTATTATTTTATATATATGTAAAATTGATAAAAATAAAATTGATAAGACAAAATGTCTTAATTCATAAATAATTTTAATTAATATTAAGTATTTTTAATTAATTTTACAAAATATTTTTCAATAAATATACGACATTTAAATTTATATGATTTATAATACATATTTCTTATTATATAAGTAATATTTATTAAAAATATATATATATATATATATTATTTTATATAAAATATTTAACTAAATATCTTATATATCAAGTGTAAATGTATATCTAGTAATATATAAATCATATTTAATAAAATTTGTTACATTTTTATCAATATAAATATATATATTTATTAATATATGATTTTTAAAGTAGTAATTTGTTTACAGGAATATACACTTTATCAGTGCTAAATAAAATCACTGATAAAGAGGACTTTATGAGCGCATAAAAACACTAAGGGTGGTCTTTATCATCACTTAATAAAAGAACTGATAAAAGTTACTCTTTATCGGCACTTTTATCTAACACTGATAAAGGATATCACTGTATATTTTGCATTTTGTAGTAGTGATATCACCAAAAACTGTTATCATTATCATTTAATTTCATAATTATAAATTATAGAATTTTCTCATGGGGCGTAGCCTAGTGGTTGTGTCCCTATAGTGGTGTTTTGGAGGTCTTGGATTCGAGCCTCCTCATGCCCATTTCCTTTAGATTTTTTTTGTTTCTCTCCCTCCCCACACCAATGTACTATAAAATTTATAATTTATTGGTCTTCAAAAAAATATATAGAATTGACACAAAATGATCACCATCATCCCACAATTGTGAGTAGAATCATATTGCGCACAATCTTGTCTAAGATATGAAGACATCTTATTATGATATGTTATAAATATATATTTTGAATATATATTATAAATAAATTATATGTGTTTTTTGAAGCATAACTTTTCCATTGGATGATGATTCTCATGGACTATATTCCCATGGATAGAATTTCTCATGATCCTTAAATCTCAACCTATATCACATGTCATTGATTATATTCATTGGATCTTTGTAATATAATAAATATTATTTTACATTATTGATCATATGTACTTGTAGCCTATATATATGTTGACCTAATAATAATTCTCCGATTCTAGAAAAAAACCACTTGGTAAAGTTAGATCCTATGTTCTATCATCTAAAGCAGAAACTCTTCCTCAATTACCAATAAGAACATCTAATTCACCCTTTTTCAATTCTCTCATATCTATGAGTTTGCATTTGTTAACAAAAATTAATGTGCAATGTAGTCCTGTTATCTAATACCCATGAGCCATATTTAGTGAATTAGCCACTATAACATTGAAATTCAGATGCTCAGAATGCTTCTCTTCGGGAACACTTCTCAAACTTATATACCAATTTATATCTGTATTATGGTTCATACCAATTAGGGATCCCAAAATGATTATCATATAGTAAGTCATAATCTATAGAAAATAAATGTTTATGGGTGAATATCACGTTTTATATATTTTCATCATGGTCTTTTAATGAAAATTCACCCGCTAAAAATAATGACCTCGTACATTATATCTATTTTGTGATCCAAGATCCATATTTCACTATGTTATGAGTCACATTAGAATCTCTCTTATACTCCAGATATTTAGGTAGGAAAACTTTCTGATCATAACACTTGTGATTCTTGGATTATTGGGAAAATAAACTCTTTGTCAAAATCCATCATACGGATTCAATCAAATTCATTCCCCCATAACCTAATCCAATATTAGGCTCTCACGTCTTGTTTAACCCAAAGTAAACACCAAGAACAGACTTCTAATCCAATTAGGATCACCCATTACTTTCTTATCTTGTATAATATAATCCATTATTACCCAAATTTAGCATGACCTACCTCATTGGATGATTGAGGTCTTGACAAATTCCTCTTTGGAAGGAATCTCACACTCAGTATTTTAAGGGTTTTCTTAAAATTCTTACCAAATTATTATATATCTCATGCATATTAAGACCACTGCATCTCATGAAATCTTTATTATCTCATGTTTTTATTCCTTCTTTTTATGCATGCTTCTAACGATGTAGTTTTTTAATCCATATTTTATCCAGCAAATTAATGTGTTCATGTCGTATTAATGTGAAGTAATTTACACAACTGATAAGTTTCTTTTACTCCTTAAAAATTAGAAGCCATAAATATCCATACTTATCTAAATGCATCTCATGTAAAATGCACATGAACTATTCAGGTAAATAAATAGAGTTATTCGATATTGATAATATCTACATAAAACCTAATATGTAAAATCTATATTCAGCAACTATGTAAAAGCTATATTCAGACCCGAAGTCCCTCTCCCTAGCAAGACATTAATCAATAGATAATTCAAATCATGATATCTCTAAAACCTAATATGTAAAAGCTATATTCAGCAACTATGTTCAATCTTGTAACTCTACAAATAACCCATGTCAAGGTAGATGAAATTTAAATCTTATGATATTGCACTTAGCATGTAATGTGGGTATCTATCTCTTGAAAGAAATTTATCATATAAATTTAATCATACACATTATTCATATTCTATAAAAAATTTATAAACATGAATAATATAAAGAAATAAATGAATAAATAAACACTTTATTTATCTTTCAAAAACATGAGAAACAAATATGAGTTTTTTATATTTTATTTAGGCATGAAAAAACTTATTTTTAACTGTCTAATACTTATAATTTGTAAAAAATAAATAATTGAAGAAAATTTATCAAAATATAATTTTTTTGAATATTTTATGAATGTAATATTTTATGACAGATACTAGAGAGAGGAATAACCATGTTTCAATCGTATTCTATGATATATCTAAATCATATGCTACAATACATAACACAGAATAAGACTAGCAATATCATACTCAACGAATGTTGTATTTGTGCTATGACCCTCTGTTTTTTTTAGAAACCATGGTTTTTATTATTTTTTATTATATCTCATATCATAACCTATGATATATAAAAAACCTCAGGTTTTTGATATATCATAATTTAAAATATCTTCTACTTGTATGGTGTGACTAAACAAAACAAAAAAAATCATTCATATCGTATTAAATGATATTGACATAAAGCATTATGACATGAAATTATTCAAAAAAACAATATATTTACGCATTTAATATTTGAATAACAAGGATTTTATGTCACTAATGGGTTTTAAGGGATCATTACATGTTCTTTGATAGTGTAAAAACACAAGACACAAGATCAATTTATCTTCAAGGAATCAAATTTTAAAGGTTTTATGAAGAATTGGGTGTACCTAAAATGTAGTAGTGGGGCCCTCCATCTCCTTCTTCGATGAAGTATAATTGATGAAGTTCGCTACTGTAGTATAGAAGGATTCCTTCCTCCAAGGTATTGTATCACACAAAGGATCCTTGAACGCTTCCTGGGGATTCTCATACACCGAAGGGGTGCTAGCACCTTCATTGATGGATAAATGATGTTATAGGAGGAAAAGAGAGATTAGAGACCCTTTTCATGGAATATGGTTACCCAACAGGAGGTGTCTCATCCCTTAATATAGTTATCATTATCCTCTTTGTAAGAACTCGGATCTTCGTTTCAGGTATGGGTTTTTCTTTTATTGTGTTTTTGTGTAAATGATGAGAATATGGAAATTTAAGGAGTACACACCGTGTACTTTGAAAGTACATGCCATATACCAGGTTGCTTCAGGTGACTATGTATTGACCATGTAATGCCCGAGTACATGGTGGTGTGGGGTGACCTGAAGACCACCTAAATCAGAGGCTAGTTAAGGCATGCACACTATATGTACATTAAAATAAAATTCTGTATACTTTTCTTTTTAATTGTTAAATTGGATCGAGGTCGTTTCTCGTTCGCAAAAAGATATTCTTCTAGGTATGTCTCATCCAGGAATGAACAACACTATCGATTCTTCTCCGAGCCCCCAACTTGTCATCTGTTCTCTGAATCAACTGTCGTTGATTGTATTGGAATCACCACGGTAAGCTCTTTCTTCTTATAGAACCTCATTTCTTATTTTCTCATCTTTCATGAGATATTCTTGGTTGAACGTTTTAGACATTTTTTTTAGATCTACGACATTCTAGGTTGAATCAAAGGTTGTGATTCAACTATAACAATCGTACAACATCGAGGTATGTGGATTGTGCCTTTCCATAGTTAGTCGTTGAATTTTATGTGCAAAAGTGCCAATACCCAAAAATGATGTATTGCGTGTTTAAGGATTTTATCCCTGTTAATGCCTGTTATGCCTTGTGTTCCTGAGTAGAGGTTGTTTGATTGTAAATTGGGTTATTTTCCATTCTATGGATGTGTTTTCCTTTCTTGTTTTGATATCGACCGTGTGGTCTAGTTTTTCCTATTAGGATACTTACCTTCCATGCCTAGTGTTGTTAGGATGGATTGATTTTATCCGATGTTGTGATATGCATTGTAGCTATTTAGCCAAGTAGTACTTTTATGTTTACTTTTTATACTAAACATCTTTTATGCATGATTGCTTTACACAGGGTTGTGGGAACCTATTGTATGAGACCATAGGGGGAATTGACGTTGAAGGCTTCCTCATAGTGTCTATTATATTTATCACACTGTGAGACCATATGTGGGATTGACGTTGAGTGCTCCCTCAGAAGTTCTATAGTTACCGTTACAAGACCATAGAGTGAATTTACGTTGAGTGCTTCCTTAGAGTGTCTGTAGTTTATTGTTAAAAGACTATAGAGTGAATTGACGGTGAGTTCTTCCTCGAAGAGTCTTTGTTTACTTGAGGCCATGTGACCAACCGGGTATGGGGAACCTCTGGATGGCACCTAGAACTGGGATGTTACAAAGTGGTATCATAGGAATTATTTCTTTTTGACTTACTATTTGGAACTTATAGCTAGGGATAGAAAGGAATAGGTACTTGGTAATAAGTTTTTCCTAGGAGTAGTTAACCAGTGTATAAGGAAAAGACAATTTACCTTGTATATTGAAATTTTTTTCATTTTGTAATTATTACAGTTGATTTTATTTCACTATTGGGTGGTTTACAAGTTTTGTGCTTTTATTCCTGATATTATTGAGGTTTCTGTTGCAACCTGATGAGATGAGGGTATGTCATCTCATGAATCATATAGGCACTTGCTAGATATCCTATGTCATTAATTCTTGTTATGCCATTTAGGGTGAATTATTGATTTCATGTTGTTGTGATAGATGTTGTTATATATATGAATGTTTTTGTGATAGATGCCTTGATAGGATACCTGTTCTTTGATAGTGTACTGCAAATGTTCAAAGTTCACTTGAATGAATGGAAAACTTTGGTCCCTGAGGTGTTATAGGCCCTCATGGACCAGAATTTGGTGGATCATTGCACTGTAATGTTTTTATATGACATGTAGAAGATGTTGAGCATTGATTCGTGGGGAGTATGGCCCCTCACAGATCAGAATTCAGAACTTTAATGTTCATTTCATTGTTTTCTGGGTTTTAGAGTAGTTTCTGAGGCTTACTATCTAGAAAAACCCAGAATACACAATGTGTAATAATAAATACGCTCCATATAGCCTTATGTTCAGGAAGGAACTATTTTTTAGGTACATTCCATGTACTGCATGTACACACCGTGTAGTTTCTAACCGTTTCACTAGCTATGTGGTAAAATACATGGGGTTGGGAAATCTTTGGTGGAACACATCATGTACAAGACATAGACGTCGTGTGTATAAACCATGTGTTTAGTCATGTGACCAACAAAACATGTGGATTGTGGGTAGATAATACACGTCATTTCTGGAGTAAATATGCCGTGTAGATTCAGCCATGTAACTAGTCGTGTGACTAACAACATGGGTCAGTGAATTTATTTCTAGTACATGCCGTGTCTAGAACAAACATGCCGTGTAGCCTTATTTTATGAGAATCGTGTGGTTTAGTCATGTTGAAGAACTCAAGTAGGGGAAGAGGATTCAAGTACATGCCATGTGTTAAGACAACACATCGTGTGTATGGGGTGTTACATGACTAGGGTTGGCAAGAGTACACGCCCATGTTAAGGCTAAAAGGAACACGCCTTGTAAAAAACAAACATGTCATGTATCCATGTTTTGAATAACTTGAATGATTTCTTTCTCTTATTCACTTCCTGAATTTTTATGTTTAAGTCCTTGATAATCTTGAGCTAAGGTGTGTGTTTGACCTTGAAAAGTCATGACACCGAGACGTCCTCCGGTTGTACACTAGTTATAGGGCAGTGACCAGACAACGGACATGGTAGATCGGAGATTACCAACAGAACCACCCATCATGCATGTCTTGGAACCAACCATCATTCCGGATATAGGTGTCGATGCATAGTTCTTAGAGGGCTTCATAATGTTTATGCAGACCTTACAGGGAGTACTGCATCCCGTGTCGTCTTTGGCGGAGTTGATACAGGTCTTTCTGCAGCAGCATCCTCCCATATTCTCAAAGGATGGAGGACCTCAGGCTGCTGATTCATGGTTAGAAGCCATGCTATCTATCTCTGAGCATCTGGAGACACCTCCTGAGAGGATGGTGAAACTCTCTACTTATATATTACGAGATTCCTCAAAGAGAAGTTGGGATGTGATCTCGTAGGCTGGACACAAGCAGGGTATGGCTTGGAATGAGTTTCAGTGTACCTTCTATGATTACTTCTACACAAAGACTTTGAGGGATGATCAAGCCCTAGAGTTCATGCATCTAGAGAAGGGTACTCTCTAAGTCATAGAGTATTCTTCTCAGTTCACTGAGCTGTAGTGCTTCACACCCATTCCAGGAGGATATGAGTTATTCCTGGAGAAGAAGTGTGAGAATGGTCTCAGGCACGACATCTGATCTCAGGTGAACAACTTCATGTTGACTTCCATATTTTCTATAGTTAACCAGGCATTGACCATAGAGTGAAACCTAAGGGATTATGGAGTTGTGGGCCAGGGCAGTTCGACATCCTGAGTTAGTGCTTCTCCAGCTAATAGTAGGAAGTGCCAAAAGGAGTCTACACGTAGAGATTCGAGTAGGAAATATACACCTTTAGGTAGCTAGGTGGTATGCTACCAATATAGGAAGGGCAGGAATATGAGACCAATTTTCCCCAGAGACCAAGTGGAGTTCTGATCTTGTGGAAAGATGGTCTATCTTCAACACTTCCGTCATTTTTTATCACTAGCAGCTGGGGATATGGGTTCTTCTATGAATCCATATTAAAGAGTAGCACTACCAGTTTCTCATTAGTCAGGGAATTAGAGTTCTTATGGATGTTTAGGCCGAGGTGGAGGTTGCGGCCATGGTAGCCAGTCAGCAGGCTATCAGTGACAATAAGGGTGGATCAACTCAAGGTGGACAGGCAAGGTCACAGGGCCATGGTATAGGCCAGACATTTCCAGTGGAGTAGTCCCAATAGGAGCAGAATCCCAGACCCCCTATGGTTCGAGGTATGATCCTAGTTGCCTCAGTATTTGCTTTTTCACTTTTTGACACAGGGGCTCCCCATAGTTTCATATCAGTTTCTGTTGTGAAGAGCCTTGAGCTCTGTATCTTCTCTTTTACTGATGTCTTGACACTGGACACTCTGTTGGGGACAAGAACGGCCAGTATACATTAGTGCAAGGAGTGCCCTCTTGAGGTTGGTGGGTGTCACTTCTCATGGGACCTTTATGTATTAGAAATGATGGTCTGTGACATCATTCTAGGGATAGACTGGTTAGTTCCCTTCTAGGAAGCTGTCAACTATTATCGCTATAGGGTAAGATTCACATCACTAGAGGGTGGTTTGTTTTTACAAAGAGAGAATGGGATGTCTAGGTGAGCAAAGCAGGACCCGAGTATCATGGGTTTAGAGGAGTTACAACCCAAATTTCTAGTCTATAGATGGATGAACATAGGATATCACAGTTGGAATTACTACAGTGGTGGATCATTTCAGGGCTGTCTTTCTGGAGTAATTTTCTGGTTTTCCTCTGGAGTGAGAGGTATATTTCTCTATTGAGCTCATTCTAAGAGCATCACTGGTGTGCATTCCTCCTTATAGAATGGCTACACCAGAGTAATAGGAGATCAAGAAGCAGTGGGAGGATTTACAGGCAAAGGGTTTCATTTGACCCAATACTTATCCTTAGGGTTTTCCTTTAATGTTTGTGAAGAAGGAGGACGATACCCACATAATTTTTGTGGATTATCGGAAGCTGAATTAGTTTACGGTAAAGAATCGATATCCCTTATCGAGGATTGATGATATCTTTGATCAGCTTCATGGAACCCAGGTGTTCATAAAGATTGAATTTTGATCGGATTATCATCATTTTCACGTTATACCATCATATATACCTCTTACAACCTTTAAGAGAAGGTATGGTCTATATGAGTGCATGGTTATGTCATTCGGTCTCACGAACTCACCTACAGTTTTCATGGAACTGATGAATCGAGTGTTCTATCCATACTTTTATTCTTTTACAGTAGCCTTCGTGGATGATATCTTGGTGTACTCTCACACTCAACATGACCGTGCCACACATATTGAGATCAATTTAAGTACACTAAGAGAGAATCATTTATATGCTAAGCTCTCAAAATTACACTTTTGGATGGACCAAATTCACTTCTTGGGTCATGTTATCACAGATACAAGAGTGTCAGTAGACCTAGAGAAAGTGAGATCAGTAGTTTCCCGAGAGCATCTAAAGAACTAATTTAAGGTATAAAGTTTTATAGGGCTGGTTGGATACTAAAGACGTTTCATATAAGACTGTGTATGCTTAGTAGTGCCACTAACAGGCCTGACTAAGAAGGGTCCGATGTTTTTCTGGACAAATTCTTGTGAGTCAGCCTTCTAGGAGATGAAAGAGAGGTTAACTTCAACACCGATACTAGTTTTTTTAGAGTCAGGAAAGAGCTATACAATTTACTATGATGCATCAGGTATCGATCTGGGATAAGTGCTTATATAGGGGTAAGGATTCATTGTGTATGGGTCTGAGTAGTTGAGGAAACATGAGAGGAATTACCTGACACATGATCTTGAGTTGGTTGTAGTTGTTCATGCTCTGTGTTGTTGGATACATTATCTTATGGGAGAGCATTTTGTGGTTTTCACCATTAAAAAAAAGTCTAAAGTATATCTTCACTTAGCAAGATATGAATTTTAGACAGCGGAAATGGGTTGAGTACCTTCGGTCCTTTGATTTTGAACATACCTACACTCCTGGGAAAGGTAATATAGTGGATGATGCGTTGAGTAGGAGGACTTAGATATAGGCAGTTCAAGAGACTAATAGTGAGTGGCAGCTTATGACTCTATTCTCTGAGATGCTTTTGGAGGTTCATGACAGACATGAGAAGATGTTCCTTTCTTCTGTAGTTGTTACCTCTACTCTACTTGATCGAGTGAAAATGAGGCAACTATCATATTATGAAGGCCTAGTCCTATGAGAGAGTGTGTCAAGAGAGGATCCTATTCCTGGATAAACTGTAGGTGGGGATGAGATCTTTCATTTTCATGGGTTTGTGTGGGTGCTAGTAGACATACATGAAGAGTTTATGCAAGACTTTCATTCCTCAGTTTGGACAGTTCATCCTGGAGTCACCAAGATGTATCGAGATCTGCACCGTCAGTATTGGTGGCCTGGTATGAAGAGAGATGTTTTTGGGTTCGTCATGAGGTGTTCCACCTATCAGCATGTGAAGGCGGAGCATTAGCGACCCGTAGGGAATTTCCAGTAGTTACTCATTCTCAAGTGAAAGTGGAATAACGTTGCAATGGACTTTTTGAGAGGCTTACTGAGGTCGCCTCAAGGTAATGATGCATTTTGGGTTGTCATTGACAGACTTGCGAAGGTTACTCACTTTTTGTCGGTCAAGGAGACCTGCAGTGTTGATGAGTTGAGAAGGTTTTATATCTGATAGATTATTCATTTATGTGGAGTTCTACCCTCCATTGTTTCAAATAGGGATGTATGCTTTACTTCTCAGGTCTGGTAGGGACTATAGGGAGTTTTGGGTACATAGGTACTTCTGAGTACAACTTACCATCACCAGATAGATGGCCAGTCTGAGCATATGATTTAGGTGTTGGAGGACATGCTTCAATCATGTGTCCTAGATTTTAGAGGTTCTTGGTAGAGGCACATACCTCTTGTGGAATTTTCCTACAATAATAGTTTTCAAGAAACTATTTAGTTGTCACCTTATGAGGCTTTGTATGGTTGGCTATGCCAATCACCCTTATGTTGGCTGGTGGTAGGAGAAGTAGCTATGTTGGGACCTCGTCTTGTCCAAGAAACCATGTAGTAGATAGAGTTGATTCGGAAAAGGATGGATACTATACAGTCATGACATAAGTCTTATACTTATTGATAGAGATGACTTATGGGGTTCGAGGTCAGAGATCAAGTTTTTCTATGTGTCACACCGAGTTTGGGACACAAGAGGATTATGAGATAGGGTAAGCTTTCTCTGAGATATGTTGGACCGTTTGAGGTTTTGGAGAAAGTTGGGCCGATTTTCTATCGTTTTTAGTTACCTCAGAGGTACCGGGATATGCACGACTTCTTCCACGTTTCACAGCTAAGACGTTACTTATCAGACCTATCTCATGTCTTTCAACCCTAACAGGTTGAGCTAGAGGTGGACTCATCATTCAAGGAGCATATTATCTTGATTGTTGATCATAGTGCGAAGGTTCTGTGTGGTCGGTCTATTCCTTTGTTATGAGTACTATGGAAACATGGGAGAGTACATGACAAGACTTGGGAGAGGGAGGCCGATGTACGATCGCAGGGGCCAGAGTTGTTTGAGGATTCTTCTTCTACGTCGCCTTGCTTGGGAAATTTGGGGATGAATTTCTTTAAAGGGGGAAGTTTGTAAGAACCAAGATCTTTGTTTCAGGTATGGGTTTTAATTTTATGATGTTTTTAGGAAAAGAGGGGAATCTGTAAACTTAATGAGTACACATCTTGTACTTTTAAATTACATGTCGTGTACCCGGTTGTTGCGGGTGACCGTGTAACGGCCGAGTACATGGTTGTGTGGGGTGACCTGGAGACCGCCTAAAGCGGAGGCCGGTTAAGGCATGTACACACCATGTACATTAAAAGAATAAGTTGTGTACTTTTATTTTTAATTATTAAATTGGACCGGGTTGCATCTCATTCACAAAAAGATCTTCTTCTTTATCTGTCTCATCCAGGAGCGAATGAGACCACCAATTCTTCTCTGATTCCCCGACTCGCCATCCATTCTTCAAATCAACCGCCATCGATTGTGCTGGAATCACTACGGTAAGCTATTCTTTCTTCTAGAACCTCCTTTTGTATTTTCTTCTCTTTCATGAGATATTATTGGTTGAACATTTTAGAAATTTTTGTATATCTACATCATTCTTGGTCGAATCAGAGGCTGGGATTAAACTATATCGATCGTACAACGCCGAGTTAGGTGGTTTGTGCCTTTCCATAGTTAGTGTTTGAATTTTATGTTCAAAAGTGCCTAATAACCTAGAACGAGGTATTGAGTATTTAGGCATTTTATCCCTGTTAATTCTTTTTATGCCTTGTGTGCCTGAGTAGAGGTTGTTTGATTGTGAATAGAGTTATTTTCTATGTTATGGATGTGTTTCTCATGCCTGTTTTGATATTGACTGTGTGGTCTAGTTTTTCCTATTTGGATACTTTCTTTCCATGCATAGTGTTGTTAGGATGGAGTGATTTTCTCTGATTTTGTGATATGCTTTGTAGCTGTTTATCCAAGTAGTACTTTTAGGTTTAATTTGGCTGTTTAACATCATTTGTGAAAGATTTCTTTACACATGGTTGTGGGAACATGGTGTAGTGAGAACATAGGGGGGATTGACATTGAGGGCTTCCCTAGAGTGACTGTTATATTTATCACACTGCAAGACCATAGGGGGGATTGACGTTGAGTGCTCCCTCAGAATGTCTATAGTTATCGTTACGAGACCACATGGGGAATTGACATTGAGTACTTCCTCAGATTTTCTATATTTTATCGTTAAAAGACTATAAGGGTAATTTATGGTGAGTGCTTCCTTAGAGAGTCTTTCTTTGCTTGAGGCCATGTGACCAACCGGGTACAGGGTACCTCTGAAAAACACTCGAAACCGGGACGTTACACTCTTCATGAAGATTTTCAACCATATTGAATGCATCAGGCGCCATCTTATAAATGTGTTAAATTAAAAATATTACATTAATTTTAATGATCTTTCATTGATCATTAAGGGGTGAAAAGTTATCATTGTGATAATGTTAAAAAAATGTAATGTTTATCCATGTTTTTTTCAATATATGTTCATAAATTTTGAAAAAAAATTGTAATATAAAATTACATATAACATCAAGCATTGAAATATTATTGAATTTACATAAAACAATATACATACAATTCATGTAATTGATTTCATCAAAATTGATGGAAAAACAACGTGAAAAGCATGCATGTTGTAAGAAAAAATAGTTTCAATAAGATGCATAATTTTACATGTTGTTATATATAATTTTTAACAACGCACTGTAAAGTGTGTTCTTAATTACGTATTTTATTAAAATAAAAGAAAAATGAAACATCACATATCAAATACACACCAACCTAATGAAATAATGGTATTATATTTTAGCATGTTATGTTTTTAAAAATTTATTTTATTGCTTTATATTTTAAATTTTGAACTTTTATTCCATATTAATAATAAAGAATCATTTTAAAAAATAAAACCACAATTTTTTATTTATTTGTTTTTTTTAAATGACGGGGATTGCATACATCCATTAAAAATTTATGAGGATGCACGACGTATGGTTTACAACACATGACATTCATTTATTCTAGCTACGTGCCCACACCTCGACAAATCTAACGATCAAACTTCTTTGTCAGTCAATTGAAAGGTAGATTAAATATATGAGGTTTAGTAACTTCTATTTTAACATAAGATTCCTAATTACATAGGATAGATCATTTGACAAGAATTAATCAACAAATATAATTTGTTAAAATGGAAATTAAATACAGTTTATATATATATATATATATATATTTTTCACTTAAATGTATTTTTTATTATAAATTAAATCAATTGAAAAAAGAAGTGTCTGGCTGATTGAACATAGAAAGAAGAGGCTTAACACCACCAACCAATGATATATAATGTAAGGTAAAAAATATCACCAAAAACTATTCTCATTATCTTTTAATTTTATATTTATAAATCATAGAATTTATGGTCTTCAAAAGAAATTATAGAATTTACACTAAATGATCACCATCATCTCTTAATTACAGGGTAAAATCCTGTTGCGCATAATCCTGTATTAGATGAAGACATCTTATTATGATATGTTATAAATATTTTTTTAATATATTTTATAAATAAATTATATAAATGTGGATGAATCAATCATTTGTGGATGATGATTCTCATGGGCTCTATATGATTCTTTAATATCAACCTCCATCGTATGTCATTGATTCTATCTGTTGGATATTTTGTTGATAATAAAGATTAATCGAAATCATTGATCATATATACTTTTGAATTATATATATATATGTTGGCCTAATAATGAAATAATAACTTTTTCATCAATTGTTTTCTATATTCTCTTTGCACTGCTACAGATTCAGGCAAGGGAATGCCCTGGGTTTTATCAGTGCTAAGTAGAAAGCATTGATAAGGGGGGTTTTTATGAGTGCTGGCTTAAAGCACTGATAAATCTACCCTTTATCAAAACTAAAAAATGATGATAAAGGTGTACCCTTTATCAACACTTTCTTTAGTGATGGTAAAGGAGAGTCCTTTATCAGCGCTATTATTAACGATGATAAAAGTTTTTAATAAAAAAAATTATTAATTAATATAAAATTATTATATTTATATTCAAAAATAATGTTTATTTGGGTACATTAAATAGAAAACACATGTTTAAAATTAATACTTTTTTAATAATTCAAATATATATATAATGTTTAAAAAATTTATTTATAAGATTATAATTAAATAAATATATATTTAGGGGCACACATAGGAAGTAACTATTTGTTTCAATGTGGGCATGTGGTGTCACGTTCGTTTCATTCCCTCATTGTACTTCTATATTTTCCTAATAAATTTGGATTCATGGGTCTTTACCCATGGTTGAGTCTTCTAAGTATAATGAAATAAATATAGATTTAAATAAATATATGTTTCCAATGAATTTGGTCAATAAATATATTGATGCATGAGTATAATTGATGTACATATATGTTATGTATTCATCATGAATGTTTATTTATACATTACAACCTTATTATTATTCCTCTTGTCCATGTGATGACTCGTTTTTTATTATCTATACTTTACTAGGTATATGATTCATTCATGGTATACTCATGAATCTATCATGTTCTCAAAAGTACATATAAAATTCAATAAATATATTTAAATAATAAATATATATATTATATTTATAATTTTAAAATTTAATTATATATAAATACTTTTTAAATATATTTATTTGTAATTATAATTATAACTAATAATTATAAAATTACAATAAATATATTTATTTATAGTTATAATTATAAATATATATATATGTAAATAATTATAAAATTATAATAAATATATTTATTATACTTATAAAGTTATAAATATATATAATTAAATAAATATATAAAAATATTTATAAATAAATACAAATAGTTATAATTTAAATTCTAAATAAATATAGATATTTTTAAATAATTATAGAATTATAATAAATATATTAATTATATATATTTATATACAAATATTTATAAACAAATAGAAATAGTTATAATTTTAATTGTATGTAAATATAAATATATTTAAATAATTATAAAATTATAAGTAATATATTAATTATATATATTTATAAAATTTTAATTATATTTGTTATAATTTTATAATTATTTAAATAAATAAATAAATAAATATTTATAATTATAACTATAAATAAATATACATTTATTATAATTTTTAATTACAAATAAATATATATTTATTTATAGTTATAATTTTAAATAAATATTTACTTATTTAAAAAAATATAAAATTATAAAAAAATACATTTATTATTCTTATGTATATTAGGTGCTCATGGGTACAATTTTTTATTCTTATAATGTAATAAATATATATAATTAAATAAATATATTTATAAATATATACAAATATTGATAAATAAATACAAATATTTATAATTATAAATAAATATATATATATTTAAATAATTATAAAATTATAAGAAATATATTAATTATATATATTTATAAAATTATTAATATAATAAATATATTTTTTTATAATTTTGTAATTATTTAAATAAATAAATATATATTTATTTATAGTTATAATTGTATATAAATATATATTTATTTAAATAATTATAAAACTATAAAAAAATATTTATTATATTTATAATCTTATAAATGTATATATTTAATATATTAATTATATATATTTATTAAATTATAAATATAATAAATATAATTTTTATAATTTAATATTTATTTAAATTAATAAATAATTATTTATAATTATAACTATAAATAAATAATTATTTATTTATTTAAATAATTATAAAATTATAAAAAAAATATTTATTATATTATTAATTTTATAAATATATATAATTAAAATATTTCTTATAATTTTATAATTATAAATAGATATATATTTATTTATAATATTTAAAAATATATATAATTATATAATTATATTTATTATATATATAAATATACATAAATATATATTTATTAATAATATTTATACACATATATGATTATATAAATATATATAATTATTTATTTATTTGTAGTAATAGTTATAAAAATAAATATATATTTATATTTATTATATATATAATTTTATAAATATATATTATAATATAAAAAAATTATTAACATTATATCTTCCTCAATGCTAAAATTTTAGTGATGATAAAGACACATTTTATCATCATTTTTTTAGCGGTGATAAAGGCATATCTTTATGAGTACAGAAAAAACATACCTTTATCAACATTTTTTAACAAATATTGATAAAAAAATCACCTCATTTTATAAATGAACCATGAAAGTCTCCTCCTTCCTTCGCACACCTCAAGCTGTCGCGGAAGCCGACCCCTCTGTTCCTGACCCCTCCTCTACCACGACCCTCCTCTACTGCCGCCGACCCCTCCGTCGTGAATCCTCCTCCGCTGTGAATGCTCCTCTACGGCAAACCCACCTTCGTTGGGACCCCACCTCCACCACAGACCTATTCCACCGTAGACCCACCTCGTCTGCCACCGTAGACCCTCCTCCACCACAAACTCACCTCTATTGAGGACCCTCCTCCATCGCACACCCACCTCCGATGTGTGCCAAACTTCACCTCCGCTGCACAACCTCCTCCGCCACGAACCCACATCCACTGTGAAGCCCTCTGCGGCTTCTGTTGCCGTGGCCGCGATCACCTACCTCGACTCCGTCGCTGCCTAACCCTACTGCTGGTGTGGGTATGCCATTTTTTTTACATTATTATTAATTCCTAATATATAAATAGATTTTCGTTCAACTGATTTCAAGGAATCAATGGATTAGAATTTGATAGGTGGATCCCCATCCCTAATATATACATTGATTTTGGAATTTAATGGGTTGTTGGATATGGTGTTTGTATTTTTTAAGTGAGGTGATGGATATGACAC
Organism: Viscum album; assembly: GCA_963277665.1. Classification (NCBI taxonomy): domain Eukaryota; kingdom Viridiplantae; phylum Streptophyta; class Magnoliopsida; order Santalales; family Viscaceae; genus Viscum; species Viscum album. The sequence goes on along the minus strand of OY728142.1, from coordinate 1,766,537,729 downwards.
TCATATTGTGGGGTGTTACATGTTAGTTGTTGGGGTGCGACCCTCATTCTAAAAGGGTTGTAGGTGTTTGGAACTGTCCGTTGAGGTACATGTCTAAATTCTATAATTAATTCCCATGGAAAATTAAATATGGTGGATGATCAAGCTAAGTGTCAGCTTTGTACTTGTAGTTATTTTTTAGAGGTGTGTAGGTGGTGTGGTAGGGCACGACTACAGTTTTGAGTCAGTAGAGGATCTGATGGAGGAATCTTGTCGGGGTTTGGGTATGGACTCTAGTGGGCATGTTTTAGTTGTTTTGGAATGCCTCTAGGTGTGAGGACATTTTGATTAGGTGAGATGACTAGGAACTAACAATTAGAGCCAAGATTTTTTAGGATGAGTTAGCCAAGGGTAGTCAGACTGGGGTTAACACAAAACGTTGGTGTGGAAGGTTGCAAGCTATGTCTGGTGTGTCATTTTTGGAATGAAAGGTGTGTTTTTGGTTTGAGTGGGATTTCAAGGAACAGATGGTATGTTCTTTTCTCCTTGAAGGATGGTGGGTATTCATCCACTTCGGTGGTTTTTTGATGATGAGATGGGTCTTGATGGTGATTGGAATTCTCAGGAATGTTATGGCATGGTCAGTTGGAAACCATGCCAGGTGAATTTTAGAAGCATGAGTTCAAGGTTCTTTTATTATTTTTAAATGGAGGAGGTTCTAATAAAGGGAAGTTATTTGTGATAAGTTGAGTCATATTGTAGAGAGAAACATAACTATGATAGGTGATTATTTAATAACAAAATCTGATGTTTTGTTTAGGTAAACCCAGGAAGGCGTCATCTTGGTATTTCAATTTTTATAATGGGAATTGGGTTTTGGCTGGTTGAGTTCCCTGAGTTTGATGTTGTGCCTTGGATGTGTTTCAGACATTTAGAAATGGAACAAGGCCATTTTCGATAACTGTTGACCATCTTAGGTCAGGTGATCTGTATATATGACCACCAAAAATTCATGGGGATGGGAAGTATTATGGTGGAGAGGTTGAAAGAACCTGTGTTCAATGGAACTAAAAATTTATGATGTTGAATCCTCATTTACTGGATGGGTCAAATTTTTAATTGAGACTCATAATGAAAATATGAGATCTCGAATTCCTCAAAGTGTTGTTTTGAGATGAGTAATGATGATCAAGAGGTAGATAGGTAGTTCAGATAAGTATTGGAGGCTTCGGGTTAAGTTTCTATAATTTTGATGTTTTCTAGAAAGGGTGCATGGTTTGGAATGCGTGGTTTGGTGTGAATGGTTTAAGAGGAACCATGTGAAACCTTGATTATCATGAGGTTTTTAATTAATCATCAACTAATAATGGTTGTGTTTAATGGTTACCACATGTTTTAGGATAAATTTTTTAGGGTTCAAGGGGAAACCACATAGGGATGAGGAGGGTTTGAGACATGGCGCACAACCTATGAACGATTTTAGTAAAAAAACACAACTTTCATACTAAAAATTGAGAAAATTCATTCGGATTATTTTAATAATTTTGTAAAACGATATATTAGTCATTTATAACTTGTATAAATCAGTCTCACCTAAAAACGACACACAGTGTAGTCAGTATCACTAAAAGTGTCTCTTTTTATTTAAAATTGACATTAATTTAAGTAAAAACAACAAGTGACATAATGAAAACCAAGAACTCACATTCTTTTTGTTTTGATATTTTATTACAATTATCTATAAGTCATTTTTGACATTTAGAAATCAGTCGCACCTTAATATGATTTAAGGTGTGGCCGATATCACTCAGTGTCTCTTTTTATTTAAAATTGACATTAATTTAAGTAAAAACAATAAGTTACATACTTAAAACTAGGAAAACACATTCATATTACTTAAATACTTTAGGAAAATTATCCATGAGTCATTTGTGTCCTGTAGGAATATACCCCACCCCAATCAAACGTAAAGTGTGACCAATATAACTAAAAGTTCTCGTTATTAGTTTAAAATTGTCATTTTAGTTCAAAATGTGTCACTCACTAAAAAAATAAGAAAACATGTTCCAATTATCTTCATAATTAATGAAAATGATTCATAAGTCATTTTTGATGTTTATTAAGTAGTCTCACATCAGACTGATGCATAATGCAACTGGTATGACTCGTAAGGCATGTTTTCCAGTTTGAAATGACATTTTAGAAAAAAACATATCTAACACACTAAAAACTAAGAAAAGACATTCATATTCTTTCAATACTTTAGGAAGAAAATATATAAGTAAATTTTTATGTGTAGGAATTATCCTCACCACAATATGAAGCATAATGTGTCATGTATCACTCAGAGTGTCTCTTTTTATTTAAAATTGAGATTAATTTAAGTAAAAACAACAAGTGACATACGGAAAACTGAGCAAAAGCATTCAGATTGTTTTGATATTTTAGGAAAATTATCTATAAGTAATTTGTGACATGTAGGAATGATATTCACCTCAATAAAATGCATGTTGTGCCCGATATTTCTCAAAGTGTCTCTTTTTATTTAAAATTATTTAGAGTTGGTGTCCTAGAACCAAATATTTTTACTTTGATTACATGAATATTTAATTATATATTGTTCGTTGTTCAGCATGACTATGATGTAATTATGTCCTAGATTATTTTTTTCATTGATAAGGTCATAGCAGTTCCCCACTATGATGTGAACCTTGAAGTTCTATGATAATATTCTTAAATATAGTTCCATGGTTGGATGGAATACTTTAGGACACATAGTATACTAACCGTCAGGTGTGAGTAATCATAATCATATGAGACTTCTTCTCATGAAGTTTGCACTTGGTAATCTCCAGGATGAGAGATTATGAAAATAGGCCCGACAGTATGAATTTTTCACGTTTTGGTGTCATCAGATATTTCTATCTACAAGTGTGTGTAATGGTCCTTAGACTTTAAGATTATCAATAATACATGTCACGACTTGCACACTTTGATTTACTGATGAACATTTTCACACCATATGATGGTGGGAAGTAATGTACATTGGGTGCATCATGACTGACATGTTATTAATGGATAAGTTGAGGAATGATTTTCCCCTTCTATGTATACAAGTTGATATCTCACCCCTTTGATTGAAATAGAACTGTCACCCTAAATTCCATGGCCATGGTGTAACGACGAGTTTATTTCAGGTAGTCAAAGAATGACATATCAAGCATATAGTTTGATGACACTATCATGAAACAAGTTTGATGAGATATTGTGAAAAAGGTATTATATTACAAAATGAGCATTCATATGTGGATTTAGTCATTGTGACTTTAAGTTCTTTCTCTTGGGTGCCTTGATCCATTGCTAGACAGTAATCTTGGACTTTAGGCAAGACCACCTAATGCCAATGTGAAAAAATCTTATAGGGTCACACACTAAGTATTTTTGATGGTCTTAATTAAATTCTATTTGAATTTAATTAATGGAATAAATATTTTTCTCAAGACCAAGGAATAATTTTATTTAAGTTAAAATGATTTCATAAATTAAATAAATATTTATTCACCACATTATGAATAAAATGTATTTATTTATTTTATTGAACATTTAATAAATATTTATTTATTATTTTGTAAATAAAAATATTTATTTAAGAAAATAAAATATTTTATTTAGGTGTTCAATAAATGGAAGAGGATTTCGAATGGACCAAGACAGTATTTTTTATAAATAAATTATTTACAAGTCGGTAAATAATATTTATCCAGTTGGCCAATACTGGAAACTTATGATATGTCAACGATTTAAAACCATTGGTATAGGCTGGACAACCATTGGTGTAACCTATACCAACGAATTTCCAAACCATTGACTGTTGAGGTGTGGGGATAGACTTATACCAACAGTTATTCAATAACCATTGGTATATGGCACAGTAAATCAAATTATACCAATGGTTTGTAGTAACTGTTGGTATAACTTTTTATCAACGGTTTGATATCGTTGAAATATAACTCACCTTATTTCTATACCAACGGTTTATGAACCATTGGTATAAAATTTTACAAACATTTTTCCATAAATTTTTGGTAACTATTGAGTTTTTAGGTCTATACCAACGGTTTACAAACCGTTGGAATATACTTTTACCAATGGTTTGTTGTAAACTATTAGTATAGATTCAATTTTCACATCTATACCAACGGTTTTTAAACTGTTAGCATAGAGTTGCGGCAAATATAGTAGTAGGAAGTAGCCTGCCTCCCCCCTATGCAATTACCTACAAGAATAATACCAATTCAATTACCTATATAGAATTTAGATTTTAGAATTACAGGTAATTACATGCAATTACCTATGCAATTACTTGCAATTGCAATACACTGTGCATAATTCAGAATAACACCAATGCATACAAATTTAATCCAAATATTATTCCATTAGAATAGTACCAATGCAATTACAGTAAACTGTATAGGATTTAGAATAACACAAATACACTCCACAGAATACCCCATGAGAAACCACAACACCCCGAAAACAAATATCTCCATAAACACAACACTTGAAAATATGATCTTAATATAGATGAAAGTTTATTTCTCTCATTTGGGAAATTTTTAATGGTTTATTTTTTGAGGAGAAATAGATGAGTCTTATGAGAGTGAAAATTAGGTGAGTAGCTTGGCATCGATGAGAAATTTCACTAATCAATTTCTCTCAAAACATCAATCATGATTTGGAATTGTATCCAATGGGTATTACCTTGGTGAAACTGCTCTAAGAAAGGATGTTCTATGAATATTCATATATTTCAGTGGTGAGTTCATGAAGAGGTGTATATTGGTGTATCATTAAGGTTCACTTGAGAATCCTATTAAATTCTCAAAGGATTACATGAGGTCTATGGTGGTTTATGGGTGATTCAAAGTGAACTGCCTCATGCAACTCTTCCATTGGATCATCGACTGTTGTAAATTCATATTCTGATTCTTTTTCCTTGAACATAAGGATGCAATACCTTATGTGTTTCAAAAAATCCTCTATGAATCCAAAGAATTTTTCTATGTGACTTAATTTATATACATGGAAGCCCATATTTTTATATGTAGTAGAATTCGGCTATGTGGTTCTAACTTTATCACTAAAATAGATATATGAGTCATTTTCTCTCGGTTGCTTAAAATTATCAATGTTCTTAGCTCATATCTATAAAGATATCCAAAATTCCTACATAAAATATTTGGATATGTGTTTTAGTTACATGATATATTTGGTTACATGAAATTCCTATATACTGTAAATTCTTACATGAATCTGGAAAATTTTAGATTTCACTCAAATTCACTCATAGCCTCTCCAGATGACTTTCAGCTGACCTCAAAAACACATTCTTGGATAATGAAGCATTATACCATGATGTATCCATACAAACCAGATCAAGAAAATTGATAATTTTTCTACTAGTCAAAATATTTTTGGTAACAAATAGAACAATAAAAAGTATCAAGTACAAAATGATCTGTGAACGATACTTGATAAAAAATGGTGTCCCATAATTTAAAGCACCCAAAAACAGTGAATTAGAGAAAGATGACTAAGAAGTGGTATAATGAAAATGAATAATCACAAGTTCTTCATCTATTAGTTAGAGTGTATGTATTAAGAGAATTTTGAAATATCATTGATACCATGAAAAAAGAGAATTCATAGAATCCATACCTCCATGTCAAGTCAAGTTTTATTATTTATAGATAAAGAAATAAAGATAATGTGACCTACCTAATCACACACATATTCAGTCACAACAAATCATCAAACATCAAATCTTAGTAATATCAGTCAAAAATGTAACAGATCGATTTGTCCCTCATCACCATCACTATCGTCACCTTCATCATTGGCCTCTTCCTCATCCTCATCCTCATCCCCATATTCATCCCTTACCTCATCCCCATCCTCATACCCTTCCTCATACCTATCCTTATCCCTTTTTTCCTCCTTTCCCTCCTCCTCGCCCTCCTCCTAGATCTCATCTTCTGCCTCAACCTCCTCCTCACCCTCATCCTCGGTATCAGCCTCACCCTCAACCTCTTCCTTTTCATCGCCATCACCATCATTAGGAACCACATCGTCTAGACCAACACTATAAATTCCACCTGGTACACTATATAATGAATCCATAAATTACATATATGCATCACAAGCCACGCTGGTCTCTTGTAGAAGTGATGGACACAAAACTTGCATCAATTTCCTAAATTCATCATTTTCACTTTTAGCTTGTTCTTCCACCTGTGTGACCTTTTCTAAGCATGTTATTCCCATTAATTAACCTTTTAAAACTTGGTGGAACAACAAAGAGTACTTGAAGAGGGACAATACCTCGGTGAGACTATAATCTTCCCAAGTTGGTAGCGTACTCTTCTAGGGTGCTCATCTCACAACACCTGATATAAGTGATCATTTTGCCCAAATTTGTTAGGTTCGTGGGAAGAAAGGGCTTCCAAAGTAGCCTGTTAGAAATTTAAATATATTATTAAGTTACAAAATATATATTAATATTTTAAATCATCAATGTAAAACTCAAAATATGATATTTTCTTAGTTCGTTAACCGCACTATCATATTTTTTCTTTCTACTCGATCAAAAGAGTTTTGCTCGAGGCACACGTCCTGCAATATTCAATACCTAGCTCTAAAATGAAATTGAATACAGGAAACCATAATTGAAAATAATTTTCCAATAATGAATTTCATTACAAAATTTATATCAAAACTTTAGAAATCGAATAAATTATGGATTAATCAAGAGAAAGTGAAAGTGCTAAAAAAATTATAAACGACTGTCGTACCTGCTTCCTCTCATGATCTAACATCGTAGTATTCCCTAATGTGTGAAGGTATTTTTTATCATAAATATTTTGTTTATTTTTTCTGGATGATTCATAAATAAAAATAAAAAATAAAAAATATAGTATTAATTAAAATCATGAAAATTTTTATTTAAAAACCTCAAATGTGATTAATACCTTAAACATGGTAGTCATCCAATGAGTAATCATTTTCCGATATTGTTATACCAGAAAATAATCTATGAAAGGTACCACCACTTACTTTGTGACAAATCTAGCACACCATCCATTATAAAACTCGTGTTTATAGGCTCTCCAAATCTCACATAATTCATGTAGATGTGTTGGCCATGCACCCTCACCACTGGGAAAATTAAACCGAAGATGACACAGAAATATTAATTTATATAAATACAAAAATAATATATTAAATTAAATTCAACCAATTTTTTACCTATATCTAGGCCCAAGAATTATACTTCACTTTGTTTGGCAACTGGATCCATGAGAGCAAGTTGACAGAAATGATGTCAAAGTATTTGGAAAGCGTCGCCAAAAAACTCTGACATTACTGCCCCATTTTTTAGATCATTTGATTATCTTCGTTATAGTCCACAATCAACTTTGTGTGGTAGTTCCACACCACACACATGCATTTATGCCTTCTCCCATTCCTTTTATCAGTAGATGTATCTGTTATGAAAGAATAAAAAATATTATATCAATACATGTTATAATGAAAATAAATTATGGTATAAAAATTTGTTAGGTTTTTATAAATATACTTGTGGTAGTCTGATCAATGGGTGCCCCTGGATCCGTATAAACTAAAAGAACACCTTATAAAAATGGAGTGGGTCCCAATATATGCTCTGCAGGCATAGACTGTGGTGGTGTAGGAGTCGAAGAAGATGGAATGTAGAATATTGGAGAAAAGGAAGTAGAAGTAAAAGAAGATGGCTTGGATGGCCGGCCAAATGCATGATATGGATAAAGAGTGAGAATCATCATCAGATATGGTAAAGACGGGTGACGAGGCTCATATGTAAAAGGTGCTGAAAAAATGGGAGGCCAAAATATCCCAGGTGTAACGACCTGAAATTTTGAATAAATCTTGTTTCCTAATTTTGTGTGTTATTTTATTTCATACTCAACAAAACTTTTTAATTTAATAAAATGAGTATAATTAAAATGAGACTGTTATGTTTTGACTATTATATTACCATTAGTTAGTATGACCATTGGAAACTGAATGTTGCGACTATTGTCTCTATATACAAGTGATCTTGGTTAATTAATATAGAAAGAAGATTGGATGGCCTCATCTAGTAGTCTTGAGCCGATCGAAGCCCATCTAACAGAACTTGGGAAGGAGGTAGCACCACTGGGCTTTGCTCTGGACCAAACCCAATCCGAAGTTCATCGTGTGAAGCTAGAATGGAATTGACTTCGCGAGAAGTTCAAACTGATAGAAATTACTACTCGTGTAATGTTGGCCGAGCCACCCCAAGATTTTATCACCCTAGCACACCTTACTCTTAGGTCCTATGCTGGTGTTATAATGGGTTATGTAACGAGACCGTAACTTCCTTGTGTAATCCTTTGATTTAAATAAAAATTGTGATTCCTTCTTATGGTGAAGTTTGTGAATTTTTAAATTTACGGATAAATATAGTATGCATATTATTGATGAATTTTTGGAAAAAGGATATTTTGAATATTTATGTAAACCTTAAATAATTAAAAATGTGTAATGGTTTTCAAAAAATGGTCTTCTACAGTTATGTTCAGTACGAAATTTAGAGTCTAATAAGATAAACTTATTTTGATGAATATAATTTATGAATAGTGATTTTACACTTAGGATTAATAAAGTGACCAAATAGATTAGTAATCTCACTTAAAGAAAGTATTAATATAATCTAGGCACCTTGATTAAGTAATGTGATTCAATAAAATAGGCTAATAACTCCTTTAGAAATTATTAGTCAGGTATTAGTTTTTCTGGGTGAATAGTGTTTTTTAAATAAAAATTAAATTAAAAATATTTAGAAAATTATTTTTATAAAATGGATTTTATCTTTGAACTCAGAGCATCGATATTATGTTAAGGTAATTTTTGGGGTTTTTTTAAAAAAAAATGAATTTTTGGTGAATAGTGTTTTTATTTAAAAATTAAATTAAAAATATTTAGAAAATTATTTTTATAAAATGGAGTTCATTTTTGAAATCAAAGCATTGATATTTGGTTAAGGTGAAATTTTGGGATTTTTCTGAGAAAGTTGAATTTTCGGTGATAGCGAAAATACAGTTTTTAAGTTACAGGTATCTAATGACATCATTAAATGATGTATTAAGTATGTAATCAATATGGTAGACTTATGAATAGTAAGATAAGGTGTGAGGTGTCCCAAGTGGCCAATACCATGGGAAAATACCATGAGAAATCCTGTGGTTTTTCCAATACCACCAATGAGGTGTCCCTTGGCCATTAATGCCTTGTCCCCTCGCTTTACCTATAAATACCAAGACATTCTCTAATCCTTTCGACTCCAAATCATCCTAAACGATGTTCTGGACTCCTTACCTCCCAAGGAGTCCTCCCAAGGTTTCCCCAAGCCCTCAAGGTCCCAACCTTCGAGTTTTAAGAGTTACGTTTTAAGGTAAGGGATCCTACCTCTCTCTTTCTTTCCAAGTACTCTCTTTTATATCATTTCTTTTATGCTCCATATTCTTATGTTGGAGGATGTTCTTGTATATTCATCCTACTGTAATTTTCATTTTCATATGATAGATACCCCATCTTTCTCTCATCATTTCATTTTATGAAATTTTTAAGTGGCGTCGTTAGGCTGCCGAATTTTTAAGGGATTTTTTCACCCTTCTCTTTTTTCAAAGTTCTACTTTCTTGTCAAGCCTTTCAAGTTCCTTCTTATTATGTTGGGGTATGATATCTATATCTATCATACTGTTATTTTATTTTCATATTATGAGATACCCTATTTTATCTTGTCAATTCTTTTTTTGATGTTTTAAGTGGCACCGTTAGGCTGCAGAATTTTTAAGGGATTCTTTCACCCTTCTCTTTTTTCAAAGTTCTACTTTCATGTCAAGTATTTCAAGTTCCTTTTTATTATGTTTGGGTATTATCTATATATATATCATACTGATCTTTTATTTTTATATGATGAGAGACCCTATTTGATCTCATCAATTCTTTTTTTGAAGTTTTAAGTGGCGTCGTTAGGCTGCCGAATTTTTAAGAGATTCTTTCACCCTTCTCTTTTTTCAAAGTTCTACTTCCATGTCAAGTCTTTTAAGTTACTTTTTATTATTTTGGGGTATTATCTCTATATATATCATACTTATCTTTTATTTTAATATGATTAGAGACCCTATTTGATCTCATCAATTCTTTTTTTGATGTTTTAAGTGACGCCGTTAGGCTGCCGAATTTTTCATAAGAGAAATCTTATTTTTGTCTTCCATCCATGTCTTTCGTTTCAAATGTTATGTCTTTAAAATTTCATTACCATATTCTTATATCCATTATATTCTGTCCCTATACTATTTTATGGATCATTTATGAGTGGGTGACCAATGTCCCCTCTCTTTTCAATGTTTTCTAAAACCCTATAACATAGCCGTTATGCTGTAGAATTTTCGTCTCAAAATGTCTCTCTCTTTTCTCAAATTATTTTGTTTTATTAAGTGAATAATCAAAGATATTTCTTCTATAAGGGTATTCACATATATATCAAAATGTTCTATTTTAAATTCTGGGATTTACATACATGAGACTCGCTTTCCTTTTCCGTGGGTTTAAAGTGACATAAAGATCATGTCTTTAAAGCAGTTTTTAAAACATTATGATTATGAAATTAAAACAATTTATTTTATGCAATATGGGTTATTTATGAAATTTTTGATGATGATATATGTGGATCACATGATAATAAAGGCAAATTTAAGGGTTTGCCCTGATAGCACTCCAATGCATTGGGTAATGATGTAATCTCTAACGATTACAATTTTAACGATACCTTGGGGTTTACCTTGGTAATTTTTAACGATGCCTTGGGGTTTACCTTGGTAATTTTTAATGATACCTTGGGGTTTACCTTGGTAATTTTTAATGACACCTTGGGGTTTACCATGGTGATATGTTCATTATTTTCTAAGTTAAATGTTGTAGCCACATCTTCAAGTTATGGAATATGTTATTTTTATTATGATGTGCCTCATTATTTCTTTCTCATGCCTTAAAGTTATTTTTCATGACTTTAATGATGTATCTCAAGTTCACAAGTTAAATGTTTCCCTTATTTCCCTTATTGGGCCTTCTTCTCACCCTTTCTTTTGATGTATGTCCCTAGGTTATGAGATGTAGTAATGAACCTAGGATGAACATAAGGAGAAGCCTTTCAAGTGTTTAAGAAGAATTTTTTATCTTTTCCTGTTTTGAGTTCCTAGTTTCCAAGACACTAAACCTTAAAGATCCTCGGTTTTGTATAATTTAATGAAAGTTTATGTGATAAGAAGGCCAGATGCTATAATTGGTATCAAAGGATGATTTAGTTATTTGTGAAAATTAGGATATGAAAACTTTAGGAATAACCCTATAGAAAAGTTTAAATGTAGTAAATATTCCTGGTATTTTGGTGAGTATTGAGTAAGTGGGACCCAAACAAATAAATCTCTATCTAGATACAAGCAGGTAGGGGTTTCTCTAGCACAGATGTACATAGGGGTAAAACTCGAAAATACGGCTTTGAGCTAGACTCGAACGGGAACTGGTACATGCCAATGGGCCTTGCTGCACTCTTGGTTACGACACTCCCGGGGGATATGCTTTGGTAAATTCATAAGCTTAGTATGAACCATTATTAAAGGAAAAAAGATAAAATAAAATAAAGATTCACATAAGAATATATGATCATGGATAACCTAGATTGGAACCTAGGGGATCACAAGGTAGGGTATACTTTTCTTCTACAAATTTATCCTTCCATGCTTTAAGTTTCCTTTGCAATAGTATTGGAAAAGTATTTAAGCCCCCTAATTATACTTTCTTTTCTTATTTAATGACGGGAAATAGAAGAACATTTCCCAACAACCAATGTGATAGGAAATGTGACGATTTCCCTCTCAATATGACAGATATGACGAGAGATCAAGTTGAACATATTGTGATTATGCCAAACCAGCTATAAAAAAATCACAATTAATAATTTGTACCTAGTTGAATGACCAAATTAATCAAGGAAGAAGAAGACGAAGTCTCAAGGATGTTCATTTGATAAATTTGATTAGGGTATTTAAAGATGATTATTATTTTGGAAGACATTCACTATTTTGGGAACCCTATTTGATCGAGGTAAATAGATTACTACGGTATTTTCTTTGAGGAGTAAAGGTTGACTTATATTTTGAAGAATAGATGAATTTAAGGTGAACTTATGGTAATTTATGTTACTTATGGAAATGATTAACCTATCTTGGGGAAAGTATGTTTAGGTTAGTTACTTTTATTATAAGATGATAAGAGTGGTTGATGTTGTTTGGAGATGAACGATAAAGTCTATCTTGGAAGACTATGTTATGAGATCGTTCTTATAATTGGGTTTCAATATTAGTTTGGTTTATTTTGAGGAATTTTAAGGAAAATTATTTATGGAATTGTCTATGATGAACTTTGGGTAGTGCCGTGGAATTTTAAAGATTTAAAGAAGTTTCCCTTCCTATGGGGTTCTTTCTTTTTGAAGAGTTGTTTTATCTTACCCTTTTTGTTTTTGGGATAAATTTTTAAAGATAGATAGTTATTATTTTGTGGATTTTGTGATTCTCTAGAAGATTATTCTTGTGCTTTTGATGAGACCAAGTGTTTTTTAATGCTCATCATTTGGAGAAAATATTAGTTTTGGTAGAAACTTATTAAAGGATTAAACTCTACTTGAAGGTAGGTATATTTCCTTATGTTTTTATTCTATGTAGTAAATTAATTCCTCAAAACTATGAAAAGGAACATAAAACAAAAATGTTGTATGTTAACGTTTCCTACTGATAAATCAAATACCATTTAACCCATCATAAGTTTGTGATTTTCTTGTTGTTAACTTTCTCCTAATCATGTTTTTTATCACTCTCCATCAGAACATGACCCTTTGTTTTCTCTTCCATGTCCATGTTTTCCTACATGGAATCCTATTATGGGTTAACTAGGGTGACCTTTGTACTTCCTTTTATTTCTTTTAAAGAAATAGTGTTACTGAATCTTTTTCTGATCTGGGACTTTCAATGAAATTTCCAAACCCAATTTTAAAAAATTGCGATGACACAATTTCTTAAGGGGGGAAGATTATAACGACCTGAAATTTTTAATAAATCTTTTTTCCTAATTTTTTGTGTTATTTTATTTCATACTCAACAAAATTTTTTCAATTAATAAAATGAGTATAATAAAAATGAGACTGTTGGGTTTTGACTATTATATGACTATTACTCATTATGACCGTTGGAAACTGAATGTTGTGACTACTGTCTCTAAATACAAGTGATCTTGGTTAATTAATATAGAAATAAGATTTGATGGCCTCATCTAGTAGTCTTGGGCCGATCGAAGCCCATATAACATAACTTGGGAAGGAGGTAGCACCACTGGGCTTTGCTCTGGACCAAACCCAAGCCAAACTTCATTGTGTGAAGCTAGAACAGAATCTACTTCGCGAGAAGTTCAAACTGATAGAAATTACTACTCGTGCAATGTTGGCCGAGCCACCCCAAGATTCTATCACCCTAGAACACCTTACTCTTAGGTCATATGCGGGTGTTATAAGGGGTTATGTAACGAGACCGTAACTGCCTTGTGTAATCCTTTGATTTAAATAAAAATTGTGATTCCTTCTTATGGTGAAGTTTGTGAATTTTCAAATGTCCGGATAAATATAGTATGCATATTATTGATGAATTTTTGGAAAAAAGATATTTTAAAATATTTATCTAAACCTTAAATAATTAAAAATTTGTAATGATTTTCAAAAAATGGTCTTCTACAGTTATGTTTAGTACAAAATTTAGAGTCTAATAAGATAAACTTATTTTTTGATGAATAGTAATTTATGAATAGTGATTTTATGCTTAGGATTAGTAATGTGACCAAATGGATTAGTAATCTCACTTAAAGAAAGTATTAATATAATCTAGGCACCTTGATTAAGTAATTTGATTCAATAAAATATGTAAATAACTATTTCAGAAATTATTAGTCAAGTATTAGATTTTCCAGGTGAATAGTGATTTTTAATTAAAAATTAAATTAAAAATATTTCGAAAATTATTTTTATAAAATGGACTTTATTTTTGAACTCAGAGCCTCGATATTATGTTAAGGTAATTTTTGGGGTTTTTTCTGAAAATAATGAATTTTCGGTGAATATTTTTTTTATTTAAAACTTAAATTAAAAATAATTAGAAAATTATTTTTCTAAAATGGAGGTCATTTTTGAAATCAGAGCAATGATATTTGGTTAAGGTGAAATTTTGGGATTTTTCTGAGAAAGTTGAGTTTTCGGTGAATAGTGAAAATACAGTTTTTAAGTTACGAGTGTCTAATGACATCATTAAAAGATGTATTTAGTATGTAATAAATATGGTCGACTTATGAATAGTAAGATAAGGTGTTAGGTTTCCCAAGTGTCCAATACCATGGGCAAATACCATGGGCAAGCCCATAGTTTTTCCAATACCACCAATGAGGTGTCCCTTGGCCATTAATGTCTTGTCCCCTCATTTTCCCTATATATACCAAGCCATTCTCTCATCCTTTCGACTACAAAATCATCCTCAACGAATTTCTGGTCTCCTTACCTCACAGGGAGTCCTCCCAAGGTTTCCCCAAGCCCTCAAGGTCCCAACCTTAGAGTTTTAAGAGTTATGTTTTAAGGTAAGGGATCCTACCTCTCTCTTTCTTTCCAAGTACTCACTTTTATGTCATTTCTTTTATGATCCATGTTCTTATGTTGGAGGATGTTTTTTTATATTCATCCTACTGTAATTTTCATGTTCATATAATGAAAGACCCCCTATTTCTCTCATCATTTAATTTTATGAAAGTTTTAAGTGGCGTCGTTAGGCTGCCGAATTTTTAAGGGATTCTTTCACCCTTCTCTTTTTTCGAAGTTCTACTTTCATGTCAAGTCTTTCAAGTTACTTTTTATTATTTTGGGGTATGATCTATATATCTATCATACTGATATTTTATGTTCATATGATGAGAGACCCTATTTGATCTTGTCAATTCTTTTTTTGAAGTTTTAAGTGGCGCTGTTAGGCTGCCGAATTCCTAAGGGATTCTTTCACCCTTCTCTTTTTTCAAAGTTCTACTTTCATGTCAAGTCTTTCAAGTTAATTTTTATTATGTTGGGGTATGATCTCTATATATATCATACTGATATTTTATGTTCATATGATTAGAGACCCAATTTGATCTCGTCAATTCTTTTTTTGAAGTTTTAAGTGGTGTCGTTAGGCTGCCGAATTTTTAAGGGATTCTTTCACCCTTCTCTTTTTTCAAAGTTCTACTTTCATGTCAAGTCTTTAAAGTTCCTTTTTATTATGTTGGGGTATGATCTCTATATCTATCATACTTATCTTTTATGTTAATATGATGAGAGTCCCTATTTTATCTCGTCAATTATTTTTTTGATGTTTTAAGTGACGTTGTTAGGCTGCCGAATTTTCATAAGAGAAATATTATTTTTGTCTTCCATCCATGTCTTTCATTTCATATGGTATGTCTTTAAAATTTCATTACCATGTTCTTATATCCATTATATTCTATCCCTATTCTGTTTTATTTATCATTTATGAGTGGGTGACCCATGTTCCCTCTCTTTTCAATGTTTTCTAAAACCCTATAACATAGTCGTTATGCTGCAGAATTTTCGTCTCAAAATG
This sequence comes from Viscum album, assembly GCA_963277665.1. Lineage (NCBI taxonomy): Eukaryota > Viridiplantae > Streptophyta > Magnoliopsida > Santalales > Viscaceae > Viscum > Viscum album. The sequence goes on along the minus strand of OY728142.1, from coordinate 1,766,521,944 downwards.
TCTCTCTCTTTTTCTCAAATTCTTTTGTTTTATTAATTGAATACTCAAAGATATTTCTTCTATAAGGGTATTCACATATATATCAAAATGTTTTATTTTAAATTCTTGGATTTACATACATGATACTTGCTTTCCTTTTTCGTGGTTTTAAAGAGAAATAAAGATCATGTCTTTAAAGCAGTTTTTAAAACGTTATCATTATGAAATTAAACCCATTTATTTTATTCTATATGGGTTATTTATGAAATTTTTGATGATGATATATGTGGCTCACATGATAATAAATTCAAATTTAAGGGTGTGCCCTGATAGCGCTCCAATGCAATGGGTAATGATGTAATCTCTAACGATTACAATTTTAACGAGACCTTGGGGTTTACCTTGGTGATATGTTCATGATTGTCTAAGTTAAATGTTGTAGCCACATCTTCAAGTTATGAAATATGTTATTTTTATTATGATATGCCTCATGATTTCTTTCTCATGCCTTAAAGTTCTTTTTTATGACTTTAATGATGTATCTCAAGTACCCATGTTAAATGTTTCCCTTGTTTCCCTTACTGGGCCCTCTGCACACCCTTTCTTTTGATGTATGTCCCCAGGTTATGAGATGCAGTAATGAACATAGGATGAACATTAGGAGAAGTCTTTCAAGTGTTTAAGAAGAATGTTTTATGTTTTCATGTTTTGAGTTCCTGGTTTCCAAGACACTAAACCTTAACTATCCTTAGTTTTGTACAATGTAATGAAATTTTATGTGATAAAAAGGTTGGATGCTATACTAGGTGTCCCTAACGAAAAACCGAGATAAGAATGTGGGATATATGGTATGTCAGAGGGAGGGTAGAGTCTAATCAGGCACACCGATTGGATCGCCTAGCTCTCGTACGACCCCCTCGTATCGTCGGCCTACGCACAGGGACCACTACTAGGCTGCTTTTTGAATAACATTTTTCTAAGTGGTGGATCCTAAAAAAACTTCTTTTAAAAAAATTAATCACATGACATTATATGTTATTTAAATATATATATTTGAAATAAAATACTCACAACAGGCACTAGTGGAGGAACGCCCATCTCTGCCATGTGACGATTATTGTCTGTCATCCTTTTTCGTCGCATCTCCTCAATAGGTTTCACTTCCAGAATTTGAAAACAAATATGGATGGGGTAAACCCATTTAAAAAAGGAATAATGAGTATTAGAGTAAACCCTTTTAAAGAATAAGATAAGTGATAAGTAAATATACATCAAACACATGTACAACTCAAATGTAAAATGAAACATATAGGGTGAATAGTGTACTGAGTTTTTGGTGCAACTCAATACTAGATCAAATTTTTTTGATGAATTATCTTTAAATAGATACCTCATATAATATTAAATGATCCAATGAATATTTATCTTAGGTGTGGTAATAAATCTCAAAAAACAAAGTGTTATGTGGAAAATTACGTAACATAGTACCCTCATATGTTCCATACACCCATTTCATTTGTGCCTTTATCAAATTTATACTCAACTACTAAAAAATTATACACTGAGGAACAATCATAATTAATTAATCTAATTGATAATATTTTTTGAAAATATTAAATGGAAATATATTCATTAAATTGTAAGATATTCATTAATCATGTTGACACCATACGTAGTGCAAGTTGATAGATTTTCAAAAAATAAACTTTTCTATAAAAAATAGTATTCATTAATATTAAAATAAACATGATTTCAAATCATTAAAATACAAAATCATTAGGTTGTAGTTTAATACACCAACATGGTTTTTGTTGTGTCTAATATCACCTCATATTTTTTCCTTAAATTAAATTCTCCCTGATAAAAAACTCGTATCACAAGATTGTGAGTGTATTAGCAAAGGTCTAAATTCATTATTGAATAAAGAAAATAATTAACCTATAAGATAAATTAAGGGATAAATACATGAATTTTATAGGTCCTCCCCAGGATAATAAATACAAATTTCATATTGGTCCACCACATTGTAATAAAGAAACCAATGACTGTAGATGTTCTCCACATGGTGAATAATATAAGCTTTATGGAGTTCCTCATGAATAAAAATAAAATTTCCATGAAGGTCATCCCCTTGATTAAGAATTAATCCACCATGGAGATCCTCCCAACATTGAAGAATCCAACTATAAAGGTATACCACCCTATGATAAATAATATAATCACCTTGAAGTTCATTCTCCCAAATTAAGAATATAATAGTCATATAGGGCCTTCCTGTGATAAAGAATATAAACTCAATGGTGTCACTCTTGATGAAAAAGAAATCAAAATCCAGGGTGTTCCTCCCCCCAATATAACAAGAAACCACCATAGAGGTCCATAAAACAATGATAATGAGGATACAAAGAGGTTAATAGCTACTATATTAGAGAAGGTCCTTATGACAACCCTTCTTCTATTACAAACTTAAACCGGATTTATTATATAAAACCTTCACTTGATACAACATGGAATATCGAGAGGTCTAGTGTCTTTGGGGATTGAGAACATTACATTACAACTTAAAACCTGAAATACAACATCTTTATTGAAAAATTCCTTTACATGACCACTACATTCCCTCTTACTTAGCATTGCATGGGATAACCTGAGGACATGCGTCAGAAAAGGGTGAGCTATAAAGCCCAGTAAAGGAATAATCATGGAATAACATGAGGAATACAATACATGTTAGATAATAATCATATAAATAGAGAACAAGAGAATTATAAACATAAATTCATGATAAATCATGATAATCATAACATGGAAATGTGGCAACAACACTTAACTTGGAATTAGCATGATCTAAGGCTCATTGCACATGGAGCATGAGTAAATCTTCATTACACATGAAGCATGATTAAAACCTCATTGTAATTGAATTAGAATGATTCAACACCCATTTCACATGATGTATCATGATGCTATACTTTACCCAATGCATTGGAGCGCTATAAGGGCTCACCCTTCTTAAACATTTCATTTCATGCATAAGTTTGCCACATGGATCATATAAAATGGATTCATAAAACATCATAATTTATTACATGATAAAAGAATGTGGAATATATACATTAAACTATTTAAACAATAAGTAAATGTTCATAATGGTGAATACCCTTGATAGAGAAATAGGCATGGTATCCACTACACAATAACGTTGGCTTGGAAAATCGGTGCAATTTTCGGCAGCGTAATAGCATGACGTAAGAATTCATAAAAAAGGTTGATGAGAGAGAAAGGGGTGTCTCATCATATATACATGAAATGGACAGTAAGGGGGTCATATAGATACATGTCCCAACAATTGTAATGTAATTTTGATGCATAATACAAAAGGATTACTTGGATGTAAAAGAAGAGAGAGAAATCCCTCACAGAATTTCAGCATAGTAACGGGTGTACATGGGAGGAATTTGATGAGGGATGAAGGTGTATCCCATCATTAAAAGATAAATAGGGAAGTATGGTAGAGGTTAGAAAACATACCCCAACATTTATAATTTAAATTAAAAGGGCATAACAACATTAAGAAAATTGGACAAAAAATGAGAAAGGAAGAAAAAAACCCTTACATGGAAGTGTGCTTCCAAATGCTTGAGAGAGGCTTGAAAGAGGCTTCTTGGGAGATTGGGGCACCTTGGGAGGATTCTAGGGAGATTAAGGCAATGGTTGTATCAACTCCAAAGGATTTGAGTGAGGAGAAAGTTGGAGCTTGGTTGGGTTTATATAGTAAAGTTGATGGAATTCTTTATTATTTAGGGTTGGGACACCTCACAATAAATTAATTCAAACCACAAACCAGCCCACGGTTTTTGCCCATGGTTTTTTAAAAAGGGGAGTGGGAAAAATATTTCACAAGGCCAAATTATGAACTTCTTAAAATAATTGGGTTGCTTATGTGGAGGTGAGTCACACTCCCAAGGAAAACAATTTAAAAAGACCAGATGTATAATAATCCTTGAAGGGTCCATTAATGCTTTGTAAAATAAGTAAAATAAACCCAAAATAACCTTATTTTAATGGTAAAACAAATATTGGCCGAAAATAAGGCTTATAGTATTTTATTACATCACTATTGGGTCATTATGATGTCATAAAACACATTATATATTTAAACGGTATTTAATTTTTACCCAAAAATTTGACTGTCTCAGAAAATTATGAAAAATTCACCATTGGATAATTTTGACATACTGATTCCAGAAATAATATTTATTTTATCTAAATAATTATCTAAATATGTTAATTTTCTCTTTTAAAGTAGAAACCGACATTTATCGAAAATTCACGGGTTTTGACAAAAATGGCTTTCAAACCTTAATAAAAATTACAATTGCATTCATAAAATTATACGATAATTTATATTTAATAAAAATTAATTTAATAATAATAATATTTTATTAAAATATTACTTAATACAAAAACCCATTAATTCATCAAAATAGATTTTTTAGTTGAATATTAACTAAAAACTCTATTTGAGCTTTAAAAACTATTTATAAGGTAAAAAAAATAACATGAAAATATATTCATTATTATATACAAAAATAATGTACACAACCATAGTGCTAAGGTCTTGTTACATAACACCTTATAACACCCGCATAAGACCGAAGAGTAAGGTGTGCGATGGTGACCGTCTCTTGGGGTGGCTCGGATAACATTGTTCGGGTGGTAATCTCTATCAACTTCTACTTCTATCGCAGGTGGTCCCACTCAAGCTTAACTTGTTGAAGCTCAGCTTGGGCTTGGTCAAGATCGGAGCCCAGTGACGCCACTTGTCTTCTGAGTTCTGGAAAATGGGCTTCGTATGGGGCCCATCTACTGGATGTGGCCATCGCTTCCTTTATCTGAGTAAATTGGATTCGTTAAAGCCCTGTATTTATACCAATCATGTGATCACTATTCAATGGCTATATTAGCAATGGTCACAATTCTTAATAGAAAACCAAAGAAGATGACATTTCATATAAAAATTTTACATAAAGAGACATTTATTTAGTGAGTTGGCGGATGCTGACCTGCCTTTCGACGGGAATATTCCCCAGTCGTAAATAGTATGTCGGCAGGTGGTTATTTGCGACGGGTCCCGTCGCAAATAACTATTTACCTGTTGACCGTAATAAATGATGGCTATGGTATTTGCGACGGTACCCGTCGCAAATAATACTATTTGAGATGGGAATCCCGTCGCAAATAATCTAACCTATAAATACCCCCATCCGTTTTTTTCAAATCATTCTCAAATTCCCTCTTCTTCTTCTCTCAAAGTTTTATTTCTAAAGTTTAGTTTTTCTCAAGTTTAATTTTTTCCTTCGGAGTTGATATTAAATTTTCGAAGAACGATCAGAGCAGATCAATTTTCAAGGTATTTATGTTCATTTTAATTTAATATTTATTTTTAATTTTTTATTAGTTTTAATTATTCTTAATTAGTTGTAATTTAATTATGTTTACATTGTTTTGTTACTTAATAAATTTAAATTATTAGTATTCATTGTTAATATTTAAATGGTAATTAGGAATAATTAGTAATAATTACAAATAATTAAGAATAAATATTAATATTTAGTAATAAATACCAATAATTAGGAATAATAACATTATTATATTATTAGTATATTTTATTATTAATATTAAAATAATATAATTTTTATATATATATACAATTCTCTTTTCATCTGTGTGTTTGTTGTCTGCACATGTATTATTTGTATGTGGAGATAGAAAACACACAGATGAAAGGAGAATTGTATATAAATTAAAAAATTATATTATTTTAATATTAATAATAAAATATACTGATAATGTTATTATTCGTAATTATTGGTAATTATTCTTAATTATTAGTAATTATTCATTTAATTACTACTAATTAGGAACAATTAACAATAATTACCAATAATTAGGAATAATTACCAATAATTAGTAATAATTACCAATAATTAGTAATAAATACCAATAATTAGTAATAATTATCAATAATTAGTAATAATTAGTAATAATTAACAATAATTAGTAATAATTACCGATAATTAGTAATACTTACCAATAATTAGTAATAATTACCAATAATAACAAATAATTATTAATAATTATCAATAATTAGTAATAATTACTAATAATTACCACTAATTAGTAATAATTAGGAATAATTACCAGTAATTATCAATAATTATCAATAATTACCAATAATTACCAATAATTAGCAATAATTTGTAATAATTAGTAATAATTAGTAATAATTAGGAATAATTAGGAATAATTAGAACTAATTAGGAATAATTATGAATAATTAGGAATAATTAGGAATAATTAGGAATAATTAGGAATAATTAGGAATAATTAGAAATAATTATGAATAATTAGGAATAATTATGAATAATTAGGAATAATTAGGAATAATTACCAATAATTACCAATAATTACCAATAATTAGTAATAATTAACAATAATTACTAATAATTACTAATAATTAGTAATAATTAGTAATAATTAAAAATAATTAGTAATAATTAGTAATAATTATCAATAATTATCAATAATTAATAATAATTAGTAATAATTCGTACTAATTACCAATAATTAGTACTAATTACCAATAATTCGTAATAATTACCAATAATTCGTAATAAATACCAATAATTCGTAATAATTACCAATAATTCGTAATAATTACCAATAATTAGTAATAATTATCAATAATTAGTAATAATTACCAATAATTAGTAATAATTACCAATAATTAGTAATACTTACCAATAATTAGTAATAATTTCCAATAATAAGTAATAATTATTAATAATTATCAATAATTACTAATAATTACTAATAATTACCAATAATTAGTAATAATTAGGAATAATTACCAATAATTATCAATAATTATCAATAATTACCAATAATTAGTAATAATTACCAATACTTAGTAATAATTACCAATATTTAGTAATAATTACCAATAATTATCAATAATTAGTAATAATTATCAATAATTTGTATTAATTACCAATAATTACCAATAATTGGTAATAATTCGTAATAATTACCAATAATTGGTAATAATTCGTAATAATTCGTAATAATTAGTAATAATTACCAATAATTAGTAATAATTACCAATAATTAGTAATAATTAGTAATAATTAGTAATAATTAGTAATAATTAGTAATAATTAATAATAATTAGTAATAATTATCAATAATTAGTAATAATTACCAATAATTACCAATAATTAGTATTAATTAGTAATAATTACCAATAATTACCAATAATTACCAATAATTACCAATAATTACCAATAATTAGTAATAATTAGTAAAAATTAGTAATAATTACCAATAATTAGTAATAATTAGTAATAATTCGTATTAATTAGTACTAATTACCAATAATTAGTAATAATTAACAATAATTAGGAATAATTAGTAATAATTAATAATAATTATGAATAATTAGTAATAATTTCGAATAATTAGTAATAATTACCAATAATTAGTAATAATTACCAATAATTAGTATTAATTACTAATAATTAACAATAATTGGTAATAATTAGTAATAATTACCAATAATTAGTAATAATTACCAATGATTGGTAATAATTAGTAATAATTAGTAATAATTATTAATAATTACCAATAATTAGTAATAATTAGTAATAATTACCAATAGTTAGTAATAATTAGTAATAATTAGTAATAATTAGTAATAATTAGTAATAATTAGTACTAATTACCAATAATTAGTAAGAATTAACAATAATTAGGAATAATTAGTAATAATTAATAATAATTACGAATAATTAGTAATAATTACGAATAATTATTAATAATTACCAATAATTAGTAATAATTACCAATAATTAGTAATAATTACCAATAATTAGTAATAATTACCAATAATTAGTATTAATTACCAATAATTACCAATAATTGGTAATAATTAGTAATAATTACCAATAATTAGTAATAATTACCAATAATTGGTAATAATTAGTAATAATTCGTAATAATTATTAATAACTACCAATAATTAGTAATAATTCGTAATAATTAGTAATAATTACCAATAATTAGTAATAATTAGTAATAATTAGTAATAATTACCAATAATTAGTAATAATTATCAATAATTAACAATAATTAGTATTAATTAGTAATAATTACCAATAATTACCAATAATTACCAATAATTAGTAATAATTATCAATAATTAGTAATAATTACCAATAATTAGTAATAATTACCAATAATTAGTAATAATTACCAATAATTAGTAATAATTAGTAATAATTACCAATAATTACCAATAATTACCAATAATTAGTAATAATTACCAATAATTCGTATTAATTACCAATAATTACCAATAATTGGTAATAATTAGTAATAATTACCAATAATATTAATACTATGAAAATAATAAAAAATTTATATAATATTAAAATTATCAATATTTGTAACATGTTTTGCTTTATTCTCAACATATTTAATTCTTAAAGGGTTAATTTTTAGGTGTATCTCAATAAAAAGTTTGCGTCAGTTGTGTATGATCTAAACTCTATAATTATCCTAGCTTGAATGTTTTTTCTAACAAATTATTCAAAACCAGTAATGCTTTTATATTTTATAGAGAAATATGGAACAACGGGGTCATCAACAATCATTATTAGGTGACCGCATATGGATAAATCAACGTAGAAATCCAAACAGTTCTGGTTTAAATCCAGTATATGTAGAGGGTGTGGAGACTTTTTTATCATTTGCGGCATCAAATCCAGAATTTGTTTCAGAAGGAAAAATAAAATGCCCTTGCAGAAAATGTGCATTGAGAACGTTTGACACGTTTGACAAAGTGGGAGAACATCTCTTGCGTTTTGGTTTTCAACCAGATTATGTTTTTTGGTATCAACACGGTGAACGCAGTTCCAGAGCAGGTGATACCAACTTGATTCCGAATCCATCCCGGTTTCAAGATTTAGTACATGATGTTGCAGGTTTATCTGTTCAACATACAGAAACTCCGGCTGATATAACTTCAAATCCTGAGTTGGCACCGTCTGAATTTTATGAGTTGTTGAAGTCTGCTGAGGATGCATTTTATCCTAGCTGCAAGATGAGAAAATTAGAAGCAGTTGAAAAATTTATGGCTATCAAATCAGATAACAGAATGTCAAACACCTGTTTTGACCAGATATTTTCTTTGCTTAAAACACTGTTACCCGAAGGAAATGTTTTACCTGCAAATTACTATGAGAGTAAGAGGCTGGTTCGAAATTTGGGACTTACTTGTCAGAAGATTCATGCATGTTCAAATGACTGCATTTTATATTCTGGGGAAAATGAGTCGTTGGATAGTTGTCCCACATGTGGGCAACTGAGATATAAAGAAGGACGACACGGGAAGTCTGGTTTGATTCCTGTAAAACAGTTGAGATATTTTCTGCTTACATCCAGACTTCAGCGTTTATTCATGTCTAAGAATACAGCGACAATGATGTCATGGAATAAAGAGAATATTTCAACCGATAAAAGCTTGAATCATCCAGCCGATGGTGATTCATGGAAACATTTAGATAGAGTGCATCCATCCTTTGCTTTAGAAGCTAGAAATGTTCGACTGGGCCTTTCCACTGATGGTTTCTGTCCGTTTGGATCTTATGGTAGTCAATATTCATGTTGGCCTATTTTTTTAACTCCGTACAATTTACCTCCATGGATGTTGATGAAGGATCCATATATATTTTTGACTTTACTAATTCCAGGACATCCAAAGAAAAATATTGATGTTTATTTGAAGCCATTGATTGATGAATTAAATTTATTGTGGAGTACTGGTGTCAGTACATATGATGTTGCAACGAAACAGAATTTCATACTTAGAGCAGCATTGATGTGGACAATAAGTGACTTCCCGGCTTATGGGATGTTATCTGGCTGAAGTACACATGGTCAGAAATCATGTCCTTACTGTATGGGAGAGAACAAAGCATTTATACTCATTCATGGAAAGAAACCTTGTTATTTTGACTGTCATCGCAGATTTCTTCCAGCTGTTCATCCTTTTCGCAGAAACAGATCTCATTTCAGAAAAGGAACAGTTGAAAGGGATGGACCTCCAAAAATGCTATCAGGTTCGGAGTTAAAATCAGTTGTATTTTCATTACCTCCCATCACTTTTGGTCCCACAATAAACCAACAGAAAATTTCTGGTTTTGGGAAAGAACACAATTGGATTAAACGTAGCATATTTTGGGATTTGCCATATTGGTCTGATTTGTTGGTCTGACACATGTTAGATGTCATGCATATTGAGAAGAACTGTTTTGATAATTTGTTTCATACAGTTTTGGATACGCCGGAAAGAGAAAATACAATGTAAATGCACGTTTAGATCTTGCCCAAATTTGCAGGCATCCAGAATTGGAACTATTTGAGAATGTCAGAACAGAAAGGTTACTAAAACCAAAAGCAGCTTATACACTGTCTAAAGAAAACCGTTTATTATTTTGTCAGTGGATTGCAGATTTGAGACTTTCAGATGGTTGTGCTTCCAATTTGGGTAGATGTGTAAAGAATGGTCATATTACTGGATTAAAAAGTCATGATTGTCATGTTATAATGGAGAGACTTCTACCCATTGGATTAAGAGGTCTGTTGAATTCTGTGATTTGGGATTCCATAACAGACATGTCTCATTTTTTTCGGAAAATTTGTGCGGCTACGGCAGATTATGATGCTCTAGGCAAACTTGAAAAAGATGTTGTTGTAATTATATGTAAACTGGAAAAAATATTTCCGCCGTCTTTCTTCGACTCAATAGAACATTTGATGTTACATTTGCCATATGAAGCCAAATGTGGAGGTCTGGTACAGTTTCGATGGATGTACCCATTTGAAAGATGCATGCAAAAATTAAAAAGAAAAGTACGCAACAAAGCATCTATTGAAGGATCTATTGCAGAAGCTTATTTGCAAGAGAAATATCTTTTTTCTGCTCCCGTTATTTTGAATCTGAGTATCCTTCAAAACACAACCGAATGGGACGGAACGAGAGGAATATTGATGAAATCGACAATCAATTATCTGTTTTCAACCAGTCAGAGCTTGGTTTTGGTGGAGTTTATGAACGCTGGCTTTCAGATGATGAACATCATAGAGCTCATACGTATGTTCTGCTCAACTGTGAAGAGATGACATCAGTTGTACTGTAAGTGTTTATATCACTTATTCTATCATTTATGTTACAGTAAATAACTTTGGTTTTTATAGGTTGTATGATAATCATATCAAGAAACAAATTCCACAAATTACAGCAGCTGCTCTCGAAGAACGTCGACTGAATAATTTCTCTCAGTGGTTTCAAAAACTGGTAACATAAATTCTTTATCTTTTAGCAACTCATTCAATGTATAGTTTACTATATTGAAGATTATTTCACAAATTTTCAGGTGTCTCGACATGCTGATAAAATTGACAAACGGCTGTGTGTATTGAGTAACCCACCTTCCAAACTTGTTAAAACTTATAATGCATATGTGGTGAATGGATTTCGATTCCACACACATGCATATGGGGAATCGAAAAAAACAATGAACTGTGGAGTTAGCTTGAGAGGATCTCATCATCGAGAAAATGAAGTTGACATTTATGGCATACTTGATGAAATCATTGAACTCTGTTATCTTGGACAACATTACATAACCATGTTCAAATGTCGGTGGTTGGATACAGAGAGAGGCGTGCGTGTTCATCCGACTCATGGAATCGTCGATATTAAATGTAAAAGTGTTCTCGCAGTAAATGAACCATTCTTATTGGCTAAACAGGCATATCAAGTTTATTACGCAAAGTACTGTGCTACATCAAGAGACTTGACTGATTGGTGGAGTGTAATAAAAATCAAAATTCGAGACAATCAGTTTAGTCAAACTGAATGTGCTTTCACTGATGTGCAAAGAATTGACGTTTTTCAAGAGAGTACTCAAAATCAATCTTTTTTACAAAGAGACATGAGTATCGATGACGACACCCCACATTTAAGAGTCGGTGATGACGATGATGTTAATGATGTCACACATTAATTTGAAATGGTAAGAGATGAAGCAACAGTAACTCGAATGGATATCGATGATGTTGAGGAGGAATATGAAGATGACATTGACATATATGAAGATGATGATGAAGATGAACACTTATAGAATTCCATGGTATTTATATACAATCATAATATGTATATATGTATATATAATAGTAATTATCAATTATTTGCTAACATTAACATTTTCTGTTTCAGATGGACGACGCCACATTTCATGAGTTGGCGGATGCTGACCTGCCTTTCGATGCGGATGAGTTGCTGGCAGATGACCCTCAGCCTGCAGGCGCTCCAGGGAGTACGCGGAGGGGGCGCGGTCTTGCACGATTGATGATTCCTGACCCCGTCCCCGAGCGACGTCCACGTCTTGGGTTTGATCCGCGTACACGGAGGTGTGATAACCTGTGTGATAACCTGTGGATTTGACTAAGATTTCATTAATCTATTTACATAATAAATGTTTATTATTTTTACAGTTTTTCGCATATAGCAGTCGGACAGGGCAGCACTATTTTGCGTAACTATTTCTCTCAGCCGTGGACCACATGGGAGCAGATTCTCATTGATGTGCAGCAGGCCATGTTCGGCTATTGGTTGGTACGTACGTAAATAAATAATTTTTATTTTGAAAATTATTTCATTTCTAACTTGATATTTTGATTTATATGTAGGGTTTATGGTATCTGATCGAGGATACCATGCGTGACGCCATCCACGAGGCATGGGAGGTGGCCATGCGTGATCGCCTTCATCAGTTTTTGCACAATTTAAGAAAAGCTGCCATGAAGAAAGCAGGAGTGTCAGATTTTGACGAGTCATGTAGAGAACACCGACCAGAGTACATTTCATCCCATGTATGGGATGGATTATGTGCGCACTGGTTGAGTGGTGCCTTTCAGAGGAGATCGTCAGTGGGGAGGCAAAATCGGGGGAGACAGGAGGTGACTCATCGAGCTGGGAGTCGTTCTTTCAGTACTCATAGACAGCATCTGGTACGTACATTATTTATAAATATTTTATATAACTATAAATATTAACAGTTTATTTTTTATTCTTATAGGCTGTCGAGCACCCCGATATTACGGAGTACGACGTATATCAGAGGATGTATAGTGATCCTGCTACTGGGGAGTTCAGAGGTGATCGTCAGCATCACATCGTGGTTAGTATTATTTGTTTTCAAGTTTAAAAATTAACTTCATATAATATATTCACAATTTTAATTTTAAATTGCAACTACAGGAGTCATATGAGGCCGTAGCGTCACAGGCCCGGCCTGAGAGTCAGGCCGAGTCATCAGATCAGACCACTGGCCGTCAGTTTGATGAGGCAGCATGGATGCAGGCCACCCAGTATGCCTTCGAGAAGGGCCGGGTAGTTGGTATCGGCTCTCGACTGACTCCCGGAGATTATTATGGCAGTGTTGCGATGTCGGTGTCCAGCTCAAGAGGAGCTCGTGTATCTTCTTCTACTACACAGTATGAGAATCAGTTGCGATCTCAGACTGCACTGATAGAGAGTCTCCGACAGGAGCATGAGCAGATGCGTCAACAGCATGAGGAGGATCGTCGACGCCAGCAGCAGCTGTACGAGGAGAAGACGAGTTGGTGGCAGCAACAGCATCAGGAGCAGATGGAGTACATGCGCCGACTCACTCATGCTTTAGGGATGGAGTTTCCTCCACCACCATCTGCAGATCCCCCACCTCCCCCCCTCCTTCAGATTAGAGTTTGTATTTATGTTATAAAATTTGTGAAATCAAAATATGATTTTTTTTCTATTCGTAGTTTCTGTCTCATTATAAAATATTAATAATATTATATTTTTAAATAACAATAATATGAATAATAATATTATTTATATTTTATAATATTAAATTATATATATATATATTAAAATTTTATAATATTATAATTTAATTATATTTTTTTGTAATACTTGAATTATTTTAATATTTGTATGTAAAATAATTCTATTTTTTTTATATTAATTAAAATAACTTATTAATATTTTTTTATTTATGAATTATAATTCTAATATTATTATATTAATTAAATCATTTATTAATATTCTATTATTTTTTATTTTTTAATTATAATTCTATTATTATTATATGAATTAAAATAATTTATTATTTTTATTTGTGAATTATAATTCTATTATTATATTAATTAAAATCATTTATTAATATTTTATTATTTTTTATTTTTGAATTATAATTGGATTATTATTATATTAATTAAAATAATTTATTAATAATTTATTTATTTTTATTTTTTTTATAGTATTTGCGACGGGATACTATGCCCATCGCAAATAATATTATTATTATATTTATTAATATTTTTTTATTTTTTTAAAAAAATAGGTTTTTGCGACAGGCCCGTCGCAATAACTATTTGCGACAGGCCCGTCGCAACAGGTATTTTCGACGGGACCCGTCGCAAAAACTATTTTGAAAGTTTTTTACAAATATACGGAGACTATTTGCGACGGGTATTATTCCCGTCGCAAAAAAAGGTTTTAGCGACGGGCTCGTCGTAAATAAGGGTTGTTGTGACGCCGTTTTCAGCAAAGGGCCATTTGCGACGGGCTACCGTCGCAAATACCTGTTTTTCTAGTAGTGTTATTTCGTAGAGATTTTTCTCTATGGTCTAATATCTTCATTGGTTGATCCTCATAAGATAGATCATCCTATAACTGTACCATATCTGAAGAGAGTACATGTGAAGGGTCTGGTATGTACTTTATTAAGAGGGATACATGAAAGACATCATTTACTTTGGCCATGGTAGGTGGAAGTTCTAGTCGATAGGACACAGCCCCAACACGATCAAGAATCACTAAGGGGATGATGTACCTTGGACTTAACTTCTCTTTCTTTCCAAACCTCCCGAAATTCTTCCACGGAGATATGCATAGAAGTATCATGTCTCCAACTTTAAACTCAAGGTCTCGTCGATGGTTATCTGCATAACTCTTCTTTCGACTCTGGGCTTCCTTGATATGCTACTGAATGGTTTTCACCTTCTCCACCATTTCTTCGACCATTTTTGCTCCAAGAAGCTTACGCTCACCAACCTCATCCCAACATGCTGGTGTTCTGCACCTTTTCCCATAAAGGGCTTCATATGGTGCCATTTAGATGCTCGGGTGGAAACTGTTATTATAAGAGAACTCAACCAGAGGAAGATATTGATCCCATCCTCCTTTAAAGTCCATTGAGAATGCTCTCAACATGTCCTCAAGTGTTTTGATAGTCCGATTGGATTGACCATTTTTTTGAGGATGATAGGCCATACTGAAATTCAGTTCAGTATTCAGAGCATGTTAAAGACTGTTCCAAAACTTAGAGGTGAATCTTGGATCTCGATCAGACAAAATAGATAATGGTACCCCGTCCAGCCTTACCACTTCCCTGATATATATCTGTTCTAGTTGATCCAATGAGAAATCCTCCCAAATATCAATGAAGTGTGAAGACATTTTAAGATGATCCATAACAACCCAGATTGCATTGTTTATTTTGGATGTCTTCAGAAGTCCGGTGACAAAGTCCATGGTGATGTTCTCCCATTTCAATTATGGTATGGGAAATTGTTGCATCATCCCCTTAGACTTCTGCCTCTCTGCCTTTATTTGCTGACACAACAGGTACTTTGATGTATATTTAGCGATCTACTTCTTCATATTATCCCACCAATAATGCTCACGGAGATCTCGATACATCTTTGTGTTTCCTAGGTGAATAGGGAAATTTGAACTATGTGCATCATCCAAAAGTTCCTTCTTCAGCTACGGACTTTATGGAACACATAATATTTTCCCAAATCTCACAATTTCTTCTTCATTAACATTAAACTACGAGGATTTCCCTTTTTCAATAGCTTCCACTTTTTCTTGAATTCCCACATCATCATTTTTAGCATCATTTAACCTTTCCAAAAGTGAAGTTTGAGTAATCATTTGTGATAGGATTGATGATGTTCCTCTATTTATGATTCCCATGTCTGTCCTCATCAAATCTAAGAAGATTGAATCCTTTTCAATTCTCATGAATGATAGAATTGCTGGGTCCTTTCTACTTAGAGCATCTGCCACCTTGTTTTTTTTTCAGGGTGGTAATGGATTGAGCAGTCATAGTCTTTGATCAGCTCTAACCATCTTCATTGGTGCATATTTAACTCTTTCTGTGAGAATATGTACTTGAGGATTTTGTGGTCCATATATATTTCACACTTCTCCCCAAAGAGATAATGCTGCCAAATTTTCAAAGAGATGATCACTACAGCCAACTTGAGGTCATGTGTCAGATAGTTCTGTTCTTGAACTTTAAATTTCCTTGAAGCATAGGCAATGAATTTGTCAATTTGCATCAACACGAATTCCAAGACATTCCTAGAATCATCACTGAATACCACAAAAAGTTCTCCACTTGTGGGTAAAGTGAGCACGGGCGCAGTGATAAGCCTCCTTTTTAACTCCTTAAAGCTTTCTTCGCATTTATCACTCGAAGAAAATTTTACTCCATTCCGAGTTAGCTCGGTAAGAGGGTTGGAAAACCGTGAGAACTTTCTCAAAAAAATGGTCGATAATATTCAGCTAACCCCAAGAAGCTATGGATATCTGTTACCAATGTCGGCATCGGCCATCCATCAATTGCATCTGTTTTGGAGGGATCCATAGATATCCCATTGCTTGTGATGATATGGACCAAGAATGATACCTCCTTTAACCAGAACTCACACTTGTTGTACTTGGAATAGATATTCTCCTTCTGAAAGGTCTCTAGTACAATTATTAGATACTCCTCGTGATCCTCCTGGGTTTTGGAGTATATCGGAATATAATCTATAAAGACTACCACAAATTTTTTGAGGTAATCTCTAAAGACTCTATTCATCAAGTCCATGAATATTTCTAGAGAATTAGTGAGTCTGAAAGGCATTACTATGAATTCATAGTACCCGTATCTTGTACGAAAAGCAGTCCTGGGGATATCTTCCTTCTTCACCCTTACTTGATAATATCCCGACCAAAAATCCACCTTGGAGAAGTATTGTGATCCACACAGCTAATCAAAAAAGTCATCAATTCGTGGGAGAGGATACTTGTTCTTTATTGTGATTTTGATGAGCTCATGATAATTGATGCAAAGGCGCATTGACCCATCCTTCTTCTTGACGAAGAGGACTGGTGCACCCCATGTTGAAGCACTTGGGCATATAAACCCTTTATCTAGATTCTCCTGTAGTTGTTTCTTCAGATCTTCAAGCTCCACAACATCCATTCTATATGTAGTTTTGGATATTGGCAATGCCCCCGGTATAAGTTCAATTGAGAATTCAACATCTCTTCTATGAGGAAGATAAGGCAATTCCTCAGGAAACACTTCAGAAAATTCCCTCACAATAGGCATGTCTTCAAGGATGGTTGCTTCCTTGGACTCAATCATCTGATCCAGATACATGTGCTCATAGGGCAGTAATATCAACTCTTGAGATAATGGATCTAAAGAAGATTCATCTTCCTCCTTTCACTTGTAAAGAATCGGGGGTCGATTCTACATATGTAGAGTGATTTCTCTCTCACGGCAATTTATGTTGGCTATATATACGGAAAGCCAATCTACACCATGAATTGCATCAAAATCCACCAAAGGGAGTAAGACAAGGATCACCGGGAATTTCAATCCACAAATTATGACAGGGGAGGAGTTATATTCATGGGATGCAATAATTGCCCCATGTTCCGTACTCACCAACATCTTCACTTCCATGATTTTTGGTGGTGATGGTATTGTTCTACTAAACCTTCGAGATATAAAAGAATGCGTAGAACCAGAATCAAAAAGTACGTTCACTATTATTGAATGGATAATTAGTGTACCTGTCACCACTTTTTTGTCAGGGTTCACTTTGGTAGTAGTGATGGAAAAAGCTCACCCTTGCTACCTTGGAGGTTGTTGGTTGCCTCCGAAAACCCTTGGCTTAGGGCACTGATTTTCAAGATGCCCTGGTTCTTTGAAGTTGTAGAAATGAACCACACGTTGAGGTTCGAACAGATCATTCATCTCCTTTTTCATAGCCACATGTTTTCTTGCTGACAGTTTACAGCCAGGTGCCCTTCTCTTCCAAACCTAAAGCATTTTCTTATACCCTTTAGGCAATATTTGGGGTGCTTCTTTCCACATCTTTTGCAAGTGGGGTGCTGGATCATCTTAGCACCGTTGTATTTATCAATCAGACCATAGAAATTGAAGTCTACCTTATGCTTCTTATCCCCATGATACCCGTGATATTCTATAATCTCCATTTCGACCTTGAGGGCACATCGAACAATTTCCTCATAGCTGTCGAAGTCACGGATTTCCATTACATTTTGTAGGCTAGGTTTTAGCCCACCAAAGAAGTGGTCAACCATGCATTCGGGGTTAACGACAAAGCCGTAAGCGTATCGTGCAAGCCTTGTGAATTTTTCCTCGTACGCTCCGATAGATTCATCATCTATTTGCTTGAGGGAAAGGAATTCCCTTTCCATCTTAATCTGGAGGGGGCATGGAAAATATTTATCAGAAAACATATTTTGGAAATCCTTCCATTCCAACACCTTGATCTCTTCCTCAGGCTTCATATTTTTGATCAACGTCCACCATTTATCATCTTCACCCTTTATAAGATAAGCAGTTAAAAAAACCTTCTCCTGTTCAGAACATTTAAGGATGGAGAAAATATTTTCAATGGAGTTGATCCATTGTTCAGCGATTGAGGGATCAGATGATCCATTAAAAGCAGGAGGCCTTTGTCTCATGAATCTCTCGATAGTGACTTTTTCTTTCTTATGAGGGGTTGAATGTTACTCTTGACCCATGTTTCTATTCAAATCTTGAGTTAGCTGAGATAGAAGAGTGAAAAAGTTATTGATTCCCGCTCCCATTGGATTCGGCATCTCATTAGTACAATCATAACATTGATCTTCACATCGGTTGTTAGCCCGGGTCCTTCTATTACCGGCCATTGGCTGGAATAAAAGGAACGTTATGGGTAACACATAAAAGGAAATACAAGGATAAAACTGTTGACTTATAAATAACTCTTACTTCCTTAACATATGAATTTACTGGCTTCAGTCTATGTTATCCATGATCTACTATCTAACATATATTCTTAAGGAATTTTTTTGTCCGTTAATAATGGTTCATACTAAGCTTGTGAATTTACCAAAGCATATCCCCTGGGAGTGTCATAACCAAAAGTGTAGCAAGGCTCGTTATCGTACACCAGTTCCCGTTCGAGTCTAGCTCAAAGCAGTGGTTTTGGGTTTTACCCATAGGATACATCTGTGCCAGAGCCGCCTCTACCCGATCGTATCCATACAGGGATGTATTTTCTTGATAAACCACTTACTCAATACCCACCAAAACT
This sequence comes from Viscum album, assembly GCA_963277665.1. Taxonomy (NCBI): domain Eukaryota; kingdom Viridiplantae; phylum Streptophyta; class Magnoliopsida; order Santalales; family Viscaceae; genus Viscum; species Viscum album. The sequence continues at coordinate 1,766,502,396 of OY728142.1, read as the reverse complement.
TAGGGATGATTTTATTATACTTAGTCTTATCTCTAAGGCTTTACTAGGGTTTTCTAATCCTTATCCCAAAATTAACTAAACCTATCATTTGATACCAACTATGACAACCCTTCTTATATTACAAACTTAAACCTGATTTATTACATAAAACCTTCACTTGATACAACATAGAAGATTGAGAGGCCTAGTTTCTTTGGGGCTTAGTATCATTACATAAAAACTTAAAACATGAAATAAAACATCTTTATTGAAAAATTCCTTTACATGACCACTACATTCCCTCGTACATAGTATTGCATTGGATAACCTGAGGACATGCATAAGAAAATGATGAGCTATAAAGCCTAGTAAGGGAATAATCATGGAATAACATGAGGAATACACTACATGTTAGACAATCGGCATATCAATATAGAAAAAGATAATTATGAACATAAAGGAAGGATGAATCATGATAATCATAACATGGAAATGTGGCAACAACACTTAACATGGAATTAGCATGAGCCAAGGATCATTGCACATGAATCACGAGTAAAAACTTGTGCCAATTGAATTAGAATGATTCAACACCCATTACACATAATGTATCATGATACTATAATTTACCCAATGCATTGGAGGGCTATGAGGGCGCACCGTTCTTAAACATTTCATTTCATGCATAAGTGTGCCCCATGGATCATATAACATGGATTCATAAAACATCATCATTTATTCCACAATAAAGGAATGTAAAATATATACATGAAACTATTTAAACAATAATTAAATGTGTATAAAGATGAATACCCTTGATAGATAAATAGGAATGGTATTCACTACACAATGACGTTGGCTTGGAAGATCGATGCAATTTTCGGTAGCATAACGGCGTGACGTAAGAATTCATAAAAAAGGTTGATGAGAGAGAAAGGGGTGTCTAATAATATGTAAATTAAATGGAAAGTAAGGGGGTAATATAGATACATTTCCCAACAATTGTAATGTAATTTTGATGAATAATACAAAAGGATTACTTGGATGTACAAGAAGAGAGAGAAATCCCTCATGAAATTTTGGCATAGTAATGGGTGTACATGGGAGGAATTTGATGAGAGAGAAAGGGGTCTCTCATCATTCAAACATAAAGAGGGCAGTATGGGGCAGGTTCAAAACCATATTCCAACATTTATAATTGAAATTAAAAGGGAATAAGAACATTAAGAAAATTGGACAAAAATGAGAAAGGAAGAAAAAACCCTTACATGGAAGTGTGCTTCCAAAGGCTTGAGAGAGGCTTGAGAGAAGCTTCTTGGGAGATTGGGGCACCTTTGGAGTGTTTTAGATAGAGTATGGAAGGGGTTGGATGAACTCCAAATGCTTTGAGTGAGGAGAAAGTGCGATCTTGGGTGGGTTTATGTAGGAAAGGTGAGGGAATTCTTTATTATTTAGGGTTGGGACACCTCACATTAAATTAATTCAAACCACAAACCATCCCTTGGTTTTTGCCCATGGTTTTTTCCAAAGGGGAGTGGAAAAAAATATTTTACAAGTCCAAAGTCCAAAATTCTTAAAATAATTGGGTTGCTTATGTGGAGGTGAGTCACACTCCCAAGAAAAACAATTTAAAAAGACAACATGTTTAATAAGCCTTAAAGGGTCCATAAATGCTTTGTAAAATAATTCAAACAAACCCAAAATACCATTATTTTAATGTTAAAACATATATTGGCCGAAAAAGGCGTATAGTATTTTATTACATCACTATTGGGTCATTATGATGTCATAAAACACATTATATATTTAAACGGTATTTAATTTTTACCAAAACATTTGACTGTCTCAGAAAATTATGAAAAATTCACTATTGTATAATTTCGATGTCCTGATTCCAGAAATAATATTTATTTTATCTAAATAATTTTCTAAATATGTTAATTTTCTCTTTTAAAATATAAACTGACATTTATCGAATATTCACGGGTTTTGACAAAAAATTGCTTTCAAAACTTAATAAAAATTACAATTGTATTCATAAAATTATACGATAATTTATATTTAATAAAAATTAATTTAATAATAATAATAATTTATTTAAATATTATTTAATAAAAAATTTCATTAATTCATCAGAATAGATTTCTTAGTTGAATATTAACTAAAAACACTATTTGAGCTTTAAAAACTATTTACAAGGTAACAAAAATAACATTAAAATATATTCATTATTATATACAAAAAATAATGTACATAACCATAGTGATAAGGTCTTGTTACATAAACCCTTATAACACCCACATAAGACCTAAGAGTATGGTGTGCGATGGTGACCGACTCTTGGCGTGGCTCGGATAACATTGCTCGGGTGGTAATCTCTATCAACTTCCACTTCTCTCATAGGCAGTCCAGCTCAAGCTTAACCTGTTGAAGATCGGCTTGGGCTTGGTCAAGAGAGAATCCCAATGAAACCACCTCTTTTCCATGTTCTGACAAATGGGCTTCTTATGGGGCACATCTACTGGATGAGGCCATCGCTTTATTTTTCTGAGTAAATTGGATTTGTTAAAGCCCTATATTTATACTAATCATGTGATTACTTTTCAACGACTATATTAACAAGGGTCACAATTCTTAACATAACACCAAAGATTTTGTCATTTCATATAAACATTTTACATAAAGAGACATTTAATTAGATCAAGAGGCTTTTCCATTAATGAATGTTTGGGTCCTTATATTCCCACTATTCACCAAGTAGATTGAATTAGAGGAAGAAATATAAACCTTTCCTAATGCCCTTTATATATATATTTTCATGAAAATTCACAGATAGTATTTTAATCTCTATTACTTTTATTGTAAAGGGTTATTTTTTAGTTTGTGTCACCGAAACCCATTCTTCGGGTGATAAATAAAAATGATACCCAATTTTAAGACAAAAAAGGGATTCTATCATTGAAAAGATAGATGTCTACATTATAGAATGGAAACCCTTCTACTAAAAGTTACTCCTAAATCCAAGACTAGTATTACCCAATGTTTTGTAATTAAATTATAACAACATCTATTATACAACTGATGCATTAAGAAAATAATCCTCATTGGATCAAAAACTCCTCGGGTTTGACAATGGTTTTGAATTTCAAATTTCATTTAAGCATATTGTTTTGGATTCCCGATTGATGTATGTGGTTTCTACTTCCCTTAAAGTGTATATATTGAAAATAAAAAATAGAATTTTCGGTTTGGAATATGATGAATGACCACACCAGTATAAGGGGGCTCTCGTCTAGGCCAAATCAAAACAAAAAACAAAAAAAAATAGATGCAGAACTTTAAAACTAAGGTAAAACTGATAGATTTTAAGTGTAGATAAAAAAAATGGCTTGATTGAAGATGGGTTGATTAGTGGGAATATGTTCCACAGGCTGGGGGAGAGGGAGCTTCAATTTAGGGAAACAATCGCACAGAGGGAGAAACTGGAGGGTTGATCTTTATTTAAGAAAAACTTTCCCACTAATTTTAAAAAACCATTGGGATAAATTATGTACCCCAATGGTTTTCATAAACTGTTGGGATCTATTTCTAGATGGGAGACTATCCCAATGGTTTAATCAAACCGTTGGAATAGGTTGTGTCTAAACAGACTATACCAATAGTTTGTACAAACCATTGGCATAGTCTCCCTATACCAACGGTTTTTAAAAACCATTGGTATAAAAGTATTGGTATAGATTCTACTTCCACTAGTGAGTGCAAGAAATAATAAAAATATTTTTATCATTATGTGGAACAAGATTTCATTTATAGTTCCATTTTTTACAAGTTGGCGCACCACAAATAACGGTGTTGTTATTGTTATTATATGGTATGGGTTTTCTATAATAGTTATAATTTCATTTAATTTATATTTCTCAATTAAATATCGTAATTGAAACCCCATGTGGATTAATATTCATTTAAATCTATTGTGCCAAACCCTCGGTGAATTGAGAATTTTTATGCCAAACATTTTCTATCTCGACCCCACCCATCTCTCCCTCTCAAGAATGAGAGAAGTTCTTCAATACCTAATAATGAGTGATCAAGAATGATAAATGAAATACATTCACTTCACCATGCTAGAACCCAGAGAATGAGTGGTGTTGTTCAGATACCATTGGATCACGTGTGGATTACCCCTACATTGATTCTACTTTGGATCCTCGCAAGCGCAATGAAGAAAATCCAGAATTTTCATTTTGGATGATCAACGATCATTAAAGAATAAAGTACCAAAGACCCAGGTATTTAATTTCATCATAAATTAATAAATTAATTATAAAAATGATGTGAAAGATCCTCTTTCTCAAATATGTCGCTTTTATTCTCTATATCTAAATCTTTGACTTTAATCTGTGGATACTTGAATTAATCGTTATATTGATCCTAAACTGGTCATCAATTACAGAAAAAGAAAATTTGGGCCCTACCTACCTCCATGCTTTCACTGCATCCGGATCCTAAAACTGGTATCATAGGGAGGTTCATCATTTTTTACAATTATTTAAATAATTCATTGATGGTTTACGCTTTAATAATTTATTTTTTCCATTATTTTTAATCGTTCTTGTAATATGAATTTCAAGATATATTATTCATCTTTTTTTTCTTAGAGATCTAACAGAGACGAATAATTTTTTGATTAAAATTAAATCTAGGATCTCATCAGGAGGCACCGATGATTCTATCCAAGTAACACGATTGTACACGTTGTGTATTCAGAGTTACACGTCGTTTAATCTACCATATATGCCATGTAATCCAGATTACACACCTTGTAGTTGTGTTCAGTACATTGGGAGTAATTCAACAATTACTCAAGATGTGTGCATCAATGACATGCAGTGTAGTTAATTCTTACACCACATTTTAACCAGGACATACTGGAACATGGTCAGCCAGATTACATGCTATGTGGCCCACTGGACATATCATGTAGTCCCTTCAGTTCAAAGGCCAAACTGTATATCCCATACATGTCTAAGCCGACCGGTAACCATGTAACCCAGAGACAACATGACGTGTGGCCCACTAGACATGCCACATTCTACAATATTTCTGAAGTACACCTCACATGCCATGTCCCTAGGTGTGTACATCCGATAAGATGGTAAAGGCAATACACGTCGTGTAGTCCAAACTATACATCGCGTACTTTACCAAATTATACAGAATTAAAACTTTTATGTTTGTGTAATGTTCAAAATTACATATCATGTAGATTTAAAGGGGTGTTCACCATGTCACCTTTAAGGTTATAGATGAGAATCTCAAGGAAATTTAGAAAAGGATTAAGATAAAATAATTGATTAATTAAAGATAATAATTAATCGATTCGAGCATGATTTGTCTTAATAATAATGATTAAAGAATTGAATGATAGTTTTATTAAATGCATAATTAATTGAATTTATGTGGATGATCTTGAGCTAGACCAAACCTTTATATGTGATTGGTTTCCTTTTATTTTATTTTAAATTAAATTGTTGGATTGCATGACATCTCTCTTCATTAATATATAGGACATGCGTGCCCATGGTTTATTTTATGTAAACCCCCATTTTACCCATCACCTATGTGTGAGTTAAAAGTCATATGTAATATATGAATATCCCAAGCTTGTGGTGGAAATTGAAGTAAGGATCTGAGGAAAAACCAATCCAAGGAGATACAAAGGTGGACAAGTGGAAAGTTTTAGACACGAACTATAAATGGTTCATGGTGTTTCTCCCCTAGGTCAGAGGTTAGTTTATCAAGAACTAGATAAACTAACCCTTATAAGAGCTCATGATCATGCCCTTTATTTTATTTTTTTTCAGTTTCATGGTTTTTTATTATGGATGTATTGTCGTGAATACATAATTAATGAATTAACAAGAATGCAAGATGGAACTAAAAAAACCAGGCTTATGTGTAAATATATTCAAGACATGGTTAATCACTTAATTAAGTTCCACATAATATTAACAATCATGTGATAAATATAATAAGGTAATTTATGAATAAGGGATAAAAATCCCTCAATAAAATATTAAGTCAGACAAAACCTTATGTTACTTGATTAAGGTAAAGACTCAATAAAACTAAGTGTTTGACTAACCCTTGTTGAGACATTTAATTTTATACAGGAAGATCTTATGAAAGTTTCAGGCTGACTTAACCATTTTACATCAAGAGGAGTAGCCCTTTCTAGACTTGGTGTAAATTTTGTGGTAAGTGTTGAGGAAATACAAGTCAGGATTTCAGGATTGGGGAGTCCACTCAACGGATCAAGGAGCTATAAGACTGTAGTTGGAAAAGAAATTCCTACCTAAATACTTCAAATAGATTGAGCAACTATTTTTGGGGTTATGTGAAGGGGAATATGGATCCTTTCAAATACAATGTCCTAGAAGCTAGACATTTCATGTTCAATGGTAAGGGCCATTGGGAATTGATAAAATAGTAGGAAACTTAATAAAATTAATTTATTATTTCTCATAAAATATAATCAAGAAAGTACTAATTATCTTCTATTTTAATTTTAGAATAAAATGAAAAGTTCATCAATAACACTATACCTGGGATCAATACTAGATAAAGACAACATCCTCACTGGAAGTAACTTACATGATTGGTTTATACCCCTTTAGGTCATTCTACAGCATGAAAGGAAATCTTAAATATTAGAGTCCTCATTACCTGATCTTCCTTCCCAAGAGGTGAGTGATGAAGAGTTCTTAGTCTAGGATAAACATATGAACGATGCATTCGACATTCAATGTTTGATGTTATCATCAGTATATAGTGAACTCATGACATCTCATTAAAACATGGATGCCTATAGCATGCTTGAGAACCTTCATGGTCTTTACGAGGAGATTTCAAGATAGGAACAGTTTGAGATCTCCAAGGCACTCTTTCAGAGTAATCTTAGAGAAGGTTGCCCATCTATGCCTTACGTAGTCAAGATCAATGGTTACACTGAGGACCTTGAGGTTCTAGGGTTTAAACTCCCCAAATAAATGGGTACTGATCTCATTCTCGTATCACCCCCTTAGAGCTTCTCCAGTTTTGTTGTGAATTTCAATATGAACAACAGTGAGAAGTCTCTACCATATCTTTTTATCCTCCTTCGCCATGTGGATAAATACATGAATCATGAAAAACCTTATGTACTTATGGTGAATAATATGAAAGGGAAGGAAAATATCTTTAAGAAAAATATTCTTCATTACCTTCCAAGAAAAGGAATATCAAAGGGAAGGAAAGGGAATAGAAAGATGTTTGTTTCACCTTTGGAAAGAAGGGTCACTAGAAGAAATATTTCACCCAACCAAAGAAGCAAGAAGAAGCTTCAGGTGCATTTTCTATCAAGTGAAATTTATTTATTTCTAAAAATCAGGTATTAGATACAGCTTCTGGTTCTCACATATGTATCCAAATATGGGAACCAAGTATATTCAAGAAAATTAATCGAGGGGAGGTATATCTACGAGTAGCCAACATAGATAGACATGCTGTTGTAGCTGTTGGGGACTACCACCTCACATTTCCTATTGGGATGATCTTAGTGTTGAAGGGTTGTTATTATGTTCCTTCTATAACAAAAAACATTGTTTCTATATCCAGACTAGTTACAGATGGATTTATTTTCATATTTGGAAATGAATGTTGCTTCTTTTATAATGATACCATATTTTTTGGTAAGTCGCATTTATATAATGGTCTTTACGTGTTGGATTACAAAAACCAAGTAATGGGAATTGATAACAAAATTACTTCACATGACTCATACCGCAAACAACTTTGGCATCACAGGCTAGGTCATGTAAATGAGAAACGCTTGAAAAACTTACATCAAGATTGATATTTAGATTTTTTTGAACTACAACCACTTGGTTTATGTCATGCATGTTTATAAGGAAAAATGAAAAAAATCCCCATTTAGTGGGAGAGGTGAAAGGTCCAAAGAGCTCTTGAATTGGTTCATACTGATGTGTGTGGACCATTTATAGTTGAAGCAAGGGGTGGGTAATCATACTTAATAACTTTTACTGATTATTTTAGTATATATGGATATATATACTCAATGAGGTATAAGTCATATTCTTTTGATAAGTTCAAAGAATACAAGAATGAATTTGAGAACCATCTTGGTAAGAATATTAAGAAACTCTGCTTAGTACTAGGTGAATAATATCTTAATTAAGACTTCATTGATTACTTAAGGGAGTTTGAGATCCTATCCCAACTCACTCCTCCTTACATGCCTCAGTTGAATGGTGTAAGAGAAAAGAGGAACCACACCTTGTTGGACATTATGAGATAATTGATGAGTCATAAAAGTATTCCATTATCCTTTTGTGGATATTCATTACAAAAAAAAAAGCACACATACTAAATCAAGTACCAAATAAATTGATAAATGGTATTACATATGATTTTTGTAGTGGAAGAAAATCCATGTTATCGAATTTGCATGTGTGGGGAAGCGAGGAGTTTGTTAAGGCCTGTTCAGGTAAAAAACTTGCACCCCGAGGCACAAAGTGTACCTTTATTGTATACCTAAAGGAAACAAGTGGATATTACCTATATAGCCACTCATACAAAAAGTTTATGGTGTAAATACAAGTCATATTACTTGAGAGGGAGCACATCTACAAATGAGATAGTGTGAGAGAGATAGACTTCAATGAAGTTGAGGGTCAAGGTACAAAAGAGTTCGTATAGGAGCCGATTCCACAGAGCCCCATGGAATAAAAATCTATTTTGGAGACACAAGAACTACATAGGAGTAAAAGAGTGATTAGATAACCTAAACAGTATAGTTTTTTAGTCACTGAGGATGGTGACTCGTTATTAGTTGATAATAATGATCCTCTAACCTACAAGGAAGCAGTTAGTGGCATAGATATTGCCAAGTGGAAACAATCCATGAATTCTAAAATGGATTCCACATACCAAAACCAAGTCTGTATTTTGGTAGATCCTCCATATGTAAATCCTTTTGGTTAAAAATGGGTATTTGAGAAGAAACTGTACATGGAAGGACAAGTCAATACCTATAAGGCACGAATGGTTGAAAAAGAGTTTAAACAACATCAAGGCATTGACTACAACAAAACCTTTTATTCAGCTGGAATGTTGTAATCCATTAAAATTCTATTGGCCATTTTTTCTTACCATGACTATGAGATTTGGAAAATGGATGTCAAAATTGCCTTACATAACAAGAACCTTCAAAAAGATGTCTATATGACATAACCTAAAGTGTTTGTGACTCTAAAGGATTCCAATAACATATGCAAGTTGCAAAAAATCATTTATGGATTAAAACAAGCATCGAGGTCATGAAACATTCATTTTGATGAAGCCATAATGGAATTTGGTTTTATAAAGAATAAATGTGATCCTTGTGTCTACAAACGTTTTAGTGGGGGTGAAGTCATTTTAATAACAATATATGTTGATGACATATTACTTATTGGAAACAAAATACTAGTCTTACAGTTTGTTAAGGCATGGTTGAATAAATGATTCTCCTTGAAGGACTTGGGTGAGGCAGCATATATTCTTGGGATCAAGATCCATCAGGATAGATATAAGATATTACTGGGACTAAGTCTAATTTCATACATTGACAACATACTAAATAGATTTAGTATGGAACTATCCAAGAGGAGATTGTTTCCAACATCACATGCCATTTATCTTTCCAAGAAAATGTATCCTCAGATTCATGGGGAAAGAAAGATAATGTTATGTATTTTATATGCATCAGCGATTGGGTCAGTCGTGTATGATATGTTATGTACTATACTAGATGTTTCTTACACATTGAGTTCGGTTGGAAGATATCAAGATGATCTAGGTGACCACCATTGGATGGAAGTCAAAACTATCCTTAAGTATCTTAGGTGTACTGAGGATATGTTCCTGGTTTCTGGAGGAGATGAGGAACTAGTCATAAGAGGATATGAAGATGCTAGTTTCCTAACTAATCAATATGAAATGAAGTTTCAAATGGGATACATATTCACTTTTAATAGAGGTTTTGTGAGATGAAAGTGATCAAAGCAAGGTGTAGTTGTAGATTCTATAGTAGAGTCTGATTATATCATAACTTATAAGGTAGATAAAGAAGTAGTCTATATTAAGGGCTTATTCCAAGAGATGGATGTGGTTTATAGTGGTAAATATCCCATCACACTATATTGTGGTAATACTTCAATGGTGGATCCTGGAAATGATCCAAGGTTACATCAAAGACAAAGCACATACTCATTAAGAACCATCTCTTGGAGGGATTTTTCTTAGAGAGGTAAAGTTTTCGTGAGCATCATTTCCACAGAAGATAATGTGGAAGACCCATTTACTGAAGCCTTAACTCAATAGAAACATAATCATCATGTGAGGTCTAGCAGACTAAAATTCATAGGTAGTTGACTCTATTCCAAGTGAGAGTTTGTTAGAGTTGGTTTCTTAGAATGAACTATTTGTACTTTGATTACATGAATATTTAATTACTTATTTTTCATTTTTGTACATGAATATGATGTAATTATGTATTAGAGTATTTGTCACATTGATAAGGTCATATCAGTTCCACGCAATGAAGAGAACCTTGATGTTCTATAACAATATTCTTAAATATAGTTATGCGTTTGGATGATATACTATGATGGGACACATAGTATACATATTTTACAGTGCGAGTACTCATAAGAAGATGATACTTATTCTCTTGTAGTTTGCACTTGGTAATCACCAAGATAGGATATTATGAGAACAGATCTTCTAGTAGGAATTCTGCATGTTTTAGTATCATCAGATATTCCTATCAACAAATGTATGTAATGGTCCTTAGACTTTAAGATTATCATTAATATGTTTCATGACTTGTGCAATTTTATTTACTGATAAAACCGCCATGCCATATATTTATGAGAAGTAGGGTATATTGGTTGTGTAACAAATGACATGTTATTAATGGATAATTCGAGGAAGGATTTGTCCCTTACATTTAAGAAAGTTGATATCTCATCCCTTTTATTGAAATGGAACCATCTCTCTAAATTCCATGTCCATGGTGTAATGATGAGTTTATTTTAGGTATCCAAAGAATAACGTATCAAGAATATAGGTTAATGACACTATCATGAAACCTTCTTGATGAGATATTATGACAGAGGGATTATATTACATAGTAAGCGTTTGTATGTGGATATCATTATTGCAACTTTAAGTTCTTTCCCTTAGATTCCTTGACCCATTGCTAGATAGTAATCTTAGACTTTAGGCAATCCCGCCCAATTCCAACAAGAAAAAATCCTAGAGGGTCACACACTAAGTGTTTCTAGTGGTCTTGATTAAATTCTATTTGAATTTAATGAATGAAATAAATATTATTCTCAAGATTGAGGAATGATTTTATTCAAGTTAAAATGATCTCATATATTAAATAAATATTTATTCACCTGATTCTGGATAAAATATATTTATTTATTTTATTGAACTTCTAATAAATATTTATTTACTATTTTGTAAAAAAAATTATTTATTTAATATAATAAAATATTTTATTCGGGTGTTCAATAAATGGAAGAGGATTTCGAACAGACCAATACCGTGTTTTGTTGATAAATTAATAATTTACAAGTTGCTAAATAATGTTTATCTAGTTGGAGCAATAAATAATAATAATACTATTATCATTATGTGGCACAAGATTTCATTTATGGTTTTATTCTTCTCAAGTTGGTGCACCACAAATAATGGTGATGTTATTGTTATTATGTTGTGTGAGATTTCTCTAATAGTTATATTTGCATTTAATTATTGTTTCACAATTAAATATTGCATCTGAAACCTCATGTCTATTAATAGGTAGGTATATCTATTGTTCCAAACCCCTAGTGAATTGATAATTGTTGATCCAAACATTTTCCATCTTGAATTCCCTCATCTCTCTCTCTAAATAATGATAGAACTTCTTCAATACTGAAGAACGAATGATCAAGAACGATCGATGCAAGACATCTGCTTCGCCGTGATAGTATTCGGAGAATGAGTTGTGTTATTTGGAGACCATTGGAGCACGTGTGGATCACCGCTAGAGGGATTATACTTTGAATCCTCATTAGTATAATGAATAAAATCTGGAAGGGATATTCCGAATGATCAATGATCATCAACAAATATTGTAACAAAGTCCCAGGTATTTAATTTCTTCAGAAATTAATAAATTAATTATAAATATGATGTGAAATATCCTCTTTCTCAGATCTATCTCTTTTATTCTCTTTGTCTAAATATTTGATTGTAATCCATGGATACTAGCATTCAACTTCGTTTTAATCTTGGATGGGTCATCGATTACAGAAAAAGTAAATTTGGTCCCTCCCAACCGCCAAGCTTTCGCTGTGTCTAGATCCTGCAAAATTGACATTAATTTAAGTAAAAACAAAAAGTAACATAATGAAAATAAAAAAAAATCATTCATATTTATTTGATACTTTATAAAAATGATACATGAGTCATTTGTGATCTATAGGAATCAACCAAACCTCAATCTGACGCACGGTGTGACCGATTTGACTAAAAGTATCCGGTATCAGTCTAAAATTGACATTTTAGTTCAAAATGTTTCTGTCACTGAAAACCAAGTAAACTCTATCCAATTTTCTTGATAATTTTTCATAATTATTCATAAGTCATTTTTTATGGGTATGAAGTAGTCTCACATCAAACAGATGTAAATGTGACCAGTATGACTCATAATGTGTGTTTCTAGTTTGAAATGACATTTTAGTAAAAAAACACAACTATCATACTAAAAACTGAGAAAATGAATTCATATTGTTTTGGAAAATTAGGAAAACAATATATATGTCATTTTTGACATGTAAGAATCATCCTCACCCCAATAAGATGCACGATGTGGCCGATATCACAAAAAGTGTCTCTTTTTATTTAAAATTGAAATTAATTTAAGTAAAAACAACAAGTGACATACTAAAACCCAATAAAACACATTTTTATTGTTTTTATATTTTATTAAAATGATCTATAAGTCATTTTTGATGTGTAGGAATTATCTGCACCTCAATATGACACACGGTGCGTCCAGTATCACTCAAATTTTCTCTTTTTATTTAAAATTGACATTAATTTAAGTAAAAAAACAAGTGACATAATAAAAACTGAGAAAAATCATTTATATTATTTTGATACTTTATAAAAATGATCCATAAGTCATTTTTGACTTGTTAGAATCAACCCCACCTCAATCCAATGCACGGTGTGACCATTATGACAAAAAATGTATGTCATCAATTTAAAATTGGCATTTTTGTTCAAAACGCATTACTCACTAAAAACAAAGAAAACACACTATGATTTTCTTTATAATTTATCAAATCAATTAATAAGTCATTTGTGATGTGTATAAATCATTCTCACATCAAATAGATGGACGATGTGACTGATATGACTCATAAAAAGTGTTTCCAGTTTGAAATGACATTTTAGTAAAAAACAGAACTGGTGTATTGAAAACTAAGAAAACATATTTGGATTGTTTTGATACTCAAGGAAAATATTCTATAAGTAATTTTTGACATGTAAAAATAATCCACACCTCAATATGATTCATGGTGTTTCCATTATAACACCAAATGTGTAATATTTAAAATTGATATTAATTTTAGTAAAAAACAATTGACATACTCAAAACCATGCAAATGCATTTGATTTGTTTTGATATTTTAGGAAAATAATCCATAAATCGTTTGTGATGATTAGGAATAAACCCCACCATAATAAGATGAATGGTGTGACTCGTATAACTCCAAATGTGTCTTTTTTATTAAATATTGACATTTTATTAATTTATTTTTTCATATTAATGTTTAATTTATTTTTTTGTAGTATTACTAATATAATATCTGTTTTCTTATATAGTAGGAATCTTTTCTTCAGGTTGAGAGGATTTTTTTTGGCAATTGATACCTTGGGCAGAAATTTTTGAGAGGGGGTCACAATTTTCTTAAGATGAAACATTATTATTTTTTGAATGTTTGTTGAATAATTATATATGTAATTATATAAAAAAAATGGTTGAAATGTATAAAGTAGTGTTTTTGTATATATACCATGGGTGTAAGTTTTTGTATTCCTGGTGTCACATTAAATTTATATAGTATTTTCTAAAATTATAGGCTTTTTCAGGTTTTTATTAGGTGTGTTTTTATATTAACAATGAATTACAGTCAGCTAGGCCTTTATCAGTGCTAAAAAATAGCATTGATAAAGGGGACCCCCTATCATCACATTGATTAACGACACTTTTTAGTGATGTTAAAATCCATTTTTCATGCTATTAATGGGCATATGTGTAGTAGAGTTGTCATTTTTTCTTATATATTATGATTTAAATTTTTAGTGACTTTACATTCGATTGACATTATTTTATCTACGCTCAATTCCTCATTACAGTTTATGTTTTGGAAAAAATGAGATATAAAAAGTCTATAATAATTGACCCCACATTCCTTAATTTCAATATTATACATTTTCTAAACATCACCATCCTATATATATAACTACAACATTTTTTAATATGTTTTATGTTTTTAAAAATACATAAAAGGGATAGGATTCCATGTATTTAAAAAAATCGATCTAGGGAGGCATCAACCTTATTCATGCTTTCCCACTTAGTAAAGAAGAATGAATGAGGTTCACGCTTCTTGACCCAAGGTTAGGAGGTGTGAAAACGGTTGATGCTTCTCATACAAAATTTATATAGGAGGCGTGAACTGTTTTCATGCCTCATCATAATTTTTTATTTTTATTTTTTTTGTATTATTTATTAAGTAATATTTATAATTTTTTATTAATATTTGTGAAATTTTTGTTGATATAATTATTAGTAATTTATGAATTAATAGATAATATATTTATTAATTATCAACTGTATTATTTATTGTTAATTAATAAATTATTATGTTATTAATATAATTAATAGATGTAAGTTATTATGTCTTATAACCTAGAGCTGATTTGAATGGTGGGAAGGATTCCTCCTCCCCCTTGAAGAAAGCATGGGATGATATTACTACGGAGGATGTCAATACAACACTAAAACCTAGTGCACATGCACTTGTTGGACAGGGGGGATTTTATTCATATTTCAATGAATGTTGTTAATTATGACATAAGAAAGCAGGAAAATGTTGATGACCTAGGTTAGCAGGAGCACGTTGATTCTATTATGAATTATGATGATTTAGAGCACCCTAAAAATGCTATTCATGATGAATTGGACATGGAATTGATCCAAGAATAAGCTATGACCTCCTCTATGGGTAAGGGAAAATCTAATATGGTATTGGATTCCCCACTCCCTACTAAGAATAATGTGATGAGTTCTATCACCTCAGACTCTAGAAAATCCCCTTTGCAGATCAGGTATATAGTGCAGGTCCCCTTTGATATGCTTGTTTCTCCTAACTTGGAGTCCAATATGAAGGCAACACCACTTATTGGTTGCTAAAATGAAGCTAATGTCTCTTATGTGGAAATTTTTAATCTTAATGTTAAAGAACAGATCAATTCTAATTTGGAAAGAAAAGATCTGGGAAGGAATTGGCAACAAGCTAAGACCAGACAGCGGGGGAAACATCCAAATAATCATGGACAAGGTCATGGTGTTGGGGATAGTTCACGAGGGTGTGGCAGAAATGTCTCCACCAAGTCTTCCAAGGGACTCACTCTAGAGCAAAAAAAGTTTAGAGAAAAGTATTTTGTACTCTTCACTCAAAGGTACTCACAGTCAGAATAAGAATATGATGCTCTTGATGAGGACATTGATCCTGATTATTGACTTGTTCTTGATTTGTTGACTCTTTTCCATGGATACGAGATTGCCTTGTTTTATCTCATCCATCTCTTGTGTGATTGTTTCCTTTTATTACTTTAATAATATGGGGCATGACCCAAACATTTTTCAGTAATATAATTAATAGTTCCATAAAAAATATTTATTATTTAATAGTAGAAATAAAATTATATTTATTGTAAAATGTATTTACAAGTTAATAATTATATATATTATCACATATTATGGTATTTATTATTAGATAATTTCTTATATAATTAATAATATAATAATTATTAATAATATTAATAATAATTATATAATTCAAAATAGTAATATTATTAATATTCAAAAAATTATTTAATAATGTTATTTATTATACATAATGTGGATAATAATAGTAAGAAGTGTTAATATAATTAAAACATAGTAATTATTATTATTACATATGTAGTTATAAATATTTATGATTCTTAATTGTAGTATTAATAAATTTTTATATATAAATATCATTGATAATTTTGTTAATATAAATATTAGTAATTTATTAATAATTAATATATTTGTCAATTATCAATTATCTTATTTATTCTTAACTAATAATATATTATTATGTTATTAATTAACTAAAAATATAAAAACAAATATTTATAATTTTTTATTTATAGATCTTTGAGAAATTTTTTCTGATATAATTATTAGTAATTTATTAATTGGTAATATATTTATTAATTATCAATTATATTATTTATTATTAATTAATAATATATTATCATGTTATGAATATAATTAATAGTATTTTTAGTTGGGGGATTACCAGAGTGGTAAAGGTTCCCCATAATCTTGCATTAGACCAGAGTTCAAATCCAGGTGGGAGCGAATTTTAGCAGGCAAACGGTGATAAAGACATGACACAGTCTTTATGACGTAGGAATTTTGATGTAGGAAAGATGCTAAACTAGGCCTTTGGGCTATGTTATTATCTTCATGCTCACTAGGCCTTCGGGTCATGTAATTAATAAATAAGTATTGATGGGTGGGTTATCCCTTAGGGGGGCTATGACCTACCTTTCCAGATTTTGTGTGTGGTGTGTGTGTTTAATGTAATTGTACCCCTAAACACCTATATATATATACAATTAATAGTATAAAAACTAATATTTATTGTTTAATAATAAAAATAAAATAATATGTATTGAAAAATATATTTACTAGTTAATAATTATATTATTTATAATATATTATGGTGTGTCATTAATTAATTACTTAGATAATTAATAATTTAATTTTTGTCATTAATTATATTATTTTTAATATATTATGGGGTATCATTAATTAATTACTTTTATAATTAATAATATAATTTTCGTCATTGATATTAATAATAATTATAGAATTCAAAATAATAACATTAATTAATTTAATCTTTCTTAATCGTTTAGAAATATTTCTATTAATTTATAATTATATCACTTTTTTTGTTTTGTGTAACAAAATATAATATATTAGTAGGTTTTTAAAAAATTCACAAGTAATGATTTAAAAACATATAACATGTATCGGTCTAATATACATCACTGTCTTAGGTGTTCATCTCTGTCACATCCAGATGTATAGATAATGTATCCACACTGCGTCTCTCGATGTCTATACTTTGGCTTATGCACATTCTATGTAGCATCTCCAGCACCTACCTCTATGTTATCCTATATGACTGGTGGTGGATCTATAACCTCCTCACTTGTACCCTATCCTAACTACATGGATAGGGGTTACTGAATGGAACTCTCCCAAACATGTGAAGAGGATGATTATTGTGTAGCTGATATCTACAAATTAGAGGAACATCAGGCCTGAAACACAGACTGGTCATCCTTTCTCACTATAGAAAAATCTGATACACTAACAGAATGTGATGCATTAGGTCCCCTGGATGAATAACCTGTGAATGTGGCAGTGGATGTGGCTATGACTGTGGTTGTGTATGCGCATGTGCATGTGCCTCTGGTTGTGGCTCATATGAAATAATAAGCGAAGGATAATTTGACTTATTTTGTTGAACATCCTAAATCTATTCCATAACTATACACATAACAGGCTCATTAGCTTCTCACACATCTATTTCAGGCTCAACACCCTTAGCATCGCCTGGCACATCAAAAAAAATCTCATGATAATTTTTTTCATGGAAATAACTAGCTCGGTCATTGCTCTATTAAAATAGTTTTGGTTAAATGTTCCTCCCTCTGTGGGTTTATATATGTGAATGAGTTGAGCGATATGACCATCTTAACAACTGATGATAGCCCCGTCCGTGTCTTATAAGATATCAATACGGACATGCGGTAGGGCCTATAATCCAGATGATATGATAGATGCATGCATACTGTGTTTTCCCCTCATAATCAAGACTCATGTGATCTATCCTGCATATCAATATAGCATGAATGATATTGCCTCAAGTTGAAGTCTCACTTCCTTGACTTCTTCATGGAATGAAGTGAAGGCAACTAACTGGGCGATGCATGAATGACCTGATGGAAGCCGAACTGCCTCATAACTCCATCAGCATGATGCCACTCAATAATATGAAAATAAATCATAGGTACAACACATGAGCTGAAAAAAATCATCTCTATACAATATGGTTGAGGACTCTGGATGATAGGATCAATATATAGAATCCATGAAGCCATAAATAAAAAAAATAATTAGCAATTAAAAACAAAGTCATCTACAATACACTAATAATTTAACTGTATAATTAATAATCACATTTTTCATTTCATCGATGATTGTCAAGCATAATTTTATATGACTATACATCATGTCTGGTGGTATATAAATATATATGTGTCTCACTCCACCTGTAGATAACATTTTTAAACTTATATTTTCTAATAGAAATGTATACATTTTATTTTCACATAATAAGGAAGGAAAAACATACCATCGTCCACATCAAAACTCTTGTAAAATATGTAACAGCCCATGAATTAACAATATTTTCCTTTAATAATAAATTTAATTTTTTTTATCCTGATTTATACAAAAAATTTAAGCTTACACTACACACAACACAGAGTTATCTTGTGTTACATGTAAGATCAAGTTTTACCGCCTTGTAATGATGAACCTATTATAAATCCAATTTTTGACACTTTTATATATGTTATTTGAAAAAATAAACCTCTTATTTGAATTTTAAATATCAAAATTAGTTTGGATTGAATTTTTGGTATTTTTTTAGACATTTATTTTTGGATAAATAGTGAAAAATATTGCATTGTAGTTAAAAACTGCCTTTTTAGTTTAAATAATTGTTAACGTTAAATTAAATTGTAAATAGGTTTTTAAAGTCAAAATAAATCAATAATAAATATAATAATCCAATTTAGAAAATTGGAATCATTTTTATATTAATATTTGATATAAAAACTTATTGAACTTTTGAATGTCTCATTTACGTGCATTTTCGCCACATTTGCGAGATTAGTGTTAAATTTAATTTAGCCACTTCCTTTAATTGAATTTGGAAAAAGGAACATACATGGTAGTAATTAGTATAAAATTTGTGGTCTAATAGGATCAACTTAATTTTTTGTGAATAGTATATTTAGTATTTTAATTTACCACAGTTAAGGGTAATCAGACAATTAAAGTAAAAATAATGTAACAATATTATAAAATTACCCTAACAATTTGCCTAATTTCATTGGATGAGTGGTTTTAGACCAAAATAGTCCTTTGGATGAAATTAAAACCTTTTTAAACATATTGGTTAAGAATATGACATTTATAATATTTTATTTAAAGATACATTAAAAATTTTATACTCATATTTTTAATGAGTATTACATTTTTAATACATGATTATACAGAAGATAAATTTTATTATAAATATTCATTTTAAAGAAAATAAATTAATACTCATTGTAATAATTTATTTTTAATTTTTAGAGAATAAATAATTTAACTAAAATCTTTCATAATGATGATGCAACAATAGTTTAATTAACAGAAATTTCAATTAAATGATATTAAAAATATTAATATAAATTTAATTTGAGTGAGTTAATGTCATACACAGTTTGTATTCATGAATTTGACATGTTATTAATGTTTTATAAGTATTGGTTAAAATTTATCTTGTTTTTTTTTATTTTTGTGTAAGACAAAATAATGAATAATGTCAAAATTGACATAAATGACACTTTTAAAATAAATAATATTTTATTAAATGATATAAAATTCATAAAAAAATAAAAAAATTACAACTCAATATAATATTATTAAAGGGTTAATTTATGATCAATTTGGGGTTAATTTGGTATTTTATAGTAATAATATCAACCCTTAATATATGAATTACATGATATCACGATAATAATTAAAGGGGTTAAATAACGGTTAAAACAAAATATTAAGGATTAAAAACATAATAAAAACGTGTAAAAAAATTATTTAATGAATAATATTAGACCCTTATCACATTATTATGATTTTTTTGTTGTTTAATGGACACTTATCCATGAAAATAAATTATATCTTATTTAAATTAAATATTTTTACAAAATATCACTTTCTTTGTTTTTTATATATTTTATATGTCCACATAAGAACAAAACCAAGATATAAACAAAAATAATAGTATATTTTGATCCTAAGAAAGTTATTTTATTATATCCATTTATTTTTAATATTTATAAATTATATAATTATGTTAAAATATTCTTCAATACTAAAATAGTATTTATTTAATCAATAGAAAAATAAACAAAATTGATTTTAATAATATTAATTTTGATATATTTGGGATTAATTAATGTGTATAGTTAATTTTATAGACCTATAGGATATAATATATATGTGTAGAAGCATTATATTAAAATTACAACTTGTCTTGAGGTATTTAAAGACAATTAAATGAATAGTAATAAATTTGACAATAATGATATCTTATAGAATTAATTTATTATTAAATAATTCAAAAATAAAAAAAAATGATGAATAATAACAATAGGATAATATATGGTAGAAAATGTATTATAATTCTAATTTATGGTCCATTTTTATGTATTTTGGATCTACAATAGTCTTATTATAATTTTATATTTCGGTGATTTTCAAAAGTGTCACTCACCTCAATTATAAAAGGGAACCTCCTCCCTTACTTACTCACACCACTTTGAGCCTTTTTTTTCAACAAAAACCTGAAAATTTATCCTCCCAACATTCTTATTTATGTTTTTGAGGTCCTTGTTTTTCAAAAATACCAACCCTAGTGTCCCTAATAGGAGATATAAAAAAAGTCCACTAAAGAAGAGGTAATT
Organism: Viscum album; assembly: GCA_963277665.1. Classification (NCBI taxonomy): domain Eukaryota; kingdom Viridiplantae; phylum Streptophyta; class Magnoliopsida; order Santalales; family Viscaceae; genus Viscum; species Viscum album. The sequence goes on along the minus strand of OY728142.1, from coordinate 1,766,481,177 downwards.
GTTTTACTCATTCATTTTAGTTATTTTATTCTTATTCTTCCTCTTCCTATGTTATTTTCTTACTAAAGTAATAAATACAATATAATATATATGTTTAGAAGTTATTATGATTATGGTACAATCATATTCCACATTTTATACATCATATGGAAAGCAATATCACAATGTGTGCGTACGTATGACCTCCCATCTCAACAATGCGACGAGATTTATCTTCACCATTAATCATTAAAGAATGATTATAAAAATGTATATAATGAATAAATATTAAATATATGACATAATAATTCTACTATAATATATATATATATATATAAATATATACATATATGTCACTTAGTTTCTTCCATTTAATAAAATAAGAAAACGGAAACAATATTCATGCATATGTACGACCTAACATCTCCATGAACAATGTATTTCATTTCATATATATTTATATAATTAATATATATGATATATAAACAATATTTTACATTATAGAAGTAATTAAATCATAATCTAAGTAATATGATCAAGAATAACGAGTTAAAACATGTACGATAAACAGAGCGGTTATTACCCAAAACATTATTTAACTTGGGATTGTTAATAAATGGATAATATAAATTCATAAATGAATCATATATTATATCATAAATATTATTATGATTTTTTACAAGTTAATAATATGTTTAAAACCACTATACATGATTTTCATTCACATACGGAGGGAATCAGACCTCAGGTAAGGGTTAATTTTTTAATCTCATTATTATTTTGGATTATTTATACGTAAGTATTTACTGGGGCATATTTATCATCCATGTCCATGTTTCTTAAAAAAATTTCCAAAAGGATTATTTTTTAGCTTATATTTAAGTGATACTTTAACTAAAAAATCATTTTAATTGTTTTTAATATTTATTCTTCAAAATCTTTCTCATTCATGTCCGTGTTTTCAAAATGAGCTTTATCTATTTATTTATAAGAAGTCAAATATTTTAAAATGTTAATTTTTTTAATTTCTATAAAATGTTTCAAAGAGGTATGGGACACTTTTATTCAAAACTATATACTTTTTATACGTATTATTTTATAAATGTGTGGCTTTTAAATAAATTATTTCAAAGAAAAAGAGTATTTTTCTCAAGATATTTCAAATGATTTTATTTGAGTATTTTCATCTATATCAACATCCTTTGTTGAATTTTATGTTTGATTAAGGTTGATCTATTATGAAATAATATTACTTATTTTATTAATGGTTTTATGATAAATTGTACTGTGGATGTGTTGTTTTGATACTATTAATGGTTTATGGTTAAAGTATTCACATTTCCTATGCTAATTTTTCAATACAAATGTTTATGTTGTTTATGTTTTCATATGAGGAATTCATTGGACTTAGTAAGTGATGGGAGGAGCCTTCTATAGCCCCTTGATTAATCAGTAGGTCTCAGGAGACAAACATCATATGGACATGGCCAAGGCCTTTCCCATTTAGTTTTAGATATGATTTCAGATGAGGTATTTACCATTTATTTTCAGATGTCTTGGTTGAGGCCTTGATGATATGTTTTAGATGTCCGAAATTATGAATTACCTCATTATGAGATTAGTTATTGATATTCCATGTGATTATTTGACTAGTATAATATGAATGGTTAATTATCTTTCTAATGTGATTATTTATATGGTGTTATTTGATTATCTTTTATTCCTTCATATTATTCTCGTGATTATGATTTACTGGCATGTGTTATTAGTTATTCACATTTTCTAAATGTTTATGTTTATTTGTGATAGATTCCTATATATTATTACCCTCACTAAGCATCTGATATTACCCCTTTATTATGTTTTATTTTCCTCAGGATGCTAAGAATTTTTATATGTAGGGTTTAACTAGCAAAATAATGAAGTTCTCAAAGGATTCTCTATGTTGTATTTTATAGTTTCAATTGTAATGTAAGGTTTATATATATAATTTGGATTTAGAAAACCACTAAACTGATTGGTCCTTTGGGATTTGATTTATTATAATCTTTCCAATGTATTAAAATAACGCACTGACTCTGTGATTCTGGGGTTAGGGCATGACAGTGGTCATCAAAGGAATTTTATCAATAACATTGGAAACTAGATTTGTAAATAAATGATTACAAAACATAAACCTATGAATGAATTTGAGGATAAGTCTAAGTATAAGATATTATCCTTTAGATATGGTAATGGATAACCTAGGTAAATCCAATGGACATATGGATTGAGAAGACCACTCTATCATTTAGAGATCCTATAAATGATTCTTCATGACTATATCACTACGATTAGTGTTTTTTATATCATGCATTGAGTTTTAGTCAATGGTTAGAATCAGTATGGTTATACAAGTAATGGTTATACTGCTGATTATAAAGAGACTACAGAAGGAAATTAAATGAAGTAGGTATTAAGGAATAACATGATGAAACGTAGTTTATTGTTTAATAATGAAGTATAATGATTAAAGTTCATGTGTATTTGGATTCAAAAATTATTACTTACATGGTGCTCTAGTTATAAGAATCATGAGATGTATAAGGATTGTGTTATAGTAAATCTTCATTAAGGATTTGGAAGCATGAATTATTTCATTAAGGTTTTTATGGTGATCAAATATTTGATAGGTGATAATAAGATCTACATTACATTGTTTGGGAAAAATCTGATGTTAATTTGATTTTTGGAAATTTAGTGACCTTACTTAAAAAAATTTGGACTGTGAATTTGGATAGAAGTATTTTGGAGGAGTCTTACGGATGGAATGGATTAAGTTGAGAATTTTATATTATTCTTTGAAGTTAAATTTTGATTTATTGGATACTTTGTGATAACCTTTTTGGTTTTAGCAAATATATAGAGGATAAAGGAATAACCCATGGATATTATGATTCATAAAAGTGATCCATAAATGAAAAATTCATATTGAAACTCTCATTTATAGGTTTAATGGATGAGCTAAAAATAGATCAAAGCACAACCAAAGTATTAAATCATGATTATGACATAGAAATAAGTCAAGTAAGTGCTTATCTAAATACTAAAATAATTCTTCAACTCTAGGGAAAGGATCTCGAAACTAAAAATGCTATCTTAGTACCTTATATTCTGATGAATCTAAAGGTCCCTTAGACCATCACGAATTTATGGATTTGTGAATGTTAACTTTCTCCTGACCATGTTTTATATCACTCTCCATCATAACTTGATGGTTATATTTCTCTTTCATGTCCATGTTTTCCTACATGGAACCCTAGTATGTTTTATCTCTGGTGATCTTCATACTTCCCATTATTTATTTTAAAGTGTAATTTTATCAACACTTGTTCTGAATTGGGATTTCAATAAAAGTGTTTTGAATAGTCAAACCTCACTTACCGAACTTGAATTCAAAAATTTTAAGGATTCAATTTATTGAATTAGGGGAAAATGTAACACCCCAAGGCTTTACAATATTTTCCTTTTAGAATATATTTAATTTTTTTGTTAGCATTCTTTATACACAAAGTTAAGAAAAAATAAATTTCTTCTTTGAATTCCGAATATCAAAATTATATTAGGGTAAATTTTTTGTATTAATTTGAGAAGTTTTATATTTTGATGAATAGTACAGAATACTGCAATATACTTAAAAACTGTCTTTTCATTTAAATAATTATTAATGTTAAATTAAATTTTAAATTGGTTTTTAAAGTCACCATAGATCAATAATACATATATTAATCCAATATAAGATATTGGAATCATTTTTATATTAATATTATATACAAAAACTTATTGAACTCTCAAACATCTATTTTACCTGCCTTCTTGCCACATCTACGGGATTACCGTTAAACTTAATTTAGCCACTTTTGTGAATTAAATTTGAAAAAATACAAACATGGTTGTAATAAATATAAATTTTTTGGTTTAATAGGATCAAATTAATTTTTGGTGAATAGTAACTTTAGTATTTTTATTTACCATGGTTATGGGTAATTAAGTAATTAAAGGTAAAAATAATATTATAATATTATAATATTATAAAATTAACCTAAAATTTTCCTGATTGCATTCAATTAGTTGGTTTAAAAAAAATAAACCTTTTCCCCAAATTACAACCTTTTTAGACCACTTGGTTAATAATATGACATTTATAATATTTTATTTAAAGATAAGTTAAAAATGTCATACTTATGTTTTTAATAAGTATTACATTTTTAATATATGGTTATAAAGATGATATATTCGACTATAAATATTTATTTGAAAGATAATTAATTTATCCTAATGGAGATAATTTATTTTTAATTTTTAGAGAATAAATATTTTAATTAAAGGCTTACATAAAGATGATGCAGTAATAGTTTAATTAATTGAAATATTAAATAAATGATATTAAAAATATTAATATAAATATAATTTGAGTGAGTTAACATCATGAAAAAAATTTATTAATGAATTGGACATGTTATTAATGTTTTATATGTCTTGTTTCGAATTTATCTTGTCAGTTTGATTTTTGTATAAGAAAAAATAATGAATAGTGTCAAAATTAACATAAATGATACTTTAAAATAAATAATATTTTATTAAATGATATAAAATTAAAAAAAATATAAAATTTGGTCAACTAAATAGGTCATAAATGATCTATTTGTGGTTTATTTGACATTTTATAGTAATAATATTAACCCTTAATATATAAATTACATGATATCACGGTAAGGGTTAAATGGGTTAAATAAGGGTTAAATCAAAATTCTAAGGATTAAAAACATAAAACAAAACCTGTCAAAAAAATATTATATGAAGAATATTCAACCCTTATCACATTATGATCTATTTTGAGTTGGTTAATGGACACTTTTCTGTGAAAATAAATTATACATTATGTAAATCAAATATAGTTACAAAATATCACTATATTTGTTTTTAATATATTTTTTGTCTTTCCCCATGCAGGCGGCTATGGTGAAAGGGGGGTTTGAGGTTTGGGGTGACGGTCATAGGGTTAAGTCCCCAGACCTATATTCTTCACTGCGTTCATTGTATATAAAAAAGGCTTTAAATATCTTTTTTAGGTCCACTTAAGGACAAAACCAAGATATGAATGAGCCTAAAAGTATATTAAAATCCTTATAAAGTTAGTTTCCTTATAGAAATTTATTTTTAATTTTTAAAAATTATATAATTACCATAAAAACATCTTCAATACTAAATTAGTATTTATTTAATCAACAGAAAAATAAAAAAATTGATTTTAATAATATTAATTTTGATATATTTGGGAGGTGTTAATATATCTGGTTAATTTTATAGACCTATAGGATATAATAAAGATGTGTGAAAGCATTATATTCTAATTCCCACTTGTATTGAAATATTTAAAGTCAAATTAAAATAATAGTATCAAATTTGAAAATAATGATATCTTATTGAATTAATTTATTATTAAATAATTTAAAAATCACAAAAATGGTAAATTTTCACAAACGGATAGGATATGGTCAAATATGTCTTATAATTTTCATTTATGGGCCATTTTTAAGTATTTGGATCTAGAATAGTCTTATTATATTTTAATATTTTGTGGATATCCAAAAGCTCCCCTCATCTCAATTATAAAAGGGCTCCACCTCCCTCACTTAATCACACCATTTTGAGCCTTATAACTCGACCAAAACCAATTAATTTTTTCTAAAAACATTATTAGTTATGTTTTGGAGGTCCTTGTATTCCAAAAATACCAACTCTAGTGTCCCTAAGAGGATATCCAAAGGAATCTCACCAAAGAAGGTGTAATTGTTTTACCCATTCATTAAAGTTATTTTCTTCTTATACTTTTTTTTCTATGTTTTTTCCTTAATAAAGTAATAAATCCCATATATTATATACTTTTATATGTTATTCTGATTAATTTACAACCATATTACTCTTTTTATCCGTCCTATTAATATAATATCACCATGCATGCGTATGTATGACCTACCGTCTCTACGACACGATGAGATTCATCTTCCATGTTAACCATTCAAGAATGATTATAAAAAAGTACATAATGAATAAATATAAAATATATGAAATAATAATACTACTAGAATAATATATATATATATATATATATATGTTTGTGTGTGTGTGTCACTTACTTTCTTCCATTCAATATGATAAAAAAATTGAAACAACGTTCACGCATACGTACGGTCTTCCGTCTCCACGAATGATGTATTCCATTTCATATAACTATCTTATATATATATATATATATTTATATACATAATTTATATGATATATAAATCCTGTTTTACATTCTGTAAGTAACTAAATCATGATCTTAGTAATAGGATCAATAATAAAAAGTTAAAACACGTACGATAAACAAAGCGGTTATTACACAAAACTTTTCTTTAACATGGAATTATTAACAAACCGGTAATATAAAGTCATAAATGAATCATAAATGATATCATAAATATTATTATGATTTTGGTACAAGTTAATAATATGTTTAAAATTACTATAAAATATTTTTGTTCATGTACAGAGGGAATCTGACCTAAGGTAAGGGTTAATTTCACAATCTCATTATTATCTAAGATTGTTTATATGTAAGTATTTACTGGGACATATTTATCATCCATGTCCATGTTTTTAAAAAATATTTTTGAAATGAGTATTTTTAAGGTTTTATTTAAGGGAATATTTAAATAAAACATCTTTTTAAATGTTTCTAAGATTCATTATTCTAAATCTTTCTCATTCATGTCCATATTTTCAAAATAGTTTGTATGGATTTATTTACAAGGAAATGAATATTTTAAAGTTATAATTTTAAAATTTATATCAAAAATTTAAAAGTGGTATAGAAGTCTTTGATTCAAATTTTTTTTAAATGTCTTTATTTATAAATGCATGACTTTTAATTAAAAGATTTTAAAGAAAAAGGGTGTTTTTCAAATGATATTTCAAACAATTTTATTAGAGTATTTTCATCTTTGTCAACATCCTTTGTTAAATTTTATGTTTGATTGAGTTTGATATCTTATGATACAATCTAACTTATTTTATTTAAGTTTTCATGATTATTTTCGTTTTGGATGTGTAATTTTGATATCATTCATGGTATATGGTTAAATTATTCACATTTAGTATGCTAGTTTTTCAATATGAATGTTTATGTTTTCATATAAGGAATGCATTGGACTTAGTAAGTGATTATTTATGACTTATATATCCCCCCAATGTATCACTAGGTATCATGAGATAAATAATATATAGACTTGGCCGAGGCCTTTCCCATTTAGTTTCAGATATGAATTTGACTAAGGCCTTAACCATTTATTTTTAGATGTATTGGCCAAGGCCATGATGACATGTTTTAGATGTCCAATATTATGCATTCCTTCATTATGATATTTTTTATTGATATTCCATGTGACTATTCCACTGTTATAATATCCATGGTTAAGTATCATTCTCATGTGATTATTTATAAGACATTATTTGATTGGATTTTATTCCTACCAAATTATTCTCAAGATTATGATTTAATGACAAGTGTTTTTAGTTATTCACCTTACCTAAATGTTTATATTTATTTATGATATCTTCCTCTATATGCTTATTCTTACTGATCATCAGAGCTCACCCTTTTCTTATGTTTTATTTTCATATATAGTTTTTAACTAGTAGAATAATGGAGTTATCAAAGGATTATCTATCTTGTATTTTATAGTTTCAATTATAATATAAGGTTCATGTATGTAATATTTCTTTTTAAAACTTCTAAAATGATCAATACTTTAGGATTTCATTCCTTTTAATCATACCAATGTATTAAAATAATGCAATGAATCCAGGATTTTGGGGTCGGGGCGTTACAAAATATTAGTAGGCAATAGTGTGCATGAATGTAGAGATAACAGATAGATGCTCAATCATATCCATATCTGCATAAGAATAACACATTATACAACCTACATCTTATTGATACGACATTCACTATAGGTTCCAGGCGCAGCAGAAGCGCGTTAGTGGGTTTGCCCAACTTTAATTTTAACGTTAAAAAATGTTCAATCCGAGATCCGTCATGATATAAAACGCCGAATCTTCGGAATAGAATGAAGAATGAAAAGAAAAGAAGAGTCCTGGAACCCTTGGGGAGGATCATCATATGTCTATTATAATTAATTTAATTAATGCATAAGAACTACCTCGTTGGAATTCTTTCTTCGTTGATGTGTTCGGTCACGATTCGGTGATCCGTCGTTGCGTCGTAGAATCCAATTGTAGGATTCCTCTAGCGGTGATCCACACATGTGTCACGTATCTCTGGACGTCGCCGAAGGGATCTCCGAGTGCTAGCGCGGAAGAACCTTCGCTTGCGATATCTTCCTTTGACCACCTTGATCCGGTGGAGGATCTTGCTCTCGTAACTTCAGGGCGTTCTTGGTGGAAAGAGAATTCTCTCTTGGCTTGAGAGTATTTCCAAATCCGTTGTGCACAACTAATGGCTCTTCAAAATGTTGGGGTTGTGAGGATATTTATAATCATGTTTGAGGTTAATAGAGTTATGACAATAAATAAACACGTTACGCGTTTTATTTATTTCATTTACTCTTATTGAAACCCCCCCCCCCATGTCGAATTATTAATTCCTTGACATGCGCCCACGATGATTATAATAAATATCATTTAATAAAATAATATTAAATCCTCAAAATCCAAACTGGAAAAACTACACGGCGTGTAATAATTAATACACGGCGTGTACTTGTTTTCCATAAAACTACACGGCGTGTATATTTAATATACACGGTGTGTACTTTTATTTTCCATTTTTCTCCACCACATTTATTAGACCTTGAGTAATGACTATTTATTTATTAAATAAATTTAACTTCATTACTCACTAATAAATATATTATTTCATCCACAATATATTCTCTCGAATAACTAGTGTCAAAATAAATGTGATCAGACATCCTTAAATTATTATTAAACCATAGTCAGGAATAATATTTATTTAACTTGTTAAATTAATATTTAACTGAGATACATGGACACACTTAGTGTGTGACCCTCTAGGCCTCTTTCTCAGTGGCATTAGGCTGAGCCTGCCTAAAGTCCAAGGTTAGCGTCTAGAAACACGCCAAGGCACCCATAGGGAAAGAAGTTAACGCCGCAATGACGTGTTACCTCCTACGAACACTTATCGTGTAATATAATCCCTTTGTCTCAATATCTCCAATCAAGCGGGTTGCATGCTAGTGCCATCAACCCATGTGCTTGATTATTCTTTCTTTGACTTCCCGGAATTGAACTTGCCCATACCTTACCATGGCCATGGATTTATTTAGGCTATATCAATTCCATCAAAGGGCCTGAGATATCTACTTCCGTTATGGAACGGAAGGGACAAATCCTTTCTCACCTTATCTATTAATGCAGTATTACTCGTGACGCACCCAACGTATCCTACCCCGCTTCGAACAGTGTGTCGTCACAGTTTTCGTCAATACATCTAAGTGCGCGAGTTGTAATACCCATTAATAATAATCTTAAATTCTAAGGATCAATACACATGTTCGTAGATAGGAACATCCAATGACCCTATGAAATGTGGATTTCCTACTAGCGGGTCTCGTTCTCATAATATCCTCCTGGATATTACCAAGGGCGCACACCATGAGAAGGTGACTCAAAGTTTTATGAGTCCTCACCCCTAATGACCTGTATTATTTGTGTCCCTCAAATAATATCATCCGTCCATAGAACATACAATCAAGAACAGTGTTATGGCACTTCCGGGTTCTCATCATAGCAGAGATCCGCTACGACCCTTTAATGCAACAGCTGTCCTTAGGACATTATCACCTGACATGTCATGCAGAAGAATAATCAAGATGTGATAAGGCTTTTATTTAATGAATAAAGTAAAAAGTAGTTGGTTCTAGACCACCAACTCCAACAGACTCCCACTTGGACTAGAGACAACTGCTAACAACCTTTAACCCGCTAGCTCTCACATGATATTCATGCTTCTGCTGAGATAGGCCTTTAGTCATGGGGTCCGCCACGTTCTCTTCTGTGGATACTCTGCTCACTGCAACTTCACCCCTTTGATAGAAATCCCTCAAGAGGTGATACTTTCGGAGTATGTGCTTTGTCCGTTGATGTGACCTTGGTTCTTTTGCAAGAGCCACCACTGCAGTATTATCACAGTACAATGTAATGGGATCTTTACTGCTAGGCACCGCATCAAGCTCCTAGACAAAGTTCCAAATCCAAACGGCTTCTTTGGCTGCATCAGAAGCCGCTATATACTCGGACTCCGCTGTAGAATCGGCGACAACTGGCTGCTTTGAACTCTTCCAACTCACAGCTCCTCCATTGAGACAGAAAACATATCTAGATTGCGACTTCAGATCATTCTGATCTGTTTGAAAACTAGCATCAGCATACCCTCTGGTGACAAGCTCCTCGTCTCCTCCATATACCTGGAACATATCCTTAGTTCTTCTCAGATACTTAAGGATAGTCTTAACAGCAGTCCAATGCTATTCTCCTGGATCTGCTTGATATCTGCCTACCATGCTCAATGCATAGGCAACATCAAGCCCGGTATATAACATGGAATACATGATGGATCCTATAGCCGAAGCATATGGGATCTTGCTCATCCTATCTTTCTCCTGTTGTGTTTGGGGACACATTTTCTTAGAAAGATGTAAACCATGTGACACTGGAACCAATCCCCTCTTGGATTTTTCCATACTAAATCTCTTTAGTATCTGGTCAATGTATGTACCCTAACTTAGTCCAAGCATCCTCTTGGATCTATCACGAATGATCTTGATCCCTAGAATGTAGGCTGCTTCTCCTATGTCCTTCATGGAGAAACACTTGTTCAACCAGTCCTTAACTGACTGTAAGGCTGGTACGTCATTTCCAATAAGTAATATGTCATCAACATATACCACTAGGATGACGACCGCATTCCCATTAAACCGCGTATAAACACATGGCTCACATTCGTTCTTAATGAAACCAAATTCCTTTATGGCTTCATCAAATCGAATGGTCCATGACCTGGATTCTTGCTTCAATCCATAAATAGATTTCTGCAACTTGAAAACCCATTTGGCTTCACCTGGTGTCACAAACCCTTCTGGTTGTGTCATATAGACATCTTCCTGAAGGTTCCCGTTAAGGAATGCTGTTTTGACATCCATCTGCCAAATCTCATAGTCATGGTAAACTGCTATGGAAAGTATGATTCTTATGGATTTAAACATGGAAACTAGCGAGAAGGTTTCATCATAGTCAATTCCTTGACGTTGTCTGAATCCTTTAGCCACTAGCCTTGCTTTATAGGTTCTAACTTGACCTTCCATGTCCAGATTTCTTTTGAATACCCATTTGCATCCAACAGGCTTTACATCAACTGGCTCATCGACCAGAACCCAAACTTGGTTCTGATACATGGAATCCATCTCATAATTCATAGCTTCTAGCCATCTTGCAGCTTCTGAGCTTTCTACTACTTACTTGTAGGAGAGAGGTTCATCATTGTCCAACAATAATGATTCACCATCCTCGGTGACTAGGAAACCAAATCTCTCTAGTTCCCTTACCTCTCTTGAGTTCCTACACAGTACTTGTGTTTCTAGAACCTCTACCATGGGGACCAGTGGAACTTGTTCCTGTACCAACTCTTGTGTATCTTGAGCATCAACTTCGTCGAAGTCAATCTTGCTCCCACTATCCTTCTTGAGGATGTGCTCCCTCTCAAGAAAGACGGCTTGTCTTGCGACAATCACTTTCTTGTCTTGGGGGTTATATAGGTAATATCCTTTCGTTTCCTTGGGATATCCTATAAAGATACACTTCGTGCCTCGGGGTGCTAATTTGTTTCCTGATAAGGCCTTAACAAATGCCTCGCATCCCCATACACGTGTGTGCGACAAAGTGGGTTTCCTTCCATTCCATAACTCGGATGGAATTCCATTTGCCGCCTTAGTTGGTACTTGGTTTAATGTGTATGTTGCATTTTTTAATGCATATCCCCAAAAGGATAATGGAAGATCCGCATGACTCATCATCGACCCCACCATGTCCAATAAGGTGTGGTTCCTCCTTTCACTAACACCATTCCACTGTGGTGTATAAGGAGGAGTGAGCTGAGATAGAATCCCAGACTCCCATAGAAGATCAGTGAACTCTTGATTCCGATATTCTCCACCTCGATCCAATCGAAGATTCTTTATCTTCTTACCAAGTTGATTCTCTACTTCATTCTTGAATTCCTTAAATTTCTCTAAGGACTCTGACTTATACCTCATTAAGTAGACATATCCATATCTACTCAAATCATCAGTAAAAGTAATAAAGTAAGAATATCCACCTCTAGATTCTACTGGAAATGGTCCACACACATCTGTGTGTACCAATCCTAGAAGCTCTGTGGCCCTTTCACCTTGTCCACCAAAAGGCGTCTTGGTCATTTTTCCTTGTAAACAAGCATGACATCTCTCAAGTGGTTTTAGCTCAGTAGAGTCTAAATAGCCATCTTGGCAGAGCTTTGTCAAGCGCTTCTCGTTCACATGACCAAGGCGGTGATGCCATAACTGGGTGATGTATGAGTCATGTGAGTTTGTTTCATTATCGATTGCCAACACTTGGTTTTCGTAATTTAATACATACAAACCATTATTCAAATGTTCCATACCATAACATACGTTGTTCTTATAAAAGAGACAACCCTTATTTCCAAACTTGAAAATAAATCCATCCATATCCAAAAAAGACACAGAAATTATGTTCTTGGTAACACTAGACACAAAATAACAGTTTTTTAAAACCAAAATCATGCCAGTTGGCAATGAGAGGTGATAGTCTCCAATAGACAACGCAGCCATCCTTGCTCCATTGGCAGCTCGAAGATCCACCTCTCCTCTGGAGATTTTTCTAAATCTACTTGGTTCCTGCATTTGAATACAGATGTGAGCCCCACAAGCTGTATCTAATACCCAATGTGTAGAAATAGAAAGATTGCACTCGATAACGAACGCACCTTTAGCGTCCCCACACTTCTAGGTGCAATTCCTCTTCCAATGGCCCTTCTTTCCAGATGCAAAACACACTGCCTCCCATTCCTTTCCCTACCTCTGGATCTTCCCCTTCTTGGAGGGACGGTGCTCGGGGGCTTCAGACCATTTATAAGTCTTTGTCCCCTTTGCCTTGTCCTTCCTTTTCTTGTTCACCATAAGGACCGTGGGTTTTTCACGCCCCATGTCCTTATCTACCTGGCGAATCAAGGTCAGAAGCTCCGATAGACTCTTCTCATTTCCGCTCATGTTATAGTTAACAATGAAGCTAGAGAAGGTCTTGGGAAGTGATGATAGGATGAGATCTGTATGCAACTCATCCGAGAATTTAATCCCTAAGATGTCCAAGCGTTCAATGTAGCCAATAAGCTTGACTACATGAGGCCCAGCTGGCGCAGACTCTCCAAGCTTCGTGGTAAACAAAGCATTAGAGATCTCATACCTCTCCTGTCTCGCCTTCTCTTGGTAGAGATCTTTAAGGTGAGACATCATGTTATACGCATCCATGTTTTCATGTTGCCTCAAGAGCTCATTAGACATGGCCGATAGCATGAAACACTGGACATCTGTGGCATCATCCATGTGTTTCATGTATATAGATAATTCCTCATCACTAACCTTTTTCCCAGGCGCAACTGGAATAGGCTCTTCCAGCACATATAATTTCCTTTCGTGGCGAAGGACGACGCGTAAATGCCTCTGCCACTCTTGGAAATTGGTGCCGGTGAGAAGGTTTTCTTTCTCGAGTACGGTGCACAATGATATGTTTGAAGTCATTTTCTTGTCGTTTCTACAAATTAAGATGAGAAAAGGTTTAGTACTTTATTATAAAAATTGAGACAAATAAATTAATACTTATTAGTCTCCCACTATTTTATAGAAATCCAATAGCCCTCACCATTGACTTCAGAATATTCTATTGCGTGAATATTCTAGTGGCAAGGATCCATATTGCCCTTTGCATTACCCCAACTAGGGTTGGTCAAGCAACTTGAAGGGTTTTAGGTAGGCATTCCAAATGCCAACTGCATTAACTCGCAGTTCCTTGATCCGTTGAGTGGACTCCCCAATCCTGAAATCCTTTTTTGGATTTCCTCAACCTTTGCCTCTTGGTCACACCAAGTCCTGCTGTGGCAGTCAACCCTTGATGCGAACCAAGTCAAGTCAACCCAAAACCTTAAATTAGAATTCCCCGATAATTGAAAGCACCCCAACTAGGGTTGGTCAAGCACTTTGAACTATGGTTCGATTCTAACCAAGATTATGGAAGGCTATGCCGACTTAATATTTATCTTTAGGGATTTTATCCTTATACGTAAATTTCCATTTTATTATCTTTGATTACATGCTTGTTAATATTAAGTGGGATATACTTAAGTGATTAACCATGTCTAAGATAATATTTACGTATAAGCCAATTTTATTTTAGTTCCATCTTGCATGCTCATTTAATTCATTAATTGTGTGATCGTGACAACACACCCACAATAAATAAACCATGAAACTGACAGAAATAAAATAAATGGTATGATCATGAGCTTTTCTATTGGTTAGTTTATCTAGCGGTTGATAAACTAACCCAAGACCTAGGGGAGAAACACCTTGAACCTTTCGGGTTCATGTCTATAGCTTTCCACCTGTCCACCTTTGTATCTCCATGGATTGGTTTCACCTTGGCTCCTGACTTGAGCCGCCTCCACTAGCTTGGGAGCTCTATCCATTACATATGCATTTATCTCACACGTAGGTGAGGGGTAAAAAGGGGGTTTTACATAAAATAATCCTTGGGCGTGTAGGCCCTACATATTAATGAGGAGATGGCTCGCAGGCCAACAAATTTAATTTAAATAAATTAATTAAAAGAAACCATTCTCATACAAAGGTCTCAGTCTAGCTCATGATCATTCATACATGCAACGATATTTATGCATAAATAAAACTAGCATTCAATTCTTTAATCGTTATTGTTTAAGATAAATCAAGCTCGAATCAATTAATTATCTTTAATTAATCAATCCTTTTATCTTAAATCAATTTTCTGAATTTCCTTGAGATTCTCATCCATCATAATTTTAAACAAATAAATTCATTTAAAATTATCCTTGTACATAACTTGTACCTTGAAGGCAACCCGGTGAATTCCTATTTATTACGTAGATGTTAAATTAAACACATATATATAAAACACCTATCACGTGTTGTGCCTCAGCTTTACTCCTGCACCATGGTACACGTCTCAAGGGTTTTAATAATATAATAATAAATTTTAATAACTGCGTAATTTGGGTGAGTACATGGCGTGTAGTTCCGACTACACGACGTATACTTTTCTTCACCATCCATCCGAAGTACACGCCCGGGGATAAGGCGTGTTAATGTACTTCGGAAATTTTTGGAGTACATGGCGTGTACAGTGGGACACACGCCGTGTAGTTTCCGTGTTACACGGTGTCCAGCCGGGCAGGCCGTGTACGGAGTACACGACCCAACCCTAACCCGAAGGGACTACACACCGTGTTCATTGGACCACACGACGTGTATTCCGGAAACTGTTTGCCACCTGTTTCTGGTCAACACACAGTGTCTTAAATTCTTAGAAAGAATCCAATACACGGCCTGATTTGGCGGATCAGTCAATGCATTGAACCTAGACTACACGGCGTGTACTTCTGAATACACGCCGTGTATTCTGGTGTTATACGGCCAGAAACTTTTGGCTCCTCCGGATGAGTTCCTTTATTTTATTTTAATCAAAATTAAAAGAAAAATCTGTTTCTATGAGGTGAACGAGAAACGAGGGAGCAAGAACAGATCTCGAGATTCATATTTTCAGAACGATTAAACATGAATTGAAATAACTAAATTATTAAATGCGTAAATCACCAATGAAAAACTAAATAATTATAACCAACGATATGACCCCTCTGATACCACTTGTAGGTTCCAGGCGCAGCGGAAGCGCGTTAGTGGGTTTTCCCAACTTTAATTTTAACGTTAAACAACGTTCAATCCGAGATCTGTCACGATATAAAACGCTGAATCTTCAGAATAGAACAAAGAACGAAAAGAAAAGAAGAGTCCCAGAACCCTTGAGGAGGATCATCATATGTTGATTATAATTAATTTAATTAATGCATAAGAATTACCTCGTTGGAATTCTTTCTTCGTTGATGTGTCCGGTCACGATTTGGTGATCCGTCATTCCGTCGTAGAATCCAAGTGTAGGATTCCTCTAGTGGTGATCCACACGTGTGTCACGTATCTCCGGATGTCGCCGAAGGGATCTGCGAGTGCTAGTGCGGAAGAACCTTCGCTTACGATATACGCCTTTGACTGCCTTGATCCAGTGGAGGATCTTGCTCTCGTAACTTGAGGGCGTTCTTGGTGGAAAGAGAATTCTCTCTTGGCTTGAGAGTATTTCCAAATCCGTAATGCACAACCAATGGCTCTTCAAAATGTTTGGGTTGTGAGGATATTTATAATCATGTTTGAGGTTAATAGAGTTATGACAATAAATAAACGCGTTATGCATTTTATTTATTTCATTAACTCTTATTGAAAACCCCCCCCATGTCGAATTATTAATTCCTTGACATGTGCCCACGCTGATTATAATAAATATCATTTAATAAAATAATATTAAATCCTCAAAATCCCAACTGGAAAAACTACACGGCGTGTAATAATTAATACACGGTGTGTACTTGTTTTCCATAAAACTACACGGCATGTATATTTAATATACACGGTGTGTACTTTTATTTCCCATTTTTCTCCACCACATTTATTTGACCTTGAGTAATGACTATTTATTTCTTAAATAAATTTAACTGCATTACTTGCTAATAAATATATTATTTCTTCCACAATATATTCTCTCTAATAACTAGTGTCAATATAAATGCGATCAGACATCCTTAAATAATTATTAAACCACAGTCGGGAATAATATTTATTTAACTTGTTAAATTAATATTTAACTGAGATACATGGACACACTTAGTGTGTGACCCTCTAGGCCTCTTTCTCAGTGGCATTAGGCTAAGCCTGCCTAAAGTCCAAGATTAGCGTCTAGAAACACTCCAAGGCACCCATAGAGAAAGAATTTAACACCGCAATGACCTGTTACCTCCTACGAACGCTTACAGTGTAATATAATCCCTTTGTCTCGATATCTCCAATAAAGCGGGTTGCATGCTAGTGCCATCAACCCATGTGCTTGATTATTATTATTTTGACTTATCAGAATTGAACTTGCCCATACCTTACCATATCCATGTATTTATTTAGGCTATATCAATTCCATCAAAGGGCCTGAGATATCTACTTCCGTTATGGAACGGAAGGGACAAATCCTTTATCGCATTATCTATTAATGCGGTATTACACGTGACGCACCCAACGTATCCTACCTCGCTGCGAAAAGTGTGTCATCACAGTTTTCATCAATACATCTAAGTGTGCAAGTTGTAATACCCATTAATAATAATCTTAAAATCTAAGGATCAATACACACGTTCGTAGATAGGAACATCCAATGACACTATGAAATGTGGATTTCCTACTGGCGGGTCTCGTTCTCATAATATCCTCCTGGATATTACCAAGGGCGCACACCATGAGAAGGTGCCTCAAAGTTTTATGAGTCCTCACCCCTAATGACCTGTATTATTTGTGTCCCTCAAATAATATCATCCGGCCATAGAACATACATTCAAGAACAATGTTATGGCACTTCCGGGTTCTCATCATAGCAGGGATCCGCTACGACCCTTTAATGCAACAGCTGTCCTTAGGACATTATCACATGACATGTCACGCAGAAGAACAATCAAGATGTGATAAGGCTTTTATTTAATGAATAAAGTACAAAGTAGTTGGTTCTAGACCACCAACTCCAACATTCACAACACTCTATATGAATTATAAAGACATGCAGACCCCCAATTATACCTCCCTACCTTATCCAAATCCTCCATTAATGGTAAATACATCAAGAAACAAATGTAGTTGAATGATCTATGAATATCATGTTTTCAATAAGTCACATAATGTAAACAAGTGAAAATCTCAGCATGATGACCTCATTGACATCATTGGTTAGATGGATGAAATTCTCATCTATTCATGAAGTGCATAATCAACTCTCAATGGGCACCTCCATCATCCCAGAACTCAATGGCTAGTAGTTTTTGAACTAGATAAAACCAATTCACATGAACTCGTCCCATCACAACCACAAACTTAATGGGGAGACCAAACACAATGAACACATCCCCAAGAGTAATATTCATCTCTCCCTCTGGAAAATGAAATGTATGTGTATCTAGCCTTCATATATCTACTATTGAAATAATGAGATGATTATTGATGAATGAGATGTTATACATTTCTAAAATGTATAATCTAGCACGGTGAAGATAAGGTACAATGGTAGGAGGTGATAAAACATGATGGAAATGATTATACCTTCATACGCTCAATGAAAGAACCTGAAATCCCCCTATAACTAGCTTTAAAGCATGTTTTTCCTAGAATTTGATCAATGGAGGGACCTACATCTCTACATTTAATATCATCATTACTTTTTATAGAAAATTCAACATAATTTGTAAAATATTTTTTAAAGAACTACAAAAGGAAAAATGCGGTTGACAGTTGCATTCATAATTAAGCATTATGATGAAAAATGAGGTAAATAAATAGACGTGACTTATGATGTTGTATTAGTCTATAAATTTATTATTTTAATGATCTCCAATCATATTTAATTTATTTATAAATAATTCTATGTATATCAAACATGATGAAATATTAGAATAGTACTAGCAACTGTATGATATTTTCAACCAACCGTGTGGTTTCAAGGATGGATTTAAAGACAATTTATTTAGAGGTAGAACCACCAGTTATTCATTTCCATTATGAATTTAATTTTTTAATAGTTAAAATTTTACAAAATTATTTATAATTAAAACTAGAAAAGAAGCAATCTAGAAATGAAACAAGTAAGAAATAAATCAAACTATAAATAAAAAGAATATTTAAATGAAAAGGCATGAATACAAAAAAATGTACATAGTCATGATAAAATACATAAACTCAATAAAAATATACCATTAAGTTCATCCCCTCCTTGAAACTTTGGGACACTTTTTATGATTATGAACTTCTATTTGAAAAATTATGCATCATAGACCCACTCCCCATCCTCGAGGTTAGTCCTTCTCATTTTTGATATGAGAAAACTTTGGTCATACCTGAGAGAGAAACATTGTAACATCATGGACCATAATAGATTGATGAGTATTCAAGGTAAAAGTATAAAATATCACAAAATTATTTCTAATTCAAACAAAATATGTAATAATACATAAATGAAAAAATCCAGAAATAAAAGAATCCATAAAAGAAAAATATAGAATATGAAACCGGGTAATATCAGGGACCATAATAAACTGATCAACAGACAAGGTAATAATTTTAAAATCACAAATAAGAATACAAGGTGATATATTACAGTAAAACAAAGTTCTCAAAAGATACACTGGTTCAACCTAGGGTTCCTATCATAAGTTCAAAGGAAGATTTAGTTACCTTTGGAAACTCATATATGAAAAATTTAGCGTGAACCCTTAGGATAATCTTAGGTATAGGAGAAAATCCTAAGTTATTATAAAGTAATGAGTATGATTTTAGTGGAAAATACCTCCTTGTATGGGTACTAGAAAGTGGATTTAGGCTCTCCTAAAGTTTTACCTAGGGATAATAACTCCAAATAGGGCATGTTGAGTATTAACTCAACCATGAACTAGTGCAAAAAAATAGGCATAAATGCACACCTGGGTTGTCACTCCTTAGATACATTCTTGATTTAATTCACATTTACTTTATGAATCATAATTAAGGATTTAAATATATGATTACTATGGATGAACTAGGATAGACATCATGTTTCATAAATTGAAAAGAATGTGTCAATATTTATACATCCTATAAATTATTTTCATGATTATATGATTTTCCACTATGATTATTGTTGATCATACTACGATTTTTTTTAGTAAATCACTAGAACCAGAATAGTTCATGTTAATTTTGAATGTGATGAATAATGAAATGATTGTAATCCTAATAAACTAGATGTTTTTGGAGCTGTAATGAAAAATATTTTTGTAATTCTTGTGAAACTCTATCAAAAAATGTATCAAACTGAAAATCCAAATGGAAAAAGGGGGGAACAACATAATTTTGACTCCTTCATCAGACCCACCATAATTTAGTGAGTAAAATGATCCACTAATTGCTAATAAATAGATCAATACCACTAAAAATATATTTTTTATTCTCCATTATTTGTAAAATAAAAAAATTATTTTAGCTACTCATCATTTTTAAGGTGAAGCGGATAAATGGTGGACTCTTATCAAGAATATGAGGTAATGAGAATAAATTAGATCCATGAAGTGGGATTATTTTAGGAGGTTATTTTTCAATAAGTATAGTCCTCTTATTCTTTTTATGAAAATGGAGAAGGTATTTCTTGAGTTAAAGAAGAAGGATGATGAATCTGTTGGTACCTATGAGAAAAATTTAGTAATACGTTGAAGGTATGATTCTAATATTATCATTGAACAAAAAATTAAGATTGATAAATTAATAAGTATCTTAATATGATGTCTTTAAGAGGGTATTAACCATAATTTACTTTAGTTGATATAAATAAATCATTAAATATGTTATCAAGGTGTAAATGGATATTAGGATCACCCATCAAACTCTTGATTTTGATAAGAAACGAAAGATGTAATTCTGAGGAAATTATAATAAAAAATATATGGAGGTAAGAAAATGAGATTTTCTTTATTCCAAAAGTGTGGAAAGAAGCATAGAGGAAAATTTATTAAGGGGACTGATAAATGATTTAAGTGTGGAAAGAGGTCCATGGAATAAAATATTGTTGAAGTAATTTGAAGGGGGATCAATGAAAGGGATGATGAAAAAGATCAATTGAATTCACCACCCATACTCTAATGTTTCAAATGAAATAAGTATGGGAATTATTCTCACCCATTTTTTAATATGTGGGTTAATAATGATTATCGATGTCAACAACCTCCTAATCCCAGAGACAAAGGAAAATATAATGTGATCACTATTACCAATATGGGGTATGATAATGAAGTGGTGAAAGGGACACTTATCATCCAATCTAAAACTAATAGAATCTTTTTTTATTCTAGTTCTACCCACTCTTTTATATCTAAATAATTTTATAAGGGTATCACATTAGTACCTCAATGATTATATGTTGAAATAACTAAAAAAACTCTTGATGGTATGATGATCACATCTCAATTCTATGATTATTTTACAATTTATTTTTATGGGAATTTCCTCCCTAATTTTTTTTATCCCACTAGTTAAAATTAGATGTTATTTTGGGATTGAATTAAATTTATTTATATAAATATCATATCAATTGTTAAGGAAGGGAAGTCACATTTTATATTCTAAACCAACATATGAATATCAAACAGTGTGAGTATAAATGTGAACTTCCAATGGAAATTACATCCATTTAATGGGTATTGATTTCTATTCAAAGTGTGTATTTATCTCATATGGATAGGGAGAAACTCAAAATCAATGATACACCTATTATATAAGTGTTTTTTTGATGTTTTTCTAGAATATATTCCTAGTATTCCTACGAATCGTGAAGTTGAGTTTTAAAATATAACTCATACCTGATATTACACCTATTTCAAAGAATTTATATAGAATGGACCTGATTGAGTTACTAGAATTGGAGAAGAAACTCTAAGAGAATCTTGATAAGGGATTCATTTATCCAATAGTGTCATAATGGGGTGAACCTATCAATTTTCTTAATAATAACTATGGATCAATGAAACTCTGTATTGATTATTGGGAACCTAACAAGATCATGATCAAGAATAAGTATCTTATGCCCTATATTGACAATTTATTTGATCAATTATGAGGAGGTAAATATTTTTTAAAGATTTATCTTTGATCTAGATACTATTAGTTGAGGATCAAAAGTGAATATATAACCATTAAAACCTTATCATGACTTGAACCCAACCAGAGTTTGATCCGCAACTACCCCAATCCCATCTTCATAGGCCAGGGGATGGTGACCAAAACTGAAGGCATAACTAACAATGGGATTCCTTTTTCTCAGTACCAATATGCACACACACAACCATATTTATGTAAAAGTGAAAAGGAATAAGAAGTAAAAACATGAAACAGGTAGAAAGTAAACCAAGTATGAAAAACCTCTAGGGTGTACAAGAGTACGACATTGTAAATTAGAAATTAAAGTGAAAAAATACACAGCCAACCAAAAATATTTCCCAACATAAAAAAATAGGAAAGTAAACTATTGAGAGAGATCAAATTTTGATATCTAGGATATGATCACCTTAAGAGGTCCCATGCAACTAGTATCCCTAAGCTCTACTGAAGTCACCATGAACCTATCCATTATCTACATAAGACACGACACATGCAGTCAAATATCGTGTAGGGGTGAGTATAAAAATACCTAATAGGATGACCCAAAAGCAGAAAGGGTAATAATTAAGAGATAAAATTGGAATAGAAAGATAGTAGATATAAAATAGAATGCATATCAACCCAAAGAAAAATAAATAGTAACCTTTTTCAAGAATAAGGGGCTCAACAAGATGTGTATATAAACTATAAATCGAGCATTTTCCACCCATATCAAGAGAGTTACCTCATCCAACCATGATAATCTAAACATAGAAAGCACATGGAATACCCATCACAACTTCTCAACCCCTGGTTGGAGAGTAACCAAATCCAAAGGTTTGGATATAAATATATATATATATACACACACACATACATATACCCATTCAAAAGAAGCCAAAATAAGAGAGAAAAGGGGATATTCATCTCATAGATCATCCTAGGAAAAGAGTCACCAAAAATTCCAAAGTCCATCAATGATGCCCATCATCTCACACATCTTCCCATAAGTAATCGTGTGAAGGCCCACACCTCTCCACAATGTCGCACAACCAAGGGGGGTACAAAATCCAAGTAGAGGACTCGTACCCTAATATGTCAGGGGGTTCCACTCTATAAGTATCAGTAGAGGAACTGCGCTAAAGATGATAGGGGTTTCAACTCTAGTGTCACGTGGACCTGCACCCTATTTGATAGGGGTTCCGCTTTGTAAGTATATTTAGAGAACCTGCACCCAATTTGATGAGGGCTCCTACTCTAGTGTCATGATGACCCGTGCCCAATCTGATATGGGTTTCCACTCTATATGTATCTGTAGAGGACCTACGCCCAAGATGATGGGGGGCTCTACTCTAGTTTAATGAGGACTCATTCCCTATATGATAGGGGTTCCACTTAGAAAGTAGAGGACTCATGACCAAGATAATGGGGGGTCCACTCTAGTGTCTCTGTTGATCTTATTCCTAATCACTATCATTTTCGAGCATCAGCTAATTAAGTTTTATGGCTGGAACATCTCACATAGTATCCCAAAATCCACAATAGAGGTAACCATCATGTTTTACATAGAAAAACACTCATGATAGGATAATCTTGGACCAAAATCTATGTTCAAACAAAGGAGATATGGAAGATTGAAGTTTACTCAAAAGGAACCAAAGGGTACATGCATGTGAGGTAGCCCCCACGGCATGTGGTCCCACTCTCCCACCTGGCAGTGTCCCTAGAAGTAAATAACTCACCAACTGTGTAAGAATACATGACATTTAGAGGATCTACATGGAATGATCATTCCAATTAGGGTCCCTCCCATTTCCTTTTCTGGGTCAGTGTATCCAAGTCATGTTCGTGTACTTAGTACATGATGTGTCGCTTCATACGGGGTGTTGCCCGTGTCTTTGGTTGTGCCAGTGTACTCGAGTACATGGTGTGTGATTGGCCGTATACTCCACAACATGGATCATCCACTTGGGTAAATGTTACATGATGTGTATATAGTCTACATGGTGTGTCATACTTATAGATACCCAAAACCCTAGCCACCACAACATAGGGGCTACACACCATGTGTTCATCACGCAAGATGGTGTGAAGTCAACATTTTTGCAGAAATCCATATCTGAACATTGGGACTTGAATATATCCATTATTCTTTAGATATTACCTCCAAAACATCCATAATTAGTGGATCTAGTCTGGATCTATCATTTCCTACCATCCAGTTATCGGAAGTCAGATTTTATTGGTCTTTAGAGGTTTGTCGCATGTCTTGCATGCCACTCGTCCTTATACCCTCGAATATTTGATCTATAATCATCAAAATGATCACCAACATCCCATAATCTATCTGAAAACACCCTTGTTTTGTCTATACATCCCTCACACATGGATTTTTCAGGATTTTGGGGGTCTGGTTGGGCTCGGTACCATATGAAAATTTCGAATCAGAACTGTGGGGTCCAACTGGTGATGAATGCTAAACAATTGAGGGGGAAAGCACAGAAAAATGTTTATCTATCAATTCCAAGGGTTATTGGAAAAAAATAAATAACAGGAATATCCAAGGTTATAAAACCAAATAATAATCAATTAAACTGGTAAATAGAATAATTAAAAGGCCATAATTGGCGCAGATTAAATAAGGGGATTCATTTCCTCAATCAATTTAATCAAAATGGGAATAATCCAAAAAATTATGAGTCATACCCGAAGATTTGGATTATTCATCATCAAATAACATGATCTCTAATTATTTAAAGAATTCATTTTGTTCATTTCACTCTGATCTTCTTTGATCAAGAGTTTCTTCATCAGCTGAGGTGATCCACCAATGGAAGGAGGGGAGGAGAAGATCTTGACGGTCCCAAGGTTAAGAGGCTAACCTTAGACAAATAATCATGATGATCTTATTATAGGAAAAAATAATTATGTTATTTTATTAAATTAATTAAATTAATCATTTAATTAATTCACTGAGCATGCCATCAATGAGCGAGATATCTAAACACCCCACACTGAACTATTTTAGGTCGTACCTAGGGCAAACAACGTGTTCCAGACTTAACAGTGGTCTCATATTCCAAATATGAGATTTTTTTTAAGATTTATCTCACTTTATTTTTAATAACGCGTGCATGTAATATAAAATATATTTAATATTTTTATAAAATTAATTTCGGGAACACCGGGCATTGGAATTGCATGACCTCTTAGTGTTAGGCTTTGGAAATATATGTAGAAATATTTTAAATTCTTACAAGAAAAAAACCAGGTCATTACATCATTACATACTTCAAGAATTTCATTCTTAAAAATAAAAAATAAACAAACAATGTGGGATAATGAGCCCGCATCTACCTCTCCCACTCTTAGGACCTCTCCTGTACATTACCATGTGGCCAAAACATATAAACCAAGGGGATTTTCTATCCATGTCGGGTCCTCTCATGTCGATCCTCGATCTACAATGGTTGCTCCACCCTCAATGACCATATCACCCTAGTCGATGACGTGTGTAGGGTCATGCACGTATCTTTTCAGCTACAACACATGGAAGATGTCATGTACCCGCTCCAACTATGGGGGTAGGGTGAGGCTGTAAGAAACCCCACCATCCCTCTACACAATCTTTAATGGCCTACTAAACCTTAGGAATAACTTTCCTCTCTAGTAAAACCTCCAAAATTCTTGTCACAGGGAGACTCTTAAGAAAACATGGTCTTCCTACTCAAACTCTAAGGGCCTATGATGCAGATCTACATAATATTTTTTTCTACCCTGAGCCATCCCTATCTACTCACAGATGACCTATACCTTCTTCATCATCACCTGTACCAAATATATACCCACAATAGATGTCTCTCCAATATTTTTCCAACACAAGGGTGACCTGCAGGCTCTCTTGTATAGGGATACAAAAGGTTTCATGATGATATTAGAGTGGTAGCTATTGTTGTACATAAAATCTTTATAGGAAAGTGATCCTCTCATATCTAGCCAAAGTATAACATGCAAGCCCTAAAAATATCCTCAAACACCTAAATAGTGTGCTCAGTCTTCCCATCTTCATGGGGGTGAAATTTTTTAATCATCCTCATTTGGGTCACAAATTCCTCTTGCAGGCCTCTCCAAAACCATGACATAAACTATGCATCATGATCAGAGACAATCATCAAGGGAACCCCATGAAGACGAATGATCTCCCATATATAAAACTACCCCAAAATCTCCATCAAAATATACTCCCTAATAGTAAGGAATTATTCCTACTTCTTGATTCAATCGACAATCACCTAGATGGAATCATGGACCTTCACTATCTACAGAATCCCAGTCACAAAGTGTATGGATATGTTGTTCCACTTCCACTCTGGGATCTCAAGGGGATGCAACAAACCTGCTAGAACCTGGTGCCTAGCCTTCACCTACTTATATGTGATGCAACAAGAGATGAACTCAACTGCACACCATCTCATACAGTACCACCAAAAATATTAGTATAGGTTATTAAACATATTTCCCATGATGGGATGTATAACTATGGGACAAGTGTCGAACTCTTATATCACCTCATCCCTAATCGTGACTGGGACCACCGTCTATACCTTGAAAAGGGTGATTTGATTCCCTCCTTTAGAATAAACATATAATGAATCCCCCAAGGATATATGGTCATGCAATAACTAATAGTCAATGTATCCTAGCTGATACTCTCTCACACACTTGAGAAGAGGAGGAGTCAACACCATGGATTGCAGAAAAGTTGTACCCTCCTGGTCCACTAGGGTTAGCTGTAATGAAACCAACTGCTCTGAATCCTCCTACACCAAGTAAGTCTGGGACTTCCTGCTAAGTTTATCTACTACTACACTTCCTTTCCCTAAAGTAAAGACTATGTCAAATTCATAGTCTTACATGAACTCCAACCAGTGTCATTGTCTCAGGTTCAAGTCTCTCTATGTGGAGACTCACCTAAGACGATGGGGGTCTGAGTAAACCACAAAGCACTCTCCTAAAAGGTAGTTCCTATACATCCTCGGGGCTAAAAATAATGCTTCCAACTCTAGATCATGAGTCATGTAGTTCTTCTCATGGGGCCGCAACTGCCTTAACCCGTATGTGATAACTGCATACTGATACATCAATAGACAATAGATCCCATCTCTTGAGGTATCTCGGTACATTATGTTCCCCACAACATCCTCTAGTAATATCAACACAGGATCACTAATCAACCTCATCCTAAACTCCTAAAAGTCCCTCTAGAACTACTCAATCTAGGTAAAAGACTTCCCTTTTCACATTAGGGTGGTCAGAAGGCCTACAATCCTAGATAGTTCTTCCAAAAACCTCTTGTAGTACCCCGTCAAACCAAGAATGCATCACACCTATAACAAACTCTCTGGTGGATCCCAGACAATCATTTCATTTATCTTTGTTGGGTCCATGGATAAACAATGCTCAGAAATGACATGCCCTAGAAAGTGAACATCATGGACCAAGAACTCACACTTCGAGAGATTTCCAAAAATATAGTTCTCTAAAATAAAATCTAAAACCATACTCAAGTTCTATGCATGTGATCCTCCTCTAAAACGGAGTAGATGAGTATGTATTCGATGAAGGAAACCACAAAATGGTCCAAGTACAGCTAGAAAATCTGTTTCATCAAATCCATAAACACAATGAGATCATTATTCACACCAAATGGAATCACCTGAAACTCATAGTGTTTGTAGCAACATTGAAATTATAGATTCGGAATATTAGCCTCGTGAACCCTCAAATGGTGGTAGTTGGACCTAAGATCAATCTTTAAGAACCATATAGAACCACACAACTGGTAAAAGAGGTCATCAATACTTAGTAAGTGATGCTTGTTCTTTATCATGGTCTGGTTCAGGCAATGGTAATCCACAAAAATCTACAGGCTCTCATCCTCCTTTTTCATGAACAACGCTGGAGCTACCGAAGGGGACAAACTAGGCCTGATGAAACCCTTCTCTCAAAGGTCATCCAACTAAAACCGTAGCTCTCAGAGCTCAGTAGGGTCCATCTGACATGCCATAGAATATATCAGATCGGTTATAGGATCTAGATCAATACCAAACTCTATCTCCTGGCTAGGAGGTAGTCTTGGGGCATCCTCAAGGAAGACGTCCATCAAATCCTCCACAATTGAAGGAATCAAGATACCTGCAGTGCCTAATGCACCAATGTCTATAATCACCAACTGATGGTTGATGGGTTGCAGCCTCATTCTCATAGAACCTACTCATCCTACCATGTGATCTCTATTTCCCATAAAGGAGAATCTCATCCCATCAATGCGTAAAAATCTAACTCATCTGTGGTGATATTCAATCAAGGCTCAAAACCTGGGTAACCAATCCATACCCAAGATAATGTCATAGGTTTACATCATTTCAAAAAAAGGTATTATGTGAACCTTTCTCCATCAAGTGATATGTTAAACTACCATAAGATAAAAGATACATAAGACGCGTTCCTTGTAGGAACCTCAAGATGATGCTGCTATGCTAGAACCTCAATTGGGATCTCTAGATCTCACACCAAGAGTACATAGATGAAGGAATGACTAGAATCTATGTATACTAATACTGAATAAAGATTATAAGACACACATATCTTACCAATAATAATCTCATGCACCGCAATGTCATAAGCCCCTAGATCCTATAGTTGTTTGTGACCCCGACTGCCAACTCCCTGAGCCTGGCATGGGATGCCTGGTGGTTGTGTAATGATCTCATAGCATCATCCACCACCCATAACTCATCCCTATCCCCTTCCAGCTCTGCCTCCCTGGGGGCCACCCTGCCCTCTCTTGGGAGATCCTTGATCATGGTGTTGCCTTTATCATGGTGGTCCATTAGCTATCTGTCTGTGCTCCTCGGAACATCAGGTTGGGAAATGAAGCACAATGTGACCATCTAAATCACAAGAATAGAAACACTAATCTCTAGGATACTCTGGTCCTATTCCCTTCCCTTGACCAAATTCTTGAGTCTAATCATGGTAAGGTCTCCTATGCTAAGATCTTGTCGACTAACACCTGATAGTTTCGGTAGAAGACTCAGCCCTGTAATTTCCACTTTCTGATATAGCCACCTAGAATCCATTTGAAAGGAATCTCTCTTTCACAAGTTCCCACTCCAATACCCAAACATAGGTGGGGGTACACAAGGAAACCATGCTAAAACATATATATCTGTGGATTCCCTACTCAAGATTTCAATCTCAAAAGTATCTATCTTGGATCATGTCAAGGGAGTATTGCATATGGTCTGTGAACCTTTCTATATACTCATCCACTATCATCCCTCCTTGTGGAATCTTCATAAACTCTTAAATCCCAATGGAGCATAAGAAGGAGGGGTAGTACTCCTCACAGAAAAATTGATGTAATTTGGTCCATGAGAGTGTCGACTCGTCATGAATCTTGGTAATGAGACTCCACTAGCTCTCACATGCTCTATATAAAAGGCTAGCTTCTAGTGAAACCACCTGACCCATCGATGTTTGGATGAGCCTGAAGACATGGACCACCAACTCTATCCAATCCTCTACTACCAGAGGATCTAGATCTCTATGAAACCATAATGGCCTATGGTTTTGGAACTCACAGAGTGCGCTAAGCCTATGTGTATCCTCAGCTTTCTCTCCTGGGATAATTTACTACTCAACAGGTGGGGTTCTGATACCTACCCACATAGAGAAAGAAGCTCGAGGTATGGACCCTAAACTAAGGCCTCATAGATCATCAAATCTTCTACATGATCCGGAATTGATATCTTGGATGGTTGTCGTTTTAGAGGCATCATTAAAATTTAATCAGGACGTACCATTTCTAAATGAGAATATATATATATATGGGGAGATAACTCAATAAGTAAAGTAAAAGACTCAATAAAATGTGATTTATGTACCATTTATTCCTACAACCAATGTCTTTGTATGTTGAGTCGACAAGAAGGTAGTCAAGGTCATAGTGAATGGATACATCGGACACTCGTACCATTACTGGATTCTCTAGCCTAAGAATCTCACTCGAGACACTTTGACATTGTTTCCCTAAATCCTAACCAAGTACTCATAAAAGGACTACTCCAAACACTATACTAAGGATCAAACCACCTTTTATACCAATCTATCAGGACCCAAATCTAACCGGGGATCGAGCCACATATACCCCTAGCCTGCCTCCATAGGCCAGGGGATGGAGACTAGTTCTAAAGGCATAACTAACATAGGGAGACCTTTTCCTAAGTAACTATATGCACACACATATCCATATCGATGAATAAGTGAAGAGGAATAAGAATTAAAAATATGAAACAACTAGAATGTAAACCAAGTATGCAAAACCTCTAGGGTATACAAGAGTACAATAGTGAAAAATGAAAAGTAAAGGGAAAAAATACATGACTAACCGAAAATATGTCCCAACCTAACAAAAATAGAAAGTAAAATATTGAGAGTTCTCATATCCTGATCTCTAAGCTACAACCACCATATACATTCCTAAGAACCCAGTATCCCTAAGCTCCTGTGAATTCACTGCTCACCTATATTTCATCTTTATAAGACACGACACATGAAGAAAAAGGTCATAAAAGGGTGAGTATAAACATACCCACTAGGTGCCCTGAAAGATAAAAGGGAGAGAAATAAGAGATGCAATAGGAATAGAAAGATCGTAGATAAAAAAAAAGATGTTTTTCAACCCAAATCAAAAGAAAGAGTAACCTCTTCCAAGCACAAGGGGCTCAACAGGTTGTGTTGATAAACTACATGTCAAGTATTTTCCACCCATGATAGAAGAGTGACCTTATCCAACCTTGAGAATCTAAATAAGAAAATCACTTGGCATAAACCACATGTATTTTCAACCCATGGCAGGAGAGTAACCAAATTCAAAGGTATTTATACAAATGTATATATATATGCCCAGTAAAAAGAAGCTTAAATGGGGGAGAAATGAGATCTTTATCTCATAGATTAGGCTAGGAAAGAGTTTCCAACATTTCTAAAAGTACATTAATGATGCCCAATATCTCACATGTCTACCCAGAAGTAACTGGGTGAAGGCCCATGCTTTGTCACTATGACACACAGACAAGGGGTCACAAACTCCAAGTATATGACCCATACCCTAGTGTGTCAGGAGGCTTACACTCTGTAAGTATCCATATGAGACATGAATCCCAAGATCATGAGGTGTTCCACTATAGTGTCACAAGGAACCACTCCCTGTTCGATAGGCGGTTCCACTCGGTAATAATCTATAGAGCATTTTCACCCAAGCTGATGGGGGGTTCCACTGTAGTGTCATGAGGACCTGCACCCTATCTGATAAGGGGTTCAACTATGTATGTATCTATAGAGGAATTGTTCCCAATATGGTGGGGGGTTCCACAACAGTGTCATGAGGAGTCATTCCCTATCTGATAAGGGCTTTGAATTGGTAAGTGGAGGACCCACACATAAGCCGATGGGGGTTCCACTCTAGTGCCTCTGGTGATACTCTGCCCAATCACTACTATCGTTGAGCATCTTCTAAATAAGCGCCATGCTCATAAAATCTAACATCATTTCCCAAAATTCAAAATAGAGGGTATAATCGCATTCTATGGGGGAAAACGCTCGGGATAGGATACTTTTGGTCCAAAATCTGATATCAAACAAAGTAGATACCAAATATTGAAGTTTGTTTAAAAGGAACCAAGGGGTACACGACATGTGAGGTGATCCACACGATGGGTGGTAACACTCCTTCACCTAGACATGTCCTTATAGGTACATGGCTCACCAACCATATAGGAATAATGGGAATGTAGAGGATCTACATGGAATTCCCATGACATTCAGGGTCCTGCCCAAATGCTTGGTCGTGTCAGTGTATCCAAGTTGTGTCACTGTACTTAGTACATGGTGTGTTGCTTCACATTGGGTGTCGCTCGTGCCTCTGGTCGGGCTTATGTACTTAGGAACATGGCGTGTTCCTAGATGTGTGCTCCACCACATGGTTCATTCACTTGCTGAAGTGGTATATGATGTATAGGGAGTCTACATGACATTTCATCCTTATAAATTTCTGAAACCCTATCAGTCGCAGCATAGGGGCCATATGTTGAGTGTTCATAATGGTACACAAAATGTAGTCAAATTTTTCATAAGAATTTTGATATAAAATCCATGCTTTAAATATAGAAATTTAATCATTGATCTCATATCCACATCATCCATAATCAATGCATCTAGTCTTGATCTTTCATTTTCAACCATCCGGTGGCTAGAAATCGGTTTCTGTTGGTCTTTGAAGGTTCGTTGTATATATGGCACACCGCCAGTCCTTCCACCGTCAAATATTTCATCTCTAATAATCAAAACGATCATAAAAATCCCATAATCTATTTGAAAACACCCCTGGTCTATCTATACTTCCCTCATACAGGGATTTTTCATTATTTTGGGGTTCCAATTGGGCTTGATACCACTCAACAATGTCGAACCGAGACCGTGGGGTCCAACCGATGGTGAACACATAGCAATTAGGGGGGAACAAATGTTTATAGATTGTTTCCAAGAATTATTGGTCAAAAATCAATAAAATGGATATTCAAGGTCATAAAAACAATGAATAGTCAATTAAACTGGTACACAGGCACATGCAAAGGCCACAATTGGAGCAGAACAAAGAATGAGATTTATATACTCAATCAATTTAATCAAAATGGGCATAATACACAAATTGATGAGTCCTACATGAATATTTGGATTATTCATCTTTAAATAATTCACTCATTAGTGATTGAAGGATTTTTGTGTGTTCAATTCACTCTGATTTGATCTGATCTAGAGTTTCTTTGTCGCCCAAGGTGACCCGCCCGCAATAGAAGAGGAGAATCTTTTTATCACGAACCAGCCCAGGTACCCTAGTAACCCGATAACCAAGCCGGCCCTGACATAACCCGAAGGGCATTCCCAATCCCCATTGGTCAGTGACTAGCACCTGGAATCGTTCAACATGCAAGTGGGAATGATTTTTCCACAAGAATGTGTAAGGAAAATAAAACAAAGCAGTATGCATACCAAAAGAAACACCACTGGGAGTGATGTACCGGAATAAACATGGAATAAAAAGCCCAAATTACTACAAACCAAGTAGTAAAGTGGGAAAAAACACCAAGGTCCCTAAGGACACAACTCACCAAGACCAAACATCAACAGCTGGATTTACCTCCAAGAGATCCCTTCCCTTTACTCAAACCAGGAAAAAGAAAGTCTAAAAACACGCGAAGGAAAAAGTAGGGTGTGAGCCTAAGCCCAGTAGGATACCACCAAAGATTCCATAACAGATGCTGAATATTTATTACCCAAATAAAATCATTCAATCTCAAAGTAAATAGGGTTGGAAATTCCAAAGCACATCTAAACAAAACATGCTATACATTTTCAAATGATGGAAATAAATATTTTAAGCAATGATTTTACAAATGAATGAATATTTTTAAAACAATTGCTTATGTAATAAATTTATATAAAAAGGTTTTTATAAATTCAGTAGGAATGTAAAGCATTTCAAAATCATTGGCATATATTTATATCTCAAATATAAATAAACAAGTGAGCAACATGGTAATATGCCAAAAGGTATAATAGTATTAACCAGTTATAGGATTTCAAACTCTCTATGTGAAATCAGAAAAATGTGTATACACACATCCCTATGCCAATGGACAAAGGAGACTCATTAGTAACCCATCGAGGATGTGACCCGCTGTAAGTGTGTTTTAGAATATTATTGTAGCGTAGAGTGTATCCAAATAACTCACTAACTACCTAAGGCTTGCACACACTCTTACAAGATGGGTGAACTATTTTAAGGCTGCTTAAAAATACGATCAATCTCATTCTTCCTTTTCAAATGTTCCAATTTCTTTCCATTTAAAACCAAAACAGGTTTTATTCAAAACATGCCTTTTCACAAGATAAAACCAATGGGTTTCTATAAAATAATTTTAAGACATTTTAACCAGTTTGAAATCTATTCAAAACCAATTCCATAATTACACAATTTATTTCCATAATTAAATTAAATAATTTAATTTAAATCATTTCCATCAAATCCACAATTTAAATTAAAAAATTTAAATTAGACAAATTCCATAAACACACCCAATTCAATGGAATTGGGGGGTTTTCAAATTTCCTTTCCAAAACCATTTCAAATACCTCGATTCACTGGAATTAGGTTTTTATCAACTTAATTGAAATAAAATTTGAGAAATTGAATTTAAATCATTAATTGAAATAAATCAAGCAATACAAGGATAATCAATTTGGCTGAATAAAACGGAACAAACAACCTCAAGGTTGTTGATGTTAGCGGCAACAAAAATCCACCCAGTGTGGTTCAATATACCTCCTCAAGACCCTATAATCACAGGCATCGACACACCAAAGTTTGATGTTTGTCATGGGTTCCTAGAACAAAAATATCTATTTTATTTCATAAGGAAGTAAATTATTACATGCGGTTACATTTTATCTTTCCTGAATAATTTCTAGATTATTGTTTTATGTTAATGCATGAAATCACAAGAAATATCTATAAGAATAATTATAAAGATAATTCGATAATCATATCCATCTATTTAATTTCATAAGGAAATAACATATTACATGCGATTACATTTTCTCTTTCCTAGATAATCCAGAGATTATCATTTTATGTAATGCATGTAATATCAAGAAATATCTATAAGAATAATTATAAACCTAATTTGATAATAATATCCCTATATTTTATTTCACAAGAAAATAAAATATTAAATGCAATTACATTTTATTTCTCCTTGAAAATTCTCAAATTATCATTTTTATTATCACATGCGATAATAATTCCAATATCCTTGATAAAATTCCAAATTATCATTTTTTTGGCAACAAATGTTTTCACAATATTTTCCTTAGAATAATTATAAACTATATAAGATATTATAATATCTTTAGATTAAGACAATAACACATGTGGTAGTACTTTATAAATATTCATTGATAATTTAACTAATTATCCTTCGATAAATTATTTTAATAATTATCATATGTAAAACTCACAATTATATCATGATTATTCATTGTAATTATCATTTGATAATTATTTATAATTATTATTTCAATAAAAAGTGGGAATTATCATTTGATGATTCTTTATAATTATTACTCAATAAAACATAATTAATCTTTGATAATGTCATTAAAATTATTATTTGATAAGTTGTTGCAATTATCATTTGAAAATTATTAATAATTATCTTTTGATAAATTTATTTAAAAATAACCATTTAAAAAGTGGAAAAACAGATAGAATAATACACTATTGACTTCAAATCAAAAATATGATTTAGGTTATTCTCGTCGAGACAAGTCCAACGGAACAGATGGTGTGTAATCCCAGCCAATAACAAAAAAGTTATTGAATTTAGATTAATAGAATAAATAATTGAAAAAAAAAGAAAAAAAAAGGTAAATAAATAAATAAAACTTACCTTCTTCAACCCTACGCAACTCGTCACCCCTTTCTCTGCTTGCTTAGATCTGTCGTGAAACACTAGAGCAGCGATCACATTAGTGTAATGAATCTAATCTAATCGACCTGCACCCATGGTGAAATTGGTTCGGCTATTTCAATGAAACCCAAAATGCATTGGAAATCATAATTTCTGAAACCCCTATTTCATCTAGGTTTCCAATGAAGATGGATGGTGGAGTTGTTAATTTGACTCATTTAAGGCGTTCATGAATTTTTTGGGTTGAAACTGGTTCAAAATGGTGTTTTTGGGAATTCAGCCAGCATATCAATGGTGGAGTTTCATTGAAGAAGAAGAGTGAACAATGCCAATGTATTTTAATTCTTTTAATGTATTTAATAATTTAACAGAAATTAAATGATACCAAAAGCTCATTGCTAATGAAATTAATACCCTATCTAGGGTAAACACCCCATTCTGGACCCAACTATGGTATCAGATTTCTCAAATGATGAATGGTTTGATAAATATTAATGATTTTTTTTAATTAAAACTCGTAATAATTAATTAATATAAGAAGTGTTTTTTTTTTGTGTGAGGCATCTAAACACCTGATGCGAACAAATGTTATACCTTGTCTAAGGCTAAAACCACATTCTGAACCCATAGGTGGTCTTTAATTTCCTATACAACGCACCATTAGAGAGAAAATTAATTATTTTCAATAAGTAATATATTAAATATTATTTAATAACTTTATCTCACGATCAAGACATCCCAATTTACGATGCCTTCGAATGTTATACCCTTCCTAGGGTAAACATAATATTTTGGAAATAATAGTGGTCTCAGATTTCTCAAATTACACATCATTTGGGAGTTATTAAAATATTTTGAATAAAGAGTGCACACTTAATATATTTTGTTTAATAATTTTATTCTGTCTTCACCGAGCTTTTTTGGGCCTTGAAATCTCGTACTCACTCAGTTTTTAACTCATAAAATATCTAATTGAATATTCTGGAGTATTAATTAGGCGTTTTACCATTTTGTGTTGTGTTTTAAAAAAATGCAACTTTTTACTGATAAACCATTTTTTCCAACTAACATGATAATAATGAAACATAATAAGGTTTAGGAATACATGAAATAGTAATGAGATGTTGTAACCTCCCCACCATAGGAACTTTCTGTCCCTAGAAAGCTGACAAAGAAACCTCCACCTCAAAAAGACAAACTCATTATTCTCTCATCAGTAGCCCTCTCTCTCACATCTTATGAGAATTAGAACCATGATTCCTTATCACACGGACCAGAGGTATTGTCCACCCATGAATTACCTTGGTCTCATATTCAAAAACCATGACTGGTCGTTCAGTCACAGATAAAATAGTTTCCACTTTAAGATCACGCCAACTCAGAAGATGAGATAGGTCAGATAAATTCTTTCAAAGCTGAGATACATGAAAAAAATTATGTATCGATGTCAGTTGTGATGGTAGTGCTAAATAGTAAAAAAATTTATCCACCTAATCAAAAATCTCAAAAGATCCCATAAAATAGGGATCACACTTCTATTGCCTCCCAAGATGTTGATGACCCAATCGGGGTGAAACCTTCAGGAATACATAGTCACCAATATTGTTGCTTTAAGTAATTGAATGTCTTAGTGCTTCCTGGGTGCACAACCCGTTGGAAAATATGGCAATCCCCCATTATAGCCTACCTTGTCGCTAACAGTGCAACATAATGGTTTTGATAACACCAAAAAACCTCTTTAGAGAACAACCACTGGGCATCAGTTTCCCCAACATAAATAGAGTCTCTAATTCTATTAAATTTTCCAATAGGCTTTTGTTCCTGAAGAATTATCTCAAGAATATAAGATGTCATAGAACCATTATCTTTCATGGCGGAGAAAACCGACACCACCCAAGGTGATGCACTTGGGTGAATAAAGGCTTCCTCAATAAGATCATCCAACTGGGACATTAGTTCTTTCAATTTGACTGGAGCCATTTGGTAAGATGGAAAAGAAACTTATTGAGTACCAGAAATTAAGTCAATAGAAAACTTAACCTCCCTTACCGGTTGAAAACCAGAGAAGTCAGAAGGAAACACGTCGGGAAACTCAATGATGACTAGAGGGAGATCACCACTCATTGAATCATGCTCCAAATAAAAATTAAACACCGATATCACTTCCCCAACTCCAGATAAAGAGGTCAGGATCTACTCAACCTTGGGTCACATTATTCTTGAAGGAAAAGAGGCAGACCACCGGGTGTAGTAATGTAGACTCGTTGAAGATAACATTCAATTCTGGATTTATTGGTAATGAGCCAATTCATCTAGAATACAACATTAAGATATTTCAAGTCAATTACAAGAAAAAAGCTCCAAGAAAGTTTGAGAACTGATAGAGAGAAGACACAAGAGGGATTACGAAGACCCTGCTCTCTCTTTATACCAAGGGGTATAGTAATATCCATTGCACAAGATAAAATCTCTATAAGAAGATTAATAAGATTAACGGTATGGGTTAAAAAAAGTGAGATGCACTTGTATTAAAAAGAGTAGTCACTAACGCTAAAACTATAGTAATGATACCACTCATGGTCATTGGACCACTATCTACTTCCTCTAGAGAATC
This sequence comes from Viscum album, assembly GCA_963277665.1. Taxonomy (NCBI): domain Eukaryota; kingdom Viridiplantae; phylum Streptophyta; class Magnoliopsida; order Santalales; family Viscaceae; genus Viscum; species Viscum album. The sequence goes on along the minus strand of OY728142.1, from coordinate 1,766,442,823 downwards.
TTCCACTGTGTGAAGAAGCTTCGTTCTAGATACTTGTGGCTGGAACCCTTTTGTACAAGAAGCATTTGATTGCCCCACAGTTTTTGAATATGTTGATGATGTTGTGCCACTGAGTGGAGTGGGAAAGATGTGGCATAACTTCTGAAAGTCCCCCAAACGTATATAGGATCCACGGTTATTTTATACTACTTAGGCTTGAAAAACTCTATAGCTTTGGCGCACACCATTGGCTTTGGATAGAACTATTTGGTGAAAAGAACCTTGGTGTCCTTCAAATCTAATACCTCATGTTTCTTTGTCGTCACTATCGTGTCCAACTATCTCCTTCCTGGTCCCTCAAACACAAAGGTGGCGCACTTCACCTTGATCTCATCCGGTGTCTACAAGAACTCAAATAGAAATTCTATCCTTCCCAACCATTCCTTATCATGTTGAGGATCAGTGGATCCTTTTAAAACTTGTGGTTTATGGTGAGATAACTCTTGAGAAAAATTTCAAAGAGTGCCCCCCCTTTAGGTTCCATAGCTGGAGCCTGAATGGGGACTAGAGGTAGTGCTTATCCCAGAGCTTGGACAGTGTGAACAATCTCCTCAACTAGTCTCAGGTCCACTAGAGGATTCGTTCACTGATGTTCAGCAGTATCCTCTTCCAGAATCCGATTCGCACATCTTCTCAGAGGCATGATATTACACAACATCATCACACAATAAAAAAGACATTAGATAATGCTCGTATATAACAACGAGGGAAACATGATCCTGGACGGTAGAACATAATTTATTTGGATTTCACTCTATCCAAATTAAAATAGGAAAATACTAGAACTAATCCACAAGCCTTCTTTACCTAACCACCCCTAGTTACTTAAGGTTCATTGCGGTGAGAGCTGGTCAGGCACTCAATCGCAACAAGCTCCTAAGTCCTGACAAGAATACTCAATTGCATACTGTCTTCAAGGCAAGATGTTTAACCTCCCTCTAATACCACTTTGTCACAAACTATCCCAGGTACCCTGGTAACCCTATAACCGAGATGGCCCAGACATAGCCCTAAGGACATTCCCGATCCCCATGGGTAGGCGACTAGCACCTGGCATCACTCAACATGCAAGGGGGAATGATTTTGCCACAAGAATGCAGAAGCAAAATAAAACAAAGAAGTATTCATAAAAAAACTCCACTGGGAGTGATGTACTAGAATACAACATGGAATAAAAAGCCCAAAGTACTACAAACCAAGTACTAAAATGGGAAAAACAACCCCAAGGTCCCTAAGTACACAACTCAGCAAGACCAATTCTCAACAGCTGGATCCACTTCCAAGATATATCTTCCCTTTGCTCAAACCTGGAAGAAGAAAGTCAAAAAACACCTGAATGAAAAATTAGGGTGTGAGCCTACTCCCAGTAGGATACCACCAAATATTCCATAACAGATACCAAATATTTATTATCCAAAAAAAATATTTCAATTTCAAAGTATACAGGTTTGAAAATTCAAAAGCATATCTAAACAAAACATGCTATACATTTTCAAATGATGGAAATAAATATTTTAAGCAATGATTTCAAAAATGACGGAATATTTCTAAAATAATGGCTTATTTAATAAATTTATATAAAACGATTTATATAAATTCATCAGGCATGTAAATCAGTTCAAAATAATTGGCATATATTTATATATAAAATATAAATAAACAAGTGAGAAATATGGTCATCTGCCCAAAGGTATGATAGTATTAACCAGCTATAGGATTTCACACTCTCTATGTGAACTCATCAAAATTTTTATACACATGTCCCTATGAAACTGGATAAAGGAGACTCGTCGCCAACCCGTCGGTATTGTGACCCGCTGCAAGTATGTTTTAGAATAATGTTGTAGCATAGAGTGTATCAAAATAACTCACTAACGAGTCTTGCATGCACTCTTACATGATGGGTGAACTATTTAAAGACTGCTTAAAAATATGATCAATCCCATTCTTCCATTTCAAAAGTTCCAATTTATTTTCATTGAAAACCAAAAAAAGGTTTTATTCAAAACAAGACTTTTCACAAGATAAAACCAATGGGTTTCTATCAAATAATTTTATACCATTTTCACCAATTTGAAATCCACTCAAAACCAATTACATCATTACACAATTTATTTCCACAATTTAATTCAACAATTTAATTAAAATCATTTCCATCAAATCCACAATTTAAATTAAATAATTTAAATTAGATAATTTCCATAAACACACCCAATTCAATGGAATTTGGGGTTTTCTAAATTCCAGTTCCAAAACCATTTCAAATACCTCGATTCACTGGAATATGGTTTTTATCAGCTTAATTGAAATCATATTTGAGAAATTGAGTTTAAATAATCAATTGAAATAAATAAAGCAATACAAGGACAATAAATTTAGTTAAACAGAACAAAACCACCTATCTCAAGGTCGTTGATGTTAGAGACAACAAAAATCCACCCAGTTTAGTTCAATAAACCTACTCAAGAACCTATTATCATAAGAGTCGACACACCAAAGTTCGATGTTCGTCAAGGGTACCTAGAACAAAAACATCTATTTTATTTTATAAGGAAGTAAAGTATTACATGCAATTACAATATCTTTCTCCTGAATAATTTCTAGATTATCATTTCATGTTAACACATGAAATCGCAAGAAATGTCTATAAGAATAATTATAAAGATAATTATATAATCATATCCCTCTATTTTATTTCATAAGGAAATAACATATTACATGAGATTACATTTTATCTTTCCTAGATAATCTCTGAATTATCATGTTATGTAACGCATGAAATCGCAAGAAATATCCATAAGAATAATTATAAACCTAATTCGATAATCATATCCCTCTATTTTATTTCACAAGAAAATAAAATATTAAATGCAATTGCATTTTCTCTCTCCTTGATAATTCTCAAAATATAATTTTTATTATCACATGCGATAATACTTCCAATATCCTTGATAAATTTATAAATTATCATTTTTTTGTCAACACATATGTTCACAATATTTTCCTTAGAATAATTATAAAATTCATATGATATAATAATATATTTAGATTAAGACGATAACACATGTGGTAATCCTTTGTAAATATTCATTGATAATTTAACTAATTATCCTTCGATAAATTATTTAAATAATTATCATATAGAAAACTCACAGTTATATCTTGAATATTCATTGTAATTATCATTTGACAATTATTTATAATTATCATTTCAACAGAAAGTGTGAATTATCATTTTATTATTCTTTATAATTATTATTCAATAAAACATAATTAATCTTTGATAATTTCATTAAAAATATTATTTGATATGTTTTTTAAATTATCTTTTGAAAATTCTTAATAATTATCTTATGATAAATTTATTTAAAAATAACCATTTAAAAGGTGGAAAAGCATATTGAATAATACACTACTGAATTCAAATCAAAAATATGATTTAGGTTCTTCTCGTGGTGATGAGTCCAACTATACAAATGGTGTGTAATTCCGACCAATAACATAAAAGTTATTGAATTTAAATGAATATAATAAATAATTGAAAAAAAAGAGAAAAAAAATTACCAAGTGTGAATTTTGGGTATAGCAAGTTTCATTTATGTGTTATATAATCACATGTGAGGGAATATTGGTGGATACATCAAAGTCATAAGTTATTGAACATTGTCCTAGACCAACAACTATAATTGAGATCCATAGTTTTCATGTATTGATTGGATACTATCAATGATTTAGGGATAATTTTTCATTGATATCACATCTACTCACCAAGTAAACTCAGAATGGAGCTAAGTTCCCTTGGACTGATGAATGTGAAGAATATTTGAAGGAACTTATGTTTGTCACTACACCCATGCTCACACTACCCTAGTGTAGATAAGGGTTCTTTTATTTATAATGATGCATCAAAGAAGGGGTTGGGTGTGTTCTTATAAAGAAGGATATGATGATAGATTATTCCTTGTTATAATTGATGTTTCAAGAGAAAAATTACCCAACACATTATTTGGAGTTAGCAGTGGTAATATTTATTTTAAAGATATTGAGAGATTATCATTATGGATAAAGGTGTGACATATATACCGATCATAAAATTTTAAAGTATATATTCACCCAGAAAGAGTTTAATATTCATAAAATAATATGGTTGGATTTGATTAAATATTATGATGGCTTAATACCTTAATACCCTGGGAAAGTGAACAAAGTGGTTGATGCATTGAGTTTAAAGGATCGTGATATATTATCTAGGATGAGAATCATAAAGGATCCATTGTTTCAGGATTTTTAAAGTATGAACCTTGAAATCTTGAAGGAAAAGGACAAATATTATATTTCTTAAATTAATGTTCAACTATCTATCCATATGAATATTAAAGAGGCACAAAAAGAGGGTGTGGAGATATAAAAGAAGGTGAATTTTTTTCATGAGTTCAAACTTGATTATGATGGAATGGTAATGTTCAAGAAACATGTATCTGTCTCGTCAATACCAGGCTTGAAGAAGGAACTAATGAAAGAAGTTCATAGCTCTTCATTATTTATTCATCTTGGAATTATGAAGATATATAGAGATCTGAAATAGTATTTATATGGGACAACATGAAGAGATATATTTTAGAGTATGTATCTCAGTGCTTGAAATGTCATAAATTTAAGGCTGAGATAAATAATTATAAGGGGATGTTACAACCATTACCCATACAAAAATGGAAATGGGAAAACATCACCATGGTTTTTTTCATCAGACTCCCCAAATCATATAAAGGTCATAATACTATTTGGGTTATAGTCTATCACCTTATGAATTCAGCACACTTTATTTTTATAAGATAATATTTTTATCTTGATCATCTTGTTAGGATATAAATTACATAAGTGGTAAGTTTTCATGGAGTACCACATTCTATTGTATCTGATCGAGATCTGAGGCTCTCCTAAAATTTTTTGCAAAGTCTTATGTAATCTCTGAATACAAAGTCTCATTTCAGTACTTCCTATCAACATTAGATAGATGGTTATTCAGAGAGAACCGTTCCAAAATTAGAGTATATATTGAGATCATGTTAACTAGATTTTAAAGTTTGTTGGGATCAAGACCTTCTCCTAGTTGAGTTTTCTTACAAAAAATAATTTTCACTCAATAATTTAAATGGATCCTTATTAATCATTATATGGAAATATGTTTATAACTCTAACATACAAGGATAAATTTAGAGAAATAAATATATTTTTACCTATACTAGATGAGGAAATGACGGAGAAGGTTAGAGTAATTAAACAACACATTAAGGAATATCGGAGTCGATAGAAGAGTTTTTCAGATAATCGTCAATGAGATCTATATTTTGAAGTTGGTGATAAGAATTTCTATTAATGTCTCAATGGAAGTGAGTTAAGATATTTGGGAAGAATGAAGTTAAGACCAAGATATATCGGAACCTTAAAGATCCTTGATCATGTTGGGGTAGTGTTTTATCACTTAGCACTCCCTTTATGCCTCTAGTTAGTAAAAAATATGTTCTATGTATTTATTTTTATAAAATAAATACTAGACCCTCACATGTACTAAACTTGGAATCTATGAAACAGGAACATGATCTATTATATGAGGAACAACTAATGGAAATTATATATCTATGAGATAAGGAATTGAAAAAACAAGAACACTCATCTGGTCAAATTTCTATGGATAAATCATAAATTTTAGGAGGCTATGTGGGAACCTAAGGATGTGATGAGAGAAAATTAATCTCACTTTTTTTCTTCCATGTAATGAAATTTCGAGGATGAAATTCTTTTTAAGGGGGGTTGAATGTAACAACCACATTTTTCCTCCTTAAAATAAATACCATGTTCAATGTATTGCTCTACAAAAAAAACTAAAACCAAAATAATTTGGATAGTTATAAGGTAGACATAGAATTTTAAAGTATAAAAAATGGTAATAGAATTATGATATATATATACATATATAAAATAATAATACAAAATAAATTATTCTCCAAATATCAAATCAATTAGTTCAGTAAACCAACTAATAAAATAATTTATTTATGATTAAAATTTTATTTTATAAAATTTATATTTTTGAAGTTTGATATATTTATGATTAACACTAATTTTAGAAGAACAATCCATATACCAAAATACGATTTCCTATAAGAAATGTTTTTCAGGATATTTTATTATTTTATTTTAAAGTTAAATTTATCAATTTTAGGATGTTAATTTGAAAATATTAACATCATTTTTAGATTTATCAGGGTCATATTATCTTAATATGATCTTTTGAGATTTTTCTAAAATGATTTCTTTCTAGATGAATAATGAAAATACAAATTTTACAAATAACATGACTTTATGACATTATTATTATATGAGTATGAATTGAAAAATTAGACATATTTTTATAAGACCAAATATGTATTTTATACGTTAAATTATAAATTATAAAAACTTTTTTTAATTTATAAATGTCATGAACCCCACCCGTGAAAGATACCACAGTAAGGGGAGAGAGATAATATCCCTCAATACTTGCCTCCTGTAGCACCCAGGTTGGTGAATATCACCGAGAGTATAAAAATATCATGAAATGGGAGGGATTTACATCTATAAATTATAGTATCACGAGATAAGATGAATCATCCAAAAGCCACTCCATGACATAATATAAATGGAAACCAAAACCATCCCACAATGCATGCATAAATAAAATTGATGCAGGAAAAGTCTCCAAAAGTAAATAACCAAATGTAAAGATAAAGAATCAATTCAACAACTATCCAAAGAGGTTCAAGGAAGTACTTCCCAACTTGATCCATGTAATCCTCCTAGAAACCTAAAAATTAGTCTATATTCATAGGGATAGCATACAAGTACACTCAGTAGGAAAACCAAAGTATTTCGTTCACATGTGAAAGAAGTATACTAATACACCCATAAGAAAAAAAATAGAACCAAAAACACCTAAACAAGTAAAATATCCATCCTAGCCTCACCAATGAATGCTCACCAAATAACACAAACCAAGTATAATAACATAATAAGAAACATATTGATAAAGGGTACCCCACAACTATTTTCCATTAATTTTCCACTCTAACACCACAATGTCGTATGACTTGTTGCACCCATATCTTACATATAATATATACCACACCCCACAAGCACGGTCACATCATATCATTATCACAGACACCTGGTCCATCACCCCACAGCGTGATCACATCTCATCCCACCCGAAGACACTTGGTCTTTCACACCACAACCACTTCCATAACCAAAGTAGTAGGGTATCATAAACATGAAGGACATCAACATTGTGTCCTCATCCTACCATGAACAACCCCCATCATAACCTTCCACACATCATGGTCATATCAAATTCTGCCTAAAAACACTTGGGTCATTTCCCCACAACATAGTCATATCTCATCTCACCCAAAGACACCTAGTCCATCACTTAGTGCACTAATAGACCCCAATCCATCATAGTCTGTGCATATCTTCTCACCTGGAAGAAAGAGTGGGAAAGAGTGGGTATCTATCCATCCATCCTCATCATCGGGATGTTGGTAAAAACACATTTGTGTGGAAATATGGGTGTATGTAGATAGTGCTTGACACGGTTGGGGTGTGTATAGAAACCATAAGGAATATAAATGTATATATATAATCCACATACAATCCCAACCTGCGGGTTCAAAAAATAACACTAACCAACTCACTACAATTCCACTTTCCTGCCAGCTCTAAATGAATAACCGCACACAAACAACAAGAAACATCTCACACAACCAACCAATTCCATTTTCCAGGAAATTCATTTCATTATTTACTCACATTCACATTTAAACAAATGGCCCATCATTTATTTATTCACTAGTCAGTTCCATCCTGTTAACCAAACCAAACCCCAACCCTTTCAATAATTATTAAATAATTATTCCATCACTACCCGAGATTATAGAACAACACAACCACACATCACAATCACCTCATCATTCCCATAGAACCATCACTTTTACACCCCAAATGCACGAACAAACAAACCACCACCGCACCACCCCAAAAGCATGGATGAGAAAACACCACCTCTCCACCCCAAAATGACATCCAAACAAACAATCAACTCATCACCCGAAAAAAAACATCCAAACAAACCATCCCATTTCCATCATAAAAGAACGGACAAACTATCACCTCTCCTCACCAAAAGCACGACTAAAAAGCCATCACCTCACCATCCCAAAAGCATATCCAAATAAACCACCACCTCACCACCCCAAAATAATAGCCAAAAAATTAATACATCATCCCACACCACATCGAAACCACACATTGATGCCCCACAAGCACGACCACATATCACAACATATCAAAGACCATTTTATAGATTTAAGAAAGGATCTTTTATCACATTTAACTTTATATTAGGGGTGCTATCACACAAGCCATAAATATAGGGAAACCATTTCATTAGCCAAATATAAGTGGATAACCAATTTCCATTTTGGTGTGTAACAAAACAATATGAAACAATGTTTCTATATAACAAAAACTATAGTGCAAGAAAAGGATCCCAAAAACCATGATTTTGAGTGGGGAATTTCGCCCATACAAACAAAATATCACAATAATACTAAAGCTATTAAAGAATGTGAATATTTCCCCCTCCCAATTAAATTCAATTAATCAATTAATTTATCTATATTATGCTATATTAAACCATCCCCCGTAGATATGCAAGAGTAAAACCCCTATTGCATGATATAAAAAAGTGATAAATGAGGGATTCGTTACCTCAAAAAAGATTTCTGATCTCATTTCACACTGTAGGGTGAATAAGAATTACCTAGAAACCAAAAATTCCCCACAATATCACAGATCAACCTGCATCGCATCAAGTGATTCATTATAACACAACCTACACACACCCTAAACCAAAACCACATGAAATGTCATGGAATTTCCAGGTAACTTTTTTCAAAAAATTATATGGGATTATTTTGAGACCAAGAGCTGAGATGGAACGTGATTCTGAGGCCTAGGGTGACTGAAATAAATGTTCAAACTATTTTTAAGTTTATTAAAAAAGGCACACGTGTGCAGTTTTAGTGACTTATAAACGGGTGCCCAGATCAGAAATCAGAGGGCAACATTGATCTCAGAACAACGAGTTTACTTTAGGCGGGGCCTAAAATCAACTGGCATGGGTTGGATGTAAAAGTTAATATATAGACATTTTAATATAAACATAAATATATTTAAAAGGTAATTTTATTTTATTTCTTCATTTTTAAGCTACACCTCAGTGACACTACAATGTGGGGATTCAACAACACTGAAACACAGCATCATGGATACGCTGAAATGCATTAAAAAATTTCCTTCATTAAATAAGGGTAGGGACCAGTGTTGGAATTCATAGCACTAGAGAACTTTCCCTGGAACCCTGAGTTTCTCTAAGGTAAGGATAAATAAGCTCTCTCACCAACGATGATTAATGATGAATGCCGACGAACGAAGGATCGAGGACGTTCATGGACAGTTCGCCATCAATGAGAAATTGTCTCCTATGACTAATACTCTTTATTGGAAGGGGGTTTGTTTTATTTGTGATTCATTTCCTCATACTTGTTTCCAACAACGAACATAGACCAACCCATAAATAGGTTGATCCACGGTTTCTTGAGGGATGGTTAAAAATGCAGAATTAAATGGGATGAATCTTGTTAATTATTCTTTTTTTTTCTTAATAATTATGTTAACATGAATGAACCAAGGCCAACATGAACAAGTCCAAGGTCATTTATAAGGGTGTTCTTGTGCTCTTTCTCTCCCATGTTCTTCAATTTTCCACCAACAGACCCACATGGTCACGTCGGGTTTTTTCGAGAGGTTCTGAAAGTGATCGGACCCCTAGAGCAACGACAATATGATCTTGAGCCTATGGAAGTGATGGTGACTACTAGAGGTTCGTAAAGACATTCCCAATTTGAATAATGGACTACCAATTCAATTTTGGCAGCCTGCATAAGAGGTTCTAGTGGCGGAATGAGGCGGTGGCACATAGTGGCGCTGCCACCCGGTGGGAGGAACCCGCAGCACGACAGTTGCTGGGGGAGGAAAGGGCCACCGGATCGACGGGTTGTGGAAGGCCTTAGCTAGACATGGAAGGAGGCTATGTTACATGGTTTATGGTTACAATAAAAAGGGACCGTCGTGGGGTGGGTCACGTGGTGGTCGACCACGTTGAACGTGATGGTCGACCGCATGGACCAGGTAGGGACGTGACACCCGCTGCATCCTGTGTGGATGAACTAGCCCACTCGAGTGGGCTAGGATGGAGATGGTAGGCTAGGTTGACTCATTAGGTTGGGTCGGGAAGGACCCGGGTCAGGTCGTACGAGACTCGAACCCAACCGACCTCTTTTTACTTAAATGTCCATAACTACCAATTTGTAATTCTGTTTGATGATCCATTTTTAGTGTTGGGACCCTCGTAACGAGTCGTTTCTCTTGGTAAACTCTACATAAACTTTCATGGAGGTTTTATTATGGCCTATTGTCTTGAGGAGTAGGTTCTCTTGGACCAAGCATGCTAAGTATGGAATCTTGTGACTAGCTGTGGCAATGAAAGAGAGTTGGTCTCTTACAAAGACGTAGAGTTGGTCTCCTATGAAGACGCGGAGTTGTTCTTTTGTGAGGATATGAATTTTTTATACTATTAATCCATGTATTTGGTATCCTAAGAGGTTTTGGATTTGTTCTCATATGAAGACGTGGAGTTGGCATCTTTCAAGTGCGCGAATTTGGTCTCCTGTGAAGACGTGGATTTGGTCTCCTATGAGGGCATGGAATAGGTCTCCTGCAGAGACTGTATATGTCGATGGATTAAGATATTCCTAGAATTTCTTAGTATATGTATCCTACTATGACCTAACTCTATTAACTCTCTTGATTGTACTTCTTGTATACTACACTTTGTGTACCTCTTTGGTAGTTTTCATTGTGTCTTGTTTTTTGGTTTATCTTTGTGGTTTTGGGTCCCTACGGAGTATTGTTTTACTAACCCCTGCATGGGTTTCGCCTACATGTGTCATGTATTATGTAGATGATCGACATATTTGATGGATTCCTTGGTGGTTCGTTGATAGTTGGTTCTTTAGAGTGACCTGATGGATGTGTAATGTTTCAGCAACATTCAGATAGCTTACTGTACCTACCCTTCACGTAGGGTTTTATACAGAAGAGATCCAAGAGATTTTACTTTTTCTATTTCAGTTAGACTTATATTATCGCTCATTTAATTTTTATTTTTGTACTATTACTTTCATTGGTTGTCTTAGTTGGATGAATATATGTTTACTCAGTGTTTTTAGTTTAATTACTTTTTAATGGAGATGAGTGTATGTGTATAGGTTCTTAGGAAAATGTCTCCCCTTTGTGGGATATGCCTACTCAATGCTAGTCTACAACCCTTGTCCTATGGGAGGCAATCTTGGGGTAGTCACGGCATGGTCCCCAAGGGACAACTCGTGATATACTGGTATTAGAGGAAAGTTGATTTTTCTTTTGTTTTGGGGCTACATTGTTTAGTGTTTCGAGTTTGGATTTTAGGCCAAAGAACCTAGTGTTGGTGCAGTGGATGACATATCCATACATCAGGACCTTGAATTTTTATTTCTAACATGATTTATAAAAACAATTGTTTCAAGGTAAATCAATGGTTTGTGCATCATATTGGAATAGAGTGTGTTCTCGAGTCCTTCTTGAGTCAGAGTCATCTCACCACGTATAATCTATTGACCATGGTACATCTTGTTCTATTTCAGGATTCATCCACACAGGTAGCCAACCAATATTCTAGGTAAAAACCATGAGGATGGTTCATTGAGTAATGAGGCATCAGTACAAGGACTGTTTCTAGAATTAGCACCTCCCGGTGGTGTACCAACGATACCACCACCTGGAGAGAAGTAGTTCCTACTAGCATTACTAGTTGAGGATGCATGCAGTCTTAGTGCATTTAATGAGTTTTAGAGACAACAATGACCCAGGTTCCAAGGTGAGATAGATCCTCATGTAGTTAAGGATTTTCTAGAGGCGGTTATGTGAGTTTTAAACCTAGTGAGGACGCCTCTTGACCAGATGGTGGTCCTAGCCAAGAGTCTTCTACAGGATTCAGTGGGGTGATAGTGGAGCTTGATGATCCAGACACACGAGGAGGTGACCCTCTCCTAGACATGATTTTTGTATATCCTCGAGGAGGAGTTCTTTCCAGTGACGTTACGCTTTTTACGTATATAGGAGCTCCTGCATCTGCAGTAGGACAGCCAGATAGTGGAAGAATACTCAGCGAGATTAATGGATATTTATCACTACTCTACAGACATGGTGCAAGATCTATTATTTAGGGCCCATACCCTCAATCTGGGACCACTATAAGATATCAGAGTGTTTATGATATCCCTTAGCATCCCTATGCATGTTGGGGTGCTGGAGAGAGCTATACTGGTATAGAGTTTTCTTGTGGAGGAGACACTGACAGTGATAGATACCACTAGGAATTAAGTAGTTGAGTCTTCAAAAGTGGGTAGTTGACAGTTTAAGTAGAATTCCAAGAAGACCAAACCATCCAGGGGTGACCCCAGGACACAGGATCAGCGATGTGGGGCTTCTAGGAAAGAGCAGGTCAACCGAGAGAGGGGTTCTTCTACACGTGCGGCGGTCAGGGAAATATGGTGAGAGACTATCCGAACAATCGTATGACCAACTCGAATATGGTCGAGGGACTGTCGAGGAAGTGGTGGAGGTAGGAATAGGGAGGTACTCTAGGTGGTGGATGTGGTAGGTGAGTGGGATGAGTGGGAGGAGGTGGATAGAGGTTTGAGGCACAACCACCACCACCCCCAGGTGGTCCACCATGAGCTTAAGGAGCTAGTGGATAAGGGAGAGGCCAGCTCTAGGAGATAGAGGCTTATGATCCCAAGACTCCTGGTATGATTATAGGTACGATCTATGTATTTTACACCCAATCTGTAGTTTTTATAAAGATAGGTTCTGGTCACTCTTTTCTCTCCACAAACCTTGTTCGGGACACAGAGATTCTAGTAGAACCATTGAATTGATCCCTACACTTAGAGACTCTTATGGGAGGAGATTCTATGTTCGGAAACTGGTGTCAATAGTGTTCCCTTACTCTTGGTAGAAAGAGTTGCAGTTGAGATCTCTTGGTGGCAGCATCAAGGCCTTATGAATTCATTCTGGGTATGGACTGGTTAACCAAAGTTCATGCCCACATCAACTATTTTAAATACACAGTGCAGTGTGTCCATAGATATGGGACCAGTTTTTCCATTATCAGTGAAAAAAACCAGAGAAGTGCATGATAGACTCATACATAGGAGGGTGAAGCTGATAACACATCAGTTGGTTAGCATAACCCTCAGTGCAATGGATGAGATGAGTCATTTGTTTCCTATAGTGGTGGACATGTACGAGGACATAATTTTGGAAGATGTTCCTGGGCTACCTTCTTGCAGGTAGGTAGACTTCTACATTGACATGTATCCCGAGATGACACTGATATATACACTGAGATATCGGATAGATCCTGTAGAGCTTTGTGAATTGAGGGTACTATTGGAGGACTTGTAGAGTAAGGGCTTTGTGAGACCCAGTGTTTCACCATGGGCATCCCTAATATTGTTTTCCAAGAAGGAACCCGAGATCTTGAGATTGTCTGTGGACTTCTGGTGCCTGAATCAAGTGACCATGAAGAATAATTATCCACTACTGAGGATTTATGACCTCTTCAATCAAATGAATGGAGTGAGATGGTTCTTGTAGATAGACCTCATATCAGGTTATCACCAAATTTGGGTGTGGGATGAGGACATTTCGAAGATGGCTTTCAGATGTCGCTATGACCACTGTGATTACATAGTGATGTCGTTTGGAATGACGAATTTCCCAACAGTGTTCATGGGACTCATGAATATAATATTATAGCATTACCTATACCGGTTTGTAGTGGTATTTATTTATGACACCCTGGTGTACTCGGCTTCTGAGGAGGAGCCCAAGATACACTTGAGGATGGTCCTGGACTTACTCTGAGAGAACTAGATTTACAGGAATCTCTTGAAGTGTCAGTTCTAGAAATGAGAGGTCCACTTTCTAGGACACATCATTTTAGAGGCTGGAGTTGCAGTAAATCCAGTGAAGGTAGAGGTGGTTCTTTCTTGGTAGCCACCCAAGAACATTACCGAGGTTCGGAGTTTCCTTGGGTTGTTTGGGTACTATTGGAGGTTCATGCCCAACTTTTCCAGAGTAAAAGTATCCATGATAGCCTTGACATTAAAGGTGAAACCTTTCATGTGTATGGAGAAGTGACAAGAGATATTTCAATAGTTAAGATAGAGTTTGATGAGTACTCCCATCCTAAGATTTCCGTAGGAGGGTGTCGAGTATGTAGTGTTCTACAATGCATTAGGAATTGGGATTAGTTGTTTCCTAATATAAGGAAAAGTGGTGATTTCCTATATTTCATGGAAGTTGAGACCACATGAGAAGAACTACGTGACCCATGATTTAGAGTTGGCAACAGTAGTCTTCGCATTGAAGATGTGGAGACACTACCTTATGGGCGAGAGTTTTATCATCTAATTAGACCACAAGAGTCTCAAGTATATCTTTTCTCATAAGGATCTAAACACGAGACAATGGATTTGGATATAGTTCATCTAGGATTATTACTTTGAGATAGTCTATACTTTTGGGAAAGGGTACGTCGTGGAGTATGATCTCATCCAGATATTGAGTTCAAAACTACTGAATAAGGCCTCTGAGTTGTTGGCCTCACTTCAGATATCCTTCATGGATGGAGATGGAGCATCCTATATGTAGTCTATGATAGTTACCCCTACACTCATATAGCAAGTCAGGGAGGCACACCTTGGAGATACTAGATGCGAGACTACACGTGCTCATATATCCACAGGGAATGGCCTCGATGGATATTCGAAAGGTGGGGAGCATGTCATAATTTTCAAAGGATGCACAGTTTTACCAGTGACATTACAGGTGGAGGTATTAAGGGAGTTCCACACATCCCCTTTGGCGGTACATCCAGGTGTGGAAAAGATGTAACGAGACCTCTAACACCAGTTTTGGTGGCCGAGGATGAAGAAGTCAGTGGTGGAGTTTGTCTCAAGATGCCTCACTTGTCAGAAAGTGAAGGTCGAGCACTAGGATCCAACAGGTTTGACTGAACCCCTTGAGGTTCTAGAGGAGAAGTGGTATGGAATATCTATGGACTTAATGATGAGTTTAATAGGTATGTATAGGGACCACAATACCATTTGGGTGATCATTGAACGACTCAACAAGTTGGATCACTTCCCAGTGATTCAGAAATAGGGTTCAGTAGAGAGATTCAAACACCTTTATGTACAATTGATAGTTCGACTCCATAGAGTCCCATCTACGATAGTCTCAGATCATGAAACAAAATTTACTTCCCGTTTGTGAAAGGGATGGTAGGAGGCATTTGGGAATCAACTGTACTTGAGCATAGCTTTCCACCCATAGAGATATGGCCATATAGATAAGACCATTCAGGTCCTAGAGGACATGTTACGTGCTTGAATCCTAGATTTTGGCCACAATTAGGAGGATCACCTACCCCAGGTGGAGTTTGCATACAAAAAAAGTTACCACTCCACTGTCGATATGGAACCATTCGAGCCCTTTTATGAGTGACCCTATAGGTTTCTACTTTGTTGGACTGACCCTAGAGAGTTAGCACTCATGGTCCCGTAGTTGGTTCAGGCTACTACAGAGAATGTGTAGGTTATCCAGGAGCAGATGAAGACTACACAGAACCATCATAGTTTATATCTTGATAGATTATGGAGACCCTTGGAGTTCGATGAGAAATACCATGTGTTCCTTTGGGTATCTTATTGACATGGGATACAGATATTTGGCTAGGGTAGAAAGTTATCTCTTAGGTTCATCAGACCTTTTCTGATACTGTCTAGAGTGGGAGAGCTGGCATACTACTTGGCTCTACCTCTCTAGTTATAGAGGGTGCATGATGTATTACACATATCCCATCTGAGTAGATACGTACACTACCCATTACACGCCATTTATTGGGGCGAGTTAGATGTTTACGACAGGAAATCTTTTTTTGTGTTCCCGATGGAGATCGAGGATCTATAGGAGAGGACCCATCATGGGTGATCGATTCCTCTAGTGTGCATTTGGTGGCAGCATGGGGATCTCCAGGAGAGGACATGGGAGCAGGAGGAAAAATTAGTTCTCAATATCCCAATTTGTTTGTTTAGTCCTTGTTTTGGATTTTAGGCATGTAAATCCCTAAGATGGGGAGAATGTAATGTCCCATAATTTCCATGTAAGTTTTTTGAAAATAATATGGGATTATTTTGAGACCAATCTCTAAAATGACATTTCATTTCGAGTACCAAGGTTCTTGGAATAAATGTTCAAAATATTTTTATGTTTATTAAAAATAGCATGCATGTGTGGTTTTAGTAACTTCTAAATGGGTTCCCAGATCAAAAATCTGAGGGCACCGTTGAACTCAGAATAGTGAGTTTACCTTAGGCGGGGCCTAACATCACCTAGCATGGGTCGGATGAAAAGGTTATTTTATGGAATTTTTAAGATAAAAATAAAATATACTTAAAATGTTATTTTATTTTATTTCTTCAACGTTAAGAAATGACTCAAAAAAACTATGATGTGACGACTTAGTGATGTTGTAATGCTGAAATGTGTTAGCGTGTTTCCTTCATTAAATAGAGGTAGAGACAAGTGTTGAAATTCATAATGCTTGAGAACTTTCCCTAGAGCCCTTAAGTTTCTCTAAGGCAAGGAGAAGGAGTCTCTTTCATCGGATATGACAAAAGACAAACACTGACGAACAATGTATTGAGGATGTTTATAGATGGATCACAATCAATGACAAATTATATCATTTAATTGATCCTCCTTATAGGTAGGGGTTTATTTTCTTCTTGATTCCTTTCCACATACTTGTTTCCAACGATGAACACAAACCATCCCATGAATATGTTGATCTGTGGTTTGATTATTCTTATGGGATAGTTAAAAATTAGAGATTAAAGGGGATGAATCTTGTTAAATATTGTTTTGTTTTTCATTCATAATTCTACTAACATGAATATAATAAGGCCAACATGAAAAAGTCCAAGATCAATTATAAGGGTGTTCTTATGATTTTTATCTCCCTCGTTCTTGCTTTCTTCACTGAAAAACCCACATAGTCACGTCAAGATTTTTTGGGAGGTTCTGAATGTGACAAGACCCCCAAATCAATGACAGGACAATCTTGATCCCATGGAAGTGATGGTGACGACCGAAGGTTTTCAAAGGTGTTACCGATTCAAAGAATGGACCACCATGATGGTGGTGCTAGCCCGTAGAAGAGGAGTCATTGGCACTAGAATGTGGTGGAATGGCCACCCAGTGGGAGGAACCTGTGGCATAGCAGTTGTGGCAGTGGATAGAGCCACTGGCTCGATGGCCGGAGGCAGGCCATGGTCCAACAGGACCATCACGAGGCAGCTAACGTGGTGGTTGACCACGTTGAACGTGATGGTCATCCGCATTGACCGGGCAGGGACGTGGTTCTCACCGCATCCCAAGGAGATTAACCAGCCCGCTCAAGCAGTTTGGGTCAGACCTGATGGGCAGGTCAGGTCGGACCGGACCCGGACCCAACCTCCCCCTTTTTTACTTAAATGCCCATAACTTCCAAACTGTAAGTCTGTTTGACGAGCCGTTTTTGAAGTTGGGACCCTCGTAATGAGGTTTTACTTTTTGGATACTCTAAATAACCTTTATTGGAGGTTGTAATATGGAATATTGGATCATGTAGTAGGTGATCCTAGAGCAAGTGCTCTAAGGATGAAATCATGTAACTTGATGTGGAAAAGATGTGGAGTTGGTCTCCTGTAAAGACGTAGAGTTGGTCTCCTATAAAGACACAGAATTGGTCTTCTTCAAGGGTGTAGATTTGTTCTCTTGCGAGGTCACAAAGTTGGTCTCCTAATAAGATGCATAGTTGGTCTTTTGCAAAGACATGGAGTTTGTCTCCTACGAGCGTGTGGAGTAAGTCTCCTGTAGAGACTGTATATCTCAATGGATTTGGATATGCCTGGAATTTTTTAGTATATGTATCCTAGTGTGAGCTGAATCAAGTAACTCTTTTTCTTGTACTTATTAGAGGCTACACTTCATGTACCTATTTGTTAGTCTTCCTTGTGTATTTTTTTAACCTTTGTGGTTTGGCGTCACTATTGAGTATTTTTTTACACACCCCTACACAGGATTCACCTACACGTGTCATGTATTGTGTAGACTATCAATAGTTTTGATGGAGTCCTTGGTGGGCCAGAGATAGGTGGTGCTTCAGGGTGACCCAACAGATATGGTACACTTCAGCGATATTCAAACAGCTTATTATACCTACTCTTCAGGTAGGATTTTTTGTAGACAAGATCCATGAGATCGTACTTTTCTGTTTTAGTTGGGCTTATATTTTGGTCTATTTACTTTTCATTTTTGTACTGTTACTCAAAATGGTGTCTTAATGGGATGCATATTTGTTTACTCAGTGTTGTTAGTTTCAATACTTTTTCTTGGAGAAGGATGTGTGTGTATAGGTTTTTATGCAAATGACTTCCCTTTGTGGGATATGCCTACTCAGTGCTAGTCACTAGCCCCTGGCCTATGGGAGGTGGGATTGGGGTAGTCATGAAACACGCCCTAAGGGACTATTCATGAAACCACACAACCATAGTAGATCTCATAATAATAACGTAAGTAAATCCATAGGAAAGAGAGAAGAACTCACCATAGATCTCCAATGGGAATCCACCACAACCAACAGATCAAAGTAGTAGGACAAGGGATGGAAGATCAGCTAAAGGAACCTAGGGTTCATCTAGAACAAGAGCAAGAGAGATATGGACAAATGAAAATAATCATCCAAAAGTGTTATAAAATAATTTGGATCTCACCAATTTCATGTTGTGTATTCCATTCATGATGCGAAATACATGGGTTTCCCAAAAATTCCAACTTTTTCCGAAATTCACATCACCTCAACCTTTATTTAACTTCACATCATGAATTAATTTCATGATGTGAATCTATTTCATGATTTCCCCCTCAACCACATAAAATCCATGAAATTTTCTGTCCCCACAATCTATGAGCCTCCAATTCACATTGTGTACTCCTTTCATGATGTGAATATCCTGTATTATCTCTACTACACATCCAACCACCAAAAAACCTCCTCAAGACTAATCTAAAACACCTACAATACCCAAAAATGAATAATTAATTGTCCAAGAAGTTACATACTATTACATCAGATACCTCTCAAATGATTCTCACCCTCAAGAATCCAAAACCAAGCCTAGGTGGAAAAGGGGTCTGAACAACCACCCCATGATATACCTCTCAATTATCTAGTTACTTCTCTAAACTACTACTGTCCAAATACACCAACCAAAACACCCACAAAAAACATGACATAGACACATAACACCTCCCTTAACACAACCACACTCTTACACAAACACTGCACAACCATCTCAACCACTGCACATACTAGACCAACAACTGCTATAACCAATAAACCACACAACCCAGAACACATGAATCATGGAATTATATCCTCTCTTAAAAAGATATTATCTACTTTTGGCGACACTGACTCAGCCACACGTGTTTAATCACATCATAGTATAATGCATCTCGATTAGGAATCAGGACATCCCATTTTCATTTATTGAAACTTTATCACACATCATACATCAATAAAATAAAAAATATCATAACAAAAAAAGATCCAAACATCACATCACAAGAAAAAATAAGTAAGGAAAAAATAAAAATAACTCTGGGTACTTGGGAAACATCTATGTCTCTTGATTCAAAGTACTCTCCTACAAGCCTTCATGCTCCTGTAACACACAAACCAAGGTAATGGGACATCCACAAAGAAACTTATCTTGATGATCCTAGATCTCTACCGGATTCTCCATGAACATTGTGTCATCTTCAATATCCTACTCTGCTCAATCAATAATGTGTGAGTGATCGTGAAGATACTGATGAAGTTTAGATACGTGGAAGATATCATGGATCCTCTCCAACCATGGTGGAAATGCTAACTGATACACCACCTCACCAACACACCCTAACACCTCAATTGCCCCAATAAACCAAGGATAAAGATTAATCCCCCCATAGGACCTCCATTTCCCATGTTGATGGGGGGCTCTAAAGAACACATGGTCTCTAAACTAAAATTTCAAGGGCCTCCTCCTAAAATTAGCATATGAATTCTTCCATTCATGCACTGCTTCCATCCTCTCTCTAAAAAACTGAACATTTTCTATCATGATCTGTACCACATTGGAACCAAGAAATGTTGTTTCCTCGACCTTCATCCAATGAAATGGAGAATGAGATGGTCACAAATATATAACCTCAAATGGGGACATGATAATGGATGAGTGATATATGTTATTATAATAAAACTAACCCAAGGTAAATTATTGTTCCCATGATCCTTCAAAGTCTAATATGCATGCTCAGAACTTATCCTCTAATGTATGGATGGTCTGCTCTATCTTCCCATCAATCTAAGGGTGTAAAGTAGTGTTGAGATGAAACTGAGTTCCAAAATCGTCCAACAATCCCATCCAAAATTTTCAGGTAAAAAATTCATCCCAATATATGATAATGTAACTTAGAAGTCTATGAAACTGCACCACATCATCCACATACCTCTTAGCCAAAGTGCCCATTATGCCCAAATCCTTGATTGCTAAGAAGTGGTCTGATTTCATTAATCGATCCATGATCACCCAGATAGCATCATAGCCTCCCTAATATTGGGGTAACCATGTGATGAAATTCATCAATATGTCATCCCATTTCAACTCCAGAAGATCCAAAGGCTATAAAAACTTCCACGAACATGATACCCAACATTTATCAACTGGAAAACCAAACTCCTCTCCTTGTACTCTGCCACCGCCAGTTTCATCTCTGGCCACCAAAACATCATCCTCAAGCCATGTTATATCTTGGATACTCCTAGGTGTACCACTAGATGTGGGATATAAAACCTACAAAGGAATACCTCATGCATTGCTACTAGGACATACAGTCTCCCATGAAATATCATCTGGTTCTAACCATCATCTGAACATCCCTCTAGAGCATCACCATGGACAACCTGATCATGCATCACCTATTCCTCTAAGTATCCCCACTGAGACTCATCCACCTACCATATTATAGAATACTACACTTTCATCTACAAAAAACATTCTGTACCATCAACCAATCTTTTATCTAAGAGAAAGGCTTCCTACTCCTCCATCACTTTCCAAAATATCCCAGGACTCTTGAACAACATCCTTCCATGAATTTATACTCAAAGAATCAATAAAAACATTCCATTTTCTTTATTTTTTGGATATATAACAATCATAATCGTGAATAAACTTCATCCACCTCCACTACCACAAATTCATATCACACTGATAAAAGATACACCTTAAACTCTTGTGATCCTTGAAGACAAAAAATCTCTCTCCAATGAGGTAATGCCACCAAAACATCAACACAAACACCGCTGATTCCAACTCCAAATCATGTGTGGAATAGTTATACTCATGAGGATATAAATAAATCAAAATAAAATATATCAGTATGCAATTTTTCATCAACATACATCCCAATCCCTGACAACATGTCTCACAAAACACCTCAAACATCACACCCTCCTTAGAAGATTAAATCACAAGAACAATGACCTAATTCCCCATCAGGTAACCATACACTTCCTAGAACTGATTGGTCCACACAAAAACATGGTCCTTCTTGGTCAACATTGTTAACAGGGCTATAACTTGAGATAAATCAGGAACAATCCTCTGATAATAACCCAAAATACCAAGGAATCTATGAAACTCTCCCAAATTCCTAGATTCTGCCCAAGAAATAATTTCATCGACCTTCAATGGGTCTATTACTACACCCTTCTAATACACCACATGCCTAAGGAAATGAACCTGTAATATATAAAACTTACACTTACAAAAGTTTCTATAGAGATAGTGGTATCAAAGAACCTGCAAGACAACTATGAGATGATCAACATGCTCCTCCTCTAACTTCGAGTATATCAATATTTCATCAATAAAAACAACTAAGAATTGGTCCATGAATTCATGTAACACAGAGTCCATGAGTCCCATGAACACAATTGGTGTGTTTTTGAAACCAAAAAACATGACTACAAACTCAAAGTTCCCATACCTGTATATGAAGATAGTCTTTCAGATATCTCCCTCCTTCACTCTCAACTGGTGATATCTAGACCACAGATTGATCTTAGAAAATCAACTCTCCCCCTTATAATTGGTTAAAAATATCATATATCCTCAAAATAGAGTAATGGTTTGGGAACATCACCTGATTCAACCTCTGTAAGTCTATACACAACCTCTGACAATCATTTTCTTTCTTGATGAACAACACTAGAGCACCCCACGGTGACACACTAGGCCAGATAAAACTCTTCTACATTAGATTATCTACTTTAATAATCAAATACTACAAATTATAATGTTTTATCTAATAAGGATCCATAGGAATCAGAGAATCACTAAGTAGTAATCTTATCCTGAACTCAACATCACATTGAGGGGGTAGCGTCACAATATCCTTGTGGAAAACATCTAGAAACTACCCAACAATCCTAGCGACAACTACTATCCAAAAAATACACTAATTACACCAAAAAATAATCTATAACATAAATAAGGGGCTCCACAGACTAACTTACCATCTAAAAACCTCGTTTGCCAATGAAAAATACACACTGGTCATCCACATCCGAGAACACAACTCTCATCTAGAAGCAGTCGATAACAACATGTATGGAATACAAATAATAAATTCATAGGATGAAATTGTATTGGTTATATCTATATCAAGAAGAGATACCCACATGACTGATGTGGCCCCATCATCATTCTACACCCCCAACATACACCAAACAAGCTGGTCTAGCCTCAAACTGGCATAGTCTACACTAGGGGAACTGGAATCCTCTCTATGTCTAGTCTTAGAGAATAGAATAGAGTGGGTGAAATAAAGGAGTGTGAAGATTCTGAATCAAACAATTCAAAAAGAAGGGTAGATGAAAAAGTGAGCATACCACAAAGGATCATTGGCCCCTCTAACGTTTCTACCTCCACTACATGCAATTGAAAACACCCATCTCTTCTACCTCTCTCTTGATGAAAAACTCAACAAACATTCTTGATTAAATTTCCCTAAACAATAGGAAAATATTGAGGTGGTACTCAACCCACTCCATCTCCCCTCAGTAGATAATAAGCCTACTTCTACAGCTCTTATAATGGTCTCACTTGAAACTGTTATTGAGGCTGGTGTTGAACTTATCCACCTACACCAAACTAAGATTGAAGAACCAATGGGAAGTTGTTCTAGAGATGGAAAAAACCCTAAAAACACACTATATTAATAAACCTAGTAAAATAATAGAAACCATTGGCCCTAGAAGTCTAGAAATAAATCTACAAAGGTAAACTCCCCACTAGTCGAAATGTAAAATTTCTTAATGTCTAAGACCTTCCACTGACAACCCTGCTCCTTGAGAAACCCTAATGATTTCACTATCATGATAAACCACCTTGAAATTTCATCCAATTGACCATATATGAATTCTTCTAAACCTCTAGATATGTTTTCAATGTAAAAGGATTCACCGTATACTGGATAGAAGGATAGAGTTCCACCACAAGACATCTCACACAAGACTCCTCATATGGAAAAATATCTGGGAAAAAATCAAAGGTCCTTGAACTTTATTCCCAACTCTTGAACTGAAAGACTCCCCTATTGAAGAGAAATAATCTCTTTCCTCTTCCCAACAATCATGGTTAATAAAGGTAACTCTTCCCAGAACTATTTTTGAAATTCAACCAATAAAACATATACCTCCTTCCACTCACCCAGATACAACATCCACCACTCACATACAGATCCCAACAACAAACTAACTACCAAAGGGAACCAATATCCCACTAGGTCCTGGATCATACTGAAGGCGATATCAAGATTCTCCAACCGTCTATTTTTCTACTTATTAGAAACACTTCCCTTATACTTCCTCAAAGCCTGCTACTGAAAATCACGCAACACTATCTGCTAATCCTCATCCTTCTCTTTCAGATAAACCCTACTGTGATCAACTGGATTATCCCGATAAACCTCAACTGCTTGAGCCACATGAAAATGATGTACATGATCCATAGTTGAAAAGGGAAACAAATATTTTCTAAGTCTGATAGTTTGGAATTTTAAAAATATTTATTTATTTCATTTTGATAATTTTTAACTACCCAGAACCAAAACTACCCAATTAAAACATGAACACAAGTAACCATAATTCATGTAACTATCCTCGATCTCTACCCTACAAACAGATCCACCTCACTTGATCTCTCAATAATATCGGTGTCCATGCACTGGATCATGAGGGGCCTTAAAATCCCATGTCCAAGTTGGTATCCCCAGCCTATGTAACACACCAAGGTTAACTGAAACTATTTCCATACCAACTCAAGCAATCCTCATTGTTCCTAACTCCAAACTCTATTCTATCTCTCAATCATTGCCTTTGATACCACTCTATCATAACCCCCTCCCGCTAAAGATACCACAATGAGGGGAGAGAGATAATGACCCCCCCCCCCCAAGTCCTACCTCTAGTAGACCCCAGGTTATTGACTAGTACTGAGGGTAGAAAAATATAATGAAATGAGAAGTATTAACCTATATAAAATATAGGATCGAGTGATAAGATGAATCATCCACAAGTAACTCCATGGCCTAATATAAAAGGAAAAAAACCATCCCACAATGTATGCATAAATAAAATTGATATAGGTAAAGGTATCCAAAGGTAAATACCCAAAAGAAAATCTAATACAGTGACACAACAGCTATCCAAAAAGGTATGAGATATTACTATTTATCATGATCAACATAATCCTCTTGGAAACCTAAAAATTGGTTTATATATGTAGGGTAAGCATATAAGTATACTCAGTAGGAAAACCAAAGTCTCCCATACACATGTGAAAGAATCATACTAATGCACCCGAAAGAAAAAAAAAGAACCAACAACACCTAAACAGGTCAACTATCCATCCCAAACTCACCATGTCATTCTCACCAAATAACACAATCCGTGTATAATAACATAATAAGAAGTATATCGATAAAGGTTACTTTCACCTATTTCCACTAATTTTCATTTCTCAATCCCCAACATTGTATGTCCTGGTGATCCTATATCTTCTAAATATCATATACCACAACCCCATAATCACAGTCACATCACATTATGCCTAAAGACACCTGGTCCACAGGCCACCAACACTTTCACTTATAATCTCACTCAAATACATATCGTCCATCACATCACAACCACTACCATAACCAGAGTAGTAGGGTACCATGAACATGAAGGACATTAACCTCATTCCCTCCTCCTTCCATGCATGAAACCCACCATTAGTTGTCCCATAACATGGTCATATCACATCTCTCCCGAAAACACTTGGGTCATCACCACCTGACATGGTCATATCTCATCTCGCACGAAGATACATGGTTCATCACCTAGTTCACTAATAGACCTCTGAACATCATAGTCTATGCATATTTTCTCACCTAGAATAGAGACCATGAAAGAGTGCATATCCATCCATCCATCCTCATCACCAAGAAGTTGGGAAAACACCCATGTGTGAAAATATAGGTTTCAGCACATAGTGCTCAATGTGGGTGGGGTGGGTAAAGAAATAAATAGTAATATACAAGTATATATATATATATATAATATACATAGAATCTGTGCCTATGGATTTAAAACAAAATACTAAACAACTCACAACACTTCCACTTTTACTGCCACATCTAAATGCATAACACCACACAAACCACAATCCACATCTCACACCACCAACCAATTCAATTATTGATCCCATTCATTTAATTATTCACCAACAACCACATTTAACAACACAACCCATAATTTATTTATTCATTAGTCAGTTCCACCCCATTAACCAAACCAAACCCTAGCCATTTAAATCATTATTAAATAATTATTCGATCACTACTTAGGCTTCTAGCACAACATAGCCAACTCTCATCATTTACATCGAACCATCACATGTCACCCTAAAGCACAACCAAACAAACAACCACCTTACTACCCCAAAATCATGTCCAAACAAACCACCACCTCATCGCCCAAAAATAATGGTCGAATAAACCACCAACTCACTACCCCAAAATAGCGGTCAGATAAACCATCAGCTTACCACCCCAAAAGAATGAAAAAAACCATCACCTTGCTACCCCAAAAGCATGACCAAATAAACCACCGCCTCACCACCCCAAAAAATATCCAAACTAACCATCATCTTACTGCCCCAAAAGCACGGCCAAAAAAACCACCACCTCACTGGCCCAAAATTACATCCAAACAAACCATACATCACCCCACATCGCATTGCAACCACATGTCACCACCCCAAAACCACATCCACAAATCACAAAAAATCAAAGAACATTTTATAGATTCAAAAAAGGGGATTTTATCACATTTCACTTTATTTTAGGGGTATTATCACACAAGCCATAAATCTAGGGAAACCCATTTCATTATCCAAATATATGTGGTTATACAATTTAAATTTTCTGGTGATATCATATTTATATGAAACATGGTTTCCATATCACAACAACTACATTGAAAAAAAGGCTCACAACAACTAGGATTTTCAGTGGGTCATTTCACCAGTATAAACACAACATTATAATAATATCGAAGCTAAAAAAGCATGTGAATCTTTACCCCTTCCAATTAAATTAAATTAATAAATTAATTTATCCAGGTTAGGCTAGAACAAAACATCCCACATAGATAAAAAAAGATTGAAAACTCTATCTCATGATACACAAAAGTGAGAAATAAATAATTCCCTAACTCAAAGAATCTTTCTGATCTCACTACACACCGTAGGGTGAAGAACTTCCCGAGAACCACAACTACATCATAAGATCAGGGATCAACCAAAACCACATAAAGGGATCCATAAAAACCTATCCCAAACACACCCCATACCAAAAATGCACCACAATAATAGATCTTTGAAGAATAATACAAGGAAACCCATGGGAAAGATAATAGAACTCACCACAGATTGACAATAAGCATCCACTGGAACCTACAGATCGAAGAAAGAGGACAAGGGATGCAAAATCCTATGTTGGTTACTAGGATTTTTTCAGGAATGTTAGACAGATGGTTATGGTAGAATGAAAATAATTGGATAAAAGGGTTATAAAATAACCTATATCTTATTGGTTTCACATAGTATATTCCATTCTTGACATGAAATCTGCAGGTTTCCAAAAAATTCAAATTCTGAAATTCACATCTCTTTGACCATTATTTAATTACACATCATGATTTTCTTTCATGATGTGAATCTATCTCATGGGTTCCCCATATATTTTATACAATCCATGAATCTGGATGGCCACACAAGCCATGAGACCCCAATTCACGTTTTGTACCCCTTTCACAACGTGAATACCCTATAGCATCTCTACTACACCTCTAACCACCACAGAATCTCCTCAATCCTCCTATAAAACACCACCAACACCAAAAACCGAAAAATTAATGGGCTTTGAAGGCATTTTAAATTATAATAAATCAATATTATACATTTTAAAAGTCCAAATTATATATTTTCAAAAAAGTGTTTTTAATACATTATGCATTTAGTATTTTAAAATTAAAATTATCCCTTTTTTAAATTGAAACAAAAAAAATGGTTTTAAAATCTGGAATCATTATCTCCAAATTATAAAGTAAGTTCCATTTTATTTCTTGGTTTAAAATATTAATTACCTATGTAAAAACTAGTTACCGTAGTGAAAACTAAAATGGTAAAAGTGACTAACCTTAGAGGTAAAGTGCCCAACATGTTTTAAAAAAATTATATTAAAATGGTGGAGGTGTGTGATTAATTTATATCTTATCCATCCCATTATTTTTCAATTTTGGGGTCACTTTTCTTTTGGGTGACTTCCCATTATAGAAAATGTTTGTGTATTTCCAAAAAAGTCACTCTTTTTAACTTATAAAATGGGAAATACTATCCTCACTTCCCGTCACTCTATAACATATTATGTTTGGCCCAATATCAGACCAATACTCTCCTAAAAACTACTATATGAATTATAGGGGTTTTTTTCTTATCGAAAGATCATCCCTAAAAGGTTTAATCCCCTCCATAAAGGACCAATAAGTGAGGTATAAGTTCTTAATCTCTCTTTATTTCTTTTTTCTATTTATTTATGCACATTTATTATTCCATAAATTTAATTTAAATATCTTAAAATGATAAAATCAGTATAATTATTATATTGTTATGTTATTATAATGATGTTTTAAGTACTAACCAGTAAATTATTTCCTATTTAGATAAATGAAAATGTGAATAATGTGTTGTTAGAACTACCTCCTCCATGAGTAAACAGGTTTTTTTCTTAAATTAAAAACTTGGTTAATTATTATGTTATATTTAATATATATATATATATATATATATATTATAATATATGGTTTTTAAAGGAGAATTATTATTCTCCTTTCTTTCACTCCATCCATCAAAAAATGGAAACATCACTTGTGCATACGTATGAACTAACATCTCCACATAGTTAAGTAATTCATTTTTCATCACTGCTATATATGAATGGTTATAAATACATATATAATGAATATATAAAAAATATATATCATTATTTATATTATTTATATGTAGGAACCATGTTCAAAGTGCAAGGACTATAATTATCTAACTAAAATATATATGAAAAACGAAGCGATTAACACCCGAAATGATGATGCTAATGAATGATTGATATTGAATGGGTGATAAGATGTTATAATTAAACTATTTATGGTATTATAATTATTATTATATTTATGTAATATAATAATAATAAATTAAAATTTATTATATAGGAGGTTAGAGTGCTTACAAAATAAGACAGACTTGAGGTAAGGGTCTTTATGTCACAATCTCTTTTTATCAGGATTTTTTATGCTTAAATTTTCAATGATAAAATTATATGATCTATCTCTAAAAAACATTGTATATTTTATTATCCTATGTTTATGTATTTATATTACGTGGTTTTATTTTATTTTCCTCTATTTAAGTACTCAAAATTCTGAAAGAATGTTTTTAAGGAAAACAAACTTCACTTCCCTCTTTAGTTGAGAATCTTTTCTTTCATCTCCATTTTTTATTTAAAAAAATTTCAATAATGTTTTTACTATTCTCTAACAATCTATAAAATTAATTTTTACCCATGTTTTAATTTTTATAATTTTTTTAAAGTAATCTTCTTATATTTTTCCATATGAGGTTCTTTTGAGTTTTTATTAAAAATGTGAAATGATTTTTTGTTTTAAAGTACACCACATGAACCGATTTATCACCAATCATGAATAATATTTTATTTAAAGTTTCATTTATAATTTTCCTTTTTTATTTTTAAATAAAATTTTTCCTTAATATTTTGGTAATTTTTAGATCTTAAATAAGTGATTTCAAAATGAAAAGGGTATTTTACTTAAGATATATTCCCATGATATTTTAAATGTATTTTCATATATTAATGTTTCTTATGATTTACTAGGGATATGATCAAATGTTTACATATTTATAATTTTTATACATGGTTTATGATTAATAAATATTAATAAGACCAGTTTTAATTTACACATGTAAATATTTGATGTAATGATAATTTTTTCATGATCTTATGGAATACATATGAATATATTATGGATATGAGATGGGTGGTTTTGTTGTCAATTAGGTATGGGTGGTTTATTTATATAACTCCAATGCACTAGGTAAAAATGAAGGAGTTTAGAAACTCTTAAGAGATGATGGATTTGAGAAACTCTTAAGAGAAAATGGAGTTGATAAACTCCTAAAATATGATAAATTTAAATAGATGAATGTTACTCCTAATTGAATGTCGTAAATAACTGAGTAGGCATTTCCATTATGGGGCCTTGTCCATAATGACAGTTTTGGGAGAAAACCATGACTAATGAATTTATTTTATATGCTTATTTGAGTGCCAAAAACTTATGTTTTATCCTTTTATTATGTTCTCGAGGCTTATGATTGATTAATAATGACTCTACACTCAAATGTAAGACATAGTTTTTTTGAAAAAACCTTATGCCATGTTTCATGATTAATGATATTTGACTAATTAGGTATGATTATTGTAAGTCTTGATCATTTTCTCATACCCTTATTCTTATCTTATGATTACTTATGATCATTGATTGATATCTCTTATGTTTACCCTTACTGGGCATCTAAGCTCACCCTTTATTATATTTCCATTCCTTGGGTTATGAAGAAAGGTTTTAGGTATTATATGTCTAAGAAGGGTGATAATTGTGAAGAACTTAATGGGAAATGATTTAGATATTTTATGTATCATTTGTTTATGTATCCATGTTTCCAAATATAATAAACCTTTATGGTCTTCAGGAGTGTATTAATGTAAAATTTATTGAATATTCATCAAAAATGATGTAATATTTATTTATATAAAGTTTGTGTTTCTATATTCCATCGTAAAACTACATTACTACAAAAAAAGGATTTTTTAGTGCTCAAAATGGGCATTATCAGTGCTAAAAAAACTATGATAAAGGCCCCCTTTTAATCATATTTTTAGAATTTATAAACGCATCTTTTATCATAATTATTTAGAATTTATAAAGAGGGAATTTATCAACACTTTTTTCATCACAAATAAAGGGTGTATTTATTAGTGTTGAAAAATCAATGAAAAACTACAAAAATATATTTTCAAAATTATTTAGGTCTCAACTCATGCCTCATACCACCCTTTTTCAGGGCTCCCCATACCCCCGTCGGTGCTCGCCCATTTATGATCAGTCATACATAATTGGATTCAAGCAGGGGGCCTTTATATACAAAGTCAACACCCTTACCACTACTATATATTATTTTCATCTATATTTTACATTACATCTATTTATTTATATATATTTACATACATATTTCTATCCATATAATTATATATTTATTTTTAAATACATTTATAAAATATATGTTTATGTTTATGCACATTTATGTGTGTGTTTATATATATATATATATATCAATCTATGTGTATTTACACATATATCTATGTGTGTATAATATATATATATATATATTATTTCAATGTTTATTAACATATATTATAATATATGTATATATAAATATATATATTTTTGTTAATACTAACACAAACACATATATTTATATATAAATATTATATATACATTTATATAGGTTTATATATACATATTTATAAGGTAAATAAAATGGTTAATTATTTTTTCAAATAAAATGGATAATAGTTTTTTTCATATAGTTTATATATTTAAAAATATATTATACATGAATATATATATTTAAATATTTATTAATACAATTTTTTTTATATGTAAACATCTACAAATATGTATATATTTAATTATAAATATCATTATAATATGAAAAATGAAAAAATATGAACATCATAATATCCATATGAAAGTTATACCTTGGAATAAATTCTGTCTCCACCAAAAAAGACAAGGATTCCCTCTAAAACAAAACCGAGACTCCATAAAATATTTAAAAAAATAGTATGCCAAACTAAAAACTCAGTTTTGGAGACCTTTTGTGCCTTTTTTTACTGAGTTATTAATAAAGAATGTGATCCCCTAGGGTCCAAATGATGTATATATATTACCAAAATTCAATTTGACATCTTGTAGAGACCAAATAGTCACCTATATAAATTATTATGGTTGTTTAAAATTAAATCCCTTTTTTAAACTTATCTTAAGATATTAATTGATTTATTAATTTTTTTCTACCATAAAATTGATATTAAATGACTATTAAAAAATGATAATTCAATAAGGTTGGTCATGAACTAGGAAAATTAAATCTATATAGAGAGACTCATTCTTGGTAGGATTTTTTTCTGATTGTCTTTGTATCCTTTTTTTGAAAACATGATATTTTTAACATTTATTTTCCTTTCAAAAAAATGTCTATTAGTTAATAATAATGAGAAAATTATTA
Source organism: Viscum album (assembly GCA_963277665.1). Lineage (NCBI taxonomy): Eukaryota > Viridiplantae > Streptophyta > Magnoliopsida > Santalales > Viscaceae > Viscum > Viscum album. The sequence continues at coordinate 1,766,410,388 of OY728142.1, read as the reverse complement.
ATTAATATTAATTTTTAATTATTTTATAAAACATATTTCACTAAATTTACTATATATTAAGTTTTAATACTTATTTAGTATTATATAAATTATATTTAAGAAACTATATTATATATATTTATTTATTTAAAAATATACACTTTTTTTATTTTATCAGAACTGATAAAGTCCTTTATTAATCAGCAATAAAAGTGGTGTTGATAAAGGGTTCCCTTTATTATTAGTTTTAGAAATCACTAATAAATATGTAGCACTTAATATCCATGATTTTTTAGGTGATAGGATGAGTAGTCATCCAAGATTATATCAGAAAAGATTAGTCAGAGGTAAAGCCTCTTACCATTTATTAAGAAAGGAAAAGTACGTTGAACAAGAACAACATGCAAGAAAACCAGTTACATGTCATAAAATTTATACCCCTCGCCACACCCATGATATATGAATTCCTCTACAATAGCTGATTCTCATTCAGAGCTGTCATAGTGCTTCAGGACTTTTGCATACTTCTGTCTGAGATTCAGCTTCCCTAAGGATAACAACTCCTTACAGGATTTCCTGACAAAGGACCAAGTTGACACCAGCTTTGGAAAGTCAGAATAAACCTTCCTAGTTCTTCTTTTAACTAGGGGATTTCCCTCATTTATATATTTTTTCTTCCCATCCTTGAAAACATCACTAAAGGAAGGCCTGGCCAAATCACAAATATTTTCTTTGTCACTGTCCAAGATATCCCTCCATTTCCTAGTAATTTCCACCTCTTGACAAGCATCAGTCATGGTCTGGATCTGCTCATATTTCCCATTGATATAAATCATAGCCAAACATCCAGATCCTTCCTCAAAACTCCTCTTTAGAAAAATGCATGTTGTGACCATCCTTCATTTGGGGGCACCCATTCATCTCATCCTAACCCAATTTCTGAAATCGATTGCAAGTATCAACTGTGATCTATAGACCACAATCAGAATCCAGCTGCAATTGAGAATCCTTACCAGGTGGAAAAATAGGGGGTGCATTGTAAACTTTCCCATCAACTATACTCCAATCCAGCTCTCTCTCCTTCTGCTCAGCCTCACTGGATTTGTTCATTCCACAATCATCCCTTTCTACATCATCCTAACCAGTAAGATTTTTCCCATGCTGTGATACATCCCCTGAATTAGCAGTCGCTCCCAACTCTCGCCCACTTCTAGAATTAGGACCAGCCCACAGATTGAGGGGAATTCCTACAGGAAGTGTATCATGAGATTGCCCATCAACTGAGCACAATGCCAGCTCCTCCCCCTTCTGTTCATCATTCCCAGCTTTGATCAGCTCACTTTCAACCCTTCCAATAGCAAAATGACCAACAAGGTTTTTACCATGCTGCAACACCTCCCCTACAGAAGCAGGTGCTCCCATCTTACCTCCAATTCTAAAACCAGGTCCAGCCTCATCCTTGTCAATCTGATCCACACCATTATACAGAGAGAGATCGTGTTTCATTCTATCAAACACCACAACAACAGACGGATTAGGTGAAGCCCGTGTCTGCCTCCCCATAGATGCCTCACCCAAACGAACAGTATTTCCATGCTTAGCTGCATCAAGACCCGACTTTCCTTGACCAAATACCCCACCAGGACTCTTCATCGAAGCTGTCGACCTCCTACTTCTGTCTCCATGATGACAGTGACCAGCCAAGTGACCCAAACGACAACAAGTCGAGTAGTAATCAACCCAATTTTCAAACACAATAGCTTGCCTCCATCAGAACTCCTCGCCAACCGCAATCCAAATCCATTCGACGGGGGGCTTCGAGGCATCCACCTCAACACAAAATGAGGATTCACTAGATGAATCACAGAAGATGTTCGAGCATTAAAGAAGAGGAAACGACTGACCAAATTTCCTAGCATACAAATTATCGAAGGATTTTGAAAAGGTAAGGGAAGATTAGGCAGACTTACCCAGGTCGTTACTAAAGGAGGATCCTGATTCATACAGAGATCAAAAGACCATCGGAGAAGGAAAAATTTTCATCTTTTTCATCGGTGGGGAGCTCTGGACCAGGCACTGATTAAGTCTTCCTTCGAGCCAAATCTAATCATTAGGTGATGATTATCAAGAAGCGCTACAACCGCACGTTCCTTCAGATCCCAATCACTGAACACAAAGCGATCAAACTCATCAATGGAAGGCCTTAGAAGAGAAAAATGAGCAACCAGGGTTAAATCAAAGAAGCTCGATGCCACGGAGAATTCCGAGGAAGAAATCAGAAGCTAAGGGGCCCCATGATGAAGATCTAGAACTTTTGGGCTTAGGTAAATTGACAGAAACTTCGGAAGGAAATTAGGGTTTGAAAATGGAACAAACGCCACTCGCGACGTCGGGGACGGTGGAGCCAAAGCAACATCCCCCCTCCCTCCACCAGGAAGGGGGGAAATCATCATCGGGCATCAACTAGGGTTCATCACCGGGAAGGATAAGGAGCTCTCGATCTCATCCAAGATTATATGTTAGTTGCATATTTGCATGGAAATCGATGTGGGGTTGATCTTGTAACTAACATGATCAATGGTTCTAATTTTATATATGATTCTCCTTGTAACTTAATTTTATTTTTCTATAAATATAACAATCTAACCACTTTTAGAATGATTGGATTTTGGAAATTATCCTACTATAATTTTAATTGAGAAAAAAACTATAAATCAATTGGATATTGATTATTATGCTAGACTTTCATTCTTATTTGATGTGATCCTTCTTTTTTATTGAAATCATGTTGATTGAACAATAAATTAAGAATATTTTTGTGATAAATATTTTGAATTCCAAGAAACTGCCACAATTTGACATAAAATAGGTTTTTCTATAGAATGAAAAACTCTAACATAAAGTTATTTAAATTAAAACTCTTATTAGAACCTATAATATATATGTTTATAGTTAAATATAGAGGAACACTTCTCTTGGATAATACTAATCCCATATTGGATGGTCCATGTTTAATTAATTTAGTAATAAAACACATATTTCAAAAAAATCATTGAATGACCCCATAAACAAGTGAAACACTTCATCATCAATAATATTTTTATGATAACAATAATTGAAAATATGAAGCTGAAATAAAACCTAAAACACAAAAACTACTTCTTCAACCAAATCATGAAATAGATGGGTGGGAAAAACAAATAGTACGAATAATCTAAATCCTTGGTTTATATTTCAAAAAGGGATTAACTAGAATAAAAGGTAAAAAAAATATAGTATTTTGATTACACATTAAATATTTTTTTATTTTTAATATATTTTAAAAATTATAAGAAAAATTAAAAAATAGTTCTCCCCAAATTAAAGTCATTCAACTGCCCCCAAATAGTACATGAAAACATGCATCAGACGGATGCGGTCGTGCCCATATCTCACCTCACCCCATCTATAAATTTGACCTTTGGAAACCCTCAAAACCCTATCCAACTTCTCTATGACTATTAGGCCAAGTCATTGTCATCAGCGTTGTAAAGATGAAGGGCTCTTATATGCTGTTTTGGGTAGTTTTGGCCTACACACCATGTAGTCTACATGCCTTAACATCAAAATTAATGCAACCCATGTGGTCATTATACATGTAAAAATTTTCATGAGACTGATTTCCTATTTCATTAATGGAGTAAACGACATTTATCCAGCATAAACAACATATAACTCATTAATTCCCATGTGTGAAGTATATTTTGAGCCATTTGGTGAGACAAACAGACACACGACATGCGATATACATAGAGTGTAGCTATCTTGTACACATCATGTATTATCTCCTTCGATGAACATGTTGAGTCATTCGGTGGGTTTCACAGACACACAACAACAGGAACACATGGTGTGTAACTAGTCGTACATGTTGTGTAGTCTGACTGATTTACATATTGATTCCCCAATCGTGTAACTCGGGTACATGATAATGAGACACACGATGGGTAACTTCTAAGTACATTTCGTGTTGGTTCCCAATCATGGAAATAATTAAATTAAATTAAATTGATAATTGCAACATTATAACCTTATTTTATTGATTAACACCATTTTTGTTTGAAAATTCGATAATGATTTTAAAGAGTTATTAAAATTCTTAGTTAATTTATTTTAATAATATGTAATAATTGGTTCTAAAGTTTATTTTCCATGAATTCCATTAATATGGGTATCTACAAGATAATTAGGATGATCATTAATATGAAAGGGAATTAATTAATTAATTAATTAGTTAATTAATGAAAGAATGTTTATCATAATAATAAAGAATGGATAAAAATGAATGTTAACTGGTTTAAATTTTCATATATGTTGCATGTATGACCATTTATGAGATTGAACAAGACCATTGTATGTTTTAGATTTTTTAATTTAATTTAATGCATGGGCTTGAAATTATTTAATATTAAATTAAATTTTAAAGCCTACGTGTCATCCCTCCTTCCATTATTTTGTAGGACCCGTGTATTCAGGGTTATTTAGGTAATCCCTAGTAACCATTCCTTTGGTTCCCTTCACCTGTGTGTGATTTATAAATACATGTAATTAATGGAGCATCCCAAGGTGCATGGTGGTAGTTCAAGATGAAACCATAGTGATTCCAACCCAGGTGACACATAGGTGTATAGGTGGAATGTTGTAACCTATTCCAAGACGACATAAGGAAATTTCCCATAGGTTAAAGGTTGATTTATTGTCTACTCAATAAATCAGAAACTAAATATGCTCATAATCAGGTCGTTTTTTATGTCTTATAAATTATTTATTTTATGGATGAAAGGTCATTTTCAGATAAATTAATTAATTAATGTAAACATATGGAATTTAAAAAAATGGATAGTGTGTAAATGTTTTATCCAACATGGTTAATTAATTAAGTAAAATAAACTTAATATTAACAAGTTATTTAAATGATTGAACAAGATAAAATTTTTTAATAATAAATTAAAATCTATGAAATATATATTAATTCAGACTTGACCATCCATTACTCGATTAGGAATGAAAACCTTAGAACTAAGTGTTTTATCAACCCTTTTGGGGTAACTTAATTTTAACATGGAGTTCTTATGAAGGTTATGGGTTGACTTAACCATCATATATCAAGATAAGTATCCCTCACTATACTTGGTGCAACTTTGAGGTATGTTTTGAGAAAATCCATGTTAGGATTTCAGGATTTGGGAGTCCACTCAATGGATCAAGGATCTATATGCCCACATTTGGAAAAAACTTTCCTACCAAAATACCTTCAATTAGCTTGACCAACCCTCAATAGGGTTATGTGAATGGGGAATATTGATCCTTTTAACTATACTTTTCTATCAACTAGACATTCTGAGTTCAATAGTGAGGTATATTGAGACTATAAAATAGTGGGAGACTTGATAAACTAAATTTTATTATTTCTCACATACTTTTTTATCAATCGAAGTACTAATATTATTCTCTTTTATAATTGTAGAAAATGGATAGTTTTTCATCCACACAATCCCTATGATTTATATTGGATAAATACTATCTCCTCACTAATAATAACTTCCAGGAGTGGTTCAGATGGCTTCGGGTTGTGTTTTTCAATGAACGAAAAATCTTATGTGCTAGAATCCTCAATGATTGATCCTCCTTCTAAGGAGGAGAGTGATGAATAGTTCTTTATCTATTAAAAACATATAAATTTTGTGGTCAATGTTAAATGTTTTATAATATAATCCATGTTTAGTGAACTTAGAAAGTCTCAAAAAATATGGATGCTTATAGCATGATCAAGAAACTTCATGTTTTATTCCAGGAGTGAGCTAGATATAAATAGTTTGAGATCTAAAAAACTCTTTTTCAAATCAAGGGTGCACCACATTGGAAACATTGAGCACCTAGAGGTTATAGGGTTTAAAATCCATAATTAACTATGCATTGAAATTATTCCTTCATCATTACCTTATAACTTCTCTGTATTTGTTGTAAATTTTAAAATGAACAAAATTGGGAAGAATATCCCATATCAACTTACACTTATTTTTCGAGTAGAAAAGGAGACATTGAATGAAAATCATTCTTTTCTTATAGTGAACAAATAAAAAGACAATATAAAGAGATATAAGCCCAAATATTATTAACACCCTTACAAGAAGATAATGATCATGCGGAAAGTAAGGGAGTATGATTCTATTTGTTTCACATGTGGCAAGAAAGGCCACCAGAATAAAAATTGCACCCATCCCAATAAATAAGTGGAAGCTTAAGGTGCTCTTATTATTGAGTGAAATTTATTTGTTTATAAAAATTGGGTATTAGATACATATTTTGGTGATTATATATGTATTAAAATATGTAAACCATGTAGATTCATAAATATTGACTGATGGGAGGAAGGTATGAAAGCATCCAATGAAGATAAACTTACTATTATAGCTATTGGTGAGCACCACCTCATGTTTCCAACTAGAATTCTATTGGTTTTAAATATTGATATTGTGTTTCATCCTTTACCAAAAACATTATTTTTGTATCCATACTATGTACAAATGGATTTATTTTAAAATTTGGGAATAAATTTTCTTCTTTTATAAGGATATCATTTGTTACGATAAGAAAATTTTAAATAAAAATATTTATGTGTTAGATTACTCAAACTAAGTAATTGTAATCGAGAAATAAATTACTTCACATGAATCATACCTCTACCAAATCTGGCATCACCATCTAGGTTGTGTAAATAAAAATAATTTTAATAAATTACAAAAAGATATATATTTATATTCTTTTAAACTAAAAACACTTGGTGTATGTCACTCATATTTACATGAAAATATGGTCAAATACCCATTTAGTGGAAAAGGTGAAAAGGCTAAATATATTCTTCAATTAGTTCATACTAATGTGTGTGGATCATTTACTATTGAGGAATGGGGTGGGTACTCATACTTCATAGATTTTACCAATGATTTTAGTGAATATGTATATGTATACCTGATTAGGTATAAGTTAGATTCCATTGAGAAATTTAAGGAATACAAAAATGAATTTAAGATCCAGCAAGGTAAGAAGATTATGAAACTCCATTTAGGCCAAGGTGGAGAATATGTCAATAAAATATTAATTTATTATTTATGATAGTTTGGTAGGTTACTCAAACTCACACTTCCTTATACACCTCAATGGAATACTATAAGAAAGAGGAGGAATATTACCTTATTGGATATGGTGAGATCAGTGATGAGTCATGCATGTCTTCCATTATCTGTTTCAAGATACACATTACAAACAATTGAACCAATACTGAAACAAGTTCCAACTAAAGTGGAAGATGTTATGAAATATCATTTATGGTATAGAAAGAAACCTATGTTGTCATACCTGCATGTGTGGGGTTGCAGAGCATTTTTTAAAGCCTCTTTAGGAAATAAACTTTCACCTAAAGGCACAAAGTGTACCTTTATAGGTCACCCCAAGTAAACAAGGTGATATTACCTATATAACCCCTCATAAAAAAGTTAAAAGTGGCATGTAATTCCATATTCCTTGAGAGGAATCGCATCTCTAAAAAATATAGTAGGAGGGAGATAGAATCCAATGATTTTGAAGCTTAAGGTACACAAGAGTTGGCACAGGTTCAGATTCCACAAAGCCCCATGGAAGATGAATAAGTTCTAGAGACACAAGTTTTGTGTATAAGTACTAGAGAGGTTAGAGAACTATAACGATATGGTTTTATTATCACTGAGGATGGTGACTCATTATTATATGATAATAATTATCCTATAACATACAATGAAGTACTAAGTGGCACTTATGTTTTTATGTAAAAAGAATCCATGAGTTCTAAAATGGATTCCCTATACTAAACCAGGTATGCATTTGGTAGATCCCCTAGTATATGTAAGGATTGTTTGTTTCAAAAGGGTATTCAAGAAGAAATTGGACATGGATGGAAAAGTTAGTACCTATATGTAATGACTGGATGAAAAAGTATTTGAACAATGTTAAGGCATAAACTACAACAAAGCTTTCTCACCAGTTGCAATTCTGAAATCCACTAGGTTTCTACTTGCTATTGTGACATTCTAGGACTATGGGATTTAGAAAATGAATATCAAAATGGCCTTACTTAACTATAACATTTGTTAATATTTCTATATGACACAACATAAATGGTTTGTGACTTCAAAGTATTCCAACAAGATATATAAATTGGAAAAATACATTTATGGATAAAATAAAACATCTAAGCCATGGAACATTTGATTTGATGAGACCATAATGGAATTTGGTTTCATAAATAATGAATGTGAGACTTGAGACTAATTTTTTTATAGGGAGTGCAGTCATTTTCTTGATAGTATAGTCGATGAAATATTACTCATTAGAAATGAAATACTAGTCTTGCACTCTTTTAAGGTATGGTTGAATAAATGATTCACCGTGAAGGACTTATAAATGAAATCATACATTCTTGGAATCAATATCCATTGCGATGTATCTAAGATACTTATTGGCCTAAATTAAGGGGTATATATTGATAAGACACTAAAAAGTTTCAGTATGGCATAATCTAACAGGGGATTGTTTCCAATGTCACATGGAATTCATATTTCCAAGAAAATGTGAACTTATATACATGATGAAAGACAAATAATGAAAAAGATTATATGCATGTTAGTGATTGGATTAGTCATTTATGTTATGATATGTACTAATATAGATTTCACTTATGCCTTAAGTGTGGTAGGATGATATCAATATGGTCTACAAGACCTCCATTGGATGGAATTAAATATTATCCATAATTAACTAAGGCATAATAAGGATATGTTATTTGTTCATGGAGAATATGAGGAACTATAAATCACCGTATATGAATATTCTTATTTCTAAATAGAATAAGATGATATGAAACCACAAATGAGATACATATTCACTTTGAATGGAGGTGTTGTGAGATATAAGAGCTCAAATAAGTCTGTTGTCGCAAATTTTACAGCAGATTCTAAGTATATTGCAACTTTTGATGTATCTAAGGATGTAGTTTGGATATGAACCTTCATCCAAGATCATGAGATTATAATTTTCAGTAAAGATCTTATCGTAATATATTGTGATAATACAATAGAAATGGCTATCACAAAGGAACCAAGGTCACATCAGTGTATAAAGAATATATTTTATAAGTATCATATCTTGAGGGATTTTTCTCAAATATCTGAGGTTGAAGGGATAAATATTTCCATGGAAGATAAAATGAATGGCTCCTTAACTAAATCCTTGACTCAATAGAAACATTATTATCATGTGAGGTCTAACAGACTGAAATTTAAAGGCAGTTAGCTCTAGTCCAAGTGAAAGTTTGTTGGAGTTGGCTTCCTAGAGCCAATTATTTATAATTTTATTTCATGTATATTCAATCATTTTGATATTAATAAAACATAATATTAGATATTTTTCATTGTTCTATATGACTTTAATGTAATAATTTCCTAGGGTATCTGTTGTATTGATAAGATCACAGTAGTTCCCTGCTATGATGAGAACCTTGAAATGACGTGACGATATTATTAAATATATTTATATGGTTGGATAACATGAAAGGACAAGAAACATAGTATGTAGACTCTTAGGTGTGAGTACTCATAAGAAAATGATGCTTATTCTCAGAAAGTTCAGACTTAGTAATCTCCAAGATGGGAGATTATGAGAACAGAACCACCAGTAGGAATTTTGTTTATTTTAGTGTCATTAGTTATTCCTATCTATGAGCATGTGTAATGGTCCTTATACTTTAATATTTTCATTGATGCATGTCATGTCTCACATACTTATATATTTACTAATCAAAACCATCACTCCATATGTTGGCAGAAAGTTGGGTATAGTGGATTCTTCATGAATGATATGTTTTTAATTGATAAGTCAAGGAAGGATTTATACCTTTTATATTTATAGAAGCTTATATATTGTCCCTTTTATTATAATATAACATTTTAATTAAATTTGATGTCCATGGTGTGCTGATGTTTTATTTTAGATAGTTAAATAAAGACATATCGAGCACATAGGTTGATGACACAGATGTGCAACCTGCTTGATGAGATATTGTGACAAAGGGATTATATTACATAGTGATACTTCATATATGGTTGTTGAATTTGTGACATTAATTTATTTATATTGGGTGCCTTGACCTGTTGATAGATAGTAATCTTGGACTTTAGGTGATCCCGCCTAATGCTAATGAGAAAGAATCCTAGAGGGTCAAACACTAAGTGTTTCTATTGATCTTGAATAAATTCTTTTTAAATTAAATTAGTGGAATAAGTATTATTATCAAGGATGATGAATAATTCTGTTTATGTTTTATTAATTTCTAATATTCATAAGGTACTAAATAATTTATTTATTTGATTACAAGAATATTTGATAAATATTTATTCACTCAATTTTAAATAAAATATTTATTTTATTTATTGATGAATAAAATATTTATTTGGGTATTCAATAAATATTGAGGAATTGGAGTAGACCAATATTATGTATGGAGATGAATATTTGTTTTCAAGATGGTAAATAATATTTATCACTACACAAGTCTGTACATGCCTTAAAATATTATTATTGTTATTATTATGTGGCATGGGTCTTAATAGTGAATATTATATTATTATAAGGTTAGTATGAAATTAAATAAAATTTTCACATAAACCCTAGATCTATAAAAATATGGTTATGTCTATTATGTAGGGTTAATTGAGATTTGAGAATAGTTGCACACAATAGAATTATCTCTCCATTGTTCCTTCTATCCCCCTCTCAAGAACGATAAGTACTAGATAGATTCCTTTAAGCTCGAAGGAATTGAAAGTGTTTAATACGAACAATGCAAGACAATTTATTTTCCACGATAGAACTTGGAAATCAATTGGAATCATTTAGAGATTAAAGGAGATATTGTGGATCACCATTAGAGGGATTCTACACTTAGATCCTCCAAACACAACAAAGTTAATCTAAATAATATTTTCAGAATGATAAAAATCTACATCAAAGAAAGATCCCAATATGAGGTAATATTTCTTATGATAATAAATGAATTAATTATAAATTTAACATGAAATATCACCTCTTTGGGTTTTAGGAATCTCTATCTTAAAAGAAATTTTAATATAATTTCCACCAAAGGCTCTTCCACTAAGCCCAGAACCTACAACATTTAGAAAAATTATAATGATACTATCACAAACATTTTTTACCACATGTATAAAACCAATAAAATGTATAGTGAATAAACAATTTCCATATAGTAATTCAAGAAAAATACTAATATTTTTTTTCAACTCGTTTTTCTAAGGTCTTTTGGATAATATTTACCAAAAGAAATGGCCACATCCTTTACTTTCTCAAATAGTTGATCACCTAATAGTAAAGAAGGTATTGTACCTACATCTTGATTCCCATAAAATAATGTTGTCTAAAATTGGTATTTATGTTTTTAGGGTATAAATCTATGAAGTAATTGAAAAACATTTTTTGATGAATGTTTTAACCTGGACACCCTTTAGTTTGTTTAATGCCATATCCGAAAAAATTTCCATCAATAGGAAATTCATTTATCATCCTAGATATCATGGCTACCAATTTTAAATATTCATTTCTATAAGAACCATGAAACATAACATATGAATCCCACATTAATTTCAAATATTTTACCAATGGATCCAAATAAACATCAATATCATTACCAGGCTATTTTGGTCATGATATAAGTAGAGACAGCATAATTTTATTTTCACTTCATGCATAACCATAGTACAAATTTATAATTTACCAATACAACTTTCCATGTACCATGAGTACTTCTTTATAAATCAAAATGATTTAGTCCATTTGTAGATAGTGAAAGAAAACATTTCTCAGCTCATTTCCAAATTCCGGACACTCATAATCAATTTTCTTCTAATGAGAAGAATCTACTGGGTGAAGAAATTTTCCATATTAGTTTCTTGTATTTTCATGCCATGTTAATTTACTTTTAGTATCCTCACTTCTATATAGGCACCTAAACCTTGGAATCAATGGAAAATATCATAAAACATTTAAAGGGATTGATTAAAATTTCTTACATCAAGACACACCACACTTTGGTAATTTTTAAGTCATTCATGGTCCTTGTGAATAGGTGGAAAGTCATTTAGACAAGCATGTATTCATATAGAGACCACACCCATTAAAAGAAGAATTCCGTTAACATCTTATTTTTGGTATGAAATCTCATTATCTTATAGTATAATATTATTTAAGAAATCAAGTAGTTCAGTAAAGCTTGTGTCACTTCATTTTTTCCCATATTTTAAATTATATAGATTTAGTATGGCTGAAAATGTTGTATATTTAGTACAACCAATACACAATAGTATTTTTTCACAACTCTTTAACTTCTAAAACAATTTTTGACAATAAATAAGTTTATCTTTATAAGTTATTTTCATTTCCTTAATACTATCATCATCATTTTTCATGCCTATATCATATCATTGATACATTCTTCATCGTTATTCACACTTGTAATAATACCAGATGATCCATAAAACATAATGATATCTCATTCACTAGTTACACTTAGTTTGTTCTTGTGTTCAGTATGACATTTATAACTTCGGTCAATTCTGTGATATATCAAGTGTTATTCTATCTCATTTAGACTAAATATTCTTAAAAACAATAATGTAAGTACTGAAAAAGGATTTGAGAAGGATCATGAACATGATATTTTTCAAACTTGATGAACTTTTCACCCAATATTCATACACTTTTTCATATGATTGATATCCATCCATTTTCAATTCATATCCATCTTATTTGATTTAATAATATTCATATTTAAAATATATATATATATATATAGAATGTGTGAACTTAGAACCTTAAAAGGTTATTCTTTATATATACACTCATAAATTCATTATATTTGATATAAATTGTCATTGAATCAAAAACATGATAGAAAATATAAATACCAATAACTATATGAATTTAAAGTATTTCAATACTTATTTTTTATTACAAGAAGTCACATATCATAAATCATTCTTTTTTTTGAAATGGATTCATCAATGGAGATAATTCACTCCATATCACTATCAATGTTCATAAGAAACTTATGAATTCATATATCCATATAAGTATTAGGATATATATAATAATATTTCACTATCAAAACATATATCAAAACAAATTACTTAACTACTACAGGTCACACTTTATCTAGAGCTGGCTTTTATTAGTGATAAACATAAAGCAGTGATAAAATGGTAACCATTATTCGTTCCAGCTAAAAGAAATGATAAATGTAACTTTTATCACTACTAAAAAAAGGAATTGATAAATTTTTTCCTTTTATCAGAACATTTTTTAGCGTTGATAAAGGTGTATCTTTATCAGTGCTTTTATTAGCGTTGATAAAAACTTTTAATAAAAAAATCTTATTAATATATATATATATATATATATATCTTATTTATATTCAAAAATTAATGTTTATTTATATACATTAATTAAAAAATTCATGTATATAATTAATATAAATATGATATATTAATATTTTTTTTAATAATTCAAACAATTATATAATTATAAATGATGTATTTCTAATATGTGATATTTGAACTTATATATTTATATCAATGACTACATGCATATATGTGTATTCATCGTGTTGTGTGTGCATGTTTTGTGTATGTGTATATATAGATGTTGTATGTGTTCATATGTATGTTGTGTATGTATATGTGCACATATATATGGGATGTACACACACACACATATATATAAAATGTGTACATGTGTATGTATGGCATGTACTTATTTCACATTTGATTTATATTTTTTTATTTTTGATATAATATGGAATAGTCTCACCCATATCAATTTTTTAATCTTTTAAAAACTGCTTACGACTCTTTTGGAAAGGCCTCGGTCATGGAATGTGAATATGTAAGGATAAAAAAATTCAAGACTCCTCTAGAGAACTATAACGGTGAAAGGTACCCCCAAGTCCTTACATAATAAATGAAAAAGGGGTTTGATTTATTGCTTGAGGATACCTTTTCCAAAATTTAACCATATGTTTTTTTCAATAGGGATTGTATTATAGTCTATAAACTCTTATAAAAAACATCAAAGATGGATACCGGTATAATCTGGGGTCATATTTCCAGGATCATTCATGGAAATACAAGACCAACATCATTCCAAAGGACTCAACGTATTTTTTATCTAGTGACAAGATCGTGTCACCACAAAGGATCACACCATGGTATAGAGGGCGACATCTTAAGGATAGCGTTCGATATCCTAGAAATTTGAGTTCTAGGGGTGCGACATAAATTGATCTCTTTTTTTATCTATTGTGGCCATTTTATGCTTTTTCGAGCCTCGCTTTCCCTTCTTTGTTGTACTTTATTTTTTTCTAATAAATTTTGTAGGTGTGGGTTGGCTTTACAACTTGCACTCAAACCTTGTCAATTATATATAATTATATAAATATGTTTATAATTATAAATATTAATATTAATATATATATATAAATAATTTTAAAATAATAATAAATATATTTAAATATTAATAATTATAAATATATTTATTTATAATAATTATTATTATAATATATCAATAAATATATTTATAAATACATATTTATAATTCTTTTAATATATTTTAAATTAAATAAATAATTTTTTTCATGATCTTGAATCATACATGTGAATATATTACGGATATTTGATGGGTGGTTATGTTAAAATCTTGGGACGAGTGCATCTATTATAGCTCTCAAATTCATTGGGTAAAGATGAAAGAGTTGAAAAACTCTTAAGAGATGATGGACTTGAGAAAATCCTAAGAGATAATGGAGTACAGAAACATTTAAGAGTGGATAGAGTTGAGAAACTCCTAAGAGACAGTGAAGTTAACTAGATGAAAGTTACTCCTAATAGAATGTTGGAAATGTACGAGTAGGAATTTCCATTATGGGAAATTGTCCACAATGATAGTATTGGGATGAACCTTGACTAAGGAAGTGACTTTCTATGATTATACGAATTCCACAAACTTGTACCTTGTTATTTTTTTATGTTCTCATGGATTATGATGTATTGTTGATGATTATGTACTCTTATGTATGATGTCATTTGTTTTAAAAAATTTATTCCATGTTTCATTATTAAAGATCTTTGACTGATTGGGTATGATTATTGTAAGTCTTGATCATTTTTTCATACCCTTATGCTTATCTTATGTTCACTTATGATCATTGAGTGATATCTATTATGTTTACCCTCACTAAGAATCTTAGCTCACCCTTTATTATGTTTACCTTCCATGAGTTATAAGAAAAGGTTTTAGGTATGATATGTCAGGACTCAATCCTCTGAGGCTCACCTGACCAGTGGAAGTTCGAGCTGTAACTACCCCAATCTCACATCCATAGGCTATGGGATGGAAACTAGTATCGAAAGACATAACTAAAATGGGAGGATTTTCTTAAAGTACTTGTATGCATGAACCCAACAATCTCCATGTATAAATGATGAGTAATAATAATAAAAGCCAATAAAATTTAGAGAAATAATCATGCATGTAACAACCTCTGGGGAATACAAAGGGTACAAAAGAATAATCTGAAAAGTAAAGGGAAAGAAACACACCCAACCCGAAAAAATATCCCAAAATCACAATAACAAGAACAATAGATACTTAGAGAGACCATATATAGATATCTAATCCCAGACCACCGTACATGGTCAAATGAACCCAGATGTCCCTATTCTCCTCTGTAATCGTCACTGACCTGTCCGTCTTCAGCATAAGACATGACATGTGTGGATAAAACCCATGTAGGGTCGAGTATATACATACCTAGTAGGATGACCCAAAATCTGAATGAGGAGAAATAGGTGAGACGATATAAGTACGCAACTTAACCCATAGTAAGAGTGAAAAAAAACCTACAACAAATATATATATATATATATATATATATATATGATCATATAAGAAACCTAGAAGAGAGAGAAAGGGGATCTCTATCTCACATCCCAGCCCAGGAAAAGAGTTTTCCCATAGTTCCAAATGGCCCATCAATGACTTCCAACACCTCTCATGACCTTCTATAGAAGTAACCATGTGGAGGATCTACACCTTGACACTGTGACACATAGTCTATTGGAACAATATCCAAGAAGAGGATACATATCCTAGTGTGTTAAGGGGTTCCACTCATTTGGTAGAGGATCTGGGACCTAGTACGATAGGGGGATTCCAATCAACGTATAGAGGAAATGCACCCTAGTTCATTGGGTTGTACCAATCAGTATATATATGACTCATGACCTATTATTCCATGGGGGTACCACTTAGTAGATAGCAGACTGGTACCCTAGTCCGCTAGGGGGTACCACTCAGTTGATAGAGGAATCATGCCCAAGTCCGTTGGGGGTACCACTCAATAGATAGATGACCCACACCCTAGTTCGTTAGGGGGTACCACTTAGTAGATATAGGACCCACACACTAGTCCATTAGTGGGGTACCACTCATTAGATGGAGGACTCGCACCCTAGTCTGTTAGGGGGTACCACTCTCTAATGATATTCCCTGATCACTATCGTCGTCGACCACTGCATAAAGAATCATCACACATGGATAATCTCACATCTTATCTAAAAATGCACTATGAAGTCCAAAATATCATTTTATATGGAAAAATAATTAGGATAGGCTACCATCAGTCCAAAATCTGAGTCCCAACGAAGGGTATATGAGAGCTATAAGTTTCCTCAAAAAGGAAGTACATAGTGTGTAAGGGGATCCACACAGTAAGTGTCCACACTCCTTTTCCTAGATGTTTCATCATTGGTACATAGATCTCTGGCCATGTATCCCTAAAAAATGTGTAAGGGGACAACACAACATGTCTCATCCACCCAGGTCCAAGCTGTTTTCTTCTGTCCATGCTCGTGTACACTAGCTATGTGCCAGTACATGTTGTATGCCTAGCTATGTCTGTGTCCATGTACTCTTGGAGTACATGCCCGGCTGAAAGATCTAGGTAACCAAACATGTGGGGTTCTCATATGGTGTGTGATACTTATGATTTCCCTAAAACCCTAGTTTTGTGGATTTTTTAAGAAAACATAGTGTGTTCTTTCAAGCTAGACATCTTGTAGTTGCGATCTTCACAAAAAATCTGGATCTTCATGCATTTCTCCAGATCCCCATTGTTTGTATCAAATCCCCCTAATACCATCTTTAATATTCATGAAATAAAGGATAATGAGTTTACCATTTATTTTCAGGACTTTGGTGGCCGGAAATATGAATTCGCGATCCTATTCCCGGAGCCACCACATGCCCCACATGCCTCCCATGTCTCTTCATTCTCTACTTCGGATCCTAGATCCATGAAGTCATCACCACTACCTAAAATCCTCTGAAATTCATCCTCTAAACTCTAATCTGGTCATTGTGTGCACATACACCATGAATCTGGGGATTTTTTTTTGTTCGTTGCACCTCGATTACCCTTGATGTAGTTATTGGTCGTTATTTGATCTTAATCCACCAACATAGAATGGTGAAAACTCCTCTCAACAGTCACATCTTTATACATACATCCCTAAAAATTCTCCATAGAAGCTTATCTAATGAAGAAATGGATTAGTTAATTTAATTTAAAATAAATAAATTATTTATTTATTTTAATTAAACGCACTTTCCAATGGTCACCTCAACCAGACATCCCATTCCAATGAACATTAGGTCTTCACTTGGGTAAATTCCACTCTCGGGTTTCAACCATTGTATCATATTTATGATCCTAGACTCCATTTAGGAGATATCCCATTATTTTTGAAATATTGTGAATGTGTGATAAAGAATATATTAATATTTTTTATAAAAAATAGTTTCAGGCTCATTGAGCCTCAAAATCACGTACCGTCTCAATGTATAGCTCCAAAAATATTCCCTGATATATTTCAAAGTCTTTTAAGGTAAAAACAAGGTCCATACATTATTTCCTTCTTCAATATTTCCATCCTAAAAAATAAAAAAAATAAGAAAAAATGTTGGGATATTGAACCCACATCTGGGCCTCCCAATCCTAGGAGATCTCCTACATCCTCTCATGTTTCCACAACACATGAACCAAAGGAATGATCAATCCATGCATGATCCTCTCCTACCGTCATCGATCAACACCGGGTTCTCCATGAAAGTGGATCCATCCTTGATGTCCAGTTCACACAGTCAATAATGTGAGTGGGATTATAAATATATCTCCTCAATTGTGACACATGGAATAAATCATGTACCCACTCCAACTATGGGGAAAGGTGAGGAAATAGGAAACCTCACCGGACCTTTGTAAGGTCTCAAGTGGTCCAATGAACCCTGAGGGTAGCTTTCCGCTTTGGTCGAATCTCTGTAGTCCAAGTCTTGGGGAGACTCTCAGGAAAACATGGTCTCCCTTATCAAACTACAAGGGCATACAACATCTATTTTCATAAGATTTATGCATTCTTTGAGATATCCTCATCAACTCATGGGTCACCTGGAACTTCGTTGTCATCTCTTATACCATATCTGTCCCAACAAGAGATGCCTCACTAATTTCAGACAAACATAATGGTGTCTTATGGGTTTTCTTGTATAATTCCTCAAAAGGTTCCATGCTGATAGTAGAGTGATATCTAATATTATAAGAAAAATCCACCAAGTTTAAGTGATTATCCCAGCTACAGTCAAAGTCTAACATGAAATCCCTTAGTATATCCTACAACACTTGGATAGTGTTCTTGGTCTACCCATCCATCTATGGGTGAAAGGATATAATCATCCACATCTGTGTCAGGAATACCTCATGCATTCCTCTCCACAACTATCATATAAATCATGCATCATGTTTGGATACAATCATTGACAGAACCCCATGAAGGCGTACGATCTCCAGTATGTACAGCTGCCCCAAAATCTCGCCTAAACTTTGCTCCCTAATAGAAAGGAAGTATGCCAACTTCATAAGTTGGTTAACTATCACCCAAATATTCTAATGGAATCTCTCTATTCATAGAATCCCTATCACTAAGTCCATGGATATGTCATCCCATTTTCACTTAGAGATCTCAAGAGGCTACAACATAACTATTGGAATTTGGTACTCATCCTTCACCTTCTAAAATGTGAGGCACTGAGAGATAAATTCATCCATGCTCTGCCTCATGCCAACCCACCAAAAATCCTACTAAATGTCACATAACGTCTTTCTTAAAATGATATATAAAACAAAAGGAGAAGTTTTAAACTCCATCACCACATCCTCTCACATTGTGACTGGAACCAACATTCAACCCAGGAAAAGGATAACTTGATTTCATCCTTCAAAAAATCCATTTAGAGAATCACCTTAGGATATATGATCATGTAGAACCTCACAGTCGATATCCCCCAATTGATCCTTCCTCACATGTTGAAGAAATAGATGATTCAACACATTTGACTAAAGAAAATATGCACCCTATTTGTAATGACCCATAACTCTATCAATGAAATTTACCTTCGTATATTTATTTCATATAGTATAGATCACATAAGATCACTTATAGAACACAATATAAACATTATAAATGAATAATGAATGAAATAAGAGGTATTTCTAGAAGTTAAGGAACCTATATCGATGAAATAGTAACTTGACCACAGGAATAGTAATATGAACCTTATAAGTAGTAAATTAGACTAATGAATAGTAACATTACCCATGAAAGTATAAATAAAATTTATGAACCTTATAAATGAAAGTATCATGTAATTATATCATAGTATAAGTAAATTGATATTTTTAAAAAAAATTAAGTATTGGTATTTTTGTAAGTCATAAATAATTAATTAAAATTTTATAATTAATAAAATTATTTAAAAGAAAATATATTCATATAAAATTTATTCATAAAATAAAATTTTTTTTCTTATGATTTTAAGATAATTTTATGAGACCTTAGCTAATTTTTGAAAGTGTTATAAAATCAGTTATAGATTTCAAACCTGTATTTCTTGAGTAAATGATGGTTTTAAATAAAAATTGAATTTATCATATCTATAAAATTATTTTTATAAAATGGAGTTCATTTTTGAATTCTACACATTGAATAATGGTTATGGTAAATTCTTTGTATTTTTCTAAAATACTTGAATTTCTGTGAATAGTATAATACAATAAATTACGATAAATGATAAATATATGATTTATTGAGTCATAGGTGAGGTTTGGATAATGTAAGAACCCTTGGTTCGAAATTACATGCACTTATTACTATATATAATCACAACAATCAACACTATTGGTTTTCTTGATCAAAATAATAAAATAATGAATAAAATAATAAGAAATCACCCCTCACCTCCACTATAAATACCACCCCTTCTCCTCACACCTTCCAAGATTTGAGCCTATCAAATTTCTACCAAAACCTATTACCAAGCCTCTTAACCATGTTTATAATCTCTTGGTATTAACAAAATACCAAAACCAATTCCCTTAAAGAGGTTCTCAAGGAGGAGTATTCAAGAGGTAAAATCTTTTTCCTTTTCCATTTAATTTCTTTTCAAGTTCTCTTCTTTTCTTATTCTCTCCTCACCTCCTATGTCAAAATAATCATGATAACTCCATTATCATATATATAATTTAATTATATCATGTTAATGTAATATATTTCATCAAAATAATTTCTCTATCTCTTTTTTATTTTAAAAATGAAATCATCATCTGTTAGGTGCTGATTTACAACCTTTATAGATGATGAGTTTTCATTCTTCAATTTATCCTTCAAGGATGGTAATGAAACCATTTTTAGGGTTAAAACAGAATTTTATATATGTATTAATAACTTTATTATGTTCTAGAAGTAACATATTTAGATAATACTAAATGATAAAACAAAATGAGTTCATTATGATCAATAACCGTCGTAATAATGAAAATGATTATCACTAAATGTCTTATATAATGATTCATCCTCATAAAATATAACCAAATGATATATAAAACCATTTAAAATTATTTATATTCATTAATATATTATAAATTAAATCCTATAGAGTTATAACCATTCCACATGAACTTCCATACTCATATACAAGTATACAGATTGTGAAAGCCAAGGAAAAGAACAATCCTGAGCAATAAAATTGTATTTTATAACTCATCAAAAAGATCATAATTAAACATGATAAAATTATACCAAATCTATTACATGTATAAAAGGTTTTTAATTAATTAATTAATTAATGGATTTAATTTTATTTTCCAGGACAATAAGGCCAATTCCAGAACACATTATGACATAAGGTAAGGGTTTTCCTCATGAACATCCATTTACATTAGGGTTGTGATTTCTTCCTCAAGAAACCAATATAATTATTCATTTATGTTATATAATTATTATAAATTATTATTATATGTTCTAAAATCATTTATTCTGATTATTTCATCTTTCTTTTGTGAAAAAATATATGTTTTACAAGATCCCCTTCACAATTATTCCCAATAAGCAAGCCAGATTAAAGGGAACATCTTGATTTCTTTCCCATTTTCAAGTACCATCTACAATCTATTATAAAGAACTTTATTTTTATAAAATAACTACTTTTTTCATGAAAAAACTATATTTTTTAAATATTAGTTTTACACAAACTGTAACACCCGAATATTTCATAGTACGTTATCTCTTCAAAGAAATTCGACAACTTGTGTTACATGCAACACTGAGTTCGAGCACACCACGAATTACCAAAAGAGCCATTAAAAAATAAGTTATGAATAGTATTAACTAAATTTTTAATTTTATATACTCCATATAATTTTAGAATTCATAAACAAGTGTTAATCGTTTGATAGTTATTATTTCTTAAAAACACGCTTTTTGTTTTGACAACGAGAAATAATTTTAAATTAATTCCTTCCACTTATGTGGTATGAATTTGGAAAAATTGATTCTATATTTGGAATCAAGATGTCCAAATTTTGTATATAGGTAAATTTTATTTTTAGACATTATGAATATCTACTTCAGTAAATATTTTATTTACCATGGTTAAAGGGTAATTCCGGTAAATAAGGGTAAAGAAATTTTATTATAATAATACAAAATTACCATAACATGTGTTCTATTCCTATTGGATGATACATGTCCGACCATGGTCATAATTGGATCGATTTTGGGACCCCATGGATCCACTTGAGAGTGATAATGACACTTTATATTAATAAATTTAAAGTAAAGACAAAAATGACATAAACATATGTCTTTTATTAAAATAATTTTTACAAGGGGTTATATAAGTTATATTTTCGACTATAAATATTAATTTGAAAGATAAACATATTTCCTACATCATTGTATTTTTTTTATAATTTTTATACATCAATTAAAAAAATTTATTTATAACACAATAGTGATGCATTGTTTACCTCATTAAAGAATGATTTAAATAAATGAGATTATAAATATTTAAACAATATCCAAAACCTATCCAATTATTATTGGATGATTTTATTTAAAAAATGAGTCATCTTATATTTTACTTTAATGAGTTTTGTACCTTTATAAAATGAAAATAATTATATAATAAAATAATATTTTCAAACATTTTTAAAAATCCCCTCCTTCCCCTTATAAAAAGGTCTCACCTCTAACTCATTTCTCACACCTCTCAAGCCCCTTGTATCATCCAAAATCTACCCAATTAAGCTACCTAAACCAGTATCTTCTTCTTATAAGTCTTACCTTAGGAATAAGGCACTTCAAGTAAGCCTTTTTGTTCAAACCAAATGGAGTTACTCGATTTAAAGGTAACATCTCCTCTTAAGTTCTTTTCTTTTATTTTACTTCTCCAACCCCCTAAACTCTTTTTATTCCATTATTTTATAACAAAATAAATATCCTAAAAATAATAATTTTTTTTATGAGAATTATTTGAACTACACTTACACACACCTCCATCTAATGGGTATAGAACATAATGTTTCTGTGGGCGGCGAACTACTGCATTACGAAACAATGATTGTTCTATATTCTACTACCACCTCTTATATTGGCCATTATGATGACACTATAATTATATATGATATTTATGATATTTATTTTATCTATAATCTTATTTAATTATATTTTATGTCATAACTTTATTCTTTTCATGATGTATATATACGATAATTTCATTTTGAGGAAGTGCAGACTACCACCCCCTCAAAGTGATATGACTCGTTCATACCATACATGTTATGTATAAAATATGGTGTTAATGAACATGCATAATGTATATAAAATATTATATTATACTGGAATAATAATATACATATGTATCATTTTGTCTTCTTTCCTTTTAAAATAAAAAGAATGAAATAGAATTAGCGTTCGTGTGTATGTAGAGATTACCATCTCCACAAACACGATGAGATTCATTATCCATCGCAACTATTCAAGGATAATTTTCATTTGATTATTAAAAATAATATTTTAGAACATTATATCATTCTGTATATGAATCAAATACATCCTATCCATAACAAACATGAATTACGTAACAAAACATATAAAGGAAAACAAATCAGTTAACACCCGAAACAATGATACTTCTAAAATATTATAACAAATCAATATTAGAAGATCATATATGATATCATATTTATGTATGTGGTTATTTTATAATTTAATAACAATGATTTAACTATTATACAGGACGTTAACGTACCCTTGACCAAAGAAATTTAAAAGTTAAGGGTTAATTTCACAATCTCTTTATTATCCGAGGTTCTTTTTACGTAAGTGTCTACCAGGACATATTTATCATCGACATCTGTGTTTCTTAAAAATGTATTTAAAAAAAATTATTATTTACTAAACTATGGGTTAAATTAATTTATTCCCTTGTTTTATTTTTTATAAAATGGTTTTAAAGGAATCATTCTATCATTTTACAAACAAGGTACTTTATGACCTTTTCAACAAATTAAGGTAAGAATGTTTTTTTAAACTTATACGGCAGGTGCGGTCATTCTCTGTCGTTATAAAACCTTCGAATTATCCCTTAAAATCTTATAATAATATTTTTAAATTAAATATTTTCTTTTATAATTACATGACTTTTAAATTTTTTTAAAATAGAAAGATATATTTCTCTCAAATAGTTTTGATTTCATCGATGGAAACATCCATTAATGGATTTTATACTTGTTTAAAGTTGATTTATTATGATAAAAATCTTCCATATTGTATTGAAGGTTTTGTGATATGTTTGACTATGGATGTGTTATTTTTATACCATTCATGGTTTATGGTTAATGTATTAACATTTATTATGCTAGTTTTAATACTAATGTGTATGATATGCATCAACCTTTTCATATGAAGAATGAATTGGACTTAGTAAGTGATGAGTTGAGCCCACTATAGCTACTCAATGCATTGGTAGGTCTAATGAGACAAACTAGTGTCTTGGCATAAGTCCTTGAGCAAATATTATTTTTAGTCTTGGAATAAAGCCTTGAATATATGGTTATAATGTCCATCATTATGCATTCCATCATTATGAAAGTGGATATTGATATTACATGTGATTATTAGAGTAGTAGAATATCCATGTGAATAAGTAAATGGTATTATTTGATTTATATTTTCCATATTATGATGAATTTTATGTTTATAAGACTTTTGTTTTAGTTTTATACATATCCTTAAATGTTTATTCTTATTTATTAAAGTTTCCGCTATATTTTTATCTTTAGTGAGCATCTAATCTCACCCCTTTCTATGTCTTATTTCTCCCAGGATGCAAAGAAGTATTTTATAACTGACCTTTATGGATAGTATAAGAGATATTAATGTGGTAAATAGAGACAATGTTGTTATTATTTTTCATTTTATAATGTAATGTAACGTTCATCTATGTAATATATTTTCCAAGACTGTTAAACTGATCGGTCCTTCGGGACTTGATTCCTTATAATCATGCCAATGTATTAAAATAATGAACCAAATTTGGGTAACTAGGGTTAGGGTGTTATAGTTGGTATCAGAGGAATTTTAGAAATAACCTTGTAAACTAGATTTAGAAAAACTCTGATTAGAGAACATTACCCTATGATAGACCTTGAGGATTAGTATATAAGAACATCCTAGAATTTTGGTAATATAGATATTTTGTGAATTTTCCAAGCAATATATCCCTATATGGATACTAGAAGGTAGAGGCTTCTCTGGCATATATGTACCTAGGAGTGAAAAATCCTACAAGGAGTTTTGGGTTTGACCCGGGGTATCCTGGTTCATGACAATGGGCCTTGCTGCACTCTTGGTTATGACACTCCCGGGGGATATACTTTGGATAATTCACATTTTCTTTACAATCCATTAAGAAGGATTTAGGAGTAAATACTTCCTCAAAGAAAACATTTTTTATGACTATAGATTATATGAATAATCTTTTCAATTTATGTTAGTTATTTTACAAGTTTGGAATTATGCATTGTGATTAATAAAACTAACCTAGTGTATGTCATTGTTTAGAAATGGCACCCAGTAGATGGAATGATAACTCTAGAAATACGCATGATCCAAAGAGTAAGAAGGGCCATGTATTTCATGGTATTAAGAAAACATTTATAAAGGAAGTAGTCTCCCATGTATTATCATCATATGAAGAAATGGTATCATGTGTTAATAGGATAAGTAAAGAATTCTCTGAGTCTTATGTCTTTGAAGGGAATCCAGAGAAGAAAAGGATGGTAGGGAGAATGATGGATAAAGGGAATAAGGGAAAAAAGTATTTTTCTCGTATGTGATAACTGTGGAAATAATCACCTTAGTAAATTATTGAATGAAATGTGAGTTTGTTATAATTTTGGAGAAAAAGGAAACCATGTATGTGATTTCAAATGTAAGAAAAAGGTTTCAAATTTACAATGTTTCATCTACAAGGAGTTGGGACACTACGCTAATCAATGTACCAATCATCAGAGTATACCACAAATGATGTTGTTGGATAATAATAAAGTTATGGTATTACCACAGATGAATAGTAATGACTAGTTTTATTATGTTGATATTAAAGAACTATTTAATTTGAGTATTGTATCAATGATTTTTTGGTTATAGTAATTATAGAGTATATAAGGATTGTACTGCAGTACTATTTCATTAAGGATTTGAGATTGTGTGGTACCAAGAAAAGTGACTCCATAGAAAGTTAAATTTTTCTATAAAATACATGGTTGAAGGAAAGATAAACTTTAATATGGTCCTGATATTGTGGTATTTATTTTAGAATAAGAGATGATTGATTTGGATAAATTATATTGGATATTATTGACTACATTGGAACTAATTAATGGTTTTTTTATTCCATCATTGTTGGTGATTAAAAAAATTTGGATTTTAAGAGTATATCTAGTATTCTATGATTTATATATGGAATAAGCAAGTGCATACCTATTCAAATATGGTTTTCTAGAAATTCATTTTATTGCAACATTTTAAGAGAATACACGATTAAGGTATTCACATCTATATTATGTGACCTTCTTTATAAATTTTGGACAGTGAGTTTGGACAGAAGTATTGTGGATAAGTATATAGGTTGGAATATATTAAGTTTGATATTGGATACTATTGTTAAGGTTAAATCATTTTGTGAGATTATTTTTGGATTTTCATAAAAAGAAAAACCTGGTGGTCAGGAGAAAACATGTCTTGTCCGGCAAGGCCATGAGACTTGGAACCACATCTGAAGGGTGATAAGGGTAATCACCTACCACTATATTACATGATGTCCTAGTTTATATAATGTAGTTTTTTTAAATATTCTGAGAAATGAATTATAAATTCATTATTTTTGGAACCCCATACGATTAGGATAAATAGAATATTTTTGAATTCTATTATCTTTTTGAGTGAAATATGAGTTCGTGGTTGGAATTAGTTGAAGGATGAAACTCTACTTGTCAAGTATATTTTTTCCCTCTTATTCTATGAAAAAATTAATTCTTAAACTTTAGTTAAGGGATCTTAAAACCAAAAATTTGTTATCCTAATACCTTATGTTTTGTTGAACCGATGATATTTTAAATCATCATTGATTGATGGCTTTGAGGCCCTCAATTTTAAACTTTTTTGTGATTGATGACCTTAATCACTCCCTATAAATATTTCTATTTTTCCTCTAATTATGTGTATCTAATTTCCACCAATGTTATCCTGATTGAGATCATAATTTGTCGGTGACTTTTTCATTTCTCATTCCCTCTTATTAAGACTAAATTTCATTAACCCAATTTCCGATATGGGTTTTCCACAAAGGTATTTTTATATTTTAACCATTTATTTTCATAGAAAATTTTCAATTTGCAAGGATGAAATTTATTGAAGGAGGGGAGAATGTAACACCCTAAGATTTCATAGTATGTTATCTCTTCAAAGAAATTCAACAACTTGTGTTACACGCAACACCGAGTTCGAGCGCACCACGACTTACCAAACTAGTCATTCAAAAAGAGGTTATGAATAGTATTAACTGAATTTGGAATTTTATATACTTAATATAATTTTAGAATCCATATTATGTGTTTCTTAGACATAATATAAGAATAAATTCAATATTTTTAGATAAAAGAAGTATTTTTTTTAAAATAAAATTTTACCGTCTTTTAATAGAAAATATTTTTTTAAAAGAAATATTTGACACTTTTATATATTCAATTTTATGAAATTAAATTATTATTTAGAATTAGGACATAACAATTTAGTTTGGATAAATTTTTGGTACTTTTCTGATAACTTTCATATTTTGATGAATAGTGAAAAATACTAAATTATAATTAAAAACAACTTTTTTAATCGAAATAATTTATAGTGTTAAATTATAAATTTCAGTGGTTTTAAAGTATCATTAGATTATATTTTTATAATTTAATATAATTTAGGTCACTAGATGTAATTTCACTTTTAAACTAGACATAAACAATTGTCAATCTTTAGATAGTTATTATTTCTTAAAAACACGCTTTTTGTTTTGATGACGAGAATTAATTATAAATTAATTTCTGCCACTTCTGTGTTTTGAATTTGTAAAAATTGATTTCATATTTGGAATTAGGATTTCAAAATTGTGTAAATAAGTAACTTTTATTTTTATACGTTATGAATATTTACTTCAGTAAATATTTTATTTACCATGGTTAAAGGGTAAATCAAGTAAATAAGGGTAAAATAATATTATTATAATAATACTAAATTACCTTAACATGTGTAATATTCCTATTTTTGGATACATTTCCGACCATGGGAATCCTTGGGTAGATTTTGGGACCCCATGGAGCCACTTGAGAGTGATAATGACACTTTATATTAATTAATTTAAAGTAAAGACAAAAATGACATAAACATATATCTATTAGTAAAATAATTTTTACAAGGGTTTATATAAGTTAAATTTTATACTATACATATTAATTTGAAAGATAAAAATATTTCATACATCATGGTATTTTGTTTATAATTTTTAGACATCAAATAAATAAAATTATTTATGACACAATAATGATGTAGTGTTTACCTCATTAAAGAATGATTTAAATAAATGAGATTATAAAAAATAAAACAATATCCAAAACCTGTCCAATTATTATTAGATTATTTTATTTAAAGCATGAGTCATATTATCCTCGACATTAATTATTTTTGGACCTTTAGAAATTGAAATTCATTATATAATAAAATAATATTTTTAAACATTCATAAAGTGCCCCTCCTCCCCCTTATTAATAACCCTCAACTCTAACCTATTCCTCGCAACTCTAAAACCCTGTGGATCATCCAACCTCTACCCAGTTAATCTCCCTAGATCCCTGTCTTCCTATTATAAGCCTTACCTTATGTATATGGCACTTCAAGGATGTCTTTTGGTTCAAACCAAAGGGAGTTACCCGATTTAAAGGTAACATCTCCTCTTAAGTTATTTTCTTTTATTTTACTTCCCCAACCCCCTAAACTCTCTTTATTCCATTATTTTATAACAAAACCACTATAATAAATATACTAGGTTATTTTTATGAGAGTTATTTTAACTAAACTTACACACACCTCCATCTAATGGGTATTGAACATAATGTTTATGTGGACGGCGAACTACTGCCTCACGAAATGATGATTATTCAATCTTCTACTACCACCTCTTATGGTGGCCATTATGATGATACTATAATTATATATGATATTTATGAAATTTATTTTATTTATAATCTTCTATAATACTCTTTTATAGCATAAATTTACTCTTTTCATGGTTTATATATAAGATAATTTCATTTTGAGGAAGTGCAGACTACCGCCCCCTCAAAGTGATATGACTCATTCATACCATACATGGAACATATAAAGGATGGTGTTAATGAAATTTTGTAACATATATAAAATATTATATTATACTGTAATAATAATATACCTATGTATCATTTGGTGTTTTTTCCTTTTAAAATAAAAAAAATGAAATGGAAGTAGCGTCCGTGCGTACGTACGGATTACCATCTCCACGAACGCGATGAGATTCATTCTCCATCGTAAAAATTCAAGAATAATTTTCATTTTATTATTAAAAATAATATTTAATAACATTATATCATTCTAGATATGAATCAAATACATCATATCCATAACAAACATGACATACATATCAAAACATATAAAATAAAACAAATCAGTTAACACCTGAAACAATGATACTACTAAAATACTATTAACAAAGAAATATTATAAGATCATATATGATATAATATTTATGTATTTGGTTCTTTTATAACTTAATAAAAATTATTTAACTATTATATATTTGTTTAACGTACCCTTGACCAAGGAAATGTTCAAGTTAAAGGTTAATTTCGCAATCTCTTTATTATCTGAGGTTGTTTTTACGTAATCATCCACATCATTGTTTCTTAAAAATGTATTTCAAAACATTTTTACTATTTACTAGACTAAGGTTTAAAGTCATTTATACCCTTGTTTTTTTATAAAATGGATTGAAAGGAATCTTTCCATCATTTTCCAAAAAGGTACTTTATTGCCTTTTCGACAAATTAAGGTAAGAATGTTTTTTTAAAACTTATACAGTGGGTGCCATTATTCTCCACCATTATAACACCTTTGAAGCATGCCTTACAAGCTTATAAGAATATTTTGAAAATAAATGTTTTATTTTTTAATTACATGAATTTTAAATGATTTCAAAATATAATGAGATATTTCTCTCAAATAGTTTTGATTTCATCTATGTCAACATCCTTTAATGGATTTTATATATGTTTGAAGTTTATTTATTATGATACAAACCCTTCCATATTGTATTGAAGGTTTTGTGATATGTTTGAATTTGGATGTGTTATTTTTATACCATTCATGGTTTATGGTTAATGTATTAACATTTTGTATGATAGTTTTAATATGAATGTTTATGTTATGTTTAAACCTTTTCATATGAGGAATGCATTGGACTTAGTAAGTGACCGGTGGAGCCCGCTATAGCTCCTCGATGCATCGGTAGGTTTCATGAGACAAACTAGTGTCTTGGAACAAGGCCTTGACGAAATCTTATTTGTAGTCTTGGCATAAGGCCTTGACTATGTGGTTATGATATCCGGCATTATGCATTCCATCGTTATGAAATTAGCTATTAATATTACATGTGATTATTCAACTAGTAGAATATCCATGTTAATATTTGGAATTATTTGATTTATCTTTGAGATACTATGCTGAAGTTTAAGTTAAAAAGAATTTTTTTTAGTTTTATACATTGCCTTAAATTTTTATGCTTATTTATAAAAGTTTCCACTGTATTGTTATCCTTACTGAGCATCTGAACTCTCCCATTTCTTTGTTTTATATTTCCCAGGATGTGAAGAAGTATATTATGACTGACCTGCAGGGATAGTATAAGGGATATGAATTTGATAAATTGAGACAATGTTGTTGTTGTTTTCCATTTTATAATATAATGTAACATTCATGTATGTAATCTATTTTCCAACATTGTTAAACTGATCGGTCCTTTGGGACTTGATTCCTTGTAATCATGATAATGTATTAAAATAATGCACCGACTATGGGTAACTGGGGTCGGGGCATTACACAAACAATTGTGAAAAATAAAAAATATTTTTCCAAAAGGACTCTTCTTTTCCAAAGCAAAAGGGGTATTTCCCTAAAGAATTCCTAAACGATTTTATTACAGTATTTTCATCTATTTAAACACATATATTTAATTTTATGATTTATTGAGATTGATATCTTATTATTTTCATCTAATATATGTTATTAAATGTTTTATGACTGGTTTGACTGTGGATGTTCTATCTTGATACCATTCACCATGGGACTCAGTTTGGTTAGTGATTATGTTTACATATTTGGAAAGGTTATTTACATAGCATATGTTCATGTTGTTTATGTTTGTCCCCATTAATATGAGGAATGAATTGGACTTAGAAATTTATGTGTGTGGTCCACTATATTATCTCTATGCATAGGTAGGTATCATGAGACAAAATAGAACTGGGTTTTGACCTAGGCCTTACCCTAGTATTTTCAGACGTCTTGGTCGAGGCCTTGACGATATGTTTCAGATGTCTGGCATCATGAATTACCTCATTATGATATTATAAATTGAGAAAACATGTGATATTTGAATAGTATAATATCCATGACTAAGATTCATTCTTGTATGATCAGTTATATAGATTTATTTTCTCACCTTTAATTTCTTCTATATTATACTCATGTTTATTTTTAAAGGAATGTGTTTTTATTTATTCACCATGCCTAATGTTTATGTTTATGATAAATTTTGATATATTACATACCCTTACTGAACATCTGAGCTCACCACTTTCTTAAGTTTTATTTTTCCCTAGGATGCGAAGATGAATATAATGAATGACTTGTAGGGATAATATTGGATTTATGGATGTTTCCAATAGAATCTCTATAATGTTTTTCATTACATGTTGTAATGTAACAATTATGTATGTATTTTATTTTCCAATGCTACTTAACTATTTAGTCTTTTGGGATGTGCTTCCATGTAATCTTACCAATGTAATAAAGTAAGGCACCGGCTCCAGGCTACTGGGGTTCGGGTCCATATAATTAGTATAAGAGGAAGTTTAGTAGAAACCTTGAAAAATAGATTTATATAACATAGATTAGTGAAAATAACACTAATATGGACTTTGGGGATAAAAATATAAGAATATCCTATAATTTTGGAAAGGTATATATTTTGTGGAACTTTCTAGAAATACATCCTTGTTTGGATACTACAAGTGGATGTGGTTCTGGCACATATGTACCTAGGGGTAATAAATTTGACAAGGTGTCCCGGGACTGACTCGAGGTAACCTGGTACATGACAATGGGCCCAACAACACACCTGATTTGACACTCCTGAGGTATATTCTTAGGATATGTCACATTTTCTTACAGACCATTATGAAGGGTTTAAAAGTAAATATGTCCCCAAAGAAACCATTTTTATTCTTATGATATTAGCTATGCATAAAACTTAAATTGATGTTAAGTGTTTTTCTATTTTGAGATTATACATTACAATTAATAACCTAATCTAGTGTATGACATTATTTAGAAATGGTTCCTGGTGGAAGGAATAGAAACTATATCAACGCACATATCTCATATAAGGATTTCCCTCATGTAAAAGATAATGATGTCATTATTGGAGTTGTGACTGGTGATGATAAACTTATAACTGTACTAGGAAAACTGACTCAGGTTATGAACAATAACCTTATCCATATGGAGCATCCTAATCCACAGTGTAGAGAAGCAATGTTAGATTGATTTATGTGACAACAACCTCCATCATTCAATTGGTCTATAAACCCATTTTTAGCGGAGTAATGGATAAGTTCCCTAGAGAATATATTTCTCACTTTGGGAAGTAATGAATGGGAGAAGGTTGTCATGGAATATTATCGTCTATTGGGAGATTCAGATCAATGGTGTTCACTAATTCAAAACACAATAGAGGATTATGAAATTAAAAATATGGACTGGAGAAATTTTAAGGAAATTTTTGTTGAAAAGTATTTTCCTCGGGAACAATGAGCAGATATAGAAAGGAAATTCTTGAATCTAGGGGAAAAGGATGATGATAATTTTACCATGTATGAATCCAACTATACAAGGTTATCAATTCATGTTAGAAACAACATACATAATCCAATGCATAATATTGATCGATTATTTTATGGTTTAAACCCATTCCTCCAAAGGGAACTATTTTCCCAAACTTTCTCATCATACGAAGATATAGTCTCATGTGTTACCATGACAGATAAATAATTCACTAAGTCTTATGAATTTAAGGTAAATAAAGAGAACAAGAGGGTTGTGGAGGAAATAATGTATAATGGGAATAATAAAAGGGGGAGTCTTCCAATATGTGATACTTGTGGAAGGAAACACCCCAGAGACTACTTAAAAGGAAAAGGATTATGTTACAGGTGTGGAGAGAAATTCCACTAAGTCCGTGATTGCAAGGGAAAGAAAGAGCTACAAATTTTAAATTCTAAAATTGTAGGGAGATGGGACACTATTCAAATGACTGTTCGAAGCATCATGGAATCAATCCTCAGAAAAGGCCATGGGAGCAAGGAAAATATTATGTGATCACAATAATGGAGTTCAAAGTTCCTAATGATGTGGTTTTTGGTACATTAATCATCTCCTCATATTTAGATAAATATTTATTTTATTATGTATCATCACATTCCTTTATATCTTCCCAGTTTGCATTAAAAATTAGATATTTCACATTCTCCTTATGTAAAGACCTGTAGATTCCATGTAATTTTTTTTTAAATATATGGCAATTTTATGAGTCTACAAAAATTTATGGCGTGTGATTATGAGGCTCAGTGTGCCCGAAATGAATTTTAGAACTTTTTTTTGGGTACGTTCAGTAAACGTACGAGCGAGCTTTTATAACTTTTGAACCGGTGCTCAAAATTGAAATCTAAGGGTACCATTGAACTCACAGCACCGGTATTCGCTTAAGGGGACCTTCACCTCGACCGCAGTGGGTCGAGAGTGAAAGATAATTTTTGTGCATTTCGTGAAATAATTAAATAAAATAAAAATGTCTAAAATTTTTATTTTAGAAATCCCTCAACATGGGTTATGGTGGTGGGGACCACCCGAGCCTAAACCTCCCATTTGAATGTTAAGAGGTGGGGACCACCTAAACCAACCCCCATTTTGAATTTAGAGGTGGGGACCACCCGAACCTCTTTAATGAGAGAAAACCTCTCAGCTCCTCAAACATTAATTATGCCAATTAAATGACCTAATTAATGGTTCCAACGCAGTACATTAATTATTCCAACTTTTTTGTGCCAACTTAATTTATATTATAAACTAAAATTAATAAGTTGGTGAATTTTCTCATTCTGGGTGGAATTGGGAGGAAGGGGTTGGCAAGAGGAGAGTTTCTAGAGGATTTTTCTCTCCAACGAAGAACGCACTCTCCAACGAAGAACGTGCTTCCCGAAAAAGAACACTCTCACTGACAAAGAGCATCTTCAATGACAACAAACTGATGATTGAGGAAACACCGATGTCACCGACATCCGTCTATCCCCAACAACTTCTTCTCTTTCCTCACAACCTCCGTCGACAAATCTCCGAGGTAGGGGTTTAGTTGTGTATGATTATATATTCCCATGTTCTTCCCTTCTAAAACAAAGAACATGGATCAACTCTCTAACTAGTTGATCCTTATATGATTTCTTTTCAGGTATTGGGAATAATCATTATGGTAGGTGGTAGGGTTTTATGTTCTTCATTCAAGATTTTGTTGAGCCACTTGCCACCGCTCTAACGCGGAATCTGTAGGCCAAACAAACATGGCCCGACCCCTCCACCGTTCCTCTAGAATGGTGTGCTCTTCGTGATGGAATAAGACGGCTTTGTGCTACGGCGACGAACGGATGCGGCGGTCGGCATATCACCGGCCGCGATGAAGACGACGGCCCCACAGCTCCCCGTCGCCCCGCAGCCTTCGTGGCGCCTCACGGCCCTCCGTGCCACCTCGTGGCCTCACCGCCCCACGGCCTCACCGCCACAGAGTCATTCCACCTAGCGTCCCTCCGTGCCACCCCATGACCTCACCACCCCACAGCCCTCCGCGGCCCCTGGGGCCTTCATGGCCCCCACGGCCTCACGTAGCCTTCTCGGCCTCTACGCCGCCTAGCGCGGGCCGACCCGCCCAGTGTGTCCGGGACGAACCCAGCGCGTCGGGATGGACCCCGTGGGCTAGACCAGACCCAGCAGGCTAGGTTGACCCAAATCAGGTCAGGTCGGCCCATGCCTGGTCAGGCCGGGTCGGACCAGACCCGGGCTAACTTCAAACTTTTCGCTATATCCGCAATAACTTTGGTACCGGGTTTCTGTTTGACAAATGGTCAGTGGCGCTTAAAACCTCGAAGAGAGACGGTATATTTGAGTATACCTCACTAGAGATTTGGATAAATTTAGAGTATGGTCATGTTGGATTGAGCACGAATCCAATCAGGCCCTCGGGACTAAAAGGCTAATAACTCACAGACCGGGCGTCCGATTGGTGCACCGTCTGTTGCATTAAGACCCATATGGAATGGAGGTACTTTGAGATTATTATTCATGAGACTTAGTGGAATTTTGACTATCGACTAGTGGCTTGTGGAGCGGACCCTCCCAAAGACAAGCGAGCTTAGTGCAGGAACCCTGTAGCTGGCTGTGACGATGTACTAGGATCCTGTGTGGGTATGACGACATACTCACGGTGTACTAGGATCCTATGTGGGTCTGAAAATGTACTATTACTAGGATCCTATGTGGGTCTGACTACGTACTAACGGTGTACTAGGATCGTGTGCGGGTCATAGGATGTACTTGTACTAGGATCCTTTGTGGGTCTGATGATGTACTGACAGTGTACTAGGATCCTATGTGGGTCTGACGATGTACTTGTACCAGGATCCTATGTGGGTATGACAACGTACTGATGGTGTACTTGGATCCTATGTGGGTCTGATGATGTACTTGTACTAGGATCCTACGTGGGTCTGATGACATACTGACGATGTACCAGGATCTTGTGTGGGTCTAACAATGTACTATGATCCTCTGTGGTTCTGATGATGATTTAGGATCCTTCATGACTCTGCCTCTTAACAGAGTAAGGTGAATTAGTAGTTACATCTAATCATCTCTAATACTGTATCTAAGTTATACCTGGTGTGAGCTGAGTTTGTAGCTGTGTGGTACTTTCCTTCGTGGAAATACCTTGGTGGTGTTCTTCTGTGTGGCGTACCTTTGTGGTACTTACCTTCATGGTAATCCTTCCTTTGTGGAACAGTTGAGCTTTGGGATTTTAGTTTGGACCCTGTGTTTCCTCATGATTGAGATGGGTATACTTGTTAACTTAG
The DNA here is from genome assembly GCA_963277665.1 of Viscum album. NCBI lineage: Eukaryota > Viridiplantae > Streptophyta > Magnoliopsida > Santalales > Viscaceae > Viscum > Viscum album. Next base: position 1,766,373,784 of record OY728142.1, on the reverse strand, counting down.
GTATATGTATGGGAATATACCAAATTAAGGTTGTCAGTTGATTTCATGCTTTTTGGTTTATCCTTTGTGGATTTTTTGAGACCTTGAGGGTCTTGGGGTCTCTACTGAGTATCGTTATACTCACCCCTGCATGGTCTATTCCCGTAACTTGTTGTGTTTGGTGTAGAAGACGGATAGCGCTGACTGAGGACAAGGGTACCAAGACTAGACGGTGCACGGAGGTGGACCATACGGTGTGTTGGTACGAAGAAGAGATGGGTAGACGTGGAGTGCTGAGGAGGCGATCTATACCTACCCTTCAGGTAAGAACCCCGAAGGATGACCCATTAGTTGTATTTATTTTTCTTCGGTTGTATTTTATTTCTAGTTGTACTTGTACCTTTACTATTGCACTTGTATTCCGATCCCTTTTACTTTTAGCACTCTTTTTACTATACAATTTTACTTGTGTTCGTATCTCATTGTGTGCTTGGTTGCATGAGTTTATAGGTTATAAAGGCAGTGCCTTCCTAGTTATAGGGAATATGACATCAGTGCTAGTCGCCAGCCCCCAGCCTATGGAAGGTGGGCTTGTGGTAGTCACCGCACGGGCCCTAGGGGACGGTTCGTGACACCTTAACAAGGGACTTTTCAGTTAAAACCCCTCTAGGAAGTCTCATTGCAACAAAGATGTGTCGGGAAGTTCCCGTTATGGTATATAAATGTACTTTATATGTTGATTTTATCGTAATACCTATGATTAGATTTTACATAATCCTTAGTATGGATTGGATTTCAAAATATGATGTGAAAATCTATTGTAATAAGAAGGAAATTATGATTTGTGAGAAAGGTGTAGAATCCCTTATCTTTATAGTAGACAAACCACCATATGTTTCCCTTCTAGATCCACCCACAATAGCTCTACTGAATTCAATTCTTAGGGAGGAAGAAAACGAAATATCTATGGATAAGGAAATAAATATTCAAATTGAGGATGTTTCTATTATAAAAGAAAACATTGATGTATTTCTAGAAGATTTACCTTGACATCCTCCAATGCTGGATGTTGAGTTTTCTATTGATTTAATTACTAGTTCAATACCTATATCAAATACTCCTAATAGAATGGCCACAGTTCAATTAGCGGAACTGGATAAACCACTAGAGGAATTTAGTGATAAAGGATTTATCCACCCTAGTGTATCTCCACGAGGATCCCCTGTTCTCTTTGTCAAGAAGAAAGATGGATCCATGAGGATATGCATTGAATATAGAGAAATTGATGATATTAAAATAAAGAACAAGTATCCCCATCCATGTATAGATAATTTATTCAATCAAATTCATAGAGCTCAATATTTTTTGAAGATTGACCTTCAATCTGGATATCATCAGTTGCGTGTGAGGAAGGAAGATATTCTAAAGATAGCATTTCGAACAAGGTGTGGACATTACAAGTTTACATTAATTCCATTTGGACAGACTAATGCACCCTCCATTTTCATTTATCTAATGAACAAATTTTTCATAGAATATCTTTTTGACTTTGTTATGGTATTTATTGATGATATCTCAGTATACTCCAAAAGCTGCGAATACCATGAGAATCACTTGCGGATTTTTATGAATACTCTTAGAATAAATGAATTATATGGGAAGTTTAGCAAGTGTAAATTTTAGCTTCAATAAATTTCTTTTCTTGGCCACATTGTCTCAAAGGATGGAATCTCAGTTGATCCTTCGAAGACAAAAGTGGTTCAAAAACAACCTACACCGATGAACATAAATGAGGTACGTAGTTTAATTGGTTTAATAGGTTATTATCAAAGTTTCATTCAGAACATTTTCCGATTAGCTTACCTGTTAACCAAGATTACTCGTAAAAGGTTCAAGTTCGTATGGAAAAAATAATGTGACTAATGTTTTGAAAAATTGATGAGGTGATTAGTGAATTCTATGAACTTGACTCTACCATCGAGAAATGGTGGATTTTTTATTCATAGTGATGTGTGAAAGAAAGAACTCAGTTGTGTCATTATACAGAATGGTAGAGTTATTACCAATGCAACTAGGCTGTTAAAAATTCATGAACAGAACTATCCAACTCATGATCTTGAGTTAACAGATGTAATCATTGCTCTTAAAATATGGAGACATTATCTCTATGGTGAATGATGTGAGATATATACAGATCACAAGAGTTTAAAATATATATTCTCATAGAAATAACTCAAAATGAGGAAAATATGATGGCTTGAGCTACTCAAGGATTATTATTTTTCAATACACTACCACCTTGGGAAGGAAAATAAGGTATAAAATGCATTTATCATGAAGGATCATAAAGTTATGAACAAAATGAGGATCGACAAGGGTCCTATGTACATGGATTTAACAAATATGGATATAGTAATTTTCAAGAAAGTTGAAACATAATTACTTTTTCAATTTGTTTCCCAACCATATTTATTGTAAATTATTAAAATTTCTCATTATAGTGATGAGGATCTTTAAAATAAAATTAAAGTTGTGAATGATGGGAAGGTGGCAGACTTCAGTTATGAGGATGGAATTCTGATATTTGGGAAGATACTTTATGTTCCCTCTATACCTGATCTAAAAAGGGAGTTATTAGATGATTATCATAGTTCAAATTTCTATAAACACCCTATAATCACTAAGATATATAAATATTTTGAGGAACATTTTTTATGGGATAACATGAAGCGGGAAATTGTTGATTATATATCAATATCTTTAGTCTGTCAACAAGTAACAGCTGAAAGACAACATCCTAGATGTGTCATGAAGCCTGTTCCTATTCCTAAATGAAAATGGGATGATATCACTATGTATTTTTTCATTGTATTACCAAAAACTACAATAAAGAATGATGCAGTATGGTTGATTGTTGATGAACTTACCAAATCTTCACATTTCCTTACAATAAGGGTGGATTTTCCACTAGATCACCTCGCACAACTCTATATTAATGAAATTGTAAGACTTAATGGAGAATTTATTTCTATTGTGTCTGATCATGATCCATTATTTACATCGAAATTATGGAAAATTATTCAAAAATATTTGGATACTGATCTTCATTTGAGTAATAACTATCACCCTCAAACTAATGGGAAGTCATAAAGGATAGTCCAAACATTAGAAGACATGTTGAGATCATGCTCACTTGATTTTCAAGGTATGTGGGATAAGTATTTACCTCTATTAGAGTATTAAAAATAATAGTTTCCATTCAAGTACTCAAATGGCACCATATGAAGCGTTGTATGGAAATAGATTTCGTACACCAACATGTTGGGATAAAGTTGGTGAAAGAAACCTTGTAGGCCGAGAGCTTGTAGAGGAAACATTAGTGAAGGTAAATACTAGTGAAACTAATATCAAAGTAGCTCAAAGTAAGAAAAGGAGCTATAATGATAATCAAAGGAAGGATTTGGAATTGCAAGTGGGAGATCACGTTTTCTTGAAAGTATCTCCATGGAAGGGTGTTATAAGATTTGGGAAGAAAGGAAAACTGGTCCCCATGTACATTGTCTTGTTTTGAAATTTTGGAGAGAATTGGAGTTGTGGCCTATTGTTTGGAAATTTCATATATCATTTATAAGGTACGCAATTTTTTCCACATCTCCTTGTTAAGGAAGTACATTCCTAACCCAACTCATGTACTCACTTTTGAAGGAATAGAATTTGAACCCAGCTTATCTTATTGTGATGTGCCTACCTGAAATCTATACTCTAAAGAATAGTTATTGAAGAATAAGACAACTCGAATGGTAAAGGTACTTTGGAAAAATCATAAAATTTAAGAGGCAACGAGGGACCTTAGGAGATTATGATGAAGAACTACCCAAATCTTTTTGTGGGGTGACAATCTGGAGATTTCCAGGATGAATTTTTTGTAGTAGGGGAGAATGTAATGACCCAGAACTCTATCAATGAAATTTAACTTCTTTTGTTTATTTCATATAATATAGAACACATAAAATAACTTATAGAACACAATACAAATATCATAAATGAAGAATGAATGAAATAAGAGGTATTTCTAGAAGTTAAGGAACTTATATCAATGAAATAGTAACTTGACCTTAGGAATAGTAATATGAACCTTATGAATGGTAAATCAGACTAATGAATAGTAACATCACCTATAAAATTATAAATAAAATTTAGGCACTTATAAATGAAAGTATCATGTAATTATATTATAGTATAAGTAAATGAATATTTTGAAGATTGTTAAATTAAGTATTGGTATTTTTGTAAGTCATAAATATTTAATTACAATTTTATAATTAATAAAATGATTTAAAAGAAAATATATTCATATAAAATCTATTCATAAATTAATATTTTTTTGTCTTAATATTTTAGGATAATTTTATGAGACCTTAGTTAATTTTTGAAAGTGTTATAAAATCAGTTAAACATTTAAAATTAGTATTTTCGAATAAATGATGGTTTTAATTAAAAATTAAATTTCTCATATTTAGAAAATTATTTTCATAAAATGATTTTTTTTTAATTCTACATGTTGAAAAATTGTTAGGGTGAATTTTTGTGATTTTTTTTAAATACTTGAATTTTTGTGAATAGTAAAATATGATAATTTACGATAAATGATAAATACATGATTTATTGAATAATATGTGATGTTTGGATGATGTAACCACCCATGGTTCTAACTCACATACACTTATTACTGTATTTAGTCATGAGAATCAATACTATCAGCTATCTTGAGCAAAATAATAAAATAATGAATAAAATAATGAGAAATCACCCCTCTCCTCCGTTATAAATACGACCCCTTCTCCTCACACCTTCCAAGATTTTAGCCTTGTCAAATTTCTACCCAAACCTCTTACAAATACTCTTCCCTGCGTCTAGGATCTCTTGGTCTTAAAAAAATACTAAAACCAATCCTCTTAAGGAGGTTCTTAAGGAGGAGTATTCAAGAGGTAAAATCCTCTTCCTTTTACTTTTAATTTCTTTTCAAGTTCTTTTCTTTTATTATTTTCTCCTCACATCATCTATCCATATGATTATTATAAATCCAGTAGAATCTATATACTGTAATTATATCATGTTAATGTAATATCTTTCATCAAATTCCTTTATCTCTCTCTTTTATTTTAAAAACGAAACCATCGTTCGTGAGGTGATGATTTACAACCTTCATGGATGACATATTTTTGTTCTTAAATTTCTCCTTCAAGGATAGTAATGAAATCATTTTTATGGTTAAAAAAGACTATAATATATGTATTATAACCTTTATTATGTTATATATGCATCACATTTACATAATATTAAATGATAAAACAAAATGAGTTTATTATTATTAATAACCATTGTAATAATGCAAACGATTATCACTAAATGTATTACCTAATGATTCATCCTCATACTAAATAAATAAATGATATATATAACCATTTACACTTATATATGTTCATTAATATCATATAAATTAAATTTCATAGAATTATACCCATTCAACATGAACTTCCATACTCATATACAAGTATATTGACTGTAAAAGGCAAGGAAACGAATGCCCGTGAGCAATAAAACTGTATTTTATAACTCATAAAAAAAGACCATAAACAAACTTAATAAAATTATAAAAAATCAATTAAATATATAAAATGTTATGAGTTAATTAATTAATTAATTAATTTTATTATCTAGGACATTAATGTCAAGTGCATAAGACATTCGGACATAAGGTAAGCATTTTCTTCCCAAACCTCCATTTTCATTCAGGTTGTGCTTTTTTCCTCTATAAACCAATGTAATTCTTAATTTTTTTATATAATTATTATAAATTATTATTATATGTTTAAAATCCTATATTCTGATTAGTTCATCTTTTATTTGTGTAAAAATACATGTTTTACAAGGTCCCCTTATCAATTCATCCCGATACACAAGCCCGATTAAAGGGAACATATCAATTTATTATCCATTTTCAAGTACCATCCATAATCTATTTTAAGACACAATTATTTTTCTAAAATCAATAATTTTTTCATGAAAAACAATATTTTTTCATTACTAATTTTACACAAACAATTATTATAATGAAAAATTATTTTTCCAAAAGAACACTTCTTTGAAAAGTAAAAGGGGTATTTCTCTCAAGAATTCATCAGTGATTTTATTAGATTATTTTCTTCTATTTCAACACATTTATTGAATTTCATGTGTTATTGAGATTTATATCTTATTATTTTCATCTATAATATTTTATTAAATAGTTTATGACCAGTTTGACTATGGATGTACTATCTTGATACCATTCACCATGCTACTCAGTTTGGTTAGTGATTAAGTTTACAGATTGGGGAAGGTTATTTACATATCATATGTTCATGTTGTTTATTTTATCCCCATTCATATGAAGAATGAATTGGACTTATAAAGTTATGGGTGGGTCCCTATATAGCCTCTTGATGCATCGATAGGTCTCATGAGACAAAACAAAATTAGGTTTTGGCTGAGGACTTACCCTAGTATTTTCAGACATCATGGATGAGGCCTTGACAATATGTTTCAAATGTCTGAAATTATGAATTCCCTCATTATGATACTATAAATTGATAAACCATGTGATATTTTAATATTATAATATTCATGACTAAGTTCCATTCTCCTATGATCAGTTATATGGATTTATTTACTAATCTTTCATTTCTACCAAATTATGCCCAAGTTTATTTTTAAAGTCATGTGTTTTTAGTTTTTCACGATGCATAATGTCTATGTTTATGATAAGTTCCACTGTATTACATACCCTAACTGATCATTTGATCTCACCCTTTCCTTATGTTTTATTTTTCCCCAAGATTCGAATATGAATATTATGAATTACTTATAGGGATAATCTAGGAGATATGGATGTTTCCAATGGAATCTCTATATTGTTTTTAATTTCATGTTGTAATGTAAAAATTATGTATGTATCTGGTTTTCCAATGCTACTAAACTGTTTGGTCCTTCGGCGTGTGATTCCTTGTAATCTTACCAATGTAATAAAGTAAGTCACCCACTCTGGGCTATTGGGGTCGAGGTCCTTACCCTCCTCCTCAACCAGGGTTAGCTTTAAGGATGACAACTATTAAGATGCCTTCTATATCAGGTGAGAATGGGACTTCCTGTTAAGGTAATATTCCCCCACATTGTCATTCTCAAGAGTATAGACTATCTCAAATTCATAGTCCTACAAGAACTCCATCCAGCGCATCTTTATTAGGTTCATACCTCTCTACGTGAATACATACCTGAGACTCTGATGGTCTGAGTTTAAAAAAAGTTCTCTCCTTGAATATACTCCCTCCACACCCTCAGAGTGAAGAACACCGCTACCAACTCAAGGTCGCGAGTCATGTAATTATACTCATGGGGTATCAACTAACTTGATTAATATGTGATAACTACCTACCTCAGCAATGACACATATCCAAGACCAACTCCAGAGGCATCCCAATACACTATATACTCCATACCCTCCTTAGTTAGTCTCAAAACAAGAGCACTTTTCAGTATTAACCTCAACTCCTCAAAGGATCTCTATAACTTCTCATTCCATGGAAACATTTTTCCTTTACATGTCTGGGTGGTCAAAGTAGATGAAATCTATGATAATTCTATTGTGAACATCCTACAGTACTCCGCAAAACCAATAAATCTCTACATCTATGACACACTCTTTGGTAGATCTCAAGCAATAACTGCATCAATATTCACCAGTCCATAGATAATCCATACCCAAAAATGAAATGACCTAGAAATTGAACCTTGTGTATCCTGAAATAACACTTTGAGGGCTTACCATAAATCTAGTGCTCCCAAATAAAGTCTAAAAATATCTTGAAGTGCACTGCATGCTCCTCCTTAGATACAGAGTATATGTGTATGTCATCAATGAATATAACTACAAATCGATCCATCTATTTCTAGAAGATCTAGTTCATAAAATACATAAACATAGTGGGGAATAAGTCACACTGAAATTCCCAAGAACTCATAATTTCTATAGAGGCATCAAAATTATAGCTTCAGAATATCAGCCTTGTAAACCATCAACTGGTGGTAGTCGGACCTAAGATCGATCTTAGAGAACTATATCACGCCTTGAAACTAATCAAAGAGGTCATAAATCCTTGTAAAGAGAAACTTTTTCTTTATCATGTCCCGGTTCAAGCGATGATAATCAACACATACTTGCAATATCTCATTTTCCTTTTTCAAGAACAATACTGAAGTTGCCCAGGGGGATACATTGGGTCTGATAAAACCTTTATCTCAAAGGTCCTATAATTGTACCCTTAGATCATAGAGCTTGGTAGGGGCCATTAGATATGCTACATAAGATATCATAGTGCTCCATAAGAGTAAGTTGATTCAAAACTCCATCTCCCACCTCGAAGGTGGTCCCAAACATCCTTAGGAAAGAAATCTATATAATCCTCCATCACTAAAGGAATTAAAAATCCTGAAGATCCATTTCTTCCAAGAGTTAATCTTTCCAACTAATGGGTGATGGGTTTTAGTTTCTTAACTGAAATACCCACTCGAATTACCATGTTATCTCTATCACCCACAAAGGATAATATTATCTCATCAGTATGAAATCATTTGACTCATCTATAGTGACAATCAATATGGGCTCAGACCATAAACAACCAGTCCATACACAAGATGACTTCATAAGGTATCATCATAACAACCAAAAGTTCCCATGAGAAACTATATCTCCCAAATAATAGTTCACACTATTGAAGAATAAATGATATTTAATAAGTGTTCCCTATAGAAACCTCAAGGAAAAGATGTTGGGATAAAGTCTCTACTCAGATCCCCATCTATCTCACCAGGATTAAAGAGATGAAGGAATGACTCAAACCTGTATCTAATGATACTGAATCAAGAGTATAATAAACATGAATAATACTTCTAATCATCTCATGGGCTACCTGGTCATAATCCTTCATCTCCTACTTTTTCCCACACCCCAACCTCTAACTCCATGAGCATGATGTGGGCCTCCTGGTGGTGGTGGTGGAAGGAGATCACAACATCATCCACCACCACTAGCTCCTCCTCTATGAGACCCACCTAATCCTTTTCCATATTTTCTTCCATAGGGTCCACCCTTCCCTTTCCTGGGAGATCCATGATCATAGTATCTCCCCTATCATGGTGGTTATCTCATATCTATCTTCCCTTCTCAGTGCGTCGGGCTAGGAAATCATGTTCTATGTGACCTCTCCCATCCCCTGGATAAAATCACCCCTATCTGGGCTACCCCAGTCCTCTGCGCGGTGTCTGAGCTACATGACCACATGCATGTGTCTGATCATTAGGAGGTATCCTTCATTGTGACCCTATTGAGCCGCATGGCATACCTCATATAGGAAAATCTCTATCACCAGTTCTCGCTCAAGAACTCCAACATTTATGGGAATGCATAGGGGTACCACATTAGCACATATGTCTCTTCGAATACCCTTATAAAACTTCCACACCCATAATAACCATCCTGAATCATGTTAATAAAGTATCATGTAAGGTCATTTAACCTCATGACATACTCCACAACTGTCACCCCTCCTTGATGCAGCTCCAAAAGCTCCTAAATCTGAACAAATCACAATTATGGGGGGTATTAATCTCTGTAAAATGGCTTATGGAAGTCATACCATGAGAGTGTTGACTCATCATGTGTCTGTGTCACTAAATTCCACTAGCACATAACTACTTCATGGAAAAGGCTAGATGTCAACACAACCATCTAATCAGTCAGTGTCTTCACAAGCCTGAAAACTTATATCACTAACTCTATCTAATCCTTAAATACCCAAGGATCTAAATCACCATGGAACCTTAGTATTCTCTGGTGATAGAACTCACAGAGTGTGTTAAGCCTGTGTGAATCATCATTCTTCTATGCTTGTATAATCTGCTACTCGATGGGTGAGGTTACTCTACTATCCCTCCATGAGGAAAGATATTGCATGATGGCCCCTAAATTGAGGATTCATCACCCATAAAATCAATTTCACGATCATGAATCAGTAACCTAGATGGTTTAATTCATATAGGCATCATGAAATATTTATCAATATGTGCCATAGTCTTATGAGCATATATATATATGGGGAGATGACTCAAGAAGGATAGTACAATAACTAAATAGTATATGATGTGGTTACCAAATGTTTCTACATCCAATGAATTGTTATGCTGAGTTGACAAGTAGTTAGTTAGAGTCTGGGTGAATGGATACATTGGATGCCTCACCAATACTAGGTTCCTTAGCCTAAAAAGAAGCACTCGATACACTTTGACATTGTTTCCCTAAGTTCCCCACAAAACCTCACAAGGGTTCATAACTCCAAACAATATCCCAAGGTTGAACAACCTTTGATACCAATCCTTCCCGACCTGATCCACTAGGGATACCTGATTAGTGGAAGGCAGAGCCACACCTACTCTAATCCCACCTCCATAGGCCAGGGGCTGGCGACCCGTTCCAAAAGGCATAATTAAAATGGGAGTCTTTTGCCTAAATTACCTATACAAATGTACCCAACCATATCCATGTAGATGTGTTAATAATAATAAAAAAAGACAGTAACATCTAGAGTAATAATCATACACATAACAACCTCTATGGAATAAAAATTTTATGACTATATAATCTGAAAATTAAAGTGTAAAATACACACCCAACTAGAAAAGATGTTCCAACCTAATAGTAACTATAAAATTAAATTCTGAGAGATCCCAACTCCAAATCTCCAAGCCCCGACTACTGTACATGGTCAAATGCACCCAGGTACCCCTATGATTCTCTAGAATCACCACTGACTTGTCTTCCATCTACATAAGACATGAAAAATTTAGGAAAATCCCATATAGGTGTGATTATATACATATCAAGTAGGACTCCCTAAAAGTTGAAGGGGAGAAATATGAGACATGATAGAAGTGAAGAAATCAATCCATAGTAAGAAAAAAATGGAACCTAAGAAATATATATTTTTTATATAATAAAATTAGATGAGAGAGAAGTGGGATCTCCATCTCATAGCCCATCCTAGGAAAAGAGGCTACCAACAGTTCCAAGAGGCCTGTCAACAATGCCCAATAACTCGCGTGTCCATCCATAGAAGTAGCTATGTGAAGGACCCAAACCTTTCCAATATGTCACATAGTGGATGGGGGAAATCTCTAAGTAGAGGACCCATGCCCTAGTGCATCATGGTTTAAATCAGTGGGTAGAGGATTTTCGCCCTAGAATGATATGGGGATTTCACTCATCATACAGAGGACCCGCACCCTAGTCCGTCGGGGGGTGGTACCACTCACTAGATAGAAGAGTCATGTCCTAGTACATTAGAAGGGCACCACTCAGTTGATAGAGAACCTATGCTCTAGTCCTTCAGGGGGGTCCACTTAATAGATAAAGGACCCTTGTCCTAGTCCACTGGGGGTACCACTCTCTAATGATCCTGCCCGATCACTACTATCATCGAGAATTTCCTAAAGAGTCCTAAAACCAAAATCATCTAACATTATATCTCAAAACACACTATAAAGTCTACCATAATTTTCTACATGGAAAACCACTCAGGATAGGCTACTCACAGGCCAAAGTCCAAGTCCAAATGTAGAAGATATGAGAGGTAGAAGTTTCCTATAAAAGGAAGTACACGACGTGTAAGGGGGTCCACATAGCTTGTGGCTCCACTCATTTTTATGGCCATGTTCATGCCAATCATGTCTCTCTAGACATATATCCCTACATGGAATGTAAGGGGACTACATTGTGTGTCTCAACCACCAGAGGTCAGGTCGTGTGCTCCTGGACATTCCCATGTACACTAGTCATGTGCTAGTACACGATGTGTTCTTGTCCATGTTTATGTCTGTGTACTTCTGGAGTACACACTGGTCTTCCAGCACTGGGTCACATGGTGTGTGGGGGGCCCACATGTTTTTTGATACATATGATCTCCTTTAAACCCTATTACAATGTATTTTCAAAGAACACACAGTGTGTTCTTCCTAACTACACAACGTGTGGTTATGATCTTTGTAGAAACTTTGTATCTCTAAGTGTTTCTCTAAATCCTCATTTTTCATGTACAATCCACCCAATTCCATCTTGAATATTTATGAACTCCAGGATAACAAAGGTGCCCATAAATTTTTCAACCTTCTGTGGCTAGAAATCAGAATTTTCAATCCTCTATTCGGAGCCACCATGCACCTCGCATGCCACTCGTGTCACTAACTTCTTTGCTTTGAATATATAATCCATGATTCCATCGCCACTACCTAAAATCCTCTCTGATTCATCCTCAAAAATCCAATATGGTCATTTTGGTCACATCCACCATGAATTCGGGGGTCCGATCATGCTCAGACCCGCCTGACTATAGTCAAATCATGACTCCATAGTCTAGTGATGAAGAAAGTGAAGAATAGGTAGGGGAAATTCACAAGAAAAAACATGATATCATCTTTGAACAAGAATTATTGACCAAAATCACATAACTTGGGATTGGAAGTGGTGATTCCATGGAATAAAGAAATAAATAAATCGAAAGAATAATTTATTTCAATACACATGCTCATACAAAGGTTTAATTCAGAAGTGGATCAAAGAATAGAAAATTAGATTATGCTCAATATTTTAATCAAGGTGTAAACCATGTTTTATAATCCCTACCTCAATTTAGGATTGAATGTTGGTGAATAACACGTTCACCAACAATGAGGAAGATTTTTTGTGTTCGTTGGGCCTCAATTCACCGTGATCCGGTTGTTGGTTGTAATGACCTAGAATTTTATCAATGAAAATTTCCCTTTTTAAAATTATTTCGTCACATAAGATCACATATAGAACATGATTCAAACTATATAAATGAATAATGAATGAAATAAGATGTATTTATAGAAATTAAAGAACCTATATCAATGGAATAGTAACATGACCTCTGAAATTGTAATATGAGCCTTATCAATAGAAAACTGACCAATAGAATAGTAACCTCACCCATAAAGTATAAATAAAATTTATGTATATTATAAATAAAAATATGATATAATTATATCATAGTATAAGTAAATAAATGATTTGAAAATGATAAATTATGTTTTGGTATTTTTGTGAAACTGAAATGTTATTTACAATATTATAATTAATATAATTATTTAAAAGAAAATTTATTTTCATAAAATAGTTTCATAAATTAATATTTTTTGTATTATTATTATAATATAATTTTATGATACATTAATTAATTTTTCAAATTGTTATAAACTCAATTATAATTTTAAAATTGGTATTTTTCAAAAAAATGGTGATTTTAATTTAAAAAATAAATTTATCATATTTAAAAAATTATTTCATAAAATTTAGTTCATTTTTTAATTATACACATTAAACAAATTGGGTGAATTTTTGGGATTTTTCTAAAATAGTTAAATTTTTTATGAATAGTGAAATATATTAATTTATGATATAAGTTAAATATATGAATTATTTAGTCGTGGATGATTTTCGGATGATGTATGAACCATTGGTTTGAACTAGCATGAACTAGTTACTTTACATAGTCATAAGAATCCATGATATTCATAGTCTTGATCTAAAATAACAAACAAATGAATAAAATAATTAAAAAACACCTCTCTCCTCCACTATAAATACCACCTCTCTCTACCTTTTCTCCTCACACTTCTTAAGGATTGAAGCTTGTCCTATTTATACCCAATCCTATTAAAAATTTCCTTCCCCATTTCCAAGAGTTTTTGGTCTTAATAAAAGGCCAAGACCAATTTCCCTAAGGAGGTTCTCAAGAAGAATATTTCAAGAGGTATAATCCTCTTTCTCTTTCTTTATTTTCTTTTCACTTTCTTTTCTTTTTTTATAATCTCCTCACCTCCTCTTTCCAAAAATTCCTGATAACTCTATTATTTTATATATAATGTAATTTTATTATTTTAATGTAAAATATACCATCAAGTATCTTCTCCTCTTACTTTTATTCTAAAAATTAAAACACCATCCACAAGGTGTTGATTTATCACCTTTGAGGATAACAAGATTTTATTTTCCTTTACCACCTTAAAGTATGGACATAAAATGATTATAATGATTGGTATAGATTGTAAAATTTATTTTATAACCCCTTTTTTATGTTCTAAAACTAAATTTTATACACAATAATGAATAATGAAACAAAACTAGTTTGTGATGATAAAAACTGCCAAAACAATCTAAATGATTATCACTAACATCTTATCTAATGATTCATCCTCACCCCAAATAACCAAATGAATAATATAATAATTTAATCTTTTTAATGTTCATTAATAACATATAACTTCAATTTTGTCTATCTATTCCCATTTTACATTATCTTTCATACATTTATTCAAGTGAACCAATCATGTAAACCAAGGAAACGAACACCCCTGAATGATGAAATTGTATCTTATAACTCATCAAAAAGACCATAAATGAAATTAATAATATTTTAATAAATAAAATAAATTTATAAAAGTTTATTAATTAATTAATTAATTGATTTAATTATATTATAAAAGATATTAAGATCAAGTGCATAACACTTTCGAACATAAGGTAAGAGATTCTGAACCTCCATTTTTCCTTCGGGTTATGCTTTCTCTCTCTTTATCCCAATGTAATTCTTAGTTATTTTTATGTAATACTCTAAATTTTGTTTTTATGTTCCAAATATATGTTCCTATACCTATTCTTATTTATTTTAAGGTGAAATACATGCTTTATAAGGTTCCCTTCCTATTTCCTCTCGATAAGCAATCCCGATTAAAGGAAACTTCTCAAATTCTTACTCATTTTCAAGTTCCATAATTAATCATTTTTAATCTTAAATTATTTTTATAAAATCACTCATCTTATCATGAAATACAATCCTGGTTTATTTTTGGTTTTATAAAAACAATTATGACTTTTCTGTTTTAATAACTCTTTAATGTTTTCCCTTAAACCGCACTAAAGTGGATCATTTCAAAAGTTTCATAAACACAATTTTTATATTTTTTCACATAATTTGGACATAATTTATCATTATATGTGCCTATTTTCCTTTATTAATATCCATTTATTATTTAATTCCATTCTTACATGAACTCTTTTCTGATACACCATTTGGTTATGCTTTATGACATGTTTATTATACCCAATTCTTTCCTTGGGTAGCCCTTATGTTTATACATAATGTATGATTCCTCTTATGGAACACATATGATGAACTTGTTATAATGGATTCACCTAGATATCACTCCAATTAATTGGGTAATGTTTAGTCTCATGAGATGTCATGTTGGGACAAGGAGTGAAACTAATTCCTCTATGGGAATTTTTTCACCATGTGCAGTGGTCTTGGAAGTTAGCCTTGACTCATGATTATGTCATGTCATATATTTTTGCTACATTTTTATGATACCATGATTATATTTCCCCATGATATACACTTTATTATTCCCCATGTTTATTCAAGATCCATTTTTTATGTCATCATGTTATGCATTCTAACCCACATGATTTTCTTTATTCCCATGTTTATACCTTTACTGGGCTTTTTAACTCACCCCTTTGGTTCATGTATTCCCTAGATTATCCTATTCAGATGTAGGAGCTCAATGAAATATAGAAGATCATTATGGATGATTAAAATAAAGATATTTTATTTTATTTACATGTTATTAGTTGTATGTATATAATCTTCCAAATACACTAGACTTTACGATCCTTGGCTTGTAATTTGATGGTTAATTATGATTAAAAACATGTAATAATAAGTGTAAAAGGATGGGGTCATTATATTGGTCATAGTTATATTTCAATCCATCAACTTAGAATGGTGGAAACTCCTCTAAATGATCACAGGGTTATGCGGATAACCCTAATGATTCTCCATAGAAACTTATTTATAAAGAAGATAGTTTATGTCATTTAATTTAAAATAAATAAATTATTTATTTATTTTAATTAAATGCAGCATCCAATGGCCACCTCTACCCGACATCCCATGCCGACAAACTTTATTTCATTCTTAGGGTAAATCTCGTGCTCTAGAATCAAATGTGGACTCATATTTCTGATTTGAAACTCCATTTAAAATATCCCATTATTTATGAAAAATGTGTGTGGGTAATATAAAATATTTTTAATATTTTTATTAAATTAATTTTGGGTGCGCCGGACCTCTAAATTGCATGTCATCTTAGTGTAGGGTTCCATAAAAATTCTTTAATATATTTCAAAGTCTTACAAGGGAAAAATAGTATTTCTACATGATATGTCTAGGAAGGGAGCTAATTGTAAATAACTTAATGGGAAATGATGTAGACCTTTTATGTATCAGTTGTTTATGTATCCATGTTTCCAAAGATACTAAACATTTACGGTCTTTTGGTGTGTATTATTTTGAGATGTATTGAATATTCATCTAAAATGATTTAATATTTATGTATGTATAGTTTGGGTTGCTATATTTCTTTCTAAAACCAGACTACTACAAAATAGGGTATTGTCAGTGCTCAAAATGGGCATTGTCAGCACTAAAAAATTATGATAAAGTCCCCCTTTATCATTGCTTTTTTATCATTTATCAATACATCTTTTGTTGGCATTTTTATAGAAATTATAAAGAGATTATTTATCATCACTTTTTTAGCACTGATAAAAGGTGTATTTATCAGCGCTGAAAAGGAACTAAAAAAACTAGAAAATATATTTTTAAAAGTATTTTGGTCTCTGTTTCCGTAGCATCCCACCCTTTGTATGCGCTCCCACCCCCCCACTCCTTCAGAACTCACCCACCCCCAAACCCCACTTCAACACATGCATGAATCCCCCCCCCTCACCTTTTTCACCACTCAACCCCTCTTTGCTATCACTGTCCCCATTTCTACTTAGTCGTGCATGCCTGGAATCAAACAGGGGACCTCTATGTTCAAAGTGAATTCCCTTGCGACTATTATATCTTATTTCTATCTTTATTTTATAACATATCTATTTATTTATATATAGTTACATACATCTTTTTATCTATATATTTATATATTTATTTTTAAATAGAATTCTAAAATATATGTTTGTGTGTGTGTGAATTTATGTATGTGTGTTTATATATATCTATGTGTGCGTATTTATACATATATATATGTGTGTAATATATATATATATATATTAAATCAATGCTTATTTATATATATTATAATATATGTATATATATATATATATATATTTGTTAATAATGGAACATACACATATATTTATATATAAATATTATATATACATTTGTACAGGTATATATATACATTTTCATAAGGTAAATAAAATGGTTATTTTTTTAAAAAAATAAAATGGATAATAATTATTTCCATATGGTTCATATATTTAAAAATATATTCTACATAAAAATATATTTAAATATTTATTCATATAATATAAATTTTATATGTAAATATCTAAAAATATGTATATATACATATATGTACATATTTAATTATATATAAGATTAGAATATGAAAAATGAAATAATATGAACACCATAATATTCATTTGAATTCAGTCTCCACTGAAAAAAATAAGGAGTCCCTCTAAAACAAAGTTGAAATGCCATTAAATATTCAAAAATTAGGGCATTCCAACTAAAAACTCTAATTCGAAGGCATTTTGTTCCCTTTTTATCAATAAAAATATGGACAGTGATCCCCTACGGTCCAAACAACGTAGATCTCTTAACAAGCTTTGATTTGACATCTCGCGGAGACCCAATGGGAACTTGGATAAAATGTTATGGTTGTTTGAAGTTCAAGCCCTTTTTTCAACTTATTTTAAGATATTAATTGATTTATTAAATTTTTTTCTACCAACAAATTCATATTAAATGCTTTTACTAAACGAGAAGGTAATAAGTTTTCTTATGAGCTAGGAAAATGGAATATGGATGGAAAGATTTATTCCTGGATGTGTTTCCTAATTGGATTTGTATCCTTGGTTTACGTGACCGTAGTCTTATTTAAGGTTTCTTTCCCTTTCAAAAAAATTCTATTAGTTAATAATAATGAGAAATTTATTAATTAATATTAATTTTTTATTATATTATAAACCGTTCTTCACTAAATTTATTAAATATTATGTTTAAATACTTATTTAGTATTATATAAATTATATTTAAGAAAATATATTATATATAAATATAAATATATTTTTATATTTAAATACTTTTTTAACAATATATGCTTTTTTATTTTTTCAGTGCAGATAAACTCCGCGTTGATAAAAATGTAGCACTTAATATGCATTATTATGTAGGTTATAGGATGATGTAGTCATACAAGCTTATATGTGATCACTACCACAGATTTAGGTAAGGTATGTTGTAACACCCCAAGCTTCCACGGTATGTTTCCCTTTGAATAATGCAATAGCTTGCGTTGTATGCCACTTGGAGTTTTAACACACCACGACCAATCAAACTAGCCGTTATAAATAGTAATAACCATTTTTTGAAATTTTATAAATTTTATTTTTTAAAATGGACTTCATTTTTGAATTTGAAATATTTAAATTAGCTTAGGGTGAATTTTTAGTACTTTTCTGAAAACTTCCAATTTCTGATGAATAGTGAAAAATACTAAATTTTAATTAAAAATAAATTTTTTAATCAAAATAATTTATAGCATTAAATTATACTTTTGAGTGGTTTTAAAGTATCATTAGATTAAATTTTTATCATTTAATATAATTTAGTTCATTTTATGTAATTTCACATTTAAACTAGATATAAACAATTGTCAATCTTTTGATAGTTATTATTTCTTAAAAACACGTTTTTTATTTTGACAACTGGAATTAATTTTAAATTAATTTTTGCCACTTCAGTGTTTTGAATTTGTAAAAATAGATTCCATATTTGGAATCAAGATTTCCAAATTTTTTAAATAGGTCACTTTTATTTTTAGGCATTATGAATAATTACTTTGGTAAATATTTTATTTACCATGGTTAAAGGGTAAATCCAGTAAATAAGGGTAAAAAATAATATTATAATAAAATTAAATTACCCTAAAATGTGTCCTATTCATATTGGTTGATACATGTCTGACCATGGATATCCTTGGGTCTATTTTGGGACCCCATGGAGCCACTTGGGAGTGATAATGACACTTTATATTAATTAATTTAAAGTAGACCAAAATGACATAAACATATATCTTTTAGTAAAACAATTTTTAACTGGGGTTATATAAGTTATATTTTCAAATATAAATACTCATTAGAAATATAAAAATATTTCCTAAATTATTTTATTTTATTTATAATTTTTAGACATTAAATAATTAAATTTATTTATGACACAATGGTGATGCAGTAATTACCTTACTAATGAAACAATCAAATAAATGGTATTATAAATATTAAAATAAATATAATTTCAAATTTTTTATTATATAAAAAAAATTTCTAGGTGTATATGACATTTTAGGGCTCATTTAATGTATTTTTTTAGAAGTAATCAAGTTGTGATTACTTTCACAAAAACCAAATACTAAATAGTGTCAAAATTGACATAAATGAGTTTTTTTAAAAAAAAATATATTATTAATTTATATAATAGTCCTAAAAATATAAGGTTCTAAAAAATAACTTATATAATCATTTTTTATAATTAATTAACCACTTTAGGTTCTCTTGGAAGTTTATAGTATGTTTATTAACCAATTATTATAATAATACAAGAATACATGGTCAAAGTTAAACTATTTAACTAAGAGTTAAATCTAAAAGATAAGGTTAATATGGTTATCCAAACTTGTCTAAAACCTATTGGTTGAGTGATTTTAGACCCATAACCACCTTATCCTAGAAATAAATCATTTTGGATCCATTAGAAACTGAATATGATTTTATTATAAAATAATATTTCAAGATTCTCCTAAAGTGACCCATTCCTCTCTTATAAAAGGGTACTTCACCTTCTCTTAATTTCACACCTTGAAAGCCATTGGTCTCAGCCAACCCATGCCCAAATCTCCTCCCAACTTTCCTCCCTTCATATTATAGGCCTTTCTTTGTTCATAAATCCCAACTAATGAGGCCTTTTGATCAAATCAAAAAGAAGAACCCGAAGAAGAGGTAAATATTTCATCACCTCTTTCAAGTTCTTTTCTTCTTCCACTTCCTCTTCCTTTGTTGTTTCTATAATAAAATAATAAATTCAGTATATTATATATAATATGATTTTATTATAAAAATGTTACAACCATATTCATTATTCTATCCATCATATGAATGACAAAGTCACCAAACGTGCGTACGTACGGCTTACTGTCTCCACATCATGGTGTAGTTTGTTATTCAAACACTTCATTATTTGGATGGGTATAATAATGAGTATAACTAATTTAAATAATAAATATAACATGTTAATTATTATTTATATATGATATACAATCCAATTACATACGATTTCACCATTAATATAATGATATTGTCACTCGTGCGTACGTACGGATTACTGTCTCCATGAACGCGATGAGATTCATTCCCAATCATAATCATTCAAGAATAATTTTCATTTTATGATTAAAAATAATGTTTAAGAACTTAATAACATTCTAGATATGAATAAAATACATCCTATCCATAACAAACATGGCTTACGTAACCGATCATATAAAGGAAAATAGATCAGTTAACACCCAAAATGATGATACTACTGAAATATTATTAACAAAGAAATATTAGAGGATCATATATGATATCATATTTATGTATAAAGTTGTTGTATAATTTAATAACAATGTTATAAATATTATGCATGAGGTTAAAATACCATCGACTAAGGAAAATTACAAGTTAAGGGTTAATTCTATAATCTCTTTACTTATCCGAGGTTGTTAATATGTAAGTATCTACTGGGACCACTTTATCATCCACATCTGTGTTTTATTCAAAATGTAATTCAATTATTTTTTACTATTTAATAGACTATGTATTAATGTAATTTATTCCCTTATTTTACCACATATTTTTTGAAAGGAATCTTTCCTTCATTTTCCAAACAAGGTACTTTATGTCCTCGACAAAATTAAGGTAAGAATGTTTTTTTAACTTATACGGTGGGTGTGGCTATTTTCCACCGTTATAACATCATCGAAGCTTACCATACAAGCTTATAAGAATATTTTCAAAATAAATGTTTTCTTTTATAATTATGTGACTTTTAAATGATTTCAAAATAGAAAGAGATATATCTCTACAAAATGTTTTGATTTCATCTATGTCAACATCCTTTAATGGATTTTAAGCTTGTTTGAAGTTGATTATTATGATACAAATCTTCCATATTGTATTGAAGGTTTTGTGATATGTTTGATTGTGGATGTGTTATTTTTACACAATTCATGGTTTATGGATAAAGTATTTACATTTTGTATGCGAGTTTTAATACGAATGTTTATGTTATGTTTAAACCTTTTCATATGAGGAATGCATTGGACTTAGTAAGTGATGGGTGGATCCCGTTATATCTACTCGATGCATCGGTAGGTATCATGAGAAAAACTAGTGTATTACCGTAAGTCCTTGAAAAAATTTTATTTGTAGTATTTTCACAAGGCCTTGACTATGTGATTATGAAGTTTGGAATTATGCATTTCATCATTATGAAAGTGGATATTAATATTGCATGTGATTATTAGACTAGTAGAATATCCACCTGATTAAGTAAATGGAATTATTTGATGTATCTTTTCTATATTATTCTAAAGTTTAATTTTAAAAGGCTTTTGTTTTAGTTTTATACATCTCCTTAAATGTTTATTCTTATTTGTGAAAGTTTTCGCTATATTGTTATACTTTCTGAGCGTTTGAGATCACTAATTTCTTATGTTTTATTTTCCCAGGATTTCAAGAAGTCTATTATGATTGATAAATAGGGTTAAGATAGGGGATTAATGGAATTCTCAAAAGATCATTTATGTTGTTTTTTATTTTCTATTGTGTAATGTAACCATTATGTATGTAATCTATTTTCCAAGACTGCTAAACTAATCAGTATTTTGGGACATGATTCCTTATAATCATGGCAATGTTATGTAATAATGCATTGACTCTGGGTAACTAGGGTCGGGTCATTACAGTTGGTATCAGAGGAAGTTTAGTACAAACCTTGGAAGCTAGATTTAGAAAATATCGGATTATAGAACATTACCCTAAGATAGAATTTGATGATTATTATAGAAGAACTTCTTCAAATTTTGGTAATGTAGAGATTTTGTGAGTTTCCCAAGAAATACATCCCTATCTAGATATGAGAAGGTAGAGGCGGCTCTAGCACAGATGTACCTAGGGGTAAAACCCGAAACCACCACTTTGAGCTAGACTCGAATAGGAACTGGTGCAGGACAACAGGCCTTACTGCACTCTTGGTTATGACACTCCCAGGGGATATGATTAGGATAATTCTCATTTTCTTTACAACCCATTATTAAGGGTTTATGAGTATATACTTCCTGAAAGAAAATATTTTTATGATTATGGATTATATCCATAAACTGTTCAATTTATGTTAACTTTTTTACAAGTTTGGAATTATATATTGTGATTCATAAACTAATCTAGTGTATGCCATTATTTAGAAATGGTGCCTAGTGGAAGGAATAGAAACCATATCAACCCATGTAATACATGTAGAGATTTACCTCTTACTCAAGATAATTATAGTGTATTTGGTGATGCAACTGGTGATGATCAGCTTACCATTATACTGAGACAACTCACTTGGGTTATGAATAATAACCTTACCTATATGGACCACCCTGATCCACAATGTGGAGGATCAATATTAGACTACTTCATGAGGCAACAAACACCAACATTCAATGGGAGTACAAATCCATTAGTAGCTGAGCAATGGATAACTTCCTTAGAGAAAATATATCATGCTTTGGGGAGTAGCAAAAGGGAAAAAAATTTCATGGTAGTTTATTGTCTCATGGGAGATGCAGATCAATGGTGGTCATTAATCCAAAACACAAAGGAAGATAAAGAAGTATCAAACATGGAATGAAGGGATTTTAAAGAAATTTTCTTAGAAAAATGCTTTTTTCATGACCATCGAGCGGATATAGAAAGAAAATTTCTGAGTCTGAGGAAAAAGGAGGATTAGAATGTTGCAAAGTGTGAGGATAACTTTACAAGGTTAGCAAGGCATGCAACAGATTATATACTTAACCCAAGTAGTAATATTGATTGATTCTTTTATGGGTTAAAACAGTTTCTCTGTCGATCGTTATTCTCACAATCCTTCTCATCGTATGAAGATATTGTCTCATGTGCTATCAAGACAGAAAAGAAATTATCTAAGACTTATGACTTTAAAGTAAAGCAAGAGAAAAAAAAGATCTACTGAACACTCTGGAAATGTAAATAATGGAAATAAGAAAAAAGATTAATATCCATACTACGATAAATGTGGGAATAAACACCCTGATACTTGCTTGAAGGGAATGGGAGTCTGTTACAAGTGTGGTGAAAAAGGCCACCAAGTTCATTATTTCAAGGGGAAGAAAGAGGATTTCAATGTTTAATTCTATAATTGTAGATAAAAGAGGAATTATGAAAATAAATGTCTTAAGCACCAAGGTAACATACCTCATAAAAGGCCAAGGGAGCAAGGCCAATCTTATGCAATCACTACTGCTGAGGTTGAAGCGCTGAAAGACGTGGTGATAGGTAATTTAATTGTTTCTTCAAGTTTATCCAATGCTTTATTTGATTCTGAATCATTGCATTGTTTCATATCTTCCTAGTTTTATAAGAATATTAGATATTTTCAATTTGACTTAACAAGGGAGTTGTTAGTCAAAAAAACTAAGGGAAGTATCATTGTAACAAATTTTTGTGAATCATTTCCCATTAGGGCATATAAATATTCTTTATCTGTTGATATAATATTTATGCCCATGATTGAATTTGATATAATACTTAGTATGGATTGGATTTTGTACCATGATGCAAAAATTTATTGTAAGAAGAAGGAGGATAAAATTTTCAATAATGATAGGAAGTACCTTATCTTTAGAGCAGAAACATCACCACCTTATTCTTATCTAGATTGACTCCCAGTAGCTCTACTACATTCAATTATTAGGGAGGAAAAGAATGAAATAAATATGGGTGAGGAAAAGAATGTTCAAATAGAGGATTTACTTATTGTGCAAGAATATGTTGGTGTGTTTCCAGAGGATTTACCTGGACATCCTCCTGAGTGAGAAATTGAGTTTTCCATTGATTTAATTCCTGATTCAAGGCCCATATCGAAGACCCATTATAGAATGGCCACTATGGAATTAGTTAAACTAAAGAAACAAATTGGGGAATTGAGTAATAAGGGATTTATTCACCCTAGTTTTTCTCCATGGGGATCCCCTGTTCTTTTTGTTAAGAATAAAGATGGATCTATGAGATTGTGCATTGACTACAGGGAGATCAATGCTATAACAATAAAGAACAAGTATCCCCTACCTCGCATTGATGATTTATTTTTACCAACTTCATGGAGCTCAATATTTTTCAAAGATTGACCTTTGATCTGGATACCATCAGTTGTGTGTGAAGACGGAAGAAATTCCAAAGACAACATTTCGAACCAGGTATGGTCATTATGAGTTTACAGTAATGCCTTTTGGATTGACTAATGCACCCTCTATCTTCATGGATCTAATGAATAGAGTTTTCAAGGAATATCTTAATGACTTTTTAGTGGAATTTATTTATGATATTTTGGTATACTCAAAAATCTACTAAGATCATGAAAATCACTTACGCATTATCCTAAGGAATCTTAGAAGAAATGAATTATAAAGGAAATTTAGCAGGTGTGAATTCTGGCTTTAGGAGATTTATTTTATTGGACATATTGTCTCTAAGGATGGAATATCTATTGATTCTTCAAAGAATAAGGAAATCCAAGAATGGCCAGTATCGATGAGTATAACTGAGGTACCCAATTTTATTGGTTTAACAGGTTATTATCGATGTTTTGTCCAGAATTTTGCCCGATTGGAAAACCCATTAACCAAGATCACTTGTAAAGGGGTTAAATTTTTTTGGACAAAAGAGTATAAAGAATGTTTTGAAGAATTTAAGAGAATATTAGTTAATGCTCCTATCTTGACACTACCATCTTGGAATGATGGGATTGTTATTTATAGTGATACTTCAAAGCAAGGACTCAGTTGTGTCCTTATGTAGAATGATATACTTATTGCCTATGCATCACGACGGCTAAAAATTCAAGAGAAAAACTATCATACTCATGATCTTGAGTTAGCAGCTATAATATTTGCTCTAAAAATATGGAGACACTATCTCTATGGTGAAAAATGTGTGATTTATACTAATCGCGAGATTTTAAAGTATATTTTCTCACAGAAAGAACTCAACATGAGGCAAATATGATGGCTTTAACAACTCAAGCATTATGATTGCACTATACACTACCACCTAGGGATGGAAAATAAGGTGGCATATGCTTTGATTATAAAGGATCATGGAGTTTTGAACAAGACAAAAGTTTAAAGGGATCCTATTTTCATGAATCTGGTAAATATAGATATGGGAATAACCATGGAAGTTGAAACATCAATAATTTTTCAAATGGTTGCCAAACCATATTTAATAGAATGGATAAATAGTTCTCAAACTGATGATGAGGAGTTTCAAAAGAAGATTAAAGCTATGAATGATGGGAGATTGAGTGACTTTATATATGAAGATAGAATTTTGAAATTTGGGAAGATACTTTATGTTCCTAACATACCTGATCTAAAAAGGGAATTGTTGGATGATTCTCATAGCTCCAATTTCTCTATACACCCTAGGAGCACCAAGATGTATAGAGATTTTAAAGAACATTTTTGGTGGGACAACATGAAGAGGGAGATTGCTGATTTTATGTTAAGATGTATGGTTTTTTAAAAAGTTAAAGCTAGAAGGCAATAGCATGGAGGAGTCATGCAACCTCTTCCCATACCTGAGAGGAAATGGGATATTATTACGATAGACTTTGTCATGGGGCTACCAAAGACACCTATAAGGAATTATGAAATATGGGTCACTGTTGATCGTATTACCAAGTCAACACATTTTCTTTCTATAAGTGAAGATTTACCACTTGAAAGTATGTAAAGAATATATAATAATAAAGTTTTAAGACTTAATGGAGTACCCCTATCTATTGATTCTGATCGTGATCCCCTTTTTACATCAAGATTCTGGAAAAGTCTTCAGAAAGCCCTGGATACTGAACTTCGTTTGAGCACAACCTACCACCCTCAAACTGATGGACAATCAGAATGGACTATTCAAACCATAGAAGACATGTTGAGATCTTTCTCACTTGACTTTCAAGGTATATGGGATCAATATTTGCCTATGGTAGAATTTTTCTATAACAATAGCTTCCATTCAAGTATTCAAATGGCACCATATGAAGCATTATATGGAAAGTGATGTCGCACACCAACTTGTTTGGATGATATTGGTGAAAGAAAACTTGTAGGCCTAGAACTTGTTGAGGAAAAAATGGAAAAAGTAAAGATTACCCAAACCCACAACAAAACAGCTCAAAGTAGGAAAAAGAGCTATGCTGATAACCAAAGGATTTGGAATTTCAAGTAGGAGGTCATGTTTTCTTGAAGGTATCTCCATGGAAGGGTGTTATACGTCTCTTTAAAAATGGTAAATTGAGTCCTAGGTACATCATACCTTTCAAATTTCTAGAACAAATTGGAGTTGTAGCTTACTGTTTAGCAATGCCTCCAAGTCTCTCCAATGTTCATGATGTGTTCCACGTATCATTGTTGAGAAAATACATGCCTGACCCAATGCATGTACTCACCTATGAGGAAATTGAACTAGAACCTGATCTGTCTTGTTGTGAAGAGCCTTTCAAAATTCTTGATACCAAAGAACAAGTGCTGAGAAATCGGACGACTCTTCTAGTAAAAGTTCTTTGTAGACACCATAAGATGGAAGAGGCAGCATGGGAACCCGAGAAACTTATGATGAAGAACCACCTGAATCTTTTTAGGCCTTAATATTTTAGAAATTTCATGGATGAAATTATTTTAAGGAGGGGAGAATGTAACACCCCAAACTTCCATGGTACATTTTCCTTTGAATAATGCAGTAGCTTGTGTTGTATGCAACTTGGAGTTTTAACACACCATGACCAATCAAACTAGCCGTTATAAATAGTAATAACAATTTTTTGAAATTTTATAAATTTTATAAATTTTATTTTTTAAAATGGACTTCCTTTTTGAATTCGTAATATTGAAATTAGTATAGAGTGAATTTTTGGTACTTTTCTGAAAACTTTCAATTTTTGATGAATAGTGAAAAATACTAAATTTTAATTAAAAACAACTTTTTTAATAAAAATAATTTATAGTGTTAATTTATAAATTTGAGTGGTTTTAAAGTATAATTAGATTATATTTTTATCATTTAATATAATTTAGGACATTTTATGTAATTTTACATTTAAACTAGAGATAAACAAGTGTCAATCTTTTGATAGTTATTATTTCTTAGAAACACGCTTTTTGTTTGGACAATGAGAATTAATTTTAAATTAATTTCTGCCGCTTATGTGTTTTGAATTTGGAAAAATAAATTCCATATTTGGAATCAGAAATTACAAATTGTGTAAATAGGTAACTTTTATTTTTAGACATTATGAATAATTACCTCATTAAATATTTTATTTACCATGGTTAAAGGGTAAATCTGGTAAATAAGGGTAAAAAAATAATATTATAATAATATTAAATTATCCTAACATGTGTCCTATTCTTATTGGTTGATACCTGTCCGACGATGGGCATCCTTGGGTCGATTTTGGGACTCCATGGAGCCACTTGAGAGTGATAATGACACTTTATATTAATTAATTTAAAGTAAAGACAAAAATAACATAAACATATATCTTTTAGTAAAACAATTTTTAAATAGGGTTATATAAGTTATATTTTCAACTATAAATACTAATTAGAAATATAAAAATATTTCCTACATAATTTTATTTTATTTATAATTTTTATACATTAAATAATTAAATTTATTTATGACACAATGGTGATGCAGTAATTACCTTATTAATGAAAGAATCAATAAATGGTATTATAAATATTAAACAAAATATAATTTCAAATTTTTTATGACATAAACGAATTTTCTAGGTGAATATAATTTGTTAGGGTTGATTCAATGTATTTGGTTCTATGTAATCAAGTTGTGATGACTTTCACAAAAACAAAATACTAAATAGTGTCAAAATTGACATAAATGAGTTTTTAAAACAAATATTATATTATTAAATTATATAATAGTCCTAAAAATATAAGGTTCTTCCAAAGAACTTATATAATGATAGGTATATAATTAATGAACCATTTGAGTTTCTCTTTTCATTTTATAGTAAGTTTATTAACCAATTATTATAATAATACAAGAATACATGGTAAAAGTTAAACTATTTTACTAAGAGTTAAATCTAAAAGATAAGGTTAATATGGTTACCCAAACCTATCAAAAACCTATTTTTTGAGAGGTTTTAGACCCATACCCACCTTATCCTCGAAATAAATTATTTATGAGCCATTAGAAACCAAAAATGATATTATTATTATCAAATAATATTTCTTTCTTTTCCTAAAGTGTCCCTCTCCTCTCTTATAAAAGGGTACTTCCCCTTCTCTTAATTTAACACCTCCAAAGCCATTTGGCTTGGCCAAACCCTAACAAAATATCCTCCCATATTTCCTACCTTCATCATATAAGCCTTCATTTTTTCATAAATCCAACCTAAGGATCCCTTTTGATCAAATCAAAAGGAAGAACCCGTAGAAGAGGTAAATATTCCATCACCCCTTTCAAGTTATTTTCTTCTTCCACTTCCTCTTTCTTTGTTGTTTACATTATAAAATAATAACTCCATTATATTCTATATATTGTGATGTTATTATAATAATGGTACAACCATATTCATTATTCTATCCATCATATGAATGACAGAGTCACCATACGTGCGTACGTATGGCTTACTGTCTCCATGTCATGGTGTAGTTTGTTATTCAAACACTTCATTATTTAGATGGGTATAATAATGAGTATAACTGATGTAAATAATAAATATAACATTTTAATGATTATTTATATATGATATACCATCCAATTACATATGATTTTACCATAAATATAATGATATTTTCGCTCGTGTGTACGTACGGATTACCATCTCCACGAACGCGATGAGATTCATTCCCCATCGTAATCATTCAAGAATAATTTTTACTTTATGATTAAAAATAATGTTTAAGAACATAATATCATTATAGATATGAATAAAATACATCCTATCTATAAAAAACATGGCTTACGTAACTGAGCATATAAAGGAAAACAGATCAGTTAACACCTGAAACGATGATACTACTAAAATATTATTAACAAAGCAATAATAAAGGATCATATAGGATATCATATTTATGTATATAGTTATTGTATAATTTAATAACAATGTTTTACCTATTATAAATGAGTTTAACATACCATATACTAAGGAAAATTACAGGGTAAGGGTTAATTATACAATCTCTTTACTTATCTGAGGTTGTTAATACGTAAGTATCTATTGGGACCTCTTTATCATCCACATCTGTGTTTTCTTAAAAATGTAATTGAAAAAAAAATTACTATTTACTAGACTATGGATTAAAGTCATTTATTCCATTATTTTACCACATATGTGTTGAAAGGAATCTTTCCTTTTTTTTTAAACAAGGTACTTTATGACCTTCTCGACAAAATTAAGGTAAGAATGTTTTTTTAGCTTATACGGTGGGTGCAGCTATTTTCCACTGTTATAACATCGTCAAAGCTTCCCATAAAATCATATAATAATATTTTAAAAATAAATGTTTTCTTTTATAATTATATAACTTTTAAATTATTTCAAAATAGAAAGATATATATCTCTACAAAAAGTTTTGATTTCATCTATGTCAATATCCTTTAATGGATTTTAAGCTTGTTTGAAGTTGATTATTATGATACAAACATTCCATATGGTATTGAATGTTTTGTGATATGTGTTAATGTGTATGTGTTATTTTTACTCCATTCATGTTTTATGAATAAATTATTGACATTTTGTATGCTAGTTTTAATATGAATGTTTATGTTATATT
Organism: Viscum album; assembly: GCA_963277665.1. Lineage (NCBI taxonomy): Eukaryota > Viridiplantae > Streptophyta > Magnoliopsida > Santalales > Viscaceae > Viscum > Viscum album. Next base: position 1,766,343,436 of record OY728142.1, on the reverse strand, counting down.
TAAACCTTTTCATATGAGGAATGAATTGGACTTAGTAAGTGACAGGTGGAGCCTGCTATAGCTCCTCGATGCATCGGTAGGTCTCATGAGACAAAAAAGTTTCTTGGAACAAGGCCTTGAAAAAATGTTATTTGTATTTTTGTCACAAGGTCTTGACTATGTAGTTATAAAGTTTGGCATTATGCATTCCATCATTATGAAAGTGGATATTGATATTGCATGTGATTATTTGACTATTATAATATCCATGTGATTAAGTAAATGGAATTATTTTTTTTATTTTTTCCATATTATGCTGAAGTTTAATTTTAAAAGTATTTTGTTTTAGTTTTATACATTTCCTTAAATGTTTATGTTTATTTGTGAAAGTTTTTGCTATATTGTTATCCTTACTTAGTGTTTGAGCTCACCCCTTTCTTATGTTTTATTTTCACAAAATTCCAAGAAGTGTATTATGATTGATAAGAAGGGTTAATCTAGGGGATTAATGGAATTCTCAAAAGATCATTTATGTTGTGTTTTATTTTCTAATGTGTAATGTAACGTTCATGTATGTAATCTATTTTCTAAGACTACTAAACTGATCTAACTTTAGGGACTTGATTCCTTGTAGTCATGCCAATGTTATGTAATAATGCACCGACTCTAGGTAACTGGGGTCGGGGCATTACATATGTGTTGGTTTTTATCAGGGCTGATAAAAGGGGGGCCTTTATCAGTGTTATTATTAGCGCTGATAAAAGTTTGTAATAAAAAATATTATTAATTTATATAAAATTATTATATTTATATTTAAAAATAATATTTATTTGTTTACATTAAATAAAAAATAAATCTTTATAATTGACATGTATTTTTTAATAATTTAAATATATATATAATTTTTTGAAAAAAGTTTTTATAAGATTACAATTAAATAAATATAATATTATAATAGATTTCATTAAATAATAAATATATTTATTATGTTTATTATATTTATAATTATATATAAATACTTCTTAAATATATAAAATTATAATTATAAATAAATATATATATATATATATGTGTTGCCAATAAATTTGATCAATAAATATATTGATGCGTGAATATAATTGATGTTCATATGTTATATATTTATCAGGAATGTTCATTTTCACATTACACCCTCATTACTATTCATGTTGTCCATATATATGTGATGCCTCATTTCTTATGATCAGTACTTTACTAGGTATATATCTATATATATTTATAATTATATACGTATATTTATAAATATATTTATAATTATATATATATATGTATGTATAATTATAAAATTATAATAAATATATTTATTATACTTATAAAGTTATAAATATATATAATTAAAATAAATATATTTATAAATATGTGTTTTTTTACTTTCATTAAATTAAGTATCCTCATTTCGTGTTTCAAAAGTGTTTAATCACTAATTGTACTTTTCAAAAAAAATCTAAATAAATATAGATATATTTAAATAATTATAAAATTATAATAAAGATATTAATCGTATATAATACTAAAAAAGTTCGGGGTCAATCCCCTTATTATAAAAATAATGAAAAAGAAACAAGCAGATGAAAGATGGATGGGGTCAAACAAGGACAATCCCACGACTAGAAAAGAAGAGTCTACAAATCAATAACTGGACCATAATCATGATCAAATCCCCCATCATCAGTAGCAGATTCCCACTCTGATTGTGAGCTCCTCTGCCTAAAGAGAAAAAAATATTTGTCACAAATCTTTTGCTACTCCAGAGTAAGTCCCTTAGAAGACCTGGTTGGAACACTTCTTCCACACCCTCATGCCGCATCATCACATCCATGTCCATGACCACAATTTTTTGGATGTCTACCCCGCTGCCCAAGTCTTGGTTTGTTTCCAATTCCCTTCCAAATCTTCTAAACTAGAATCATATTTCTCCAAAGTATGAGAAACCTATACATCAGAGGGTACATGCACTATACCCATGTTGTCTGAGGTAGTGATACACACCACACTCTTCTTAGCAGTAGGTGGAGGGTCCAAAACCAGCTTAGATTTTCCTTTCCTTGGATAGGATGTTAATGCCTATTCTTGAATCAATTACTTGTCCACTTCATATTTAATAACATTTTCAAAGTTCCCCAAGTCATTAGAATTAGTAACAGAAGCAACAAGCTCCTTCTCACCTATGTCAACAATATTATCCTTCTTATCTGTGTCTTCAATATGATTTAAAGTATCTTCCTCTTTCCCAACAAGTTCATGCATAGGCATTTCCTCTTTTGTAGCAATATTAGCCAATGTTTTCTTTCCCAAGGAGGAGTCCTTCCTATTAAAATTCAATGTAGATGAGTCAGAGTTACCTGCATTCCCCTTTTCTAGGCTCCCATTATCCATCAACTGTACACCAGTATCCTGAGTAGATGACTTCATATACCAAGAATTTCTATTGTAATTATGATCAGCATGTCCACGAGTTGAACTGTGGGAATAGAACATAGATCTTTCTCAATTTAGTAAGTCATAACTAATTAATTTGTAGTTCAGATAGAATTTTGGGACCTTCTCATATTCAACTCGCAACTCAATCTCCTCAAATCAGTGGAGTGAAAAAATTTATCAGTCAGTGTAGTACCTAAGTTAACCTCAACCAAAAATCTTGCATAGTGACCTAATATTGCAAGCTCTGTCTCTTTATCTAATTTAATAGGAACTCCAATAGCAAGAGCAATGTCATACATAATCTTCAGATGCCACAACAACCAATTTAAGCCAAAGAAATCACCCACAATTGAGTGGATGGACTATGTACCTCTAATGGGTTAAAATTAAAATCCCATTCACAAAAATGCACAATTCAATGCTTGAGTGAGATCGAACCATATCCCCATGCATTCATCTTCGGTAATCATTAGGAATGAGGATATGATAAAAACATTTTTCCCAATGAAACAAACCTTGGTTAGTGTAGTACCTAAGTCAACTAAATTATATATTTTAGAACTGGTAAAACATACCTTTATTAGTGCTTTTTATCTATTGATGATAAAATGATTAACCAATTTTATAAATAAATCCTAACAGTCTCCTTCTTCTCTCGCGCACCTCAAGTTCTTGCATAAGCTAAACCCTACCACCGACTCTGAATCCTCTTCCTTCACGGCCACCAACTCCTCCTCCTCTACCACGACCATGAATCTATTTTCTGCCACCGTGAAGCCCTCCTCTACTGCTGTGAAGCCCTCATCCTCTATGAAAATCACCTTCACCTCCGAACCTCATCTGTTGTGAACCTCTACTTCACCGTGCACCTAACCCCAACTCCACCCTGAACCCCTCCTTTGATGCAAACCCACCTCCTCTGCTTACCCCGCCTCTGCTACCAAACCCACTTCTATTGCAAAGCCCTTATCCTCTACAAACCCACCTTCTCTGTGAACCCAGCTCCTCAGGTGCTACAATTATGAGTATTCTTGTAATGCTCTTAGTATTTCCTTTGTATTTTCTCATTGTACAATTATCCATGATCAATTCTATGTTTGTAACTTTTCTATTTCTGATCAAGGATGTTGATGAGCTTCTAGGGATAGAATATGTATTTTCCAAATCATTATGTTTGATGAATTTTTTTTATAGAGTTGTTTATGATCATCATATTGAAGTTGGTATTGGTGAATTAGATACCTATTTCCACCAATGAGATAATAATCAATGAATATTCTGGATTAGAACATGATACCTTACAATAGGTATATAGTCAAGGATGTTTTGGGTGTGGATATAGGATACCTAAGATCAGCTCTATAGATCCTACAAATATATTGGGTAAAAGAAACATGTTTCTTTGATTGAAATTATATTGGTAATAAATATATTTTTTGAATCTTGAGGATTCTCATTGTTGACTTCTTAAATTTTTTTACATTGAATCATTATTTCCACAATGTTATTTTTTCTACAAAAGGGAATTCCCCAGTGTGGCCTTTTCGAACCCTCCACACAGAGAAACCCCCCTCCCCATGAAGGAGTAGCACCCGAAGGCAGCTCCCCAGCCAGGGAAGGAGCCTTTGCCAGCCAAGATGGCAGAGCGTCCCAGAGGGTAACGGCCCAGCAGTGATGGTCTGTCACAGCGATCCGTCAGCAATTGGTTCGCACCTCATTTTTCCAGCCCAGAGGAATCTGGGCGACCCAGCAAGGTGGGTGGATCCCGTGGGAGAGGCTCGCACCGAAAGCGGGCTCCCAGGATTCGAACCCTGAACCTCCCAAAGAACAACCAGATTGGGCTACTCACCTTCACCACCACACCACCACAGAAGTGGCATTATTTCAACAATGTTATTATTTCTATCGTATTTTGAATCTCATTTGATAGATTTTTCATTCCATTGAAAATTAAATACATATGTAAATTTTAGATTGATATTATTTTTTTAATAAAAAATTATAATAACCGATAAATAATATATTTGAGTGACATGAAAATTGTGAGTCTAGTTTGTGACTATAATTAAAACCCCCCATGTAGTGATGTATCTACTAAATCAATTGTTTTCATTGATGGGTGAAATTATATTTTCTGAGGATGAGGATTATGTCTATATTGGATAGTTGGATATGACAACTAGTTATGTAGGACCTATATTTCTATATCTAGGTATAATCATAGCCCATTTTTCTAGATTATTTTTTGGATGATGGAGAGAAACATCAATCAATATGTCATACAGTCATTGAAAAGTTTCTAGATGTATTTACCAAGGACTTCTCTAGGTTACCACCAAAGGGATTGGTTGAGTTTGTGATTTTTTTCTTTCCATGTGTGGATCATATATCTATTCCACCATATAATATGGATTCTATAAAGCTATGAGAGAAGAATACTCAATTGAACAACTTTTAGGTGAAGGGGTTCATATGAATGATTATGTCTCCTTGACGTGCATTAGTTTTTCTATAAAAATTCAAAGGGATCATTGAAAATATGTGTGGACTATTAGAGTTTATACGAAGTGATAGAAATGAACTTATATCCACTTATATGTATTGATGGACTATTTCATAAACTTAAAGGTGCTAAAGTGTTCTGTAAGATCGATTTGATATCAAAAGTTTATGGTGAGGTATTTTGATATACCACATACTATATTTAGGATTATGTATGTATTGTATGGGTATCTAGTGATCTCATTTAGTTTAAAAAAGATAATGGTAGTGTTCATGGCTGAGATTAATTAGGTCTTCCATACTTATTTAGATAATTTTTTAGCCATATTTTTCAATCATATCACCTATATTCACAGTTGAGGGAGGAACATCATTGATCTCTAGAGATCATTTTGAGAAAACTTAGGGAGAATCAACTATATTACATGATCTCAAAGTGTATGTATTGGATTGATAATGTACACTTCATTGGGAAAATGATATTGGTGGATTGAATATTTTTAGAACCTAAGAATTTTAATGTTATAGTTTATTTATAGAAGCCAAAGATTGTTTTGAGATCAAATATTTTTGGGAATTTCTATTTTTTACAAGAGGGTCACCCAAGATTCTTCCTGATTAGAAGCACTAAGAAGTCCTTAACCAAGAATGTGTTATGGTTCCTTTTCATAGATGTTCATGAGAGTTCCTTCTAAGATATTAATGGGATATTGATGAAAACATCAATCTTAACCATAAATGAGAGGGTAATGAGTATAGATTATATTGTGATGTATAAGGAGTTAGGATTTGAACAGTTCCAGTCTGTGATGGTCATGTGGTTTCTTATGGGCCCAGACATTTAAGTACACATAATAGAAACTTCCCAAATCCTTTCCTTGATTTGGAAATAGTGGCTCTTTCCATGAGGTGTTATTGGTATTATCTTTAGGGTGAGATATTTTTTGAATACCCAAAAAAATTGTTTGAAATATATTTAATCACAAAGTGAAATTAACCATTGATAGTAGAGAAGGTTCGAGTACCTATAGTCCATTTACTTTGAATTAATGTATTCCCTCAATAATGGGAACATTTTTTCTAATGTGCCGTATTGGAAGGATCAAGCTTAGGTAGTACTTCATTCAAGCATCAAGTGGAAGATGATTTCCCCCTTTGAATATATATTACTTTATGTGCAAAAGTACCATGGAAAAGTGACAATTATGTCTTTATCTATCACTTATTCACTTCTCAGTAGTATTATGGGAATAAATTATAGGATTCATACTATTTATTCATGAGAGACATGATAAAACTTTTATAGATTTATATTTTATAAAATGTTGGTTATTTTTTATTCATGTATCATTTATAAAGTGCCTCTATTGGGATTTATGTATTTATAGAAATTCCTAAGTGGATATTTTAAAATGATTCAAGTGTTTTGAAATGTTTTTAAAAAAATTATATGTGTTAAAAATACCCTTTTTTGGTTTTAAATTGCTTTAAAATGATTCAAATACTTGGCATGGACTTAGATTGCATGCCAAGTGTTTTTTAACTCACCTGATTGGATTACAAAGAGGGATTTGGATATTTTGAAAGTGTATGTAATGTTGGTTTTATGTTAACAAGGGGTGTGTGAAGTTTTAAATGAAAATTTGTAAAATATATAGGGTTGTCGCTCATTTTAAATGATTAATATTATTGGGTCATGAATATGCCTTGAATGAATTAAAAAAAGGATTCAAGGTTTTTTGAAGGAGTGTTTGGAACTGATTGATTTGTTTTAAAAAGGGTGTGTTATTTTAAAGAGGAATTTGTGTAAATGGCTGTTTTTTTAATGGGATTTCAACTATGATTTTATAAATAGTTTTCAATGGACATCTGAAATGTAGTTTTTCCATAATGTTTTAAGTTTATATTTTTATAGTGTAATACCCAAAATTCCATGAAGTTTTTTTTTGAAAATTAAATGGGATTATTTCAAGACCAGATGCTGAGACGGGTGTACAATTCCAAGGCCCAGAGTGCTTGGAATGATCCGTCAAAAAAAGTTATGTTTTAAATAGCACACGTGAGAGGTTTTACTAAAATGGTGGAATAACTCTTTAACATGAGCCCAAATCAGAAATTTGAGGGAATTGTTGCTGTTAGGATGGAAGGTTTACCCTAGGTTCATCTTAGGTTTAGTCAAAGCGATCCTCCAGTGAGAAAACCAAAAAATGGAATAATCATAAATAAAATAATTAAATAAAATTATTTTATTTTTAAAATCCTTATAACTCATGAACAATGACTTAAATTTAAAATTCTAGACTACTATTGAGCTCGTGAGGCTTTTCTTTTCTTAGGCAGAGCCTAATATTGGCCGGTGCGGGTCAACAGTAGAAAGTAGTTTATAGCTATAAATAAAATAATTGAATAAAGTTATTTTATTTTCAAATCCTTATAACTCATAAATAGTTACTCAAATTGAAATTTTGAGAGTATCATTGATTTTGTGAGGGTATGCTTCCCTTAGGCGGAGACTAACATAGGCCGGCGTGGTTCGGCTGTGAAAGTTGGTTTTTAGGACCTAACCTTAAATAAAATAATTTAAATAAAAGTTATTTTATTTTTTGAATCCCCATAACTCACAAATTGTAACTCGTGTTAAAAATACAATAACTCTGTTGAGTTCGTAATGAGATGTTCTCCTTAATCAAGGCATAATCTCGACCGGTGGGGATCGAGGGAAAAGGATAATTTTTGGACGTTTCGAATGAAAAATAAAATAACTTAAAATTTTATTTTAATTGTTTTCTTCATCATTAAGAAGAGACACGTCAGCACTTTGGTGTAGTGATGAGGCAACGATGAATCTCATTAATGAAACTCATTAATGAGTCGGCGTAATGATGCTGCAACATAGCAAAACAGAAACATTGATTCGTGTTTCGTTAATTAATATCCTAACAAGCAATGTTGGATGGTAGGAAAAATCCTTGAATTTCTCTAAGGCTTTGGTGGGTGGAAATGACAAACGATGAAGGAAAACCTCTCTAATGACAAATTCTGGGGAATCGGACGATGGCGATGACACCCTTGGAGAGCGGGTTCAGAACCGAAGATCGAAAGATGATGATGAACGATCATCCTCAAGCAATCTTCTTTCCTAGTTAGGTGTTTCATGCTTTTCTGTTTGAATTGATTTTCCCCATTCTCTTTTAAACGAAGAACGTGGTTTAACTCACGAACAAGTTAACCCACGAATCGATCGTTCATGTGGGATGATTAATGATGCAGGAAAAAAGGGGATATCTATTTTTAGTGATTATTCTGCCATTTAGGGTTCTTCATGATCCTGCTAACAAGAATGTATCTTGGTCTATACAAACAAATACCGAGATCATTATTTGGGTGCTCTTATGTGTGAATGTTTCCCCTATCCTAACCTTATGTTCTTTTTATTCTTCGTGGTGCAATGATCAGTGGCGCATCGGCCCACAGTTCTAGGCGAGAAGGGTTACAGTTAGGTGGGTCGTGACATCGGTAAGAAGCTATGTCACAAGGTTGCAGTAGGGGAAAAAGACCGACACACAAGGCCACATCATTGGCAAGAGACCACGCCACTCGGCCGCGGTGGAGGTACCAGGCCATGACACCCATTCCATGGCAGTACCAGGTAGAAGGAGGCATGCTGAGGTGGTAGATGTCGCAACCATCTCAGGCTGCGGTGGAGGAGGCACATGACGCCGTGTCGGACTGGTCGACCTACGGGTTGACCACGGGGATGATGTTGCACGCAATCCGGGATCACATGTGTAGGACCGTCTGGCCATGTGCTACCAAACCGAACGCCAGTATGGGCGTTCAGGATGGTTCTAAGTTGTCCCGCCAACCGTGTCGGGACGAGATAGAACCAAGCCGCTCGAGGGGCCTGGTTGGAGGAAAAATTGGCTGACCAATGCGGGCCGTGCTAGATGGGAAAACCCGGTGTCTAGGTGGCCTGGCGGGGTAGTACTAGTCTGACCAAGTCAGACCAGGCTAGAGTAATTGGACCGGGTTGCTGGGCGACCCAGTGGGCTGGACCAACGACCGAACTGGGTCGGGTCCAGCAAAGCCTAATGGGCATGTCCAATGAACCAGGTCGGATCAGTTCAGCCCAAACCCAACCGGTTTGGTTCGAATGAAATGGATCGGGCCATGTGGGACCTCTATTCTTAGTTGGTCGTTTTGGTATGGCTATGTCTGACCGGGTCCGGATACAACCAACCCCTATTTACTAAAACACCAATATCTTTCAGACTGGGCATCCAATTGACGAGCTATTTTCGGCATTGGAACCATTGCGACGAGCCATTTATTTTAGAATGATCTAATAAGGCTTTCATTGAAGTTGATATACTAGGAATGGCTTGAGGAGTGGATTCTCCTATAATCAAGCACACTACTTGCTAGAATCCTATAACTGGTTGAGACCCAAAGACTGCTGGAGAGTGGGTCTAAGTGACCCTACATGCCTAGATGATAAGCGGCCCTATGAGGACCAGATACAAGTGGATCTTTGTGAACCAGCTACAAGTGGTGTTGTGTGAACCAACTATAAGTGGCCCTATGTGGACCAGCTATAGGTGGCCCTATGTGAACCATCTATGATGGCCTAAGTTCGTAGCGGCTTTGTGTGACCTAGCAAACCCATAGTGGGGAGCAGCTCTGTGTGACCCAACAGACCCAAGATACCCATCAGGGATGAGTACCTTATCATTCCAAGGTGTTAAGTGTTACGACTGAGAGTCTTACTTTATATACTTTATATTATACCTACGTGAGCTGACAGTACCTTGTGCGTACCTTAATGGTTCTACATATGAGGGTATGTAGGGAAAAAATCCCTCAAGGTAACATTGCAGCATTTTTGGGTTGGTTGTGTTTGTTAAAAATATAGGTTTCCATGGTGAATTATAGATCTCCATAGATTTCATTGACATTTAATGTTGACAAATAACTATGACAAAGGAATGGATGATTTGTACGTGGTACAAAAAGAATAGACACAAGGTGGCGCTATTTTCCAGTGTTTGCCAAATTTTTGGGGTCCAAAATTTGGAATTTGGTGAGTATTGTGAAATGTATATTTTCTTGAAGAACTCATATAAATATGGAAAAGGCATGAATTTCGTGAATATGGGCTTCTTGATGTTGATTTCACGAAGACATGAAGAAATTTGATGGTGTTCTTTGCGATTACAATGAGCTTCGCAGACAACAGCATTGAAGAGCATTGTGACGGTGAAGGGCATTGCGAGTGGAGCTTCACAGTGAATGCAGAAAAGAATTTATGGAATGCTCCATGATTATGGAGAGCTCTATAATCCAAATTTTTTCATGGTGCTTTGCAATTTAGTGAGAATTTCAGTGGAAATTTCAGAGCTTCACATTTTGAGCTGACGTGGCACTGACAATGCATGGAAGGTTTGAGGGTTAGTGGAATCGCCTATAAATAAGCCTTGACCCACTTGAGAGAAGTAGAGAGTTTTACAAGAAAATTTTTTTGCTCTCAAATCGCGAAGGTGGTTCTTGAAGGCAGTGTGCTTCGCGAAAGAAAAAAGCTTTGCAGTGGATAATCTATCTCCATGAAAGTGGTGTGTTCTGTGTTGGCTCAGTGAGATTTGTGAAGGAATTCTCTTTGCGAAGACTTGAGCTCTATGGTGGCCTAAGATTTGCGAAGTCTTTCTATTTATAAAGGCTTGAGCTCTATGAATCAGTGTGCTTTGTGAAACAAAAACTCTACGAAGGTGTGTTATTTGTGAAGAGGTAGGGACTTCGCGAAGGTTTGTTTGAGCTTTGCGAAATTGGGAGCTTTGCGAAGTAGGGCGCTTTTAGAAGGTATTTCCAAAGGTTATTTCCCAGTGATCATAGGCAAAGGGTTATTCATTAGTGGATGAAATTTGGACTTCAACAGAGTATCTATCTATAATTGAGGATGTATTCATTAGTGATAATGAAGAGACCTACAGTTCTATAAACTATGAGTGAATCTTCTGAAGAATAAGTGAGCTCACTTCAGTTGACAGAGCAGTGAGTTCTCAAATTGTGAATGTTTGTAAACTATGAGGGGTAGTGATTCTGCTTTGAAACTGTAAACAAAAGTGTGCTTATAGTGGATTTTGTACATCAGAGCATTGCCAGTGTATACTCCTTGGATGTAGCACAGTGGGGGTGAACCAAGTAAAATTGTTGTGTCATGTGTGTTCTTTAAGGTTCATTCATACTCTTCAATGGAAATGAGATAGAGAAAAGAGTTTTTTCTAATAACAAAACAATATCAAAAGAAGAAATTGTTTTAATTTTTCATACCCTTATTCACCCCCCTTCTTAGGGTATATTGCCATGGGGAACTAAAAGCGTACCTTAGTGGTTCTGCATATGAGAATACCTGAGTGGTTCTGTATACGATCATACCTCAGTGGTTCAACATACGAGCATACCTCAGTGGTTCAGAAAAAAAGCATACCTCAATGGTCCTGCAGATGATCAGACCTCAGTGGCTCATTAGGGATGAGTCCATCAGCAGTACAAGATGATTCAGCTCTACGACTGATAAATATTACTTTCTATATTTTGAGTTATACCAGGTGTGAGTTGTCTTTTCTTTGTGGTCTTAATGTGTGATCTTTCATTGTGGTCTTATTGTGTGATCTTTCTTTGTCATCTTGCATTATGGTCTTTCCTTTGTGGTTTGGGGTCCCTACTGAGTATTGTGTTACTCACCCCTATACGGGCTTCGCACGCAAGTTTCGTGTCCCATGCAGGTGATCGATGCTTCAATGGATACCTTGGTGGTCCGGGACCAGGTGGTTCTCAGTGAGATGGGATGTACATACATACTTATATGGCTACAGGCATCTACCTTGCACCTACCCCTCTAGTGGGGTCTTGAGCGGATAGACCGTGGCAGTTTTAATTTACTTTTTGGTTTTGGGCTTATATTATGGCCCCTTTTTAATTTCAATTTGTACTATACTCTTAGTCATTGTCTCAGTGACAATTTTGGTTTACTTTGTGTTTACTTTCCATAGTTTGAGCTTTGTGTGTGTGTACAGGTTTTAAGAAAAATGTCTTTCCTTTTTTGGGGCATGCTTACTTTGTGCTAGTTTCTATCCCCTGGCCTATGGAAGGTGGGATTGGGGTAGTCATGGAATAGTCTCTGTAGGATGGGTCATGAAAATATGTTATTATAGTAGGTCGGTTCTACCAGAAGAACTAGGAGTCTGTAAAATTTTTGATGGGGAAACAATGTTATGTGTTTCAGGTTCAGCTTTTAGGTCGGGGAGTCCAGTGTTGGTGCAACTGTCGATGTATCCATACACTAGGACCCTGAATTATTCTTTCCGACATGGTACATGAAAAAACTAGTTGTATGCATCTTTGAATGTTTTATCATGATCTTTCTAAGTTAGAGTTATCTCACTAGGTATAATCTATCAATCATGATTCATCTTGATACCCTTCATGATGCCTCCATGTAGACAGTCATCCAAGATTCCAATATGTGACCACAATGATGGTCCATATATTGATGAGGCTTCAGTACAGGGATTTTTTCCCAAGATGGTACCTTTGGTCAGTGTAACAATGATACCACCATCCATTGGTAAGCAGTTACTATCAGTGCTACCGTTAGAGGACACATGTAGGCTTAGTGCCTTACATGAGTTTCAGTGATAGAGACCCCTTAGGTTCTAAGGTGATCCCGACTCATAGGCGGCTTAGGACAAGCATGTGGTGTGACCAAGTTTTTCATCTATTCAGGGCACCATTGATCATATTTTGGTCCTATCAGTGAGCCTTCTATGTGGCTTAGTAGGGTGATATAGAGGTTTAGATTACCCGATATTATGATGAGGTGACTTTTTCATGGTGAGAGCTTGAGAACCTTTCTTCGAGAAGGGGATCTTTCCATAAAAGCTAAGGGCTATGAGTGCACAAGAGCTTCTACAGCTTTGTTAGGATAACATGTCGATAGATGAGTATTTATCAAGGTGTGCCGACCTTTCCAGGTACTAGATAAATAATGTACGAATACTGATTCAGGGCTCAGAACTATGAGTGAGATGTTTTTATAGACATCCAAGCTAGCACTATTTCTCTGTGCATTCCTACTTATACTAGGGTTTTAGAGAGAACTTTTGTGGTTGAAAGTTATTTGGATGAGAAGATACATCCAGTGGATGTCAGTAGTGGAAAATCATGAAGTTAGAGTCAATCTTAGAGACTTGGATGTGTGGGAGAAGAGGTCCCAAGACAAGTGATCTACAGCTCCAGGCTCATAGGGTGAGTCCAATCATCATATAAAGAGGTAATTACTTTCAAGAGAAGGTAGGGGACACCTCTCTAGTGATTGTCCAACCTGTCATGATAATAGTGAAATGATGGATGGGCCACTGGGGTAGAGACAGTGACAGGAACAGATTAATATGTAGTGTGGCAGACGTGGCAGAGGAGCTAGGAAGGTAGTGGGAGGTGGTATAAATTTTGACATGTTACAACCACCAACCCAATATGGTTCACACCAGGCTTAGGGAGCTGGAGGATAGGGGAAGTGGGTAGCTGTATTGGCCATCCTTACCCACGTGGTAGTGGATGTTTTGAATTTTCAGTTCCTAGCAGTAGTGGCAGAGTACATGGACGTCTTTCCAGAAGATGTTTCTTGGATTACCTCCCCACCTGGAGATTGACTTCTACATCATTCTTCTCCCCAAGATAGAACCGATATTAGCATCAGTATATCGGATAGTTTTCTCAGAGATTTGTGAGCTGAGGGAGTAGGTGGGAGACTTACAGAATAAGGGCTTAGTAAGACCCAGTTTTCGAGGTCATGTGTGTATTACTAGCCCGTTTAACCAAAAGGCCATGGAGAATGAGTACCCACTACCAAAGGGACGATGAATGCATTAAATCAGTTGAAAGGGGGGCCTTTTGCGTGGATGGAAAGGTGCCCGTAGATTTTTCATTAGTTAAGACAGGGATTGATGAGCGCCCCAATCTTGAGTTGGTAATAGTTTTCTTCACACTAAATATGTGGAGAAAATACCTCATGGGCGAACGATTCATCGTCTACTCTGACCACCAGAGTCTCAATTACATCTTTTCTCAAAAGGACCTGAATTTGAGATAGCGACATTGTCCAGAGGTCCTCCAGGAATATGAATTTGAGATATTCTATACTCCTGGGAAGGGGAATATGGTGACATATCATCTAAGTAGGAGATCAAGTTCAAAACTACTTAACGAGGCCTCAAAGAAGTTGTCCTCACTTCAGATATCCTTTTTGGATAGATAGGAGACATATTTACTTCAATTGATGTTAGTTTCCCCTACACTCTTACAACAAGTCAGGGAGGCACAACTCAGAGATTCAAACTGCGAGACTACATGAGCCCAGATGTCCACAGGTCATTCCCCTAATGGATATTCAAAATGGTGGGGCGTGCATCATCCTTTTTAGGGGATGCACCATAGTACCAGTGGTTTTACTGAATAATGTTTTAAGGGAGTTCCATACATCCCCTTTTTTACGGTATATCCAGGTGTGATGAAAATGTACTAGGACCTCTGATGTCAGTATCGGTGGTCAGGGATGAAGAAGGCAGTGGAAGAGTTTGTCTCGAAATTCCTCGCTTGTCAGAAAATATGGACTTCATGATGGGATAACCACAAATGTCCAGGGGAAACGATACCATATGGGTGATCATAGACCGACTCACTAAGTCGGACCACTTTCTACCCATTCAATAACGAAGTTCAGTAGATATCTTGGCACACCTCTATGTGCAGAAGATAGTTTGACTCCATGGAGTCTCATCTTTGATAGTCTCGGATTATGATTCAAACTTTACATACCAGTTCTGGAAGGGATTACGGGAGGCTTTTGGGACTCAGTTTTGCTTGAGCATAGCCTTTCACCCATAGACAGATGGTCAGACGGAGCAGACCATACAGACATTAGAGGACATTCTTTGTGCTTGTGTTCTTGATTTTGGTCATAGTTGGGAGGACCACCTACCACTGATAGAGTTTATGTACAAAAATAGCTACCACTCCACCATTGGTATAGAACCATTCAAGGCACTATATGGACGGCCATACAGGTCACCATTATACTGGATAGACCTAGGGGATCCAGTACTCATGGGTCCGAAGATGGTACAGGCTACCAATGAGAAGATTAAAGTCATCTGAGAGCAGATTAAGACTACATAGAGCCGAAATAATTCATATACTAATAGGTGATGAAGACCCTTGAAGTTCGAATATGGGGACCACATATTCCTATAGGTATCTCCTCAATGAGGGATACATAAATTTGGTTGAGACGGCAAGTTATCTTTGAGGTTCCTTAGACCGTTCCTGATACTGCATAGAGTGGGTGAGGTGGAATATCGCTTGGCTCTACCACTGCAATTAGAGAGGGTGCACAACATCTTCCATGTATCCCAACTGAGGAGATACGTGCACGACCCTTCTCACGTCATCGACCCTGGAGAGTTGGACATTGACGGTGGGGAAAAATTCACAGAGTACTCGGTGGGGATGGAGGATCGATAGGATAAGATCCTTTATGGATGGTTGATTACTCTAGTTTATGTTTATTGGTAGCACGAGAATCTCCAGGAGGTCACGTTGGAGTGAGAGGCTCAGATTCATACCCAGTACCCCCTTTTTTGTTTAATTATACCTTATTTTTGGCTTACAAAGATGTAAATCCCTAAAGGGGGGAATAATGCAATACCATGAAATTCAATGAATTTTTTTTTTTGAAAATTAAATGGGATTATTTTGAGACCAGATCTTGAAACAGTATGCGATTCTGAGGCCCAGAGTGCCCGAAATAATCCGTTGAAAAAATGTTAAGTTTTAAATAGCACTCATGAGAGGTTTTCCTAAAAAAGTGGAATAAATATTTAACATGTTCCAAGATCAAAACTATAAGGGAACCATTGTACTTAGTATGGAAGGTTTACCCTAGGTGCAAATTAAGTTTAGTCGGCGTGGGCCTCTAGTGTGAAAACCCAAAAATAGAATAACTATAAATAAAATAATTAAATAAAATTATTTTATTTTTCAAATCCTCATAACTCATGATTGGTGACTTGGATTAAAAATCAGAGACCACTGTTGGGATCATGAGGTTATTCTTTCCTTAGGCAGGGCATAACATTGGCAGGCACAGGTCAATAATGGAAAGTAGTTTTTGGCTATAAACAAAATAATTGAATAAAGTTATTTTATTTTTAAATTCTTATAACTCATAAATGGTAACTCAGATTGGAAATCTGAGAGTTCCGTTGAGTTCATGAGTGTATTCTTCCCTTAGGCGAAGCCTAACATCAGTTGGCATGGCCTGGCTATGAATGTTGGTTTTTGGGACGTAACCTTAAATAAAATAATTTAAATAAAAGTTATTTTATTTTTGAATCCTCATAACTCACAAACAGTAACTTAGATTAAAAATCTGAGACCACTATTGAGTTTGTAATGAGATGTTCTTCTTAATCAGGATATAAACTTGACCGGCGCGGGTCAAGGGAAAAAGTTAATTTCCCTACTTTTAGGAAGAAAAATAAAATAACTTAAAAAGTTATTTTAATTGTTTTTTTCATTATTGAGCAGTGGAAAGTCAGTGCTGTTGGGCAGTGACTAAGCAATGACGAATCTCATTAATGAACCTCATTAATAAATCAGCATAAATACACTACAACACAGCCTAACAGAAACACTAATTAGTGTTTCATAGATTGATAGTCTAACAAGCAATGCATGATGGTTGGCACAATCCTGGAATTTCTTTGAGGCTTTGGTGGGTGGCGACGACGAACGATGAAGGAAAACCTCCCTAACAATTAACGTCGGAGAATCGGATGACGACGACGACACCCTTGGGAAGCAGATTCAAAACCAGAGATTGACGAATGATGAAGAAAAATCATCCTCAAGTAGTCTCCTTTCCTATGTAGGGGATTGATTGTTTTCTATGTGAATTTATTTTCCTCATTCTCTCTTTTAAACAATGAATGTTGGTTAACTCACAAACAAGTTAACCCGCGGATCGATCGTTCATGCGGGATGGTTAATGATGCCGAAAAAAAGGGGATATCTATTTTTAGTGATTATTCTGCCCTTTATGGTTCTTCGTGATCCTGATAACAAGAATGTATCTAGGTCTATATGAATAAATACCTTGATCATTATTTGGGTGTTCTTATGTGTGACTCCTTTCTCTCTCCTCTCCTTGCTTTCTTCCCATTCTTCGTGGAGCAACGATAAATGGCGCATCGGCCTGCGGTGCTAGGTGGGAAGGGTCAAGACCAGGTGGCCCATGACATTGGAAAGAGATTTTGGAGAAAGGTCATGGAAGTGGAAAGATACCACGGAACAAGGTCGCAGTGGCGGTAAGAGACCGCAGCACCCGACCGTAGTGGCGGCACCAGGCCGCAGCAGTAGCAGGCGGGAGGCGGCGCGCCCTAGTGGTGCACCGAGGTGGTAGAGGTCATGGCCATATTGTGCCATGGAGGAGGAGGAACATACCACCAATAGGGAACCTCATCAGACAATTCAACCATCACATTGACCATGGGGACAACGTGTCACGCAGTCGGGGACCGTATGCGGAAGAGCTGTCGTCGCCTACCAGTCGTGTGCTACCGAACTAGATGCCAGCGCAAGCGTCTGGTCTGGTTCTAATCCAGCTCGCTAGTGCAGGCTAGGATGGATGGGAAAACTAGTTTCTTGGGTTACCCAACGAGGTAGTACCAGTCCGACCAAGTCGGATGGGGCTGGAGAAATTTTACCAGGTTACTGGGCGACCCGGTAGGCTGGACCCATAGCCAAATCGGGCGGGGTCCAGCAAAGCCCAATGGGCCTAGACAATGGGTCTGGACAATGGGATAAGACGGACCAGTTCTGGTCATCCAAAATGGGTTAGGCCATGCGGGACCCCCAGGTCTGGTTGGTCGGGTCGGTCTGACCGAGTGTGGACGCAACCAGCTCCTGTTTACTAAAATGCCAATATCTTTCAGACCGGGTGTCCTATTAACGAGTCGTTTGTGACTTTGGAACCCTTGTGACAAGGTGGTTCTTTTGGAATGTTGTAAGAAGGATTTAATAGAAATTGAGATACAAGGAATGGATTGAGGAGTTGATTCTCCCGGAATCAAGCGCACTACGTGCAGGAATCCTATGGCTGGCTAAAACCCAAAGACTACTGATGAATGGGTCTAAGTGACCCTACATTCCTAGATTATAAAAGACCCTATGTGGACCAGATACAAGAGGCTCTTTGTGAACCAGCTATAAGTGGCTCTGTGTGAACTAGCTATAAGCGGCCCTGTGCGAACCACCTATATGTGGTCTTGTGTGAACCAGCTATGATGGCCTAAGTGGGGAGAAACTCTGTGTGACCCGACATACCCACGGAGGGGAGCGTCTCTCTGTGACCCAACTAACCCATAGTACTCATCAGGGATGAGCACCTCGGCAGTCCAAGGTGTTTGGTGTTATGACTTATTTTCTTTCTTTCCATGCTTTAGATCATGCCTACGTGATCTGATTGTATCGTGTGTGTACTTTAGGGGTTCTGCATACAATCGTACCTTAGTGGTTCTTCATACAAGTGTACCTTAGTGGTTCGGAATATGAGTGTACCTCAGTGGTTCATCATATGAGTGTACCTTAGTGGTTCAGCAAACAAGAAGACCTCAGTAGTCCAACAGATAAGCAGACCTCAGTGGCTCAACAGGGATGAGTCCCTCAGCAGTACAAGACGATTCAGCTCTATGACTAATAAATCTTACTTGCTATATTATGAGTTATACCTAGTGTGAGATGTATTTTCTTTATGGTCTTATTGTGTGATTTTTCTTTGTGGTCTTGATGTGTGATCTTAATTTGTGGTCTTGATTTTTGGTCTTTTCTTTTTGGTTTGGGGTCCCTACTAAGTATTGTGTTACTCAACTCTACACAGGATTTGCCCACACATGTCGTGTCTCGTGTAGGTGATCGAAACTTTGACGGAGACCTTGGCTGTTCAAGACCAAGTGGTGCTTGGTGAGAAGGGACATACGGGCATACTTCTATGACTACAGGAAGCTACCCTCCACCTACCCTTCAAGTGGGGTCTCAAGTAGACAGATTGTGGCAGTTGTAATTTTCTTTGTGGTTTTGGGATTGTATTCTAGTCCCTTTGTAATTTTAGTTTGTATTGTACTCTCATTCGTTGTCTCAGTGATAGTTGTGGTCTACTTTGTGTTTACTTGCCACAGATTGAGATTTGTGTGTGTGTGCAGGTTTTAAGGAAAATTCCTTACCTTTTTGGGATATGCCTACTCGGTGCTAGTCGTGATCCCCTGGCCTATGGAAGGCGGGCTTGGGGTAGTCACGACATGGGCCCTATGGGACGGGGCGTGACATATAGAATTAGGGAAATCCTTACATTATTTAGGGAAGATAATTAGATCAATAATAACACCATGGTAAGAGTAAATGCATTTCAATAATTAGAAGGATTATATTTCAGTTATATTTCATATCCTACTGTAAAGAATATAATAATTTAGGCGGTTCTCGGCTTGGTTTACATTGAAGGTTTATTTCTAAAACAAATGTATGTCATGATTATATGTCTTCATGTAGATTCGGAGGAAGAGATATACATAGATCAACTGGAATGGATTATGCTAAATAGAATAGAAGGTTTGATTCGAGTCTCAAATATAGTTTTTTTGGGCTTAAGTAGGCACCAAGATAGTGTAACTAGAATTTCAATGCTCTCATGGTAGAATTAATGTTCATGTAGTGTAATGTAAATAATTATTACTATGTGAAGGTGTATTATGATGGGAGTTTTTTCATTTTAATTCTTTATGTGGATGAATTCCTCTTAGTTTGACCAATGAAGGAAAGACTGGAAGAGATGAATATTTATTTGTCTAGAAGATCCCAAATGAAGGACCTTGGTTATGGAAAGTGGATATTGGGGATAAATATTGAAGAATACTTAAAGTCGGTAACTTTTTTTATCCTTGGTTAATTTTTATATCAATGTTATTTGTATTTATTTTGTTAAATATTAATATTAACAAATAAAATAGGATGTATATGAATAAATAATGGATGGATTCCAATAATATGACAAAAGATTATGAATATGGAGTGAAAGAGTTCATCATGTTTGCAAAAGATCATGCATATGACCCTTCTCAAATCCATTTTCTGTGTTTATGCTGTTGTTATTCAAGAAAAATTAGTCTAGAGGAGTTCAAAGAACACTTGAGCTATCACGGAATAGATTGAAGTTATAAATTTTGGAATAAACACAGGGAAAAAGTGAATGTAGCTAGTGTATGGGATAACACTGCATTTTATGGATCATCTTATATGATTACAAGTTTAGAAAATGAAGAAAATTGTATCAAGGATAACATTATAGATGTGAATGATGATGAAGATCATATTGAGGAAATGATGAGGATAATTGTATATGAACTTCATGATTTCCCAAAATTGTTTGAGAAGTTAAAGAGTTATGCAAAGACGTGATTGTATGGTAAATATACAACATTTTCATCTATACTAGAGCAGTATAATTTTAAAGTAGGAAATGGATGGAGTGAGGCCAATTTTATTTTATTACTTTTTCTCTTGAATGAAATGATTCTAGAAGATAATTAGCTCCTAATTCGAACATACGATGTCAAATGAATGATACGCTCAATGGGTATGATCTCTGAAATAATACTTGCCTGCTTGAATGACTGTATGATATTTCTCAAGGACCAAAAATCACTTAGAGAATTCCAAAAGTGTGGTGCTTCTCAAAATAAGAAAGATGAATATGGTCTTATAAAAGTTGTATGGTACTTTTCAATCATTCCAAGATTTAGGCACCTATATAGAAGTGAGGAGACTACAAGGGAATTGAAGTAGCATGAAGATACAAGAAATAAAGATGGAAAATGATGTCACCTAGAAGACTCTCCTTAGTAGAAGATAATTGATTATGAGTATCCTAAATTTGGAAACTATCGAAAAAACCTTCACTTTGCATTATCAATAGATGGAGTGAATCCTTTTGGTTTTCAAAGCAGCACTCATAGTACATGGATGATTATGTTGGTAAATTAGAACTCACCACTGTGTTTATGGATGAAATGAAAATACATCATGCTATTTATGCTTATATCAGGACCAAAACAACTAGGTAATGATATTGATGTTTATTTGGATCCATTGATCAAGGATTTGAAATTATTGTGAGATTCATGTATTATGTTGTATGATGCTTACAGAAATGAGGATTTCGTGTTGAGAGACACGTTTTACAAGACAATAAATGACTTTAATGGTTATGGAAATTCTTCAGGATATAACATTAAATGAAGTCAAGGGTGTCTTATCTGTGAACAAGGTACATAATCAATTAGGTTGAAACATTCATTGAAAACTGTGTTTTTAGGACATCGCAGATTTCTAACCCAATGGCATAAGTACCAATCTTGAACGACATCATTCGATGGAAGTTCATAAAAACATACAACACCATCTCCACTAACTAATGATCAACTGTTTGAGAAAGTAGAAGATATGGACACTACTTTTGGTAAATTGTTTTCAAAAAATCATATGAAAACCGGTTGGAAAAAGAGATCAGTTTTTTTTTGAATTACCATACTAGAATTGTCTGTATGTCAGATATTTTCTTGATGTTATGCATTTTTAAAAAAAATTATGGTTTCAATGACACATTTCTAAATGAACCTGGATAAAAGGATGGAATTAAAGCTAGGTTGTACATGGTTGACATGGGAATACAAGAAAAGTTGGTTCCAATGAAGGGTGACAAAAAAATTTCTTCCTCTAGCTTCTTACACTCTTTCTAGGAAGGAGAGATATCATTTTTTCAACTTCTTGAATGACATAAAGGTTCCAGATGGGTATTTATTGAATATCAAGAACATTGTGACAATGACTGTTTTAAAGTTAAAGGGTCTAAAATCACATGACTTCCATGTTTTGATGCAAGATCTAATGCCTACAACTTTACCTTTCATTTTATCTAAGAATTTATGACATACATTAACCAAGCTCTATTTCCTATTCAAAGATATATGTAGAAAAGTTATAGACCTGACGAAATTTCTGACTATAGAAAGAAAAATTGTCATCATATTATATGAATTGGAACTGTTCTTACCACCAACATTCTTTGATATGATGGTTAATTTGATGGTTCACTTTGTGAGATAGATTCAACTATGTGGTCTTGTACACTATAAATGGATGTATCCCATTGAATGGTATATGAAGATTTTGAAAGGTTATGTTAAAAATAAAAGTTAGAGGGTTGCATTGTAAAGTGATATATTGTTGAGGAATCCATTGAATTCTATACCGAATACCTGTCTGCTGTGGAAATAATTGGTCTACTGAAATCTCGTCACACTAGGTGGCTTACGGGTGCGGGGATTTCTAGAAGAGATGTTATCACAATCAATATTACAGATTAGAAGCAGGCTTACCTTTACATTTTTCATAAAATTTTAGAGGTTTCCCCATATGTTGAAACCGACAAAGAAATTATTAGGCATTTGAATCCATCAAGGACTGAAAGATGGATATGAAATACATATAATCAATCATTTATATGATAGTTTCAGCACCATATTTTAAATGAGTCAGATGAAAATCCGGATTCAATTTCAGAACGACATCGATGGCTAGTTGGATGACCAAGTGTGTATGTATTATCTTACAATGGTTATGTAATTAATGGTTATACATTCTATACAAATGATCATGATGGGGATAATACCATAAAAAATAGTGAAGTTACACTCATGGATGTAGTGATGTATGTTTTTGGTACTAAGGAAAGAAATCCAATTTACACAAATATTTTATACTTTGGAATCATCAAACAAATATGGGATTTGGATTATACAACATTCCAAGTGATAATTTTTCAATTCAAGTGGGTTGATAACAGAACTGTTGTTAAAATAAATGAATTGATATTCGTGAAAGTTGATTTCAATATGGAAGGGTACAAATACGAACCGTTTATAATGGAATCATAGTCAGTACAAGTATTTTATGTTACATATCCCACAAACTGAAAGTGGTCAATTGTTCTGTTATTGACCAAAACCACGGAATGGTTAGATGAGAATTAAACTGAGGATAACACTTTCATTAGGATGTCACAATAATTTTGTAGTGGTCCCAATGTAGATGGAGTTTTTTATGTCAAAGGAGACCACAATGAAGGTATTTAGATCATCGATAGAGGGGTAAAATCCCTTAAAACATTGAAAAAGAAAAAGAGAGTTCAATAATCAGGTTACATTTTTTTGTAATACACATCATGTTACCTCACGTTATTATCTGTTTGATACTACATTTATGTACTCTAAATTAAATGTTAAACCAATTTTGTAGATAATGAAATTCGCATGTGCTAGTGATCCCAATACTAAGGAACAACTGGTCTCTCAACTTTTTACTACTCATAGTGTAGAAAAATGACCTTCGTCACTTGTTGGCTCTCCCTTTCCTAAGGAATAAAAGGTTTCTCAACCTGTCACTACTCCCAGTGCAGAGGTATAATGACCATCTCTGTATGTTGATGTTACTGCTCCAGAGGAACATATTGACGATGTTGATCCTGGGGAAATGGTAGGTGAGAAGTACTGGTGACGCAAAAAAACAGGAGCACCATAGTTTGATGGTGTTAGTAAAAATCATTATGGTGAAAGTCAAAGGCATCAAATAAGAGGTTGGGTGGAATGTGTGGGGCTAGCATGTTAACCCCCAAAAGGCCATGTTTAGTTGTTATATTGGAATCGTCACTCGGTAACGCGTGCCAATTGATGTGGATTTGTGGCACCATGTTGTGTATGAGCTTAAGACACTTATGTGGGAAGGGATTACGATAACATTATGATATCATTTATTTATTTTACTAAAAAATAAAATAATCAAACATTTATTTACTCTTCATCATTCATTGTAGAGTGCATTTATTGTAGATAACCCCCACAAGAAATATATATTAAAACTTTTTGGAAGGATACACATGGGATTTAATACAATTCTAGAAAGACATCATCTTAAAGATGATGAAGGGAAAATAAACCCACACCCACCTCTTATCTTTGCACACCTAATAACCCAAGAAGTGTGGGATGTGTTTACTGGATACTGTACAGATGTGTCTTTTTAGGTACATTGTGGATAGTAATATGTTGTTTGACAATACATGTATTCATCACTTTGATTGAAAACTTTTTATTTATGTAACAGTAATTTTGTGTTGGAAATATGGAACAAGCAGAAAAACCAGTGTACCCCTACCGTAAAGCAAGTATGGGGTATTCATCACTTGAAAAAAATTGGTACATATTTTAAATCTATTGTAATAATTTTATATGACATGAAAAAACACCATAATTATGTTCCTCTATTTATATGTAGATTGATGAATCCAAATCTAAATCCACTTCAATCCCACACAATGTGCCATAGAATGAGGAACGTGTAAATAAAGATAGGATACTAATAGATGAAAACACACAAAAAATATGGGAAACATGTGTAAGTATTACATAATAATTTTTTTGCTTTAAATCACTATTACATAATAATTATCACTTATTTTTATATATTTTATATCCGACATAGTCATAGGAATCAGCAACACCTATACCAGATGAACACATACAATCGGTGGCCTTGAAGTGGCCAGAACAGTATGGCCACGTCATAGGTGCGGGTTTTGGGGTGACACCCTAAACATATTTTGGAAAAAAAACAAGAGGAGGATCAAAGTGAATTAACAAAATAGATGAGAGAAATAATAGATACCATTGAAGAACAATTCTAATGTCATAGAGAGATGATGAAAAATTTATGGGGGGGTGGAAGGAGAAGAAGCAACTCAGGAATAGCCACCGCGTGAAGATCCCTCCCCTCCCCCCTCCAACTATGAGGACATCTATTCCACTCAAAGAGATTTCTTAGAAAAAGTAATGTTCTAATAAATGTTTCTATGAAATGTGAATCGGATAGACATTGATACCATTCTTGTACTTATATTTTACAGGGTGATAATGGATGTGATTTATATCTAGAAACACCCACTCATCGCCCTGTAATGAGGGCTATGGTGTTCAATATTTAAAACGACATGCTACACAACAAACCACTTTCAAAAGGTCATGTGTGATTTTTGATCAGCATAGCCCATGAGCTGAGTGTCAATCTACCTATTCCAATTCCGGAAAAATATATTCATTCGACCGAAAAATATTTTGAAATATTAATCGCATGACCATCACATCTTGTAAAAAAACATGTCGATAATGAGGCATTCATTTCCAATTTATTTTTCAAGCTAAAACTTTTAAAATTAATGATAAAAGGTTTGAACCAATGAATGTTATTATATACGGATAAAAGTAAGGGAATGAAATAAAAGACTGACACAAAACCATCAAAAGGATCAACCAACCGATCAAAAAGATCTATTGAAAGCACCATTACCCCACCCATTCTATATCCACATTTACTATCATTCAAGGTTCATGTGGATATAAAGTTAAAATATGTTCATAATCACGTAGTTGATTTTGAATAAAATATAGAGAGAGAGAAAGATCAATACTTCTTTTGTTTTGAGAGTGTGACTGAAATCCTTGACTATGATTGGTTATGCGGCTCAGTTGTAAATATATATGTGAGGTATGTTTTCATGATTTAAGTTTACAAAAGATGACATACTGTGTTAATTATGGATAAATAAATTTCATATTTTTGGATGGAATATATATTTAAAACAATTGAAGGTATTTTCCCATGAAAGAAAATTTGGACTCGTTAGTCCTCACATTACCTCTACATAACAACCAAAAATAGATGCCAAAAAAAGGATGAAATGGTGGCAGGTCTGATCAAATCATTTGAAAGAAAAATTGTGGATGAAAGAATCTATTTAATACCAACGATGTAGGGGTAAAACTCTAAAATTTAATCATATCAAATATAATTTAATTTCTTTCATTACTTATTCTTTTTTGTTTTTTTAGGCAGCATTAGATGCTCATTTTGGTAAATTTAGACACTTTAAAGATTTATTTCTTAGATTTAATGCATGGATATCCAACAAACCATCCACACATGATGGTATTTTTCAATTTTTAATACACTACAAACAACATTTTATAACTTTATATTATTTATATTATATTTTAATAATGATTCTATTATGATAGGGTGATGCATCAATATTATGAAAAACAAGGAATGAGGCTAGGGGATAATTCCAAGGAAGAAGACAAGTTCTACGATTGGGAAATTATCATGGTATATATAATGAGATTTCACTATCCAAACACATATCAAAACAAATTACTTATTCTACTCAATTTTTCTGCAGTGTCCAAAACCAACCAATGGAAAAGATTGCAGTTATTATGTTTGTAAATTTATGAGAGAGATCATATTCCATGAACAAACTAACATCTCTTAAGAGGTATTTTCGAAGAAAATTATGATTTTATCTAAAATATTTATTAATACTTAATGTATTTATATTTTTATAGTACTACTATGATTGTTGAAAAGACTCATATTCACAAGAAGATATAGATATGATCGGAAATGAATGGGTAGCATACTTGATGGAAGAATGTACACAGATAGCATGAAGATGTAACTTCCATAGAAGTAGTGGATTGTTTCATATTTATGTTTAATTTACTTCTTTTTAGTATTACTCACATAATTTTTTTTTCTTATATTGGTGAATTCCTTTGTTCGAGTTGGGGCGGTTTGTTTGAAACTGATCATGCTCATGAGAGATTGGACTTTGAGGCTGCAACTTAGAATTCAATGAGAAGGTAATGTTTTTTAATATATTTTGATTTTCCTCATGATATTATATGTTATCTACTTCATTAACATAATCTAAATTAAATGTTTGACTACTCATGTAGGCAATGTCTTCTATAGTATTATTCTCCCTCAAAACCTTATCACCCTTGCATTGTCGAAATTTATCACTTTCTTTCAAAGGTAGTGGAGAGAACTTGAAGGAAAGTGATAAATGTCGACAATGCAGTGTTTCCATTCCCACAAAGAAAACAAATGGAAAGCATTGTAATTAACGATGTGTCCGGTATGACTCAAGTCTGTCTTTTTATGTAATTAATTAATTTTTTCATCATTTTATCTACTATTTGTAAGTTAATTTCCTTATCATTTTTATTTAATACTTATTTAGTTTTTTATACCCATGTTATCCTTATATGATCATTGATATCTCCCTTGATTACACTTATTGAGCAACTATAATCACCCTTTCTTATATTCCATATCGTTAGGTTATTAAGAATGGTTTTAGAAATGATATGTATAAGAAGGTTTCCAGTAAATAATAACTTAATAAGAGACTCTTATGAACTAGTTCTTTATGTTTCCATGTTTCCAAAAACACTATACCTAAACTATTCTAGCATGGATTATTAAGTTTTGTAAGGAATATTAATCTACTAAGATGTGATATCTATGTATGAAATTTCTGAGTCAATATAGTTGGTATTATAGAAACTAACCTACTCAAAACCAAGCAAAAAGAACAAGTGACCGATATCACTCAAAGTTCTCCTTTTATTTAAAATTGGCATTGCTTTTAGTAAAAAGAAAAAGTGACATAATGAAAACTAATGAAATGCATTAAAATTGTTTTTATAATTTAGGAAAACAATCCATAAGTCATTTTTGATGTGTAGGAATCAATCGCACCTCAATACGATGCATGTTGTGGCTGGTAAGACTTTAAGTGTGTATTTTTATGTTAAATTGACCTTAAATTCAACAAAAAGAACAAGTGACATACTGAAAACATAGTAAATATATTCAGATTGTTTTGATACTTTAGGAAAATGATCCATGAGTCATTTTTAATGTGTAAAAATCAACCACACCTTAATCCAACACATGGTGTGACTGGTATGACTAAAAGTATCTTGTATCAGTTTAAAATTGACATTTTATTTTAAAATGTGTGACTCAATGAAAACCATGAAAACACACTCCGGTTGTGTTCATAATTTAGGATAGATATTCATAAGTCATTTGTGACATGTATGAAACAGTCTCATGTCAAACCAACGCATGATATGATCGGTATGACTCAAAATGTGTGTTTCCTGTTCGGAATGATATTTTTGTAAAAACACAACTGCCATATTGAAAACTCAGCAAACACATTTGGATTGTTTTCATACTTTAGGAAAACAATATATAAGTCATTTTTAACATGTAGTAATCAACCGCACCTCAATATGATGCACGGTATGGTCGGTATAACTCAAAGTGTCTCTTTTTATTTAAAATTGACATTGATTTAAGTAAAAACAACAAGTGACATACTAAAAATCGAGCAAACGCATTCAGATTGTTTTTTATATTTTAGGAAAATGATCCATGAGTCATTTTTGATGTATAGAAGTTATCCTCACCTCAATACAATGCATGATGTGGCTGTTATGACTCAAAGCGTGTCTTTTTAATTTAAATTGACATTAATTTAAGTAAAAAGAACAAGTGACATACTGAAAACTGAGAAAATGCATTCAGATTGTTTTGTTATTTTAGAAAAATGATCCATGAGTAATTTGTGATGTGTAGGTGTCAACCATACCTCAATAAAATGCACGGTGTGGCAGGTATGACTCCAAGTGTGTCTTTCTATTTAAAATTGACATTAATTTAAGTAAAAAAGAACAAGTAACATACTGGAAACCAAGAAAATGTATTCATTTTGTTTTTATATTTTAGTAACATGATCCATGAGTTATTTGTGAAGTGTGGAAGTTAAACACACCTCAATATAACTCACAGTGTGACCGGTATGACTCCAAGTGTGTCTTTTTATTTAAAATTGACATTAATTTAAGTAAAAAAGAACAAGTGACATACTGAAAACAGAGAAAACGATTTCATATTGTTTTGATACTTTAGTACAATAATCCATCAGTTATTTTTGACATGTAAGAATTGAACACACCTCAATCTGATGCACGGCGTGACCGGTATGACTAAAAGTGTTCGTTATCACTTTAAAATTGATATTTTAGTTCAAAATGTATCACTCACTGAAAACCAAGAAAACGCACTCCAATTATATTGATAAATTAGGATAGTGATTCATAAGTCATTTGTTATGTGTATGAAGCAGTTTCACATAAAACCGATGCACATTGCGATCTCTATGACTCATAATGCGTGTTTCCAGTTTGAAATGAAATTTTAGCAAAAAAACACAATTGGCATACTGAAAACCAAGAAAAATATTCAGATTATTTTTGATACTATAGGAAAATGATCTATAAGTCATTTTTGATGTGTAGGAATCAGTTGCACCTCAATATGACGCATGGTGTGGCCGGTATAACTCAAAGTGTATGTTTTTACTTAAAATTGACTTTAATTTAAGTAAAAACAACAAGTGACATACTGAAAACTGAGAAAACACATTCAGATTGTTTTGATGTTTTAGGAAAATGATCTATTAGTAATTTGTGACGTGTAGTAATTAGTTGTAGCTCAATACGATGCACGGTGTGGCCGGTATAACTCAAAATGTGTCTTTTTATTTAAAATTGATATTAATTTAAGTAAAAACAATGAGTGACATACTGAAAACCAAGAGAATGCATTCGTATTGTTTTGATATTTTAGGACAATGATCTATAAGTCATTTTTGACGTGTAGGAGTCAGTCGCACCTCAAAACAATGCACGGTGTGACCGGTATGAATCAAACTGTATCTTTTTAATTAAAATTGACATTAACTTAAGTAAAAACAAAAGGTGACATATTGAGAACTGAGAAAACGTATTCAGATTGTTTTGATACTTTAGGAAAATGATAGATGAGTTATTTTTGACATGTAGGAGTCAACCACAACTCAATCCGACACACGGTGTGACCGGTATGACTAAAAGTGTCTGTTATCAGTTTAAAATTGACATTTTAGTTCGAAACGGGCTACTCACTGAAAACCAAGCAAACACGTTCCGATTGTATTGATAATTTAGGAAAATGATTTATACATCATTTGTGATGTGTATGAAGCAGTCTCACATCAAACCGACGCACGATGTGACCGATATGACTCATAATACGTGTTTCCCATTTGAAATGGCATTTTAGTAAAAAAACACAACCGACATGCTAAAAACTGAGGAGACACATTTGGATTGTTTTGATACTTTAGGAAAATGATCTATCAGTTATTTGTGACATGTAGGAATTAGCCGCACCTCAATCTGACGCACGATGTGACGGGTATAACTCCAAATGTGTCATTATTTAAAATTGACATTAATTTTAGTAAAAGAACAAGTGAGATACTCAAAATTGAGGAAACACATTCGGATTGTTTTTATATTTTAAGACAACGGTCCATAACTTATTTGTGACGTGTAGAAATCAACCTCACCTCAATAGGACAAACAGTGTGACCAGTTTAACTCAAAATGTGTCATTTTTATTAAATATTGACATTTTATTAATGTATTCTTTCATTTTAATATTTAATTTATTTCTTTATAATATTACAAACATAATATTTGTTTTCCTATATAGGCGGAATCTTTTGCTTGGGTTGAGATGAATTGTTCGACAACTGATATCATGAGCAGACATTTTTAGAGGGGATCATGGACGTCAAAAGATGAAATATTATTATTTAAAATGTTTGTTGGATAATTATAAGTGCAATTATAAAAAACATTTCGTTTGAAATGTAAATAGAAGTGTTTTTTTGTATGTATCATGGGTGGACATTTTTGTATTCATGATGTCAATTAAATGTACATAGCATTATTTGAAAATACAGGTTGTATATAACATTTGAAATTACAAGTTTTTGCTTTTGGGTGCGTTGTTATATTAACTGCACACCACAGACAGCTATGCCTTTATCAGCGTTTTTTTTAGTGCGGATAAAGGACTCCCTTTATCAACGTTTTTTTAGCGCTGATAAACGGAACCTCCTTTATCATCGTTGCGATTAACATCTCTTTTTAGCGTTGTTAAAGAGACTAAGTGTAGTAGTGGAGTCACTGCGATGCATGTAAACCGATGTGGGATTGAGTTTGCACCCAAAATAATCAATGGTTTGACTTTTTATTTATGATTCACCTTGTAACTTTATTTTATCTGTCTATAAATATAACAGTCTGACCTCATTTGAAAATAAATGATTCGGGATATTCTCCTACTATAATTTTCATTGAGAAAAAAAAAAACACACTACAAATCAAGTGGCTATTGATTATCGTGTGCTTATTTGATGTGGGCCTTCTTTTTTATTGAAACCATATTGAATGAACATGAAATCAAGAAAAGTCCTGGGATAGATATTTTGAAATCCAGGAAACTGCCACAATGAGACATAAACTGGGGTTTTCTCTAGAATGAAAGTGCTTTAAATTAAAACTCATATTAGAACCTATCTTATATATGTGTGTGGGTAAAGCTAGATCCTAATCCCACATCGGTCCAGGTCTTAATAGAACCCGGATTTCAATAACAAAAACTCAATGAATGAATTCATGAACAAGTGCAACACGTCACAATAAATATTTGTTATTTTTAATATATTTTTAAAAATAGTAAAAAAAAGAAAGTTGAGAAAAAAATAGATCTCTCCGCATTAAACTCATTCAACTGCCCCCCCCCCCCCAAACAGTATACTTGAAAACATGGATGAGACCCCGAAACCCCATCTATAAATTCGACCACTGGGAACCCTCGAAACCCCGTCCCTCTTCTCTGCGACTGTTAGGTGGAGGCATTTTGTCGTCGGCGTCCTAAAGATGAAGGGCTCCTCCGTGCTGGTTTGGGCGGTGCTGGCGGTGGCGGTGGCTGCTGCGATGGTGGGGGCAACGGGGGACGGTGCGATGGCGGCGAATTGCAACCCCGTGTCCCTGAGCTCTTGTTCTAACGCCATAAACACGGCGGCGCCGCCGTCGAAGACGTGCTGCGAATCGTTGAGGGCACAGAAGCCCTGCCTGTGCAGCTACATCAAGAACCCGGCGCTGGGACAGTACGTGAGGTCGCCCAACGCCCGGAAAGTTCTCTCCACCTGCCATATACCCTACCCTAAATGCTAGCCCTCTCGCCGTTATCCTCACTTCCACGGCGCCCCCGCCGTGTTCTCCGGTGGGATAGTGAATGGTGAGGATAAGAATAAGGGTTGAGACGATGATACCATCAATAATGCACCGCCTCCGCTGTCGTGGGGTGACGTGGTGTTTGTTTTCCTCTATGATGTGAGAGTTGTTGTGGCTTATATATTAAAGCCTCTCATTGCTTGTTTTCTTGAAGAAATATTTACATTTCAAAGTCATGTTACATATGAAATATCCGCCTATGTTTGAAGAGACGAGACTTTAGTTCCATTCGATTAGAGATTTTGTATATTCATCCACTGATTCTGGGATAGGGATATTCTTTACATTATCCCTAATTCATAAAAGAAAGGGATAGACCTACCCAACCTGTCATCCAATTGAACTAAAATCAAGGATACCAAATTTCAAAGCCATAGATAGGATTTTTTTTTTTTTTTTTTGGAAAACAAACATTAAAAACCTAAAAATGCATTTGTTAAATGATCAAATATGTTGCGTTAAACTCGTGCCACATCCTCGTTCAATTTGTTTCCTATGTTTTTCAATGTCCCCAACCATGCAACCGAGTCTAACACATAAAATTGGAAGAACATATTCAAATAATAAACATAACAAAGTATTAGTATATTAATACTTGTAATCACATCATTTAAATTGATCATTAGTGAACACTAAAATAGTATTACCATTATTTCTCTATTAAATACCACATTTTTCAAATCAATCATAATATGTACCTAATGTCTATAATTGATGAGGATTACATTAATTGTCTCACAAACTGGATTCCCCATGATCAATCTATATATTTTGACATCAATATGACTCATCACCCCATATTCATCTATATCACAATCCCTTATCATGTTATTTATTTGTTCTACAAATGGATTCAATAATTACTTTAAATATATAATATTTTTTCTACAATGGCAATGATGTTACCACTACGCCAAAAACTGGCAAGGGAACCGCTACCCTTTTATCAGCGCTTCTTTTAGTAGCGCTGATAGGGGCTTTATCAACGCTGAAAATTTTTATATTTCAAAAAAAATCTGGAAAAATAAATTATTCTTAAATAAGTATATTTATATTGATATAAATACAATATATATATTTTTAAATATGTTCTAGATACGTATAAATGGACTATTACATTTAATATACAAGAAATTTAGTGAAAATGACTTCAAAATATTTTAAAAAAATATTATTAATTAATAATTTTCTAATTATTATCAATTAAAAATAATTTAATAACAATTTGAGGACACAAAAAATCAAAACAATTAATAAAAGATCAAAAATATGTTGAAAATGTAACTCAAATTTCAAACAGCCATAACTTTTGATCCGGGTGTCCGTTTGAGCTCTACAACATATCAAATCGAAGCCTGCGACGAGCTCTACGCGCCGATGACTGAGGCATAGCCTCTGTCACATTTTTCAAGCCCAAAAAAGGCCCAAAAGGCCTCCAAAACCGAGTTTTTAGTCGGGATATCATGATTTTTTAACATTCAAACAAGTATAACTTCTGATCTGGATGTCCGTTAGGCCTGTACCACATATCATATCGAAGATTGTTTCATTTTCTTCGATTTGACTAGTTGTGACGTTGAAACGGAATTCTAGATTATAAGTTATGGTTAACATTT
Source organism: Viscum album (assembly GCA_963277665.1). Classification (NCBI taxonomy): domain Eukaryota; kingdom Viridiplantae; phylum Streptophyta; class Magnoliopsida; order Santalales; family Viscaceae; genus Viscum; species Viscum album. The sequence goes on along the minus strand of OY728142.1, from coordinate 1,766,309,613 downwards.
TATGGCTTTTCAAATACACATATATATGTATTTATTCGTAAATATATGTGTGTGGGTGTGTGTGAGTGTCTATGTGTGTGTCTGTGTGTTGTATATATGTATATATGTATTTATTTATTTATTTACTTATAAACACACATCAAAAACATATTTTTTCATAAATGTATTTTAAACTAATCTTATATGTGAATTCTATGGCTTTTCAAATACACATATAAATGTATTTATTCGTAAATATAAATGTGTTTGTGTGTGTGTGTCTCTTTGTGTGTGTCTGTGTGTTGTATATATCTATGTATGTGTGTTGTATATATCTATGTATGTATGTATTTATTTATTTATTTATAAACACACATAAAAAACATATTTTTTCATAAATGTATTTAAAACTAATCTTATATGTATATATTAATATACAAATAAATATACGTGTAAAAAATTATAACTAAATATATATATATATATATATAAATATATTAATATACAAATTAATATATATATATACTAATATATGAATAAATATATTTATATTAATATGAATCTATATCAATATATGAATAAATATAAATATAGATATAGATATATCATTAAATAGAGAACAAAATGAAATGACTTAGTGGTAAAGGTGCAGCCCCGAAAGGGGGGAGGTCCTGGGTTCAAGTTCGGGTGGAAGCGAATGTGGTGCGCGCGTATGAGGATGCGCGGGAAGGGCTGCGCACGGGAGACCTCCTAGCGCTAATAAAAGAGGGTGTGAAGCGCTGATAAAAATACTCCCCGCATTATTTTAAATTTTTGTTATTTTTTTTTATTTTTTTGACCTTTATCAGGGCTAAAAAAAGCGCTGATAAAGACCCCTTTTATCAGCGCTAAAAAAATGCTGATAAAGGGGTCTTTTATCAGCGCATTTTTTTATCGCTGATAAAAGGGGCCTTTATTAGCGCTTTTCAGAGCGCTGATAAAAGGGACCCCCCCTATATGAGCGCTGAGCTTTACAGCGCATTTTTAGCGCTGTTAAAGCCTTTTTAGCGCTGATATAGGCTGTTTTTGTAGTAGTGTAGGTTTTGACATGGATAACACTTATCTAAAGAATTATATAAAACATATGAAGAACATACCTTATTATTATTGAAGTCAATCCTTTTATCTTATCCTTTGAACATTCCAAACCCTATCATATGAGCTTGGGGGAGATCTCTTAATGGTTGATAAAGGTCTCCCACCTCATGACAACCACAAGGTTATATAAATTACTTAGAACTCTCATTGGTAGTATATCTCTCTTACCCACAACTTGTTAGAACCTTAGGTTTAAAGCGACGAGAAAAACAATAAGCATTGACTTGAAGTTTTTTTGGTTCAAGAAAGACACATCCATATTGAGCTCCTAAAATCCATTTGAGCACCTAGAACTACATGAGATAACCTAAGCAATACATAAAGAAATAGGTGATCTAAATTGATCAGTAAGGGAAAAACTTGTGAAGGAAACATAACAAGTGAGTTAAAGATATAACATGTTATCATAAAATAGAAGGCTCATTAGTAATTGCATGAAATCATGCCATAAATAACGTGGTATCATAAGATCATGGAATTATAGGAAATGTGGAAACCACATATAATGATTATCATCTATTCAATTCCTTCATGATGGTTCATAAAGAGTTTGTCCATTTCCAATGTGAATCTCTCAGGAGTATCAAACCTGGTACACAATAAAGCATGTTGTCATGTACCAGGTATTGCTCAAGTCAAGCTCGACACACATTTTTCAAAGTTATTACCCCTAGGTACATATGTGTCCAAAATACATCCACTTGTAATATCCAGATCGGGATGTAACTACTCAGAAACCACTCGTACTAAACTTCACCAAAATTCCAAGATATTTTCCTACTCATATACTTATCCATAGACTTATCCCAAGGGTTCACACTAAAATTATCTCATCCTAGTTCCAAAGAACAACTAAACATTTCCTTTAATACCAACTATGGCGACCCAAGCCTTTGACACATTTTATTACACTATTCTTAAACATAAATATCCATTAATACAACACAAATATTGTAAAGCCTTAGTGTCTTTGGAATACTAGATTTATATTACACAAAATGAAACTTAAACACGACATCTTTATTTTATTCTCTATAGTGAGCTCCAAAAATCCATTTGAGCTCCTAAAACTGTATGGGATAACCCGAGCAATACTTAAAGAAAGAGGTAAGCTAAAAAGACCAATAAAGGAATAAACTTGTTAAGGAAACATAACATTTGAGTTAAAGGTATAACATGATATCATAAAATACAAGTCTCATTAGTAATTTCATGAAAGCATATCATAAATAACATGGTATCATAAAATCATGGCATTATAGGAAATGTGGCCACAAAATATAACAAGATATAAACATGAGTCAAGGAAAACTACCTAGACAATATTATATGGTGGACAAAGTACCATAATGGATTAAATTTACTCCCAAATCTCATACTTGATATCTCATGAGACTGAAGCTTTACTCAATACATTAGATCACTATCTGAGTGCACCCATCATAACATGTCTATGATCTATGTGTTCCACATAAAGGAAATCAACCATATTGCATAATATAAAAATTACCCCTGGAAAGAAAATGAGTTGCATAATCTTGTTTCATATCATATTCAAAGGAAATTTCATAATGAAGGCTTTTGAGAAATGATCATAAGATAAGTATTTCCCCATCAAAGGAAGGGAGAATAAACTAGGTATATATGTTAGAGACATATACACATAATTTAGAAGAAATCCATAACATCAAATATTTTTTGATGAAAATATTTTTAAAAATATTATAAACATTCTTGATCAAAATTTCCTTTTCACTTTGAGTAACATCATATGATGCCATCTTAGATAGAAAATAATTTTGAAAGGTCACTTTGAACATTTCTTGAGAAAAAATATCATTTCCATTTTGAGAACATTTATTTAAAACCTAAAGCTTTCTCAAACATTAAAGAAAACATTTTTTGATTGAAACATAAAAAGGAAGATTTAAAGTGTTGAGTGTTTATGATGGTATAAGAGTTCTGTTAATGACAAATACATTAAAAAACAAAGATTCCTTTGATATTTTTGTAAGAAAATTCAAAAGGTACCATGTTCGGAAAACAATGAGAATATTCCTTTTAATTTTTTTAATTAAGGGTAAAAATGACATTAAAAATCATAGTAAAGCATTTTTGACAACATTTTTAGAAAACATGGATTTGGATGAAGAAGGATTTTCGATCGAAGAGAGAAATGATGTCTGTTTTTTTAACATTTTCTCAACCATTTTAAGTACCAAAGAGAATATGATTATAATATTACTTTAAAACTTCATGAATAACCAGAGTAGAATAAAATGGATGTATTTTATTAAGAAATGATCAAATAATTTCCAGCAATTAAAATTCAAACATAAATAATGATGATTAAAATGAGATTGAAATAGAAACTCTTACAACTTCGATTTCTTTTGAATCATAACTTCCATTGAATGAAGTAGATCAATTGTAACTTAAAATATTAGGAATTAGGAAGGATTCATGATATAATATATAAAGTGGCAGTATATTCACCATTTAAAAGGGATTAGGTGCATAAAATAATGTATGTCTCAAAGGATGATTTTTTAGGCGAAAACTTTACAAAGTTCATATCATTGAAATGGGAGTTAATCAATGAAGTGATTATGTGTCACAAATGTAAATACACAAAAATACTAGTGGAAATACAATCATAAAGAATTCAAAATTCATTTCACACATAATCTTGTAATAATATAATCAATGACGTAGACATATAACCCAATGAATGGAAATTGAGCCAAGAAACCTCTTACCTCATGCTTCCCATTAGTTGGGATCTCTTTAACCTCATGTATAGTGGTTTTATACATGTTATTAACTTATACTAGAATCATATTTTTATTTATAATGTTATATATTCTCCTTTTATAAAATCTTATTACCCGTTTGTTAATAATATTTCATTATAGCTGTTTTTAGGGGTTAATTGCCATGTTTTCTCCTATATGTTTCGTCATGAAAGTTTCAGATCATGAACATAGGTTATAGTTGTCAGGACCCCCTCCCCACAATGTGTACCCTTCCTGGGCCTACAATGTGAGAAGGGAGATAATGACCCTAGAGTCTCGCCTCTAGTAGGCCTCGAGTTGGTGACTAGCACTGATGGTATAGTAAACACATAGATGAGAGGTATTACCCTCTAAGAGAACACATGCGAAAGAGAGAGATAAGACATACACCAATCAACACCAGCTCAGACTAATATATAAAAAGAAATCCCAAGTACACATATGTAATGTCATGAAAAAATACTACAACTGAAACGGAAAACTGCAAGTACAAAAAGAAAGTAAAAATAGCAGTGACCACAAAGCCCGAACAGCTCCTACAACCCCAAACTAGTAGTAACCAGTCTGATCTCTAACCTGCTCCAAGTGACCTGAAAAAAAATTTATGTATATACATAGGGTGAGTATAATAGTATAATCAGTAGGATCCTCCATGGAACCTCTTGTGAAAAAGTAAATAAAGCATGCTAAAGCATAGTGAACAACAAGTGAAACTAACTCGTCACCTAAACAAGTATACTATGTTCCGAGCCTCATGATGTATAATCTCACCAAGTATTGCATACAAGAGTATATAATATAATAAATAATATCAAGGGTACCTTGCTACCACTTCCCCACTGGTTTCCTTATTTCCCCCAACATCACATGTCCTATGCATCTCTCTCAAAAAAGGCTTTCCTGAAGATACCTAGACGAAGCACCACAACATGCACCTCGTGCAACAAAGCCACTACATACACATAACCAAAGTAACTAGGTAGTTTCCGGGAGCCTCTCCATCTTGCATAACGTGTATCATACGTCAGAAATTATACCTTGATCCATTACAACCCATACATCGAGTAAGGATCCTCAAGCCAGCACGACCTATACATGTTACACCTATAATACTCTATAAGAAACTATATCCAGAATATATGTGTGTGAATAACCGCAAACCATTATAGCCCTCTACACACATATATGTGGAAAATAACCATTGTGACTATCATCACAAGTAACTACCAAGAGAAGAGATTGGGGCCAAAGGGGGTAGTCATCCATCCATCCTTCCATTGATATGTTGAGGAAAACACCCCCAGGGCTCAGAATACCTAGGGTGTTGGTTTCCCTAATTGACGGGGTGGAGTAGCATATAGAAACAAAAAAAGTACAGAATATACTATAGCTTACAACCACACTATGTTCATAACCAAGTCTTAGACTCAACTGTAGCTAACGTATCTCTGACTCCCAACTGCCACTACTAAGACTAGGTATCCTATAAGCACAAAACCATTTAAAGAGATTTATTATATTACTTCATTCTCTTTTTATTGGTTTCACTTTACGTTAATTGATTCTTTAAACATTAATTAACCATTATCAATTCCATATTATATTTCATTAGCATCACACCCAAATTACATTGTTCCTTTAAATTGCAACCTCATTATTGTGTCCTAGCAAACTCCAACCTCATGGGTTAATATCATTTATTCAATCATTTATTAACAACATTATCACTTTCCCATATTCCTTGGAATTCTAGGAAAACATTCTAAGCTACCAAACACGAGGGGCTCAACACAATGAGTTGATGTACTAACCCTCAAGTATTTTCCACCTACACATCCTCCCTTGATAAGATAAACATGGAAAGTTTGTGGCATACCCCATGCATCTTTACCCCTTTTGGAAGGAGGGTAGGAAAGACCAGCTACCTTGAGCAGTGGGGAAAGTAAAGTAGATAAATAGCCAACAAGATTTAGCAAGCATCTAATCATTCACATACAACCCATTTCATCATCTTCAGTGTCCTTGACACCCACATGCATAAACCGATACATCTTGCCACTCTAGGCATGAACTGCTACCACAACCAATGGGCCTCCCTGCCCCAATATATCACAACAGCCATCCAGGATCACATCAAAACACAAGAAGTAGGAAACAAACATCATATCAACTGAGCTCTTGGACCTTAAACAAGGCATCCAGCCTTCATACATAATGAGCACTCATGGCACCAAAGAACAAGACACTCATCCTTACAAGAAAGAGGGTAACTCATAACCCTACCAGGCATTATCTTTTATCAAACAACTGGTTCTTTAATCCATATGGAATTAACCAATTTATTATTTGTAGGTTCTAACTATGGGAAACCTAAACAGTAATATATCAAAAATTAACTAATCAGTTAATTGAAATGCCTTTAATTAATTATCAACAAGCATCAACATGCCTTTGGGGCTCATTAATTAATTCAATTAAATGTGCTTACTGCAACAACAACGAGATTCATTTACATGCCTCTTTATATTTGAAAAATAATTACAATTAATCACAGTTTACGTTCTTTACCAATTTTCGTCAAGAATGACATGATAAACAAGAAAAGAATATATATCACACTATCTAGAAAAATAAGAGGCAATAAAATATGATCGATACCTATTAATTTATCTGGTTCAAATATTTATTATGTCAATTCCATTGTGATCCAGTGGTCTAAAACATGCTAACTCTACAGTTGCATGTAAAAGAATAGAGAATCCATGAATTACCTACCTCAAAAGGTTCTTGATATTCTTTACCTGAGAACGATCCATGCAACAGATCACAATTTCCTCCCCATGCGACAACTTCTATTGATGATGGATCGACACTTGCTGCTAGCACCGAAACAATGGGTGTGCATGAAGCAGGATGAAACTTCAAGGGGAAATGATTCAAGGATTAAGGTTCGATCACACCACTACTATGGGAAGAAGGAAAGGTTCGAGCGTCTCAGACCAAAGAATAAGAAGGTAGAATAAGGGAGGAATATATCTCACCACTTTAGAAATTTAACAGAGGAGCGGTTTAAGATACATTGAATTTTATATTAAAAGAGGATCACATTAAAATACATAGTTTAACCAAGTAAAGGCATCCTGAGCCTTAAGAAAATTAATATAGGAGTTATAGGCTTTGAATTGGCCTTAAATCACTTAAAATAAGGCTTTTAATGCATTTTACGTCAAAGGAAACATCAAACGAGTGAAATTGTAGAAAATCTGGAAATTTTTAGAAATTTGTCAAAGGAAATGAAATAGTTCTGGAAAAATTATTCACATTTGTCTCACCGATCCCGACAGATGAAGATTACTCACCGACGCTGACAGTACATATGACTCATTGATGCTGACAGTAAAAATGACTCACTGATTCCAACAATACAAATGAATCACCGACGCCGACCGTACAAATGACTCACCAACGCCTATAGTACAATTGAATCACCTACGTCGAAAATACAAATGAATCACCGACGCTGATAGTAAAAATGACTCATCGATGATGACAGTACAAATGACTCCCCAATGACACTGTTCACATCTGTCTCACTGATGAGACTATTCACATATGTCTCACCAATGACACTATTCACATGTCTCTCACTCATCGATGACACTGTTCACATCTATCTCACCGATGACATTGTTCACAAAACTGGAAACACTATTCACAAAACTGGAAATTTGGAAACGTGTTGGGGATAAGTCACCTTGACCTCCTAGAACACCTTAAACACCCGATTTAAGTTAAGGAATAGACTAGAGATATCTGTTCCATTACATCAGATACCTCTCAAACATTCTCTTCCTTGAGAATTCAAAACCAACCTAAAAGGAAATATAAAAGGGGTCCAAACAACTACCCATCGAGATACCTCTCAAAAGAGAGAAAGCCACAAAGGCAACAAAAGAATGCCATCTCATAAAAAACGAAAGGTTTCCAATCACAAATGAATATCGTTACATGAAAAGAGTTAAACACCAATAAACTTGGGGTACTGAGAATGTATCTGTGACGCACGTTCCCATGTATTCTCCTCAATGCCACTGTGTCACCACAAGACCCAAACCAAGGGAATAAAATGCTCATGCAACACCTTCTCCTTATGGTTCTGGATCTCCATAGGCTGCTCCTCAAAGGTTGCATCATCATCAATATCGATATTGCCCCAATCAATGACGTGAGAGTCATCATAAAGATAATGATGGAGCTGTGACACATGAAAAAATATCGTGTATTCATCTAATCTGCAGGGGAAGTGCTACTCGATACGCCACAATTCCAACACGAGCCAACACTTCGAAAGGCCCAATAAGCTGGGAGACAAATTACTCCCACGAAAAAACCTTCGCTACCCATGACATGGAGTCACCTTCAGAAACACGTGATCCACAACATCAAACTCCAAAGGTTTCCTCCTTTTATTGGTATATGATTTATGACAATCCTGTGCTGCCTTCATCCTCTCACGAATCACCTGAACCATCTTTTTTGTATTCTATACCAGTTTCGGTCTGAGAATTGCTGACTCTATGACCCCATTCCAACACAATGGAGGATGGAAAGTTCATATATACAAGGATTCAAATGGCACCATACCGATGGTGGAGTGAAAACTATTTTTGTAAGAAAACTCCACCAAGGGTAAGTGCCTTATCTATGAACCTACAAAATCCAAGACACAAGAGTGCAACATGTCTTCCAGAGTTTGTATGGTCCGCTCTGTCTGACTGTCTGTCTGTGGATGAAAAGAAGTGATCAGGAATGGTTGAGAAATGAAAGCATGATAGAGACCTCTCTACAACCTAGAGGTAAAACAAAGGTCTCAGTTTGAAAATGATCAACCGCAGGACTTCTTGAAGTCTCACTACCTCCTCCAGATACTGCCTCGAAAAAACCTCCATTGAGCTCGACTCCTTGATCGCTATGAAGTGGGCTGATTTTTTTAATGATCTAATACTACCCAAATAACGTCATGAACTCCCTAATATTGAGGTAAACTGGTAACAAATTCCATTGAGATATACTCCCACTTCCACGGAGAAACATTTAACAGATGGAGAAAACCACTGGGAACACGGTGCTCGACCTACGCCTTCTAGAAGACTAAATATCGAGACACAAACTCCGTAACTACACGCTACATCCCATGCCACCAAAACTGACTCCTCAAGGCTCGGTACATCTTTGTCATGATAGGATGTACTGCTAAGAGAGAACTATGAAAATACCTAAGAACCATCTCCCGCGTCTCCAAAGGAACGAAAAGCCTTCTCGGATACAACACTCGGTGATGTTCATCCTCAGGCCAACCATCAGGGGCCTCACCACAAAAAAATAAGTCTCTCCAAACCTCCACCCCTATATCCTATAATTAGGACTCTTCCACCTACTGCACTAGAGATGACTGAATCATTATACAAAAAAGAAAACCTTTGCCCCCAACTTCTCCCATATAGAGATGTATTCTGAATGTTATTCCATCACTCTCCATGAATCATCAGATTCACTCATTGTATCACTACATTAATTTCTGCTCAGTGCATCAGCTACAACATTCCCCTTTCCAAATGTATAATAGATTTCGAAGTCATATTCCTATAAGAACTCCATCCATAAATGCTCCCATAAGTTCAAGTCACACTGAGAGAAAACATATCTCAGGCTCTTATAATCGGTGAATACCAGAAAGTGCTCACCAATGAGGTAATGTCTCCACAACTTTAGAGAAAACATCACTACCACCAACTTAAGATCATGGGTGGCATAGTTAGGTTCATGGGGAAACAACTGTCAAGACTCATAATAAACAAATGATCTCTGCTGCATTAGAATACAGCCTAACCTCAAACGTGAAGCATTTTAGAAAACATCAAACTGAACTCCCTCTGTTGGAAGACAAAGAACCGAAGCACTGCCCAAATTATCCTTCAAATACTCAAAAGATGCATGACATTGATTAGTATACAGAAACAACTGATCCTTCCTGGTCAATGCTGTCAGAGGAGTAGAAACCCGAGAGAAATCGGCTACGAACCTCCTATAATAGTCTACAAGACCAAGGAAACTTCATGCCAATACCACTATCTTGGGGGATTCCCAAGACACAACTGCTAATATCTTCAACAGATCCACAACTACTCCCTATTGGGACACCACATGCCCCAAGAAACAAACTTCTTGATCCCAAAACTCACACTTTGAAAACTTCCCAAATAGATGCTCTTGATGAAGAACTCCCAAAACAACATGAAGATGCTCGACATGCTCCTCCTCAGACATGGAGTACATAAGGATTTCATCAATGAAAACCACCAAAAACTTATACAGGAACTCATGGGACACAACATTCATCAAACCCATGAACACAACTAGATCATTCATCACACCGAACAACATTACAACGAACTCATAATGCCCATGATGACAAAGAAATGCAGTCTTCGGGTTATCCTCATCCTTTACACGCATCTGATTATATCCTGATTGCAAGTTGATCTTCAAGAACCAACTTTCACCCTTCAGTTGATTGATAAATCATCAATCTATGGAATAGGATATAGATTCTTCACTTTCAATTTTTTTAAGAGATGATAATCGATACACAACCTCAAACTTTTTTCAACCTTCTTCATGAAAAAAACTGTTTCACCCCACGGTGACACACTCGACCAAAAAAACCACACTTTAATAGACTATCGAGCTGTATACACAACCCCTATAACTCTGAAGGGGCCATCCTATATGGATACATAGAGATAGGATACACTCCTGGCTGTAGCTCGATCCTAAACTCGATCTCTCGTAGAGGGGGTAATGCTAAAACCTCTTTTGGAAAGACATTAATGTACTCTTATACGATCCTAGAAAACACCAACTGTTGAACCTCTAAAGAAATTAGTATCATCTCTACTATCAAAGATGATAAGGATAATACATTCCTTTGACCCATCCTAGGGTCTCGCTCGCCAACAAACCCCACTGGCTCTCCATCAGCATTGAAGAACACCACCTGCCTCTTGAAGCGACCCACAATAGCCTACACCAAATACAACCAATACATTCCAAGGATGAAATCATATGCTAGTATGGTATTATTTAGTCATTAATTTTTCATTTTTAATTGATCATTTTATATAAATTTATCAAATTAGTATTTATAAAAAAATTATCAAATGATAAATTAAAATGTTATTAATGGGTAATTAATGAAACACTATTAAAAGATAATCTAGATTGATTAAAAAAATTAATAAATATATCATGGAATTATTTTTATCAAAGGATAATTATTATGATTATAAAATGATAATTTTATCTACTTATTAACTATAATACCATAATATTCTAAACTTATTATTTTAAATAAAAGTTTCAAAGGTTCAATGATTAAAAATATCAAAATATAATTACAAATTACTAGATCACATTCTCTACATAATTCAAAAAATTCATCTCGACCTCCAACTAGCGTAGTCAACGCCAAGGGCACTGGAAGCCTATCTACCTCGAGTCCCAATGAGTGGACAAGGTAAGGTGTTATGAAGGAGTGTGTCACTCCTGAATCAAATAAGGAATACACCCAAGTAGAAAACCAACAAAGGGTATGTTGAATGACCTTTGGCTCGCCTGGAACCATCAACACTAAAGCATGAAACTGACTTCAACCTGCTTCACGACCTCTTTGACCGTGATGATGACCACCACCAAGACCGCGCTTTGCTCTCTGAGGATAGGGAGCATCACGGGGCTATCCTTTGCCAGCCCCATATACTCTCTATTGATCTAAAGTTGGTGAAACCTGCTGCTATTTCCTTGGATGGAACTGACTCAACCGAGGAACCTAGAGTGGAATACCTTGTGCACGCTGACTTCTCTGAAAGGTCGGTCACTCTCGCTGCTGATGACCACAACCTCCATAAGAAAAACAAGTGAATTATCCCTTGACATAGGCCTAAGAGATGCCTCCCCCAGAGAAATGAGATTCTGAGGGTTGGGACCTACCCTAGCCGAACGGAAACTCTTCTGCCCTGAAAATTGGGAACCCCAGACCACAGCTCTGCTTTGTAAGGAATCTTGATGACTCCCCTCTCAGGAAGATCTAGTTTTGGATAATGTCCTCTTTATGACCTCTACCCTCGTCATCACCTTATGATATTTATTCAGCATAAATGGGGTGACCTGGCACTGAATCTCTGGATGCAAAGCCTCCTCGAAATGCCTCACCCTGGCCTCCTCATCTGGAAACAGGTCTGAAGCATATCATAAAAGGTTATTGAAATGTATTCCAAAATCTCGCACACTGGAGCTCCCTTGTCAAAGGGTAAGAAACTCCTGGTGACTGGACACCTTCACAGTCGAAGAGAGAAACTCGACTCTGAACTTGTCTTGAAACTCCTCCCACAAGATCACTAACTCCTCACAATCTTTGAGGAACAAGAACCACCACTGCCTCGCTACCCAATATAACATCATCACAACCAAAGACACCCAGTGCTCCTCCCAGGCATATATCGAACTGAATGTTATCTCAACCTCCTCGAACCATTATTCTATGACTATATCAAAAATGGATCCCTCATACTTCTACAGACTCTAACACTAAAACTCTCAGAGTTTACTCCCCTAAATTTCATCATTGTCAACCTCTACCCTGTAGCGATATGTGGGCATAGCTTACTGAGCATCTTCTGTGTGAACCTAATGAAGAAGTCGACCTGGATCCATACCTAAAAAATAAAAAATAGTTAGAGATTCTAAACCTATAATATAGACGAATCAACATTAATTAATTTTTTTTTTCTTTTATTCATTTTAGGTTAACCTATCTCAAGGTCTTCCCATTCAAACATAGGCGCAAGGAAGAATGATGCATGATCCTTTCTTAGGTATCTACCCTGCAACTAGTATCACCTAGTTTAGTAGTCACTGTAAACATAAAGGTTTGTACATTAGATCACAGGGGACCCTAAACACCTATGTATCAGCCGGTCTTCAGTGTTTACATCACTTTCTAAGCTTAACTGACACTGTTTCCCTACCAAACCATGTAACCTCACCTGTTCCTAACACCAAACTCTATCCTATCCCTCAACCCACCACTGATACCACTCTGTCACAACCCCTCCACACAATGTGTATCCCTCCTGGGCCGAAAATGTGAGAAGGGAGATAGTGACCCTCGAGTCTTGCCTCCAGTAGGCCCCGGGTTGGTGACTAGCATCGAGAGTATATTAAACACACGGATGGGAGGCATTACCCTCTAAGAGAACAAATGCGAAAGATAGAGATAAGACATACACCAATCAACACTTGCTCAGACTATGATATAAAAATAAATTCCAAGTACACATATGTAATGTCATGTAAAAACTACTATAACTGAAACAGAAAACTGCAAGTACCAAAATAAAGTAATAATGACAATGACCACGAAGCCCGAACAGCTCCTGAAACCCCAAGCTAGTAGTAACTAGCCTGATCTCCAACCTTCTACAAGTGACCTGAATAATAGTTTATATATATATATACATAGGGTGAGTATAACAATACTCAGTAGGATCCTCCCCAGAACCTCTCTTGCAAAAGTAAATAAAGCATGCTAAAGCACAATGAACAATAAGTGAAACTAACTCATCACCTAAACATATATACTATATCCCTAGCCTTACCATGGATACTCTCACCATGTATCGTAGACAAGAGTATATAATATAATAAATAATATAAAGGGTACCCCGCTACCACTTCCCCACTAGTTTTCCAATTTTCCCTAACGTCGCACAACCTAAACATCTCTCTCCAAAAAGGCTTGCCCACATGCACCTGGTTGAAGCACCACAACGTGCATCTCATGCAACACAGCCACTACGTACATGTAACAAAAGTAACTAGGTAGTTTCTGGGATCCACCCCAACTCGCATTATGTGTATCATACATCAAGGATTATACCTCAAGCCATTACAGTCCATACACTGAGTAAGGATACTCAAGCCATCTCCGCCTATACACGTTACACCTATAGTAGTCTATAGGAAACTATATCCCAAATATATGTGTGTGAATAACCACAATACATTACAACCCTCTACACACATATATGGGGAAACTAACAATTGTATCTACTAGAACAAGTAACTACCAAGATAAGAGAGTGGGGCCGAAGGGGGTAGTCAACCATCCATCCCCTCATCAGGATGTTGAGGAAAACACCCCCAGGGCTTAGAATTATTGGGGTGCAGTTTCCCTAACTAACGGGGTGGAGTAGCATACAGAAACACAAAAAGTACAGAATATAATATAGCTCACTACCACGCTATGTGCATAACCTAGTCTTAGACTCAATTGCAGCTAACGTCTCTCGAAATCCTGACTGCCACTGCTAAGATTAGGTATCCTATAAACACACAACCATTTAAAGATCTTTATTATATTACTCCATTCCTTTTTATCGGTTGAAATTTACATCAATTAATTATTTAAACATTAATTAACCATTATCAATTCCATGTTATATTTCATTAGCATCACACCCAAAGTCCACTGGTCCTTTAAGTAGAAACCTAATGATTGAGTCCCACCAACCTCCAACCCCATGGGTTAACATCATTTATTCAATCATTTATTAATATCATTATCACTTTCCCATATTCCCATGAATTCTAGAAAAACATTCTAAGCTACCAGACACGAGGGGCTCAACATGGTGAGTAGAAGGACTACCCGTAAAGTCTTTTCCACCAATAGTAGGAGAGTAGACCCATCCTCCCTCAAGAATCTAAACACAAAAATCACATGCCATACCCTTTGCATCTTCACCACTTTTGGAAGGAGGGTAAGCAAGAATAGCTGCCTTGATCAGTGAGGAAAGTAAAGTAGATAAACAACCAACAAGATTCAACAGGCATCCAATCATTCACATCCAACCCATTTCATCATCTTTCATGTCCTCCCCAACACCCAAATGCATAAATCGATGCATCTATCCACTCTAAGAATCAATTGATACCATAACCAATGGGCCTCCCTGCCCCCACATATCACAACATCCATCCAGGCTCACATCAAAACACAAGAAGTAGGAAAAAAACATCATATCAAGTGGGCTCTTGGTCCTTTAACAAGGAACATAGCCTTCGTACATAATGAGCTCTCATGGATCCAAAGCACAAGGCATCCGACCTTACAAGAAAGAGGGTAACTCAGAACCCTACCATACATTATCTTTTATCAAAAATCCGATTCTTTAATTCATTTGGAATTAACCGATTCATTATTTGTAGATTCCAACTATGTGAAACCTAAAAAGTAAGCTATAAAAAATTAACAAAACTGTTAATTAAAATGCCTTTAATTCATTTTCAACAAGCATCAACATGCCTCTGTCTCATCAATTAATTCAATTAAACATGCTTACTGCAACATCAACCATATTCATTTACATGCCTCTTTATCTTTGAAAAATAATTACAATTAATCCCAATTTACGTTCTTTACCAATTTCCATCAAGAATGACATGCTAAATAAGTAAAGAATATATATCACACTATCTAGAAAAACAAGAGGCAAAAACATATGATCGATACTAATTTATTTATCCGATTCAAATATTTCTAATATCAATTTCATTGTGATCTAGTGGGCTAAAAAATGTTAACTCTACAATTGTGCATAAATGAATAGAGAAGCCATGAATCCCCTACCTCAAAAGGTTCTTGACATTCTTTATATGATAACGATCCACGCAACGGATCACGATTACCTCCCCCTATGACAACTTCTATCGATGATGGATCTACATTTGCTGCTTGCACCAAAACAGGGGGTGAGCATGTAGTAGGAAGAAACTTCAAGGGGAAACAATCCAAGGATTAAGGTTTCATCACACCAATCCTATGGGAAGAAGTAAATGTTTGATCATTTTACACCATGGAACAAGAAGGTAGAACAAGGGAGGAAGATATCTCGTCCCTTTATATTATTTAATGGGAAAACAGTTTAAGATATGTTAGATTTTCCATTAAAAGATGATCGCATTAAACCATGCAGTTTGAGAAAGTAAAGGCATATAGAGCAATAGAAAAATTAAGATATGAGTTATGGGATTTTAATTGGCCTTAAATCTCTTAAAACAAGGATTTTAATGCATTTTATTTCAAAGGAAATGTCAAACGGGCAGAACTATAGGAAATCTAAAAAAATTCAGAAATTTGAAAAAGGAAATGAAACATTTCTAGAAACACTATTCACATTTGTCTCATCGATTCCGACAGATGAAGATTACTCACCAACGCCGACAATACATATGACTCACTGATGCCGATAATACAAATGAATCATTGAAGCCAAGAGCACAAATGACTCACCGACACTGACAGTACAAATTACTCATCGATGATGAAAATATAAATGACTCACCAATGATAATAGTACAAATAACTCACCAATGCCGGCAGTACAAATGACTCACCGACACTGACAGTACAAATGACTCACCGATGTCGAAAATAAAAATGAATCACTGATGCTGACAATACAAATGAATCACCGATGCTGACAGTACAAATGAATCACTGATGACACTATTCACATCTATCTCACTGATGACTCTATTCACAAAACTGGAAACATTATTCACATAACTAAAAGTCTAAGTCACCTTGACCTCCCAGATCACCTCAGACACCATATTTTAGCAAAGGAATGGACTGGAGAGGTCTGGGCCATTATAATAGTTCCATCATCTACTGAATGATATTAATTTTATAAATATTATTTTTGTTCATTAGATACATATTTAGGATCATTATTGAATTTCAAACATGGAGGATGAATCAAAACGCTTCATGGAGATTTTAGGTCGTACGTACGCATGATTGACATTATCATTTTCTTAACGGGTGAATGGGTAAGGAAGTGGATTTTATATTATTTTTATAGAATAAATATCATTTCATATATATATCACATATATTCATTAAATTTATCTTTTTTTTACCTTTCTTATAGATATTTACTAAAAAATGAGTTTTATTGGTTCGTGAGGTGGTAGTCTGGCGTACACACCAACATCGTTATCATATTCTCTATAAAATAGTAAGTAATAAGGTCTATATGATATTATAATTATTGAAGTGTAATTATATCATAAATATCATATATCAAAATTAGATATATCATTATATCTATATGTGAGAAGCAGTGATGGAAAATGAATTAAGTCGGTTTATGAGGTGGTAGTTCATTGTACACACGATCAATGATTTTGTTTCCCATTTGAGGGAGGCGAAGATGGTTGAAGTTCATTCCCTTAAAATAAAAAAATCTCAGTATATGTAAGACACTAATATTATTATATTATCATGGTTTAATAAGATTTGGAGGATTTTTAAGAAGAAAATAAATAAAATGCTCAGTTAAGAACATTACCTATTATTCAGAAACCTTATTTTGATTTACACCAAAACACTTCCTAGGTTGGATTTTTGAATAAACCAAGACTTATATGGTGATGGAAGAGAAGTAAGGAAGTGATTTGGATATGTATTGGCTGAACCGATGATTTTTTGAAGTGTGGAAATGAGAGGAGATGAAGTGGCCTTTTATAAGTGGGTGAGAGGACACACATGAAAATTTTAAAAATAAAGAATTTCACCAATGTTTTTATCATACAAAAAGCTTCCAAAATGGACCATTTTTCAACCTTAGAAGAGATAAGGTCTAAATATGATCATCTGGTAATAATTAGAGAAGTTTTGGTTCATTTTTTAACCTTATATTTTTAGTTTAACCCCTTGAAAACTTGTTTTTATCTTAAATGTGGTAAATAATTTTTCATATTTTCAATATTTATTATGGTTGAAAATTAAGTTTATCTTATTAGATGATATAGATTATGGTGATTCCAAAAATGTAATCCCTTTTTCCAAATTGAACTTAAATAGGTGACATAATTTAATTTAAAATTAAATCCGTAGAAGTTTCTAAAAAATAGAGGGAGTGATGAATTGTCCCAACCAACATATAACTACCAAAAAAAAAGTTAACAACGTTTACATAGACAAATTCTTTAAAAACACAAAAAATTAGCTCATTTTTCTTTAAAAAAACTAGCCAATTAGTCTCATTTTCTAAAAAATAAATCTAATGAGCCGCATTTTTTTAAACAAACTATTGTGATTTGCCATGTTTTAGAAAAAACAATGCTAATTAGCAGATTTAAAAAAAAACATCACTAATTAATAGTGTTTTTTTAACATAACTAATGAACTACATTTTTAAAATATGTAGCAAATTAGTTATGTTTAAAAAAACAATGCTAATTTAGCTGTGCTTTCTTAAAAACATGATTAAATTGCCTATGTTTAAAAAAACATACCTCATTTAGCCGCACTTTCTTAAAATCATTGTTAAATAAGTTGTTTTTTCTTCAAAACATAGCTAATATATATTATCTATATATATATATATGACATGGACACACCAATAAATATAAATATAATTTATAATTTGTAAAATCATAATAAATTCAATATGTGTGTATTTACATTTACATGTAAAGCTCATAGGGGCGTGGCTTGGTAGGCACGTCTATGAGGGGTCTCAGGGAGGTCTTATTTTATATGTATTGATAGATTTTATTTATATGTGTTCCCCTCTCTGAACCGATGTAAACATATACAGGTATATATATATTTTTATTTAAAAATATAAACAATTTATATATATATATACACACAAAAAATAAACAAATACACACATGTATCATAAATTTATATTTAAAATACATTTTATATCACTATTATATATATATATGAAAATATATAATATATGTGTAAAATATAAGGGTCGCACGTCCGACTTAGTTTTCACAGATAATGAGGCTTAATTTATAACCCTGTATGTTTTCACAGGCAAGTGACAAGTTTCTTCTATGGGTACGGTCATGAGAGTGATGCCCCACTTTGGTGATCATAGATTTTGAAGTACAATAAAAAATATTAAAAAATATAAATCAATGTTTATTATAAAAATAAATTTTATATCACTACTATATATATAAATAAATATATTATATATTATAATATTGAATATAATATATTTAATATATATTATAATATGTAATATATAATATATTATAATATTAAATATTTAATATATATTATATATTGATTAGAATATATAATATAATATATATGTAATATAATATAATATTCAATATATAATATAATAGAATTTATAATAATAAATGCGTAATATATTACGTAATATATATGTAAAATATAAGGGTCGCATGTCTGATGGATCAGGCGGGTGACGGGTTTCGTCGGCAGGTACAGTCACGAGAGTGACACGCCCCACTTTGCCAACCAAAAATTTTTATGTACAATAAAAAATATTAAAAAATATGAATCAACATTTATTATTAAATAAAAAAATATTTTTTATAAAAAAATTACCTGTCACATAAATATGAGTGTATAAATATGCCTTATGGAGCCCTGTAGTAGCGGAGGCATCTGCCATTCTCCATGAGATTCTTCTCGCTCACTCAAAAGGTTGGATCAATGTTGTGGTGAAATATGACTACAGGGAAGTGATTAATGCTTTATCAAAGAAGAAGGAGAATTACCACATGTTTGACCTTATTTTGAGAAAGATCTGGTTCTTGATCGATTGTTTCGCTGAATGAAAATTTTCTTTCATAAAGAGAAGGGGCAATCAGGGAGGCTCATATTTTATCTTGTTTTGGGAAATCATGGGGTAACTATTGTTGGGCGGACTCTTTCCCTGAGTGGATATGTAGATATGGTGTGACTGATCAGTAATTTATTTGTTTGGGTTCAAATATATATATATATATACATATATTATATATATAGATATGATCACTATAAAAAATTGCTAAATTGTATTGGAGTAACATTTAAATTAAAAATAGTTGTTTGTTATAAAAAAATTTCTGTACACAAAAAAATATTTTTATTATAAAAAAATTGAAAATTTATAATGAGATAAAATTTAAATAAAAAATATATGTTTGTCATAAAAAAAATTATTCACATAAAAACATGTGTATTATTAAAAAAATTCAAAATTATATTCAAATAACATTTAAATAAAAAATAATAATTTTTTTTGACCTACGTGGTGACCCACATTTGTTGAAGCTGGTCCACATAAGAATGATTTTTTTGGTAGTACATTTAAGCTCATTCACAACTGCCTCTATGAGTTTTAACAATGCTAGAAATATTCTTAATTAGCGCTAAAAAAGCATAAATATTGTATACGACTATAAAAGTCAATGTATTTTATCATCATAAAAAATGAGATAATAAAGAGGTTCTTCATCGGTTCTAAAAAAAGCGATGCTTAAATGATTCTTTTATGAGCGTTAGTTTAGAACTGATAAATGAAGCTTTTTATCAATCTTTTTTGTATTGTTGATAAGAGGGATACTTTATCAAAGTGTTTTTAGCGATGATAAAGTGACCTTTTAGTAGTGTTATTCCTAGAATTGATAAAAGTAATATAGTCGTAGTGTGGTGCTAAAATTATAGCACCTGGCATCATCCAATGAAAAATTTAATTTCTATTAAATTTACACTATAAATATGAGAAAAAAATTACTATATTACAAACATTTCAAACATTGATTTGTAAAACTACATTGGTACGTATAATTTATAAAAAACATCAATAAATTAAAAAACCTTAATGTTTCAATTTCTTTGGACCTCTCAAAAGAGTTTAATAATGCTACCAATTGTCGAAGAAACCTCCACACCCCGAGCAAGAGTATGCATATACAAAAAAAAACAATTATTATGTTTTTAGTACTATAAAGAATTCAATTAAAAACAAATATAAAACAATGCATTAATAAAATGACACTTAAAAAACATAAACTTTGTGTAATGTCTCGACCTAACTTACCATCGAACCGGTAGCCGGACCGGTGGGTCACATGGCCTCAAACATGTCTCCCTGTACACCAGAGGCTGCCGACTAGCAGCAAGGGTTCCAGGGGATGATAGTGGGGAGACTATACCCTTTTATCAGAGTTTTAGATAGTTATTATCAGAGAATAATTAACAAGAATAGTAGAAGCAGTTTATACATAGTAGACAAAGTAGCAAAAGACATATAATATCAATTTTATAAAAAAGTTCAATGCTAGTTTATATAATGTATGAATTTCATGTTACTGATACATAAACTAAGCAGTAAAGAACAACATGCTTTATAATACATGACTCAACTAAGAAAAAAGAACTAAAGTCCAAAGGTGATCTCCAAGATCATTCTGAGCTCCAGCTCATTCCTTTTCTCATAACGTCTGGTACAAGCATGCAACAACAAACAATCAACCAAGGTCCGCAGTCCTAGTAACAAGAAAGGTCTACTCAGGTTCCTCTGTGCAATGGCGGTCTGAGTATGGTGTGAGATATAAATCTTAGTAGGCTGACACCACTAATGTTTAGCCCAATCCAGATAGTGTTCCAATAATAAAATAGCATGTAGGTGTAGAGAAATAATGACAGATCAGAAAGAATGAATAAACACCCATCCAGGTTCCTAGGGGATACCTAATGGTTATACCAGCTTCGGCTCATTGTTGAGATATTAGTTTGATCATGTCACAATATATATATATATATATCATAGATAGTGTGGGGTAAGAATTCCCCCACCCATAATAGATGATAAAAATTCATTATGTGGCATCACCATGTGCACACTTTTAATACATGCATGGGGTAAAACTGTCTCCCATCCTTAGAAGATAACTGATATGAGGTAAGTATGCCTCTCGTCCATGAAAGTATATATAATAAAGACATGAGGTAAGAATGCCTCCTGTGTATAAGAGATTATAATAATGACACGAGGTAAGAATGCCTCTCATGTATTGGAGATTATAATAATGGCACGAGATAAGAATGTCTCTTGTCCATAAGAGATTATAATAATGGCATGAGGTAAGAATGTCTCTCGTCTATAATCATCTACAATAGATGGAATGGGGTATGAATGCCTCATATCCATAATAGATTATAATAATAATGGAATGAGGTAATAATGCCTCTCATCCATAATCATTTACTATAGATGACATGAGGTTTGAATGCCTCCTATCCATAAGAGACACTACTACAAAACACACCTTTAACAGTGCTAGTATTTATCCGCACTATATCAAAACATTGATAAATGACATATTTATCAATGCTAAATAAAGCACTGAAAAATTTAACCTTTTATTCGCACAAATTTTTTAGCATTGATAAAGGAAACCTTTATCAACCCTTTTTTTAGCACCGATAAAGGTGTTCTTTATCAATGCTTTATTTTTAGCGCTGATAAAGGATATCCTTTATCAGTGTTTTAATTTTAACATTGATAAAGAGTATCCTTTATCAGCACTTTATTTTTACTACTGATTAATATTTATATAAATAAAATAAAATAATAAAATAAATAAAAAATAAAAAAAGTGTTTATTAAAAA
This sequence comes from Viscum album, assembly GCA_963277665.1. NCBI lineage: Eukaryota > Viridiplantae > Streptophyta > Magnoliopsida > Santalales > Viscaceae > Viscum > Viscum album. Next base: position 1,766,287,142 of record OY728142.1, on the reverse strand, counting down.
AAATATAACAAATTTTATTAATTAAATAATTATTGATAAAAATGAATAGAATGATTAGACATTATTAACTATTAAACATTTTCTTAATAAGATAATTATGATAATTAATATTATTAAATTGTATACATTAAATATAGAGATATATATTAATGTATATAAATATGATTTATATATTACAAAATATTTATGCGCTTTACATTAAATAGTCATATGTTTATTGAATAATGGTTTATAATTAAAAATTAATATGAATTTAAAATATTGACTATAATTGCATAACACTCGACATATAATTAAATGTAATTTTATTTTTCAATTTAATATAGATCAAATGTGTGTTATATTGATTTTAAATATACGTAATTAATAAATTTTTATATACAATGCACATACACCAAAATTATCTATTTTTTCAATATTTCTAAAGTGTACTTATTCTTAATTTATTCAATTTCACTCAATTTTAACATAGATGCATGCATTTAAAAGGGGATATTCATTAATAATGTTAAAAATATATTTGTAAAAAAATATTTATAAATGTACATTTACTATATTTATACAATTAGATATATATAATTACAAATAAATTAATATTTTTTTAAAATTATTTATATAATTATAAATAAATAAATATATATTTAAATAATTATTAAATTTAAAATAAAATTAATTAAATAATGAATATATTTACTATATTTATATTTATATATATCTACTATATATATATATAATTATACAAATATATATAATGATATAAATATTATTTTTTAAAAATATTTCTATAATTATAAATAAATAATTACAAAATTATAATAAATATATTTAAAAAAGAATATGTTTAATATATTTATATTTATATATATTTATTAAGTATATATAAATATTTACAATTTTTTTATTTATAATTATTATTATAAATCTATTATCAACGCTTTATTCATGCTGATAAAGATGAGGATTTATCAGCGCTAACCAATACGCTGATAAAATCAACATTTACCAGCGCTAAAGTTTTAATGTTGAAAAATATTGATTTATCACAGCATTTTTAGCACTGATAAATACTTAAATTTATCAATGCTAAGAAAACACTGATAAAGAGTCATTTTATCGGCGCTTAAGTAATAAGTGCTGATAAAAGTGTCCTGATCTTTTTTAAAAACCCTAACCATTTGTGAAGTTGCCGCGATATTAGGAGATTTCTGTAAAACCACCCACTACCAGCACTCCTCCTTGGTGAATCGAATATAGAGTCCTATAACTTGATTGTTTTCGGTGCTCTAGTTGCACGAACATCTTGTCTGACATCAGGTTTTTGATTGTGGTTGCGATGAAGATGAGGTTTCACATCACTTTCAGGCAATTTCTCTAACCGAGGTAGGTGGTTCCTTGTCCTAACAATTATAGATAATTTAATTTGCTTTCTTGGTTAATTTTTTCATGCGATATAGTTTATTTTAGTGGTATGAACATTCTTTGGAAATGTTTTGACAAGAATTTGTGTTGAAAATAAATTTTCTAAAGAGAAATTGTTATGTTTCAATATATACCTTGTTGTGAAAAATCAGTGGAAGTGTTCAATTAATTTTTTGAGTAGGGAGAAATGTGTTTTTGTGGGTGATTAAGTTGCACATGTGTTGGAAAAATATTTTTGATGGGAAATAGATCATTTTGGGCATGTTACCCATTGTATGCTTTTGAGTATCCTCCTCAATCTGGTTTTTTTCATTTTCAAAATACCACTTTTGGGTGAGTGGGAACCTCACAAAGACTAGATACCAAATTCAAACATCACCTTCTTAAAACATCATACATAACATACATGATTCATATCAAAATCCACATTGAAAATTTAAAATTCATATTTTAAAAGTGAAAACCTCAAAATATGGGCAATGGTGAACTTTTGATTATGAGTTATGAAGTGTTTAAAAAATGAAGAATTTTTTTTAGAAATGAAATTTAGGATGTATAAATGGTTTATTAAATGGTGTGAGTGATGCAGACTGTGTTTTCGAAGGGTTTGGCATGCTTTGTGTTGGGTTTGGGTTTTGAAATGGAAAATGGCTATGTTGTGTGTGTGTGTTTTAGTGTGGTGTTCCGTTGAAGGGGTGTATGGGTTGTTTGAAAGGTGAAAATCATGTTTTTAAAGGATCATAAATGCAGATAGGTTTGGAAGTATGTTCTTAAAAGAAATTGACATATTTTTCCATGTTGAACATGATGTACCTTTTTTTAATGTGAATTGTAAATTGTTTTAAAGGATGGAATACATGTTTTGAAAATGATTTCAGGTTGTGTACAAATTTTTTAAAAAAGGGGCTTGATATAGAATTGGTTGAAAATTGGTGTATACTTTGATTTTTTTAATTGGATGTATTCTATAAATTAGTTAATAGATTTATTAAATTATATAAGTGTTTCAAATTATGTTCAATTCGGGTATGTGGTGCGTTTGATTTTAAAATTAGCATTTTTCATGTGAAATTGGGTGTGGTTTTGATGTAAATCCTTGCAGTGCCTCAAGGGGTTATTTTAGAAAACTTTTTAAAAAAGTTATTAACATATATAATAGGTGTGAGGCAAGTTTTTGAAATGGTTTGGTGTGCATATGTTTTCAAATAGGGTTTGGGTGTGCAAGTAGTGGCACACTATGTGTACTTTGATTAACATGAATTGTGTGTGTAAATATGTTGTGTTAGTGACTTGTGAATGTGAAACTTGATTGAGAAAAAATAAAAGTGAATCCTCGACAACATGATTGTATTGTGTTAGGGAATCTTGATGTTTTCATAGTAAAATCATTGTCCATAAAATTAATGTATTATTTCATATTTATGTTTAATTAATTTCTTTTTAGTATTACTCACATAATAATTGTTTTCTTATACAGGTGGATTATTTTGTTCGAGTTGGGGTGGTCTGTCCAACTTTCATGTTTTTTATCCCTTACAATCTTTTCACCCATGCAGTGGTGTATTTATCACTTTATTTCATGTTACCTACACTTCCTTTGCAGGAAGAGCAATGACACTGCCTCTACTCAATCAAAGATGTAATATTGATGTTTTAAAAGTAATATAATTGTCCATATAATTAATGTATTGTTTCATATTTATGTTTAATTCATTTATTTTTAGTATTAATCACATAATAATTGTTATCTTATATAGGCAAATTCTTTTTTTCGAGTTGGGGTACTATGTCCAACTTTCATGCTTCTTCTCCCTTAAAATATTTTTACCCATGAAGTGGTGCATTTATTACTTTATTTCAAGTTACCTCTACTATTTTTTCATGAAGAGAAACAATGTTTCCTCTTCTCAATCACAGATATAATCTTGATGTTTACATAGTAAAATCATTGTCCATAGAATAAATGTATTGTTTTATATTTATGTTTAATTTATTTCCTTTTAGTATTACTCACATAATAATTTTTTTCTTATATAGGTGGATTATTTTGTTCGAGTTGGGGTTATTTTTTCAGATTTCACACTTCTTCTCCCTTAAAACCTTTTAACCCCGGTAGTGGTTCATTTATCACTTTATTTCAAGTTACCTCCACTGCCTTTGCAGGAAGAGAAACGACACCGTCTCTGCTCAATCACATAGGTAATCTTGATGTTTTCACAATATAATTATTTTCCATACAATCAATGTATTTTTTCATATTTTTTCTTAATATATTTCTTCTTAGTATTACTCACATAATAATTGTTTTCTTATATAGGTTGATTTTTTTGTTCGAGTAGATGTGGTTTGTTCAAAGATTCTCATGTAGTGTTGGCAATTTGATAAAGAAAGTCAATGGAAATCATGGTAACATTGACAGTTAGGATTATTTTGGAATTTATATAATAATTTGTATTTATGTAATTGTATAAATCAATGTTTGAAATGTCTATAATATAGTGTTTTTTTCTGGTATTTTTTTGTAAATTTCATTTCATTTAAATTCTGTATTTGGACTTGTTTTTTATATATATCTGGTGTGTTTATGGTTCTTCTGGTGTAGCGGTGTGCTGCAATAGCACACTGTAGTGGTGATGCAGTGTGCTTTTACACTATAATTCAATGCGACCTTTTATAATCACTTTTGAAAACATGGATAATGAGCATCTTTATCAGTACTTTTAAAAGCACTGATAAAAACACATTTATCAGCACTTCTGAAAGTGGTGATAAATGTATACTTTATTAGTGCTTCTACAATACTGATAAAGGATTATTTTAGTGGTGATTTAAGAAGCACTGATAAATTTCTCCTCTATCAATTCTTTTTCATCCCTAATAAAAGTCCCAGCCTTTTAACATCACTCACATTTTCAGTGCTTTTTTAGCATTGATAAAGGCCATTTATAGCATTGTTAAAGGTCTATTTTGTAGTAGTGAGATTATAATAATAATGGAACGAGGTAAGAATGCCTCTTTTCCATAATCATTTACCATATATGACATGGGGTATGAATGCCTCCCATCTATTATCATTCACAATCATTGTCATACTTATAGTATAATGCATAAGGCAGTGCCTCATATGCATTTCAAATAGCCAATACCATACTACACATAAGAAAACCCATTCACAATTATACCTAAGGAAAACCATCTTAAGTATTTCAGTTTAAATATTATTCAAGGCATGGTCACATTTAATTCAATACATGAGGCAACGACCCCTAATACATTCCATTAACCATAATCTATTCCTTTTCAAGGAACTGTTTCATCTAAACCATTGTATACCATTCAACAACTCATTGTGGCTAAACCACTAATTCAAGACATACCATTTGGTATGAGTTAACCCACTCAAGGTCATTCTAATTTAATGATGTCTTTATCTCATTTAATCCAATTAAAGGAAAACATGTCATTAGGAGGACCATTATCTATAGGGTCAACACACTCAATTTTCCTAACATGGAAAATTGGTTTACATGGTACAAGTGACAAGGAAGGTGAAATGATCATTTTATTTAAGGGATGACACTAACCTGTATAATTCATTCTACTATTCCATTGAAATTATCCATTCTATTTAAATCATTGAGACTTAGAATCTTCATGACAAGGGTTCAAGTGTAAGGAGTTGTGTCAAGGAAACATGGCATGTGCCTACTTGGGAAAAAGAAACATAAATTGCCAAACTGCCTAACAAGCCATTTATCAATTATAATATCAATCATAAGGGAACACCAAGGTAGAATCATAAGGAGTCATCCAAGAAATGAACCAATAAATCATGAAAGTCTAACACTACATTTTTAGCTTGAAGGCAATGCTCCTCCATTGGAGGGGTTTTATTATGAAAACATGCTTTTGTCCAACTGAAAAACCATTCATCTATTTTAAGCCTTTCATTAACTTTATCAAGGGAATAATTTAAACCATGAAAACATAATTCATTAATTAAATCTAGGAACTATGAGAATAGAAATTTAATTAATGCATTACCAAAATTTAAGGGGCATGGAAAGGGACCCTACCTCAAAGTGGAACCAAGCTGTTCACTTCGGATCTTGGTGCTTTCTAACTAAAAGAATCTACTCCCCCACTGAGCATATGAACCATTGCATACATGTAAGGACACCTAACCCCTATGCACACATCTGCATGGCCATGAACATGTGCAAAGGGATCCTTACATATATGCTTATATGCATATACTTATCGCCACTCACCTACACATGCATTTTCATAGATATACACGGGTACAACTAGCCCCATAATTATATAATCACTACCATGGATGATTATACATGTAACGGGGGAACCCACATATATATTTACTTACCTATTCACACACAGGTGAGTCACCCTTGACCCGATGACCTGAAATCACAATGTAGTGACCAACGCACTACAAGATAATTACTACGAACCATAAAACACATAAAGACTCTGATTTAGTAGGTTCAAAACCAAGAATAAAGGAGAAATACCCACTTCAGATGGAAGTGGAAAACCAAAATGAGGCGACCTACTTTGCCTTCGGTGGTAGTTGCCGGAACATGCAAGAATGTGACCCGAGGAAGCCATTTCAAACCCTAACAACAAAAGGAGAAATAAAAATCCGTGTAACCCTTGGCCTAGTTTTTGGCCAAACCAAAATAGGGAAACAGGGAGGTCAAAAACCAGTCAAATAAGGGAGGATAGGAGATGAGAGAGACTACCTCATCGGATCAAGAAAGAATCGTTAAGGAACGAGGTGGAAACGACAACTGGAGAGGGAGATGGGAGAGGGGATGAGCACGTGTCAAAGGGGAACCCCCCTTGGGGTGCTGCATCGTGGGTCTGGCGAGAGAGGGGTGAGGGAGTGTTAGTTTTAGGTTTAATTTTATTTTAATTTAATTAAAATAATTCAAAATTTAAAATTTCTCTCGGCGCACAGTTTTGGATGAATGGTTTCACAAACCGTGAGGCCCCTCTAGATACCCGGGGAACCTCACACGATCTGGCTACATGGTTTGGAAAATCATGCATAGACCATGAAAAAAATCTCTATAAAACTTCATCCATCTACACAGTTTACTACAATGGGATGCATGGTTTCAGACAAATCGTGCGCCCAGTGCAGACCTTTTAAAACTTTGAGTTTCTGAGTTTGGGGCTCCTGAAACTCCTTGAGCCACATGGGAAACTTCTCAACCCTTCGCCCAAGTCCAAAATTACCACTTTGAAGCATCCAAACTCTAGGAATTAAATTCTGAAGATCGGTTTTAAAAATGAAACATCTAGTAATTAAAAATGTTCATAAAACTTTGTATTTTTTTCACCTGGTCCAAAACACGGATCGTTACATCCTTCCCACCATAGAAATTCTCGTCCTTGAGAAGCCTTTGAGAACAACATAAACATCAGACAATCTAAAAGGGTCTTGAAGCTTTATTAAAATGGTTACATTGTGTTTCTGAATGTCCAACGCACCTTCGAGCATTGAAAAATCAAAATGAAACTTAAGACATTATAACCTGATCCAACACCCGATTTCCAACCGATCAACAAGATGAATCTTACCCAAGACCATTTAACCAGAGACACGGTCTTTCCATAGTCTCTTTAAGCAATGAAACAAGGTACTTCTCACCTTAGACTTCAATGTTAAGCATCCAATTACAAACACTACCACAAAAACAGTTTTTCGCAGCGCCCCCCTTTATCAGCGCTTGCTTAGTAGCGCTGATAAAGGGGGGCCTTTATCAGCGTTTTTTTAGCGCTGATAAAGGTTCGGCTTCAAAAAAATAATATATTAATATATAAATATAGTTATATTGTTATATAAATATAATATATAATTTTTAAATATATTTTAGATAAGTATAAATGTACATTTACACTTATTATACTTAATATTTAAGATATTTAGTGAAAATGACTTCTTAAAAAATTTAAAAAATATTTTTAATTAATAGTTTGATAATAATTATGGATTAATAGTCATTTAATAACAATTTGAGGACTAAAAAAATTAAAAAAATTAAAAAAAGATCCAAAATATGTTGAAAACGCAACCCAAACTTCAAACAGCCATAACTTTTGATCCGGGTGTCCGTTTGAGATCTACCACATATCAAATCGAAGCCTGCGACGAGCTCTACGTCGCTGTGACTTGGGGGAACCCCGGGAAAGTGTTTTTCGAGGCCAAAAGAGGCCCAGAAGGCCTCCAAAACTGAGCTTTTTGTCAGGGTACCCAAATTTTTTAACATTTTGTGGATTTTCAAACTCGTTTAAGGGGGTATTATTGGATTTTCTTGGTGGGGACTCAATTTATTCCAAGGTATTACATTCATATTAATATCATGTCTTTGAAATTTCATCCTTTTTTATAATGAACTGCTATTTATAATCAACTATATAACTATATGTACATATTTTTTTATATATTCGCACCTAAAAATTAAATTTTTTAAATAAATAATTAAACATATTTACATATAAAATATATTAGCTTTATCTAAATAATAACTAATATCCATTTTATTTAGAATACCAGTATATGAATATTTATATACCTATATATTAATCTAACTATATATATATATTAATCTAACTATATATATATTAATCTAATAACTATATATATATTAATATAACTACATATATATATATTAGTATTACTATAAATATATATATTAATATCACCATAAATATATATATTAATATCAATATATATATATATTAATATAACTATATAAATATATATTCATATAACTATATATATGTTAATATAACTATATATATGTTAATATAACTATATATATGTTAATATAACTATATATATGTTAATATAACTATATATATGTTAATATAACTATATATATGTTAATATAACTATATATATGTTAATATAAATATATATATGTTAATATAACTATATATATATATATTAATATAAATATATATTACTATACGAATAAATATAACTAAATATATATATATATATAGATATAGATATATATTAATACCACTATATATATATATTAATATTACTATATATATTATAATATAACTATATATATATATTAATATAAATATATATTAATATACAAATAAATATAACTAAATATATAAATATATATATATACAGATATCATGAATTGGAAAGCAAATCAAAATAGAGTAGTGGTAAGGGCTTAGGCGCGTAGGGGGGAGGTCTCGAGTTCAAATCCTGGTGGAGGTAGGGGTGCGCGCGCATGGGGAATATTGGAGCAAGAACTGTTAAAGGGTGGAGGGGGGTGCGTGGGGTGCGTGGGGTGTTGTATAGGGGCCGAAAAGCGCTGTAAAAGGGGGGGGGGTTCAAGCGCTATAAAATCCCCCCCGATTGGCAGTATTTTTTAATTTTTTTTAAATTTTTTTAACTTTTATCAGCGCTTTTTTAAAAGCGCTGATAAAAGGGTCCTTTATCAGTGCTAAAACGAGAGCGCTGATAAAGGAAGCGCTGATATAGGACCCCTTTATCAGCGCTAAAAAAAGCGCTGATAAAGGGGTACTTTTATCAGCTCTTTTTTTAGCACTGATAAAGGGGTCCTATATCAGTGATTTTCGGAGCGCTGATAAAGGGGACCCCCCCTTTATCTACGCTGGCTTTATCAGCGCTTTTCTAGCGCTGATAAAGTCCATTTTTAGCGCTGATAAAGGCCATGTTTGTAGTAGTGAAACTATGTTTTAAACCACCATTGGAATTTCCTTACAAGCACGCCCTTAAGCATTTGATGATGTTCTAGGCGTGATTCCAGAAACGGTTAAACGATCGATCCCTATCGACCTCTAAGCCTGAGCTGAGCCTGCTACTGATGAAAATAACTGGCCGACACTAACCACAATCTTCTCCACCTGACGACATGTGCAAAAATGGTCCTTCACCAACCACAAACATAAAGAAATAAAGAAAAGAGTCAATCCACTATGGCCAACTAATTAAGAAGACGCCCGACTTAGATGCCTGACGTTTTATAAGTTGAACCGTGATGCCTTCTCCCAAGGAATCTCACATTTAAAACAAACATGCTCACTGAATACTACACCCAACTTCCGATGCCATTTCTAAGATCAAAACATAAGGGAAACCACACATCCTATGTGAAAATCTGTAGGAGAACCACCCAGTCAATCCCAATGGCTTTAATGCATTAGTACGATGTAAGACCAAGGCTATATTAGTGCATCTAGGATGAAGACAAGATGGGGGACATGATCATCACTGAGCAGAATACACTAAGAGAATTTTTAATGAATTCTAGTCTAACATACCCGATTACTAGGACGAAGAAGAGTCGAACCACAACTGGTCAACTTTAAGGAGGAAACTCAACTTCACCTGCCAAAAAACCATCATTAACCAAACACCTACCTTTATCACTCGAAGGATTTCTTCATCTGTTCAAAAAAAACACTGAAGTCATTTAAGACCAATAATATTTTCTAGAGGTTGTATACACAACAAACTAAATCAAAGTCATGCTGTTGAGAAATCACCTAGATAAAACAACACCCGCAAGACTCAAAGGAACACAAGAACAAACTGACCATTTCCCAATGGTCCTCTTTAGTTATCCCTTATACTTGAAAGGACATGTAATTACCATAACTGACTCAACACTCCCCACCTTAGGAGTTTCCTAGTCATCAAAGGGTTGAAAAATAACCTAGCCACTCATAAGCGTGATGGTACAAAAAAAAACTTAAACAAACACGTGACGTTAACCTAAGTCACACTCACATATGTCAAAGCATATAAAGAAGACCCAACCCCATCTGAAACCGAAACCAAAACAACCGAAACATCAAAAAATATGAGTCTTCCAAAAACCATCCCAAGCATTGAGATGAAAGTGATCCTTTAATTCTAGGATACTCTACTATGGAGATGACCCAAAACTATATTCAACACCACAATAGATATAACCCTTGTCGTATTGCCTCATACGACCTTTCACTTGGACAAATACATTCTAAGTCATCCACTAACAAGGTAAATAAAAGGACAAATGATCTAAAAAGCAGTTGACCATGCGATAGGAACATATAACCCATTGAAAAAAAATTACCCGAGTCTTAAGCCCATAAAACGACCAAGAAAAACATGACCACCCATCCAAACAAGGGTTTCATTGGAAACTGGAAGTCCTACTAGGGACAACGACATCTGAACGACACCAAATGTTAGAAAAAAATGGCACTAGAAAGGTAATCAAGTTCTAAGGGTGCTACCGACTATGACAAACCCCTTACAAAGAACAAGCATTGACCCAAGCATTTGGTTACACAAAAAAAATTCACAGGCTCAACAACCTAACATTTTAATCCATTGATAAAAAAAAAGCCTATGGAAAACACCTACGGCTTCGTTCCAAGGAAACTAAAAGGAAAAGCTCAAGCTACTCATACTCGACAGTTTTACCATGGTGACAACTTATGGTTCCATTTACAAGCACATTATATTTATTCACATTTAAATCTTTAAAATCTAAAAGATTTAATTTTCAAGCACCAGGTACAATTTTTCAAAATAAAAACACAAGGTACATGATATTAACCAACCTGGGTTCAATAAAAAGAAAACCAATTGCAATTGTTAAATCATTAGTGTTCAAACACCCAAATGGGTTATCTCATACAAATATTTACCAACTGACCTAATTGGGTCCAGTTTCACATTTTAAATGATAACCAATTTCATTGCAGATTAAAACCAAACAACTTTCACATTTAAAGTAATTTCACACAGCATCACACCATCACATGTAATATGGGCTTCCATATCCCAATTCATGAAGTGCCCATACACTTCATGGATTGAAAATTGGATCCCATTAATTTAAACCAATCACCTTTTAGAATTTTTTACATGATCAAGATGGTTTGAATCTATAAGTTACTATTTACCAATTATAAGGTGCCAATACACCTTATAATAAAAAATGGTTCCTGTTTATTCAGAACCCACATATTTTTATCCCATGCAACCAATTTCATATTTAACACATTTAGCATGTTATAATAGACAATAAACATAAAGAAACATGCTATAAACACCGAATAATGGCATATTAATAAGCAAGGCATGCTAAATAAAGAAAAGGAACGACATACTAATTAACTAGGAATGTTATACTAACAATAAATCATGCTTAAAAATTTCCTAAGAAGGTACACATAATCATGTTATTAAAACACATAACATGTAATAACACTCATGGCACAAATTCTGGATCAACATGCAACCTACATATGCAACTACATGGAATGGAATATGCATGGAATGTGAATTTTCTATGCGCCTACAATGATACATGTAATGAAACTTCATTTCCATATCATGCCAAGGGAAAAATTACATAAGTCTCATAAATCATAAGCAGCGGAATGTACATCAATAACTCTAGGTAAAATAAAATTCAACTGTAATATTAAGCAACATGAACATCAATTACCAGCCCTAGCCACTTGGTCATTTCCCGTATGTGGGGTGATCAGTCCCAAGCACAACTTTTAACCAAGCGCCGACACATTCCTTGTGTCCTATCTACCAACAAAAAATAGTAAGACAAAGGAAATTTTTTCCTTTAATACCAACTTTTAACATCCTAACCCGACTTACCATTGAAATGATAACTAGACCAGTGGGTCATATATCCTCAAGCGCGTCTCCCCATATGCCATAGGCAGCCGACTAGCTGCGAGGGTCTCATGGGGTGATAGTGGGGAGACTATACCCTCTTATTAGAGTTTCACAATGATATTATCAAAGAATAATCAATAGGAACAATGAAAGAAGTATATACATAGTTGAAAAAGTAGCAGAAGATAAATAATATCAATTTTATAAAAGAGGCCAATACCAGTTTATACAATGTATACATGTCATGTTATTGATACAAAAACTAGGTAGTAACAAACAACATGCTTTACAATACAAGACTCAACTAAGAAAAAAAACTAAAATCTAAAGGTGATCTCCAAGAGTATCCTAAGCTACAACTCAATAATTTACTCCTAACTCTAGGTACAAGCACACAACAACAAGAAATAAACCAAGGTTCGTAGTCCTATGAACAAGAAAGGTCTACTCGGGTACCCAGTGCAATGGAAGACTGAATAGGGTGTGATATATAAATCATTATAAGCCAGCACAACAGGTGTCTAGCCCAATCCAAATAGTGTTATAATAATAAAACAATGTGCAGGTGTAGAGAAATAATGATAGATCTAAATGAATGAATAAACACCCATCCAGGTTCCTAGGGTATACCTGACAGCTATACCAACTTCTGCTCATTGCTGGGATATTAGTCTGATCATGTCACAATATATATATATATATATATATATATATATCATAGATGGTGTGGGGTAAGCAACCCCCACCCATAATAGAAGATAAAAATTAATTATGTGGCATCAACATGTGCACACTTTTAATATAGGCATGGGGTAAAACTGCCACCCATCCTTAGAAGATAACTGACATGAGGTAATCATGCCTTTCATCCATGGAAGCATATATAATAATGTAATGAGGTATGAATGCCTCTCTTCTACAGGATATTATAACAATGGTATGAGATAATAATACCTCTCTTACAAAAGAGATTATAATAATGGCATGAGGTAAGAATTCCTCTCTTCCATAATCATTTACCATAGATGGAATGGGGTATGAATACCTACCATCCATAAGAGATAATAATAATAATGACATGAGGTAAGAATGCCACTCGTCCATAATCATTTCCCATAGATGGTATGGGGTATGAATGCCTCCCATCCACAAGAGATTATAATAATAATAGAACACAGTAAAAATACCTCTCATCCATAACCATTTACCATAAATGACATTGGGTATGAATGCCTCTGATCCATGATCATTCACAATCATTGTCATACTTATAGTATAATGCATAAGGAAGTGCCTCATATGCATTTAAAATAGCCAATACCATATTACACATAAGCAATCAAATTCACAATTATACTAAAGGAAAACCATATTAAGTATTTCAGTTCAAACATTATTCTAGGCATGGTCACATTTAGTTCAATACCTAAGGAAAAGACCCGTAATACATGCCATTAACCATAATCTATTATATTTCAAGGAACTGTTTCAACTAAACCATTGTATACTAGTCAGCAACTCATTGTGGCTAAACCACTAATTCAAGACATACCATTTGGTATGAGTCAACCCACTCAAGGTCATTCTAATTGAATTATTTCATTATATTATTTAATCCTATCAAAGGATAATAATTCATTAGGAGGACCATCATCTACAGGGTCAACACACTCAATTTTCCTAACATGGAAAATTGGTTTACATGATACAAGTTCCAAGGAAGGTGACATAGTCATTCTATTTAAGAGATTACACTAACCCGTATAAGTAATTCTAACCATTCCACTTAACACATTGAGTCTTAGAAACTTAATGAAAAGGGTTCAAGTGTAAGGAGTGGTGTCAAGGAAACAAGGCATGTGCCAACTTGAGAAAAAGAAACATAAATAACCAACCTGCCTAAAAATACATTTAACAATTATAATATCAAGCATAAGGGAACACCAAGGCAAAAGTATAAGGTGGTATCAAAGCAATGAACCAAGTAAGCATGAAAGTCTAACACTATATTTTTATCTTGAAGGCAGAGCCCCTCAATTGGTGGGGTTTTATTCTAAAAACATGATTTTTTACAACTGACAAACCATTCATCTATTTTAAAACATTCATTAACTTTATCAAGGGAATAATTTAAACCAGTAAAACACAATGAATTAATTAAATCTAGGAACTATGTGAATAAATATTTAATTAATGCATTACCAGAATTAAAGGGGCATGGAAAGGGACCCTACCTCAAAGTGGAACCAAGCCGTCCACTTTGGCTCTTAGAGCTTTCTAACTAAAATCAGTTGTTCCCCCACTAAGCATATGCACCTTCACATACATGTAAGGACACCTAACCCCAATGCACACATCCTCATGGCCATGAACATGTGAAAGGGGATCCTTACATATATGATTTTATGCACAAACTAGTCACCACTATCCTATGTATGCATTTTCATAGATATACTTAGGAACACCTATCCCAATACATGTATAATCACTACCATATATTATTATACCCATAATGGGGGACCCCCACCCCCCACATATTTACTTACCTATGCACATGCAGACGAGTCTCCCTTGATCCGGCGACCCAAAATCACAAAGTAGCGACCAACACACTACAAGATAATTACTACAAACCTTAAAACAAATAAAGAACCTAATTTATCATGTGTGAAACCAATCATCAAGGAGAAATAGTCACCTCAGATGGTAGTGGTGAACCGAAATGAGGATAACTGCTCCGCCTTCAGTGATGGTTTTCAGAACATGTGAGAATGATACTTGAGGAAGTCGTTGCATACCCTAACAAAAAAAGGATAAATAAAAATCTAGATAACCCTTGAACTAGGTTTTAGCTAAACCAAAATAGGGAAATGAGGAGGCCAAAAATAGGCTAAGAAAGGGAGGAGAGGAGAGAACCTACCTCACCATATCAAGAAAGAATCATCAAGTAATGAGGTGGAAATGACAACCGATGAGAGAGCCAGGAGAGGGGTCGAGCACACATTGAAGGGGAACCCCCCTAGGGTGCTACGTCATGATTCTGGAAAGAGAGAGGTAAGGGAGTGTTCATTTTAGGTTTAAATTTATTTTAATTTAATTAAAATAATTTAAATTTTAAAATCGGTCTCAGTGCATGGTTTCACCAACCATGCGCCAACCGTGAACCCCCTATGGATACATGGGGCACCTTGAACGGTTTGGAAAACCATGTACAACCTATGTGAAATGTCTCTGTCCACATGCATCCATCCACATGGTTTCCTGTAATGGGCCACACGGTTTCAGACAAACCGTGCGCCTAGTGAAGACCCTTTAAATCTTTGAGTTTCTAGGTTCGATTCTCCCGAAACGCCTTGAGCCACCTGGGAAACTTCTCGAGCCTCATCACAAGTCTAAAAACATCAATTTTAAGTATCCCAAATCCCGAAATTCAATTCCATATCTTGGTTTTAAAAACGACCCATTCAGTAATTGAAAACGTTAAAAAATCTTCATATTTTTTTCATCCAGTCCAAAACGTGGATCGTTGCACTTCAAGTTATACTGGACACACCTTGTGTTAGATTAATGTGTGGTTTATTAATACAAGTCAAAAATTATTTATGGATCATTTTCTTAAAGTATCAAGACAATATGAATTCATTTTCTCATTTTTAAGTACGCGGCTTGTGTTTTGAACTAAAATATCAATTTTAAATAAAAACATGCACTTTGAGTCATACAGGTCACACCATGTGTCAGATTGACATGTAGTTAATTAATACATATCAAAAATGGTTTATGGATCATTTATCTAAAATAACAAAACAATCAGAGTGTGTTTGTAATATTTTTAGTGAATGGCACACATTTTTAACTAAAATATCATTTTTAAACTGAAAATACACTCTTTGAGTCATAGTAATCACACTATGTGTAGGATTGATTTGTGAATAATTATTACAAATCAAAAAATTACTTATGTATCATTATTATAAAGTATTAAGATAATATAATCACATTTTCATAGTTTTCAGTGATTCATACATGTTTTTAACTAAAATTTCAATTTTAAACTCAAAAAGCACATTTCAAGTCATACCGGTTAGATCATGTATCAGATTGAGGTGCAGGTGATACCTAGAAATCACAAATGATTTATGGATCATTTTATAAAGTATCAAAATAATATGATGCTGAGTCAAAATGTATACTTATGACTTTTCCATTCCTTTAGTTTTGGAAATAACAAACACTTTATTAATTACATGATTACTAACTTCTCATGTCCAAAGTGTTTTAGAATGTTTTTATAGAAAACATAATATTTTACCATAATTAGAATAAGTTCTAACAAATTACAAAAATAAACTTATAATTCTTCATTATGATTATCATAACGAGTTTGGGTATGATAAACATTAGATTCACCCTTATCAGACCACATGCACAACTTTCTTTCTTGTATTTCATACTAAAAATGTCTTAGTAATCAGACTAATACCTATATTGATGAATATCAGACTGATAATCATAAGGTATATCATAATAAAAATTGTAAATAAGTCCATCATATTGACTTAAGTTTATTATCATTTTAAGAAGACTTGTTTCTAATGTAAGGAAAAAAATTTACACTATAATGGTTTAAATCAATATGATGTCAGACAATTAGTTAAAAAAAATCCGTTGAAGTGACAGGTGTCTAAGTCATTGTAACAAACTCAGAGAAATATGATCGTTGGGAAATAAATATAACCATTAGAGAAATTCCTATAAATACCTGGTCATTCGAAGAGTTTGGAGATGATCGATTTCATTTTGTAATTTCTCATAATGTGATAGATCGGAAGATTACGTAGCATGAATTTCTTGTTCCTAGTCATTGTAACTGTCTTAGAGTTTTTTAGTTCTAAGGAAACCTTTTCTGGGTTGTCTCTTTATGAAATTTTTCTTTGAAATTATGTATACGATTGATGTGATTACGATCAAGGGATTATGAGAATATAACGACAGAGAATCCAATATTCTGATTGAGGTCTTATGGGGATATAAATACATAGGTGATTGATCAGATCGAGGGATACCGAGGCTAGGTAGACAAAGAATTTGTTATTCATATCTAAGGTTTTCCTTGCTTTGGAAAGACATACTTTCTTGTAAGTGTAAAAAAATAGATACCTTTATCCAAGGTTTGTGACTACCTTACGATTAATTTTAAAAGTGGTTTATTCATTTATATATATGTATATATAAGCCATTATTACATTGTTTCTATTCTATTACTTGTTTCTTACAATTTTTCTTCCACAATGCTTGTCTGTATTGGTTTTATCATAATGATTCTAAATACGATAAACACAATCTAAACTATTAATCAAATCTACTGTGAATCTGAAACACTCTAATATAATCATATCTATTCTGATTATAAAATGTTTACTCTGATATTATCAGAACCATCTTGATTATGATACTTTGGTTATTGGACATAGGGCCAAGTTTGAATATGATATTTTACTAAAATAGGTTTTTTTTGAATTTGTTTAGTTTAATTCTTTTAAAATAATTTTTTTAAACTATGATTCACCCCCTCTTGTAATTGAGCCATCAAGAACATATCATTTATATCCTAATATCAATATAACTCAAATTAATATTCAATAATTGGTATTAAAGTAGGATTCCACTACTCAATTTCTTTCTAGGGTTTTTACTTTCTATACTATTGCAAGTTTGCAAAGTTTTGTTGTAAACTTTTTGTTTATAAAATTTTGCTACACTAACATGTTTATGGAAAATAAAGTTTTTCTATTAAGATGATAAGTTTTAATGTGGGATCAATAGTAAATATCAATCCAAATAGACCACCAATCTTCGATGGTGCTGACTATGAATATTGGAGAGACAGAATGAAGAATTTTTTAATCAATAATAGGGTTGATAACTTTCTAATGCTCCCTGAAAATTATAAGATTTATGATAAGGATGTTACTTCCCTTACTAATCAAGAAAAGAAAGAGTATCAACTAAACTATAGAGTAAGAGACACTTTGTTATGCTCCATGACTAGAAGCATATATATATATATATATATATATCCAAATATCATATTATGAAGCTACTAATAGTATTTGAAATAAGTTAGAGGTTACACATTTTGGTACTTCAAAGGTTGTTGAAACTAAAAGAGAAATGCTAAGAGATTATTATCAAGATTTTGATTTTATATCAGGATAATCAGTTACTAAGATTCATCAAAGATTTATGAAAATTATTAATAGTCTACAAGAAATTATTTAGAAAAGAATAAATGATGAAATTATTATTGAAAAAATAATAGATGTCATGACCAATGAATGAGAGTCTAAGAGGACTGTTGTTCATGAAATAAATAAGGTTAGTAATTTTACCCTGGATGATATTATTAGAACCTTGATGCAGTATGAGAGTATACTGAAAATAGATGTTGAGAAATAGAAGAAAAATAATAGTGGAGTTGCTTTTTCTACAACTACCTTGACTACTAAAGCTCAAACTTCTAAAAAATTAGTCATATCTTCAACAAAGAATAAAGTTGTAATATAATCTGATTCAAGTGATTCTAAACACTTTGAAAGTGAATTAGAAAACTTTTCCAAAAGAATGAATAAGATTGTTGGAAAGAAATTTTTTCAATAATGTTACAAGAAAGGCCATAAAGAAAGAGTTCAAGATGATGAAGATTATTTTAAAGTATTTTATTAATAAAGATTAAAATATTTTTCCTTTTGAACTGTTGTTTCAATTATCATTTTATTTTTATTTTTTTATAAATGGATGGCTTATTAATCCCATTATGATTTGTTTGAATATTTTTCAATTCCAATTGGTTGAATATTTTATCATTTTTTTGGATGATTAGATAGTTCATTATGTTGTTTCGTATAGTTGTTTTTCTAACCCTTTTTAGGAAACTCAAGACTTTTCCCCATTCTATTTGAAAATCAAAAAGGGGGAGAAATATTCTTATTTGGGTGAGATTCTTGTAAAAAGGGGGAGAAATTCATAGTAAAGGAATATTTCTATAGTAATGGGCATAACATGACTCTTAAAAGATATTTTATACCAATGGGAGATAATATTATTCAACATCAATGTCCATCATATTCAGAAGAGTTAAAGAACTCAGGGGGAGCTAATATTTTCTTTTTCAACTTTGAATGTGAAGTACCTAAAAGAAAATGGATTATATGTTTTTTTAATTTAATTTTCTATTTAATTTTTCGGTTTGTGATTTCCAAAATGGGGGATATTGTTGAGTCAAAATTTATACTTATGGATTTTCCATTCCTTTAGATTTGGAAATAAAAAACACTTTCTTAAATACATGATTACTAACTTCTCATGTCCAAAGTGTTTTAGAATATTTTTGGAGAAAACTTAATTTTTTTCCTTAATTATAAGAAGTTCTAATGAATTATGAAAATAAAATTATATTTATTCATTAAAATTATCATAATGAGTTTCGATCCAATAAACATTAGATTCAACCTTATCATTACAAATGAAAGACTTTGTTTCTTATATTTTATGAAAAAAAATTCTTAGTAATTGGACAAATACTCATAAGGTATATTGTAATGACAATTATAAAAAATTTCATCTGATTGACTTAAGTTTATTATCGTATTCAGAAGAATTTTTTATAATATAAGGATTTTTTTTACATTGTAATAGTTTAAATCAATACGAAATTGAAAAATTAGTTACAAAAGATCCTTTGAAATGTCAGGTGTCCAAGTTGTTGAAAACAACTCAGAGAAATATGACCATTGGTAAAGAAATATGACCTTTGAAGAAACGCCTATACATACCTAATCATTCAAAGAGTTTGTATATGATCAATTTCATTTCTCAATTTCACATTGTGCGAGAGCTCTAGATATTACACAATGTGAACCTATTGTTCCCAGTCTTTGTAAACTTCTCATAGTTTTTTAGTTTTAAGGAAACCTTTTCTGGGTTGTCTCCTTACAAACTTTTACTTTGTAATTGTGCATCTGATTATTGGGATTATGATCGAGGGATTACAGAGATAAAAATATGGAGAATCCAATATTATGATCGAGGGATTGTGGGGATATAAAGATAGAGCTAATGCATCGAATTGAGGGCTACTAAGGCTAGGTAGATAGATAATCTAATATTTATATCGAGGGCTTTACTTACTGAGGAAAGATAGACTTTCTCATAAGTATAAAACAAGGGATACCTTCAACCAATGTTTGTGGTTAACTTACTCTTAAGGTTAAAATAGGTATATTAATTTTTAAAGAGTTTTAAGTCATTATTACAATGCTTATATTCTATTACTTGTTTCTTACAAGTTTTTTATTCCACTATGCTTGTTTGTATTAGTTTTATCATAATGATTCTAAATACGATAAACATAATCTGAACTATTAATCGGATCTACTGTGAATCAGAAACACTTTGATATAATAATATCTATTTAGATTATGATATGTATACTATGATATTATCACAATCATATTGATTGCAATAATTTGATAATCAGACATAGGTCCAAGTCCAAATATGATATTTTACTAAAAGAGGTTTTGTGAATTTGTTTAGTTTAATTATTTTAAACTAAAGTTTTT
Source organism: Viscum album (assembly GCA_963277665.1). NCBI lineage: Eukaryota > Viridiplantae > Streptophyta > Magnoliopsida > Santalales > Viscaceae > Viscum > Viscum album. Next base: position 1,766,266,388 of record OY728142.1, on the reverse strand, counting down.
TTAAACTCAAATTCACCCCTCTTGTAACTAAGAAATCAAGAACATATTATTTCGATCCTAATATCAATATAACTCATATTTATATCCAACATCTGAATTAGTTTTCACGATTTTGAGTATGTCATGTGTCTTTTGAACTAAAATGTCAATTTAAAATAAAAACAAACAATTTGAGTAATACCAATCACACCATGGGTCAGATTGAAGTGCAGTTGATTCCTACAAATCATAAATGACTTATGGATCATTTTGATAATATATAAAGAAAATTTGAGTGCATTTGATTGGTTTTGAGTTTGTGATGCTCATTTGGAACTAAAATGTAAATATTAAATAAAAACATGCACTTTGAGTTATACTGGCCACACTATGTGTTGGATTGACTTGAAGTTGATTATTACAAATCAAAAATAACTCATGGAACATTTTCCTGAAGTATAAATAGAATTTGAACATGTTTTCTCATTTTTCACTGAGTGACACACATTGTTAACTAATATGTCATTTTAAACTAAAAACACACACTTTATGTCATAATGATCACATCGTGTTTCAGATTGAAGTGAAACTCATTCCTAAATGTCACAAAGGATTTATAGATTGTTTTAAAAAAGTATCAAGACAACCCGAGAGCATTTGATCAGTTTTCAGTGATTAACATTTTTTTAAATAAAATGTCAACTTTAAACTAAAAAGAGCATTTTGAGTCATACCGGTCACACCATGTGTCACATTGATGAGTGGTTGATTCCTACACATAAAAAATGAATTATGGATATTTTTTATAAATTATCAATACCATATGAGTTTTTTTCTTGGTTTTCAATGAGTGACATATTTTTTTAACTAAAATGTCATTTTTAAACTGAAAACAAACATTTCGATTCATACTACTAACACCATGTATCTAATTGAGGTGAAAATAATTCCTTTATGTCAAAAATGAATTATTAATCAATATCCTGGAGTATCAAAACAATTTTAATGTGTTTTCTCAGTTTTTATTATGTCACACATCTTTTGAACTAAAATGTCAATTTTAAATAAAAACACACTTTGAGTTATACCAGTCACACCATGTTCCAGATTGATGTGTAGTTGATTCATACATATCACAAATGAATTATGGATTGTTTTTCTAAATTATCAAGACAATTATATACAACATTCTCAGTTTTGAGTATGAAACGTTTATTATGAACTAAATTGTTAATTTTAAATAAAAACATACACTTTGAGTCATATGAGACACATCGTGGGTCCGATTGATATATAGTTGATTGATACACATCAAAAATGACTTATTAATATTTTTACTAATGTATCGAGACTACCTGAGTGTGTTTTCTCAGTATTCAGGGAGTGAAACATGTTTTTAACTAAAATTTCCGTTTTAAACTAAAAACATGCACTTTGAGTTATATCGGTCACCCCATGTGTCAGACTAACATCCAACTAATTCCTACACATAAAAAATGAATTATAAATCATTTTTCAAAATTATCAAGACAATAAGAGCATGATTGATTGATTTTAGATGAGTGAAACGTGTTTTTAACTAAAATGTCATTTTTAAACTGAAAACATGCACTTTGAGTCATATCGATCACAAAATGTGTTAAATTGATGTGCTGATAATTCCTACATGTCAAAAATGATTCATGGATAATTTTCAAAGACAATATGAGTTTTTTTTCTTGTATTTTAGTGCGTGACAAACATTTTTAACTAAAATTTCATTTTTAAACTGAAAAAATGATCTTTGAGTCATACCAGTCACATAGTGTATCAGATTGATATGTGATTGATTTGAACATTTCATAAATGATTCGTGAATCATTGTACTAAATTATAAAGAAAATATGAGTGTTTTTTCCAGGTTTTCAGTGAGTGGAAAACATTTTTAATTTAAATATAATTTTTAAACTCGAAACACACACTTTGATTCATACCATTCACACCATTTTTCAGATTGATGTGCGGCTGATTCTTACATATCACAAATGACTTATTGATCATTTCACTAAAGTATCAAGACAATATGAATGCTTTTTATTTGTTTTAATTATGTCATGTGTCTTTTGAACTAAAATGTCAATTTTAAATAAAACACACACACTTTGAGTCATAATGGACACATTGTGTGTTATATTGACATAAAATTGATTCTTACCTGTCAAAAATGATTTAAGTATCATTTTAATAAAGTATAAATACAATTTGATCACATTTGTGGCACACGTTTTGAACAAAAATTTCAAATATAAATAAAAACAATCACTTTGAGTCATATCGACTACACCGTGTGTCAGATTGACAAGTGGATGGTTCCCACACATCAAAAATAAAATATGGATCATAGTAATAAAGTATAAAGGCAATATGAGTGTGTTTTCTTATTTTTAAAAGAGTAACACCCGTTCTTAATAAATTTTTTAATTTAAACTAAAAACACACACTTTGAGTTATTTGTAAACTAAAGACTCACACTACTGAACATAAACAGATCAAATATAGAACAAATTTCTCTATGAAGAGAACAAATAGTACCTAAGTTAATCATCCTTGTTGAAGACTTGGTCAATTTTTTTCTTCGACCATTTTGTGCTCTTAATTGAGAACAAAGTGGTCGAAGAAAAAAAATATTGACGAAGTCATTTTTGCATGATCTTTGTGAAAATAGACTAAATAAGAATTATATAAAAATGATAATGAAATTAACTAAAAAATATAGATAAAATTATAATAGAATTTAATAAATAACTACCAGAAAGTCACCTATTCACAATGTCTGCATACATTTTGATACCATGCATCTTGTCCATTCATTTATAAAAAAATATATTTATTCTTTTGAATATGTGGACTATCGATACTCTTGGTAGTACTGGAAAATATAAATAAAGTATTAATAAATATTTTAAATGAAATTATAATTATCATCGAAAATACCACTTTGGGGATGTAAGTTTGTTGATGGAATATTTTATCATTTATAAATATGAAAACATAATAACCATGATCTTTTCCATTAGTTTGTTTTTGGAAGTGTAGAAATGTTATGAAAAATATTCAATTTGTTTTTATATATGTTTAAATAATGAAATATTATTATATAAACCATAATACTCATCTACTTTTATAATTTGATAGGCTTCTTGTGCTCATGAACTGTCCTCATGCCATGATTTAGATGACATTTAAACACCACCCTATCATAACAAAATTTTCATTAAAACAAAATATAAAATGTATAACTTGAATTTTATTTGTAAAATGTTGTATATATTATATTAAAAATTTAAAAACATCATCATGTGTGGTTTATTTTTTGGGTATCCATGCTTTGAATCCAAAAAATAAATCTTTAGAGTATCCAAATTAATTGTAATGAGAAACCAATGATCCCTAAAAAGGAATAAGTAATGAAATGAATGAAAATATATTTGATATGATTTAATTGTAGAGTTTTATCACTACATCATGGGTATTTAGAAGAGTCTGTCATCTGTATGTTTGGTTACAAAAATTTTAGCCAGTTTTTTCCCAAACACTACAACCAATTTTTCTATTATTACTGAATATTCACCTTCTTCCAATGAACTTTTTTGTGTATAAGTGATGTGAGGACTAATGAGTCAAATTTTTTTATTCAAAAGGTTTTATCTTCAAATAGTATTGATATATAAACCTACAAAAACTATAAATAGTATTTAACTATAATTAATATAATAGATCAGCTATTGGACAAACAAATTATGAAAACACACATCATGTATAAATTTACTACTGGTACTCATAGCCATCCATGCTTGAAGATTTCATCTACATTTTCAAGATAGAAATACTATAATGGCCTCTCTATAAATTTTTTCTTCAGAATCATTGATTACCATATCACCATATTTAAAAGTTATATCCACAAGAACTTGTAATATTATTAAACGTGGAAGCTGAACTGGAGGGGTAAATGTACATTCTGAAGGTATTTTGTATCAATTTCTTAATCTGTTAGATTGTTTTTATCTAACCTTTTGTTTCTCCTTCCTTTTCTCTATATATAACACCATTCCTAGTTCATTCCTTTTTTTCATTAAATGTTAAAAGGTTTTCATAAAAAATAAATTGGAAGGGAATACCTCCTCATTGACATGTATATTTACAAGATCAAATGACCATGTTATGAAAGTTACAATAAAAAGTTTGACTATGTAAACATCCAAATAATCAAGGGGATCTAGTAGTTCAACACTCGGATTGTGAGATACATGAATCCCCACTCACATGATTTTTTGGAAATTGTTTGTTGTGTAGAATATCTCCTTATATATTGTACATTGTACCATTCACAATAAGGGGATTGGTGGGTGCTGATAGATATAAATCACAACAATTTTCACCCTGTATAATATTAGTATAGGAAAAGTATTAGTGTCTTCCAGATTAACAATTTGCAGAAACAATTATGATAAAATTGGATACCTCTGGTAAGGAAAATCATTGAGGGGGAATGGCTCAAATAAAAGTTCAGGGGGGGGGATATTCATGTAGTGGTTATTGTTGTTTTGTTTCTTCTCTTTGATTCCTTCCCATAACATTCTATGACAACTCACATCACAAGTAATTTTTTTATTCTAGAGTAGTTATTTGTGTATACATATCATCCATTTTATTATCTTTATACCCTTGTGCATTTCTTTTCTCAAAATATGTTTTGTGTGACACTCCAAAACCCACACCACTGATGTGACCATATTGTTATGGCTATTTCAAGTCCACTAAAAGTAGTCATTCGTCAGGTATAACTATTGATTATTCTTATGTATAAACTAAATATAAAATATAGGAAAATTAGTAATCATTAATATGTAATACTGATTTAAAGCATATTTTCTTATTATTTCACACTTACACATGATTTTATGTTTTTTTGTGATTTTATCTTTTAGTATTACATATTTATATACATGATCCTATTTCCATATAAAATGATGTGGTATGGAAGTGTCTTTTTTATTTTGATTCATAAATCTTCATATAAACAAACATAATTATGATATTTTTTCATGCCACATAAAAATATTACTATAGATTTAAAATACATACAATTTTTTTCATGTGAATCATAGCCCATCCTTACTTTATGGTATAGGTATGTTAGTTTTGATGAATTTTGATTATTTTTAGTAGTTAGTTGTTGTCTTATAAATTAAAAATTCTTAATCAAAGTGATTAATACACATATTTACAAATAATGTATTAAAAATCATAATGTACCTGAAAAATATGCATCCTAATGATGACTAAAAAATTCATTCCATGTTTCTTGGTTTATCATGTGTGCATGCATCTATGGTGGTTTAGACTTCCCTTCAGCGTCCCTGAGAATATTCTTTGTAAGAATTGTTTGAAAGCTTATATGATCTTTTCCAGTGATCATTAATATAAATTTCATTCAATGGTCATCTAGTATAAATGAACTCTATAAGGGATATTGGAGAGTAAATCAATGTTTCATTATTTTATTTTTTAGAAAAAATAAAGTGTAACATAATTTTACCCTAATATCTTCCCAAATTAGTGAATTAACTACAGGAATAACATTTTTACACATACTTACATCAATATACATGTGCATTAGAGTGGTGATACCAATTTAAATAATGAAAATGGGATTTTTGGGGTTAACAGGCTGATCGTGTGAATTCCATCCAACCTTGAATTCGATACCATTGTTTCACACCATACATTTTTTGTTAACACTATCATTCTATGATGATCCTATTTGTTCTAGGGCATAGGTTATTCACCTTATACCATTTCTTTATCTTAAACATCATTAATATTTTACTCCTCAGGATTAATATCATCAATATGTGGAGAAACTTGTTTTTCCTCTACATGGGGTAATACAAATGTTGAGAAACATATTGTTCCTTAGGATTGGGAGCATCAAAATGCACAAAATTAATTTTATACCAAAGTGGTTGAACATTTAATTTAGATTACATAAATTAAGTAATGAGCATATAATAATAGGAGGTAACACAATGTATATTACAAAAAATATAAAATGATTTTTAAACTCTATTTTTTAAAGGTTGTAGGTATTTGACCCATTTTATGAGTACCCAAATCCATTCATGTTGGTCTCCTCTAACAAGGAATCGTCTACATTGGGCTAGTTAATAAATTATTATGTCATATTAATGAAAGGTTCACCCTTATTTGAATTTAAATGTGGACCTTCAGTGGTTTTGGTCGATAATAGAAAAATTGAACACTTTATATATGTAGGATTTGGGTCATAAAATACTTTAACTTCATGTGATTTGATTATGAATCATTCATCCTTACACCCTTCCTAACTAAATTTCACTTTCACAATTCCCAATTCATCAATTTTAACTTCACTCTTTTTACCAAACCATTTTATTTGAAAAAAAACACTTGGAATATTGTATAATCCAACTCTCGCATTTTTTTGATGATGCCAAAGTGTGACATATTCATTTAAATTAGACTTCTACCCTTGGTATATGATACATTAATCACTTAATCCAAAAGTGTAACTTTAATATTTTTCATTTTACTATGTTCATCATGTTCATTTATATAGAACATGTAACTATTAATTATATAACCATTATAAGATAATATGTGCACACATGGTCCTATGGATAGCCATCAAAGTTATTCTAAAATTTAATTTATATTTTTAGTTGGATCCTTAAAAATATGGTCCTAAAACTATCACATGAACTATCTATTATGTGTATTTGATATCCATATTTCACCAATTCATGAATTAAAATACCTATGAATTACTTTTTATATTTCAACACATGGAACAAAATCTAAGATGTTATGTATAAAATAAATGTGAGCATGATCCTACTCAGTAATAGTAATTATTACAACATATATTCTCAAAATTTATTCACCCACAAGTCGACTGGTGTGACAAGATTTTGGTAGAAAAATTAGTTACACATTATATAGGTAGTTGGTACATAATTCAAAAACTTCCTCAACAATATATCACCCCACAATATAACCTTCTAGCCAACTTTTAATTTTGACATACTGTTTCAAAATATTCTTATACCATTCAATAGGCTACATCTATATATAATGCATTGAACCACATAGCTATATCTCTATGACCAAATGAACCATCATGTGAACAATTATATCAAAGAATTATGGTAGGAAGAACAACTACAATTCACTTAATATTATAATAATTTTCTTTTCCATAATTGAAAATTTCTCCGAATCTATAACTTTACTGAATATAGATTTGAAAAAGAAACAATGACTGGTTAATGTATGAATTACATTCTTAGGAAAAATTTAATATAAATATGTAGTCATTATATCTTGCATCCAAACACGATATCCATGTGATTTTAGGCCCTTTAACTTTAAATCAGTCAATGACATAATATTGCACACCACGTGTAGACCGGGACAACCTTGAACATGACATGTCGAATTACATAGCCTGTAGCTAGCATACACACCTTAGAGTTGAAATTCTCATAACTAGTGTGGTCATTATACATGGAAAAAACCACATGAGACATACAACCTATGGCATTAATAGATTACATGACATGTATCCAGCATACATGGCATATAACTAATCAATTCCCATCAACAAAGTACATGTTGATCAATTCAATGAGACAAGAGGACACACAATATTCAATATATATAAAGTGTAGCAGTATTGTACATGTCGTTTAGTACCACATTAGATGAACATGATGATTCCTTCCATGGGTTACAAAAACACACAAGTGGAACTCATGGTTTGTAGTTGGTAGTACATGATGTGTAGTCTAACCGATTTACATGTAGAAGCCCTAGGCAAGTAACCTATATACATAGAAATGAGATACATGATGTGTAACTCATATGTAAATGATGTGTAGTCTCCTAATAAAGGATATAATTAAGTTACATTTGCATATACATTTCATGTATGACCATTAATGAACTTTACCAAGACCTGTGTATGTGTTAGATGTTTTAATTTAATTTATTTCATGGGTTTTAAATGATTTAATATTAAATTAAATTTGATGGCCTGCATTCCATACCTCCCTCTATTATTATGTAGGATCAATGTATCCATGGTTATTTATGTTATCCCCATTAACCATTCCTTTGGTTCCCCTCACCTATGTGTAAGTTATAAATACTTGTAATAAATGGAGAATCCCAAGCTGTGTGGAGGCGGTTCAATATGGAACCATAATGATTCTAACCAAAGTGAAACACAGATGTATAGGTGGAATGCTGTAACTCATTGCAAGACTAGAACAATAAATTTTCCCTTATGTTAAAGGTTGATTTGTTTTCCAAATAATAAATCAAACATCATATAAGGTCATGATCAAATCATTTATTATTTATTTATTTAAATCTTATGAATTATTTATTTTCTGAATGAAAGACCGCTATCATATAAATAAATGAGTTAATTATCAAAGATATAATATAAATAAATGTATTATGTATTTTTTTTATCCAACATGGTTAATTAATTAAGTAAAATCCATGTAATATTAATAAGTTATCTATTTTTTTAAAAAAGATAAAATTTATTCATAATAAATTTAAATCCCTCAAATATAGATTAATTCATACATTCCCTTCCATTACTTGATTAAGAATAAAATCCCTAGAACTAAGTGCTTGAACAATCCTTACTAGGAAACTTACTTTTAAGATGAAGTTATTATAAAGGTTATGGGTTGACGTAACCATCTCACATCAAGATAAGTACACCTCACTAGACATGGTGTAACTTTGAGGCAAGGGTTGATAAAATCCACGTCAATATTTCAGTATTGGGGTGTCCACTCAATGGTTCAGGGAGATAAAAGCCCTTGGTTAGAAAATAATTGCCTACCTAAATACCTTCAAGTAGCTTGGACAACCCTAATTGTGGTTTTCAAAATCGTAATATGAATCCTTACTACCATAATCTCATAGAAACTATACATTTTGAGTTTAGTGGTGAGGGATATTGGGACTTGATAAAATAGTGGTATATTTGATAAAATAAATTTTATTATTTCTCACATAATTTTTAATCAATAAAATTACTAATAATATACTATTTTATAATTATAGAAAATGGAAAGTTCATCAACCACACAATCCCTATGAACTATATTGGAGAAAGACCATATCCCCAATGATAATAACTTCTATAAGTGGTTCAAGCACCTTTGGGTTGTATTGAACCATAAACATAAATCTTACATTTTAGAATCCTTAATGTCTAATCTGTCTTTCAAGGAGGTGAGTGATGAATATTTCCTTGTCTATGAATAAATTATGAATGATGAAATAAATGTTCAATGTTTTATGTTACTATATATTTCCAATGAACTTATAAGGTCTCATGAAAACATGGATGCTTATAGAATACACGAGAATCATCATGGTTTATACTAGGAGAGAGCTAAGCAGGAATGGTTCAAGATCTCCAAGCCTTTTTTTTCAGAGTAAGCTTTAAGAGGGTGCATCATAAGGGACTCATGTAGTCTAGCTAATTAGCTACATTGAGAGCCTATATGTTCTAGGGTTTAAACACCATGATTAAATATTCATTGATCTCATTTTTCATCACTCCCTTAGATATTATCCATCTTTTTTTTTGTAAATTTGAATATGAATAACATTGATAATTTTCTCCCATATCTAATTAATCTTCTTTTAAAGTAGATAATTAGAAAAAGTTTGAAAAGTATTCCATATTTATAGTGAATAAATTAAAAGGTAAATTAAATAGATATAAGCCCAAAACTTATTCACACCCTTATAAGAAGAGAAATATCAATAGGAAAGGGAGAAGGATGATATTTTTTTCACATGTGTTAAGAAGGGCCATTGGAAGAAAAACTACACCCAACCACAGAAGCAAGTGGAAGATTCATGTATGTTTATTATCAAGTGAAATTTATCTATTTCTATAAATTTGGTATTAGATACATATTTTAGTTTTTACATATGTATTTAAAAATAGAAACCAAGTATATTTATAAATATTTATTGAGGGGAGGCAGATCTATGAGCAACTAATGAAGATAAACTTGTTGCTATAACTATCAGTGAGTAACACCTCACATTTCCAACTAGAGTGATATTGGTTTAAAAATATTGATATTATGTGTCATATGTTATTAAAAACATTATATTTTTATCCATACTATATATAGATGGATTTATTTTCAAAATTGGGAATAAATATTACATATTTTATAAGTAGAGAATTTGTTATGGCAAGGAACATTTAAATAACTACATTTATGTGTTGGATTATGAAAATCATGTAATGGAAATCAATAATGAAATTAATTCACATGAATCATACCAAATGTAACTTTGGGATCACTGACTAGGGTATGTAAAAAAAAATAATTTGACTAAAATACCCAAAGATAAACATTTAGATTATTTTAAACTAAAACCACTTGGTGTATGTCACACAAGTTTATAAGGAAATACGACCAACTCCATATTTAGTGAAAAAGGTGAAAGGGACAAAGATATTATCGAATTAGTTCATACTGATGTGCGTGGACCATTTCCTGTTGAAGTAAGGGGTGGGTACTCATAATTCATAACTTTTTCTGATGATTTTAGTAGATATGATTATGCCTATATAATGAGGAATAAGTTAGATTACTTTAAAGGATTAAAGGAATACAAGAATGAAGTTAAGAACCAGCATGTAAATAATATTATGAAACTCCATTCATACTAAGGTTGATAATATATTAATCAAGACTTCATTGATAATTTATGAGAGTTTGGGATACTATCCCAACTCACACCTCCTTATACACCTTATTGGAATGATGTAAGTGAAAGGAGGAGCCACACCTTGTTGGATATGGTGAGACCAATGAAAAGTCATGAAAATATTAAATTATCCCTTTAGGGATATACATTATAAAAATCCAGAAAAATACTAAACTAAGTGATAAATAAAATGAAAAATGGCATACCATACCAATTATGGTATGAAAAGAAACATGTGTTGTTATACTTACATTATTGGGGCTATAAAGCATTTTTAAGGCCTCCTTAGGAAACAAACTTTCACCCTAAGGAATAAAGTGTAACTTTATAGGTTAACCCAAGGAAACAAAGGGATATTACCTATATCACCCCTCATAAAAAAAGGTAATAGTGGAAAGAGATACCATATTACTTGATAGAGATCAAATATCCAAAAAATGATAGTGGGGGTGAGATATACTTTGATGAAGTCAAGGCTCAAGGTATACAATAGTTGACATAAGAATAGATTACAAAAATCCCCATGAATAAATATGAAGTAACAGAGACAAAAGTACTAAGTAGGAGAATTAAAGAGGTTAGGGAACCAGAATGATATGGTTTTCTATCCACTAAGTATGTTGACTCATTATTAGATAATAATAATGATCCTCTAACCTATAATGATGTAGTATGTGGAACAAATGTTTCTAAGTGAAAAGAATAAATTAATTCTGAAATGGATTCTATGTACTAAACTATATTTGGATTTTTGTAGATCCTCCAATATATTTAATGTATGTTGGTTGAAAATGGGTATTTAAAATGAAATTGGACATGGATTGGAAAGTTAGTTCTTCTAAGTAACGACTAGTTGAAAAAGGGTTTAAACAATGTCAAGGCATAAAGTATGATGAAACATTTTCACTAGCTAAAATTCCAAAATACATTAGAATTATACTTCATATTGTTGCCTTTCATGACTATGAGATTTGGAAAATGGATGTCAAAATTTCCTTACTTAATAGGAACATTTAGAAATATTTCTATTTGACACAACATGATGTGTTTGAGACTCTAAAAGATTCCAAAAAGATATGTAAATTGAAAAAAATTCCATTTATAGATTAAAGAAATAACCTAAGCCATGGACCATTCAATTTGATGAGGCCATAATGGAATTTGGTTTTATAAAGAATGAATGTGTGCCTTGTTTCTATAAAATGTTTAATTGGAGTGATGTCATTTTCTTAATAGTACATATCGATGACATATTACTCATTGGAAATGAAATACTAGTCCTAATGTTTGTTAAGGCATGGTTGAATAAATACTTCTCCATAAAGGAATTAGTTGAGGAGTCATACATACTTGGAATCAAGATCTATCAAGATAGATATAAGAGACTGTTCTACCAAATTCAAGGTACATATATTGAAAAGATACAGAAGAGGTTCAATATGGAACCATATAAGAGGGAATTGTTTCTAATGTCACATGAAATTAATCTTTCCAAGAAAACGTGTCCTCAAACACATGATGAAATAAAAATAATGGAAAGGATTCCACACACATTAACGATTGGATCAATCATGTATGGTATATTATGTACTAACATAGAGGTCTCTTACACCATAAATGCGACATGAATATATCAAGATGACCTAGAATATTTCCATTGGATGGCAGTTGAGATTATCCTTAAGTATCTAAGGTGTACTAGGGATATGTTCTTGGTCTATGGAGGATATAAGGAACTATTCATAAGATTATATAATGATGCTAGTTTCCAAACAGATCAAGATGATATGAAATAAAAACAGGATACATATTCACTTTGAATGGAGGTGTTGTGAGCTGAAAGAGATCAAAAGAGGCTATTTATTGTTAATTATACAATTGAGTTTGAGAATATTATATATTTTATAGAAGCTAAAGAAGTATTATAGATATAAAACTTTGTACAATATCTTTTACCTAGAAGTAAAGATCTTATCACACTTTATTGTGATAGTTCTATAGTGGTGGTTCTCACAATGGATCCAATGTTACATCAATGAAAAAATCATATAATTTAGAAGTATCATATCTTGAGGGATTTTTCCTTGAGAGGTGAGGTTTTAGTGAGCTATAATTCTATGTAAAATAGTGTGGTAGAACCCTTAACTAAATCCTTGACACTATAGAAACTTTATAATCATGTGAGGTCTAGTGTACTGGAAGTCATAGGTAGTTGGATCTAGTCCAAGATGGAGTTTTCTTGAGTTGGTTTCCTAGGACCAACTATTTTTACTTTTATTGAATGTATATTATATCATTTGAGTATTAATAAAACATATTATTACATATTGTTTATTGTTCTCCATGTCTTTAATGTAATAATTTCCTAGGGTACTTTTTGGATTAATTATGTTATAGAAGGTCCTCACTATGATGAGAAACTTGAAGTGATATGAATATATTCGTAAATATTGTTATATGGTTTTATAACATATCATGATAAGGAACATATTATATAGGTTGTTATGGGAAATTACTTATCAGGTGATGAGGATTATTCTCATGAAGTTTACACTTAGTAATCTCCAAGATGGGAGATTATAAGAATAAACCCACCATTAATAATTCTGTATATTTTAGTGTCATTAGATATTCCAATCTATGAGCATCTATAATGGTTCTTAGACTTTAAGATGGTCATTGGTGTATTTCATGACTCACACACTTATATTTCCTTACCAACACCATCACACCATATATTTGTGGGGAGTAGGGCATGTTGGGTGCATCATGAATGATATGTTATTAATGGTTAATTTGATGAAGGATTTATACCTTCCATATTTATGGAATATTATCTCTTAGAAATTTTATTGGAATATAACCATCACACTAAATTCAATGTCCATGGTGCAATGAAATGTTTATTTCATATAGTCAAAGAAAGATATATTAGCACATAGGTTAATTACATGGATGTGCAACCTGCTTAATGAGATATTATAAAAAATGGATTATATTACATACTGAGCATTCATATGTGATTGTTGAATTTGTGAAATTAAGTTGTTTATCTTGGGTTCATTGACCTGCTGCTAGACAATAATCTTGGAATTTAGGAAATCCTGCTTAATGCCAACGAGAAAGAATCCTAGAGGGTCAAAATTAAGTTTTTCCATTGATCTAAATTAAATTCTATTTGAATTTAATTAATGTAAAAAATATTATTCTCAATATAGTGGAATAATTTTATTTATATTTTATCAATTAGTAATATTCAAGAGGTAATAAATAATTTATTTATTTTATTACATGAATAATTGATAAATATTTATTCCATATATTGTGAATAAAATACTTATTTTATTTATTGATGAATAAAATATTTAATTAAATATTTATTCATATATTCAATAAATGTCAAGGAATTGGAGAAAACTAATAAAATTTCTAATGAGTAATATCTATTTTCAAGCCAGTAAATAATATTTATCACTATGTAAGATAACACACACCATAAGATAATAATAATAATAATAATATCATTATGTGGAATGGGGTTTAATAATGATTACAATATTATTTTAGAGTTGGTATACAATTAAATAATATTTTAATATAAACCATAACTCTATAAATAGATGGTTATGTGTACCATGTTGGGTTAATTGAGATTTTAGAATCGTTGCACACAACATAATTCTCTCTCCATTCTTCCTCCTCTCTCCCTCTCAAGAGCAAGAAGTATTAGATATATTACTTCAAGATCAAAGGAACTGTAAGAGATCAATACAAACAATGCAAGAAAATTGATTCGCATCTCCAGTACCCCGAAATCAATTGGCGTCATTCAAAGATCAAAGGAGCATGTATAGATAACTATTATAGGGATTCTACACTTGGATCCTCCAAGCGTAATAAATTTAATCTAAATAGGGGTTTTAGAATGATCAACATCTACATTGGATAAATATCCTAATATGAGATAATATTTCTTCCAATAATAAATTAAATAATTATAAATTTAATTTGAAAGATCCTATCTTCAGGTTTTAGGAATCTCTATTTTAAAATAAATTTTAATATAATGCTCGCTAAAAGTGATTCCTCTATTATCAGAACCTACAAAATTTTGTAATGTTCAAATGATACTATCACATACATTTTTTCCACATGCATAACATCAAGAAAATGACTGATGTACAAACAATTTCAGTATGGTAATTCAATAAAAAAACTAATCTATTTTTTCAACCAATTTCCTAAGGTTTTTCGATTAATGTTTACCAAAAGTGATGGACACATCCTTTGATTTCTTAAATAGTTGATCACATGTTAGTAGAGATGGTGTTTTACCTTTATCTAAATTCCCATCGAATGAAGTCATCTAAGATCAATATTTTTATTGTTTGGGTATAAATACATGAGGTCATAGAAGCACAATCTCTGATGAATGCTGCAAACTAACTGAGTGTGTACCTTGTTCATAAATGGTACACCATTGAATTCCATTAATTCTATATCCATAAAAAATTCCATAAATAAAAAATTCATTTATCATCGAATATAACATGGATCTCAATGTAAAATTTTCATTTCTGTAATAATTATACAACATAACACATGAATCCAACATTAATTTCAAATCATTGATCAACGAATCCAAATAAACATCAATATGATTAGCCAGATGTTTTGGTCCTAATATAAGTAGAGACAATATAATGTATTTTCAATTCATGCATAAAAAAGTGGGAAGCTATAATTTACCAACATAAATATCCATGTATTTTGATTTCTATTTTGTAAACTAAAATGATTCACTCCACATATAGATAGTGAAAGATGAAATTTTCTCAGTTCGTTTCTAAACTCAGGATACCCATTATCAATTTCCATCCACTAAGGAGAGTCTATTGGTTGATTAAGTTTCTAATTTTAATTTATTGTATTTTCTTTCCATGTTAATTGACTTGTAGTCTCTTCACTTCTATATAGGCACACCTAAACATTTGAATGTTTGGAAAGCACCATACAACTTTCGAAGGACTTGATTAGTCTGGATTGTATCGAGACACACCACATTTTGTAAAATTTTTAAGTGATTCATGGTCCTTGAGAAATGGTATACAATCATTTGGACATGCATGTATTTTTTCAGATACCACACCCATTGAAAGTAGTGTTCCATTATAATAATATGTTTGGAATAGAATCTCATTATCTTCTGGTAGCATATCATTGAAGAGAGAAATTAGTTTATTAAAGTTGGTTTCACTTCATCTGTTGATATATTTTAAATTATATAGCTTTGGTATGGATGTAAATGTTGTATATTTAGTACAACCAAAATATAATATTATCTTTACACAACTCATTAAATTTTGAAACCATTTTGGAAAATAAAGAGGTTTATCTTAAACTGTTATAACCATTTCCTCAATACGCCCTTCATTACCATTCACACCTGTAATCATAACCTCGATAAAATATTCATAATTGTTCACACTAGTAATCATATCATATGATCAATAAAATGTAATGTTATCCCTGTCACTATTTATAATCAGTTTGTTCCCGTGTTTAGTTTGACATTTATAACTTAAATATATTCTATGAAAAATCAAGTGTTCTTATAACTCATTTGAACTAATTATTATTGAATAATAACAATGTAAGTAGAGAAAAAGGATCTAAGAAGGTTCATATATATGATATTTTGAGAACTTGATGAACTATTTCACCCCATCCTCATACTCTTTTTTTATATGTTTTACATCCATCCATTTTTGATTCATATCCATCCAATTTGATTCATTAATATTAATATTTAAAAAAATAAATTAATAAAAAGAATGGGTGAGCTTAGAACTATAAAATGATATTCTTTACACACACACACACACAAATTCATCATATTTGATATAAATAGTCATTACATAAATAACATGTTAAAACATATAAAGACCAATAATTATATGAATTTAAAGTATCATAATACTTATTTTTTTTATTACTTGAGTCACATGAAAATCATTATTTTTTAAATGGATTCATCAAGGGAGATAATTCACCCCTATCATTATCAATATACCAAGATGGAGAAGAAAATGGGTTATAGCCCATGGTCCTTAAATTTATTGAAAATAAATAAAAGACAAAGTATAAGAGGAGATCAACCCAAAAATAGAAAATAAAATCATCTTTTTAATCATCCACCACCTCTACCTCTCGGATGTCATCCCCTCATCTAGGTCTTAGGCTATTTTCATGCCCTATCATCCATATCAGTCATATCATCTGGTGGGTTAAGATCCTTAGGGGGCTAAGGATCGTATCCTACAACTTGATACAGGCCCTCTAATCGAAGAGGGTTTCCAAATTCCTCCCAAAAAACCTCCTTGCTCTGAGACCTATTAAGGATGTCAAGAAAACTAAAATGATTGTTACCAAATTATGATGGGGTAACCACAGTGTCATGGGTAGTAGTTCCAGACCCATGCAACAACCTACCAACAACAACCACAACAAAGTACTTCTCTACCCCTCTTCCCATTCCCTTCTTCAAGTAAACACCAACCTTAAAATTCTACCCATCCAAATTTTCATTATGAGCATTAACCTTAACTGGGCCTTTACTACACGTCTTTTCTTTACACATCAAGGCATCCTTGAATGAAGAGGAATCCCTTATTTTCAACTTCCCTTTGTAACCTCTATATGAAATCATCCTATCCTATTGCATTATTTTTCGATCAATTTCAACTTGAATTTCCAATTCAAGTCCATTCTAGTCATCATCATTAATGTATTGAGTAGAATACTCCTCCATATTATCCCACTTTCCATGTGTTTTACCTAGAAAGATTGCAAGAATACATTTTGGGGATATGTCCTCTAGGCCAGGAGGTATCACACCAGTTTCCTTCATAGTAGACACACCATGCAGCAGTGACTAAACCAAGATTTGATCCTACCTCCAATATCCAATATCTATAATAGAGTCAAATCCACTAACTTCTATATCAAATTGTATCTAATCCTAACTAAGTTGAGTCCCTTCAGAATACACCTGTCTAATGTCTATCTGAGGAACCAGTGGCACCTCTTTAATACTTATATAGACTGATTTATGTTCCCTTTTCCTATAGTATTTATAGGATTCATGCCCTTTTTGAGAGAAAACTGATCAGAAAAATTCCATTCTTCACTTCTTTTTGGAAAGACTAATTGAATGAAAATTCAAGCAGAACATAGGATGTTTTTTATAGAAAATTTTAAGATTCAAGGCATCATAATCAGTATATAACATTACCCTATCAATTAAAGCATAATTTAGATCCACTTTAATCCTAACTCAAGAAAAAAACCCATACCGATCTTCCTCAGTAGCCTTATCCATATTAATTGGTATACCAATCACTAAGGCAATGTCAAATAGAATTTTTGAGTGCCATAAAATCCAGTTGAGGCCATAAAACCTTACCCAAGCCTGAACATGAGTGTTTTGGATGGAGAAAAGAGGAAAGTGATTATCCCATTCTTGAATGCACATCTAGATTGGATTTAAAGTGATTAAACCATGCCCCATTCCTTTCTCTTCAAATCATACAAAGGAAAGATGAATTGATAATATCCATGACCCATCGGTACACACTTCCAATTATTGAAGCCCTATAGCAAGGATATGTGGCATGAAAGGTCTTTATCTATCCAAGGTTTACACCCTACCATAGAATAACCAACATAATAATTGAAAATTAATAGATATTGTATTTTTTAAGGATTTATTCATGATTTATAGTGACATAAGCGGTACCATCTCCCTTGACAATACATTATGGAGTGGCTTCTTTCAGTGAAGAGAAGATGCATCGATTGATGGAATCCATAATAAAACCACCAAAAGAGACCTTCATTACTTCATTATTTATAGAGAGGAAAAAATTGAAATCAAAGCACCAATCAAAAAAGAAAAAATTCAGGAAATAGTGAATTAGAAAAAGATTCCATTGGAGAAAAACCCTAAAAGATCACCTCAAATCCATGGTCTCCTATCAAAGTTTTCTAGAGCTCAAGATGCCCCATCTCCATTACATATCAAACCCTATCATTATCAATGTTAATAAGAAACTTATGGATTTCTATAACTGGATAAGTATTTGGGTATATATAATAATATTTTACTATCAAAACATATATCAAGATAGATTACTTAACTACCACAGATCGTGCTTTATCCAGTGATGACTTTTATCAGTGATAAACATAAAGTGCTGATAAAATGGTAACCTTCATCAGCATAAGCTAAAAGTTTTGAAAAAGGTAACTTTTATGAGTTCTTTTCTTAGCACTGATAAAAAAATTTAATAAAAAAATATTATTAAGATATAAAATTATCATATTTATATTAAAAAATTAATGTTTATTTATACACATTAATTACTAGATGCATGCATGTAATTAATATAAATATATATAAATATATACTTTTTAATAATTCAAAAAACTATACAAATATAAATGATGTATTGTTAATATTTGATATTTTAACTAATATATTTATATCAATGTCTATGTTCATATACGCGTATGCATTTTGTTGTGTGTGTGTGTGTTTTGTGTATGTGTATATATAGATGGTGTACATGTACATATGTTTGTAAGTGTATGTATATGTAATCATGTATGTGTTATATACACACACACACACACACACACATATATATATATAGTGTGTATATGTGTATGTATGGAATGTACTTATTTCACATTTGATGTATATATTTTTTTCAATTTTGATATAATATTTTTTTGGAATTTGTTCATTTTTATAAATATTTATATTTTAATAAGTATTATTTTTTATATGTTTTAATTTATATGATTATTATTTTTTCAATTTTATTTATTAAGTTTTAATATTTTAAAAATATTTGAAATTTCAATAATTATGTTATTTGAATACATTTTCAGTATTTCCTTTATTTATGTATGTGTTTACAAATCATGTAGTTAATCTTATATGAATTCACTTTTTAAAATAATTTGTTTCTATTAAATTCTATGTATTATTTTTTATTATTTCTTTCAATTAATATTATTTATTCATTTTTAATATTTATTGTTTTTTACATTTTTTGGAATTTAGTCATTTTGTAATATTTATTTATACATATATTAATTTACTATACACATAATATGTTCAATATGTTTGTAATTTATATGAATAATATTTATTTGTTTTTGTTTATTATGTTTTAACATTTAAAATATGTTTGAAATTTATATAATTAATCTATTTAAATGATTTTTTAACATTTTTTAATTTAAATTGTTAATTATAAAATTATAAATATATATTATGTTTTAAAAAAGTATTTATAAAATTATAAATAAATAAATATTTATTTAAATAACAATAAATATAATAAATATATTTAAATAATAATATATTTATAATTATATATATTTATATATATATATAATTATATATATATATAAAATTATATAAATATATTTATTTCCATGATTGTTTTTTTCTTGGTCTTCAAATCGAATCAAAGATTGATGAAGTGGCTATGGGGGAAAATGGTGTGGCATGTTCTGTAGATGCGTCGAAGGTTCTTCCTACCAAGAATCTTCTCGGTGTTCAGTTTTTCTCTCAATCCCGCTCAGAATTGAATTCGTCCCACAAGATTATGAGGAATGGCGTGTTGGATTTTGGTAAAGAGAACCAACAATTTCCTAGGATTGAATGGAAGAATGAGAGAACCCCATTATTGTGCAGTTTTCACCACAACGAGGCACCTTATATTTTTAGGCTTGAAACATTAAAGGAACGTCTTCTCAAGTTCTAAGGTTTTGAAGGCCGGAACAACATTTCAATTTGTATGGGCTTCTTCTATATCATTTTCCCTTCACAGGAGATGAAATTGAAAGTCTGGAGCATTGGTTACATCTCCCTTAATCCAGGTACCATGAGTTTCCAAAACTATGATACTTGGTTTGATCTGTCTTAGGTGGGAAATTAAATGACACAAGATTGGATTAAGGTTTCAACCCCACTGGTTTTTATATAATCCCAATATTTTTTTGGATATTTCCTCTACCATAGGGAATCTTATCAAGATTGATAAGGAGACTGAGATTTGAAGGTTTGGACACTTTTCTAGAATCCTAATTGATTTTTACCTTTTATCTTCACTAATTGAAACTATTTATTTATTTTATGAAGAATTC
The DNA here is from genome assembly GCA_963277665.1 of Viscum album. NCBI lineage: Eukaryota > Viridiplantae > Streptophyta > Magnoliopsida > Santalales > Viscaceae > Viscum > Viscum album. The sequence goes on along the minus strand of OY728142.1, from coordinate 1,766,245,343 downwards.
AAGTTTGAATTATCTATTGATAATGAACATGTTCCTATCTTTTGTGTAAATTATTTCTACATTAGAGTTTAGGAAATTTGTTGGAGGGGCCTGAAAAGTTTTAACTGCAAAAAACTTGGCCATCTAGTTGAACAATGCATGTTCAAATTGCCCCTTTTAAATGTCGAGGATGGAAAGGATAAGGAGTGTATGGTGCATAGCTCAAAAATTGGGTGGTACATGGTCTATGGGGGAAACCATCCAAGCAAAAAGTAGGTGTGGAGGGGACTTGCATGTCTAGCACCCACCAGAACCCTAGGCAACCCATCTTTGATGGTGTCAAAAAATCTTCTGTTGAAAGTAAGAGGGAACAACCTTATTACAAGGATATTCTTGTAGAATTTCAAGGGATGGACGATACTTCTATTCTGAATAAGACATTTTCTAGGGTTGTTGAATAAGGGGGGTCCAACATCTGAACCTGGGGATTGTTTAGTAGCTCATTTTGTTAATGATGATGGCAAGCAATGGAATTTAAGGGAGATGACATGCCCTATTCCGAACTCTGTTTCTCATATAATTCATAATAGTTGTTCAATTTTGACTACTATAACTCTGGTTCAAATTGAAGCATTATTTCAGGGAGTATCATGTGAGTTGGATACTTCTCAACCTGTTGTGGAAGCTAGTAGACCTGCATTAGGGGATGCGATTAATAGGGAGGAGTTTGTGGCTGACTCCCCTGGTGGGCCGCCCTCACAGGATACTCATGTTACTATGGGAATTACTAAGGAGGATGATCCAGTATATGTGATTGATAATCTGGATGGCTCTTTTCTAACCTCTAAACAGTGGAGGAGAGGGAGACATCTTTGAGACCGGGGAAACTCCTATGGAAGGGGTGGTCGCATAAATGTTATGGAAAATGAGGAATGGTATTACCCATCTCAATTCTCTGTTCTTATGAAAAATTCTTATGGAACTTTTGGAATGGCCTCTCTTAGGGAGTGTAAAGATGAAATGGAAAAAAATTTAAAATTACTCTTGAGGATTATGATGGGGAAAGTTTGTTTGACCTTCAGCTTGAAGCTATTTTTTTACAAAATGGAACTGGATTTTTTTGGCTACATGTACTACATTTTAGTTAAGAAAGTATAATAAAATAAATATTAAATATGGATACCATTCTAATCTTGGGATGGATTTTCATGATATTTTGTAGAAATACAAGTGATTCATCATTCTTGAGGATTCGAACTCATCATCGAATGGTGAGCTAGGGCCGCCTCTAATGACTGCAACTTGGAAGATAGGTCAACACCAAAAGAATAGAGGTCGATATCCTAGGAACTTGGGTTTCGAAGGGAGAATTAGGACTTTATCTCATGATTTCTCCATTATTGGAATTTTGTGCATTGTTTAGGCCTCACTCTCCTTTGTTTTGTTGCACATTACTTTTTTTAAAATGTTTGAGGGTGGGTTGACTTTCCAACTCTCAGTCAAAACTTTTCAAGTATAAATAAATAAATATATATATATATATATTAGGTGCTTGGGGGTAAAATTACATTTAAACGCACACATGCAAACACCACACACAGGCCGAAAAGGAATTACATAGCCACCCAAAAGGGATAGCCCACCCACCAATCCATATTTATTTTAGTACATTGTCACGACCCATCCTCAGGGCCCGTGCCGGGACTACCCCAAGCCCGCCTTCCATAGGCCAGAGGCTGGCGACTAGAACCAAGGCTAATTCCTGGTAAAAAGGGAAGGAATTTCCTTTGTAAAGTAAACAAACCCACAGAGCAAGCAAGCAGAAGTAAAAACTAAGTAAAAACTGGGTACAATAGTAAGTGCGGAAAAGTAAGTGGGCCAGAATACAAACCCAAACCGAAAGTAAAGTACAACAGAAAAAGGGAGTACAACAACTGAAAAGTAAAGCCGCAGCGTCGAGCCGTACACTAGAAGTCCCACCTGAAGGGTGGGTACAGATAGCCTCCACAGATCCTCGGGTCCAGCCGTCCGCTCTAAGTATGCCCCGCCCAGTGGTCCACCTCTGGGTACCGTCCTGCTCCTCGTGCCTCTACAACGATCAGCGATGTCCGTCGTCTACAACCAACATAACGTAGTGCGGGCATAGCCTGTGCATGGGTGAGTATAAGCTACTCATTAGGGACCCCGAGACCCCCGAAGGTCTCCCAGAATCCACAAAGGATAATCCACAAAGGAAAGATACAATCATGAAGTAACATCTGACACTTCTTAGGTATATGCCCATACATATGACTATTCATCAATTCTCGTTCGGCTCCAACATCCGAGCCCAAGTACAACCTAGTCCACACAGGAAAACACAACCCATTCCACATAGGAAAGCAAAACGTAATCCACACAGGATATTGAGTCAATCTTATCGAAGATAGGATTGAAAGTCAAGATTCAGCTCACACAAGTATACTTCTTTGTATGATGATAGAGATGATCAGATATAGCCACTGATTCATCTAAGACGTCGGACCCACAAAGGATCGATAGGTACTAACCCCCACAATGACCCACAAAGGATCTGACCCACACAGGATCGATAGGTAACTAACCCCCGCAGTGACCCACACAGGATCGGACCCACACAGGATCTGTAGGCGCTGGCCCACACAGGACCGCTGAGCGCTGACCCACACAGGATCTGGCCCACACAGGATCGGTAGCACTGATCCACGTAGGATCGCTGAGTGCTGTAGTCGTCACCGTCGAATCCACGGAGGATTTCTACACAGTTGTCATCGTCGTTGCAGTTGTAGCCAGCTCTAGGGTCCCCGCACACAACAAACTTGTTCGGGAGGGTCCGCTCCAAGAGCCGAGGGGCTGATACATTAACTGACACATAGTCCGAAGTTGATGTATCCAAAAGTTCCGTATCATCAACAGGAACTCAACGTCACAGACGGCGCGTCAATCAGACGCCCGGTCTGAGAGTTATTGGCCTTTTCGTCCCAGGGGCCCGGTTGGTTTTTAAGTCAAAACCAACCCGACCGTACTCCAACTGTGTCCAAACCTCGAGTGGAGTAAGCCAAAAGGTCCATCTCACTAAGAGGGATCCAACAAGGTCGACGACACGTCAATCGGACATCCGGAGCTCAAGTTATAAGCGTTTCCGCTCCGAAGGCCCGGTTGGTTTTGTGTACGAACCAACCCGGACGAACACAAAGTACTCCAAAACCTTGAGTGTAATATATCGAAATGACCATCTCGATCCAAGGATCGCATCGCAGCTGACGGTGCATCGATCGGAGGTCCACAGCCCAAGTTATGGATAGAAGACCGAAAGAGGTTCGGTATTAGGGGGTTCGGGCCCGGTCCGACCCGGCCCGATACCCTCTGGGTCAGCCCGAACCGGGGCGACCCGTCCCGGGTCCGGGTCTGGCCCACTTGGGTGAGGCCCGACCCGGCTGGCCCAGCCCGGCCCGGCGCGCTGGCACCAGCCAGGTGGCTCGGCCGTTCGGCCGAGCGGATGGGGGGGGGGGGCACCTGCCCCCCGTTTCGTAACCGCGACCCCCATTATGGTGCCGCTCATGCTGGCCAGCCGGGGGTCGTAACCCCCCATCTCTTCCCTGTCTGGCCGGACCGCTCCGGCCGGCTGGCTATTGCCGCCATGGGACCGGCAAGGGCCGGTCCCCCTGCTCCGACGCCGGCGGCCCGGAACCGGCCGCCGGTTCCCTAGCACCGCCGCGGCGCGACGACACCGCGCCCCTCCGCCGCGGGCCCGCTCCGGCCGCAGTTTCTTCGAGGTTCTATTGGCGCGACACGATGGCACCATAGATTAGTTTGTTTCCAATGCGCGGCGCGACTGCGCCACGCTTCTCCGCCCTTCCTTTAACATTTCCCGCACGGTGCTTCGGCACCGCGCCTCCTTACACGAGCCGCAACAAAAATCAACCAAAAAGGGGGAGGAGGGTCGGTCGTGTTTGTGCGGTCCAACCTCCTCCCGTTATTGTGATAACATGTGGTTCTAATTGGAATAAAGAAAGTGACGGAAGTTATCACGAGCAAACAAATAAAATAAACCCCTACCTCGTCGAATTCGATGAGCAAGGATTCGTCGTGGAATTAACCGTCACGGAAGAAGGCATCGCGGAAGGAGGATCGTCACGTCGTGGAGAAGAAACGTCACGGAAGAAGCATCATGGAAGAAGCATCATTGGTGTCGCGGTACACGGCGTCGCGTAGTCAATCTTCGAGGATTTGGCGTTCTTCGTTGGAGATCGGTGCATTCTTCGCGTTCTTCGTCGAAGAAGAAGGATTTTCTCCAAATCCTCTCCACGCAACAAGTTCCTAACCAGATAAAATAAGTGTTGTCTTATTTTATTAACAATCAAACCAACTCTTTGAAATTTAAAAAGAAAAGAAACGATCAAATAATTGAGGAGTTTAAAACCGACCAATTAATGAGACATTTAATATCCAGATTAAACGCAAGAGTTGACTTCATTAAAAAGGGGGGTGCGGGTGCATTACTTAAGAAGAAAAGAAACAGTGGGGCTCGTGTGGGCCCCACCCCAAAAATATCCTACCTAGTGGTGTAGGATATTGTGGGTCCCACTTTAACCCCTTAACTTAGGTTAACAACTTAAATAAAATAAATGGTGTGACCAAATTATTTTATTCATTTACTTAACCCAAAAATTTAAAAAAAACACACCCGAGCAAACGCAACTCCAGAAATGGTGTTTCTAAGCAATTACCAGTGCTGCAATTTCAATGGTGCCCTCAGAATCTGATTCCGAGCACCGGTTCAAAAGTTAGAAAGAACCCGCTCGTTCGTTCACTGAATGTACCTGAGCTAAACTTCGGATAGAAATTCTGTGCACACCAGGCCTCGGAATCAAGTGCTGTCAGAAACTTCATTCTTGTAAAATCCCAAAGAAAATTAAGAAAAAATTTCCCTTGAATTTTAAGGGTCTTTACATACATGGCCCATAAGCCCTATAAGAACCCGGTTTTTAGTTTTGAGGTACAAGCTTCTTCTTTTCTCTTTTCCTTAAGTGTTTTTCAGAAAATAAAAAAATGGGGAAAAATCCTAAATTTTAGAAGTACACGCCATGTAATTTTCCACACGCCATGTACTTTTGTCCGTGTGGGATGAATACACAGGGCGTGTGACCATGTCGGTGATGAAGGGTGTAGAAACTGACTACATGCCATGCAGTGGTCCTTTACACGCTGTGTAGTCAGTTAGCAGGTGATTAGTAAGGCGGTGGCCAGCTGTGTGATAGAACACACTGTGTACTCAAGAAGACACGCCGTGTAATCAAGTCGATAGATGAAAAATGCCACACTGGCGGGAAACTGCCAAAGGAACAGTTAAAAAATGGGAAATACACGCTGTGCACTTGGAAATACACGCCATGTACTTTGTTTTTTTCGCTTAAAATGGATAGTAGCCTCCCCTGTTCACAGGGAAGGCTTAGAACCGGAGGAAGAAGCAAGAGAGGAGGCTGGATCTTTGGAGATTCACCGAGCGCACGTTGGGAATCCGTTTTCTGCACCGTCGATCTCCCTAGAACCGCACAGGTAAGCCCTCTCATCTACTTGACTAGTTCTTTACAATTCTTCCTCTAAGGTAAGTTATTTTCATTTAATTGATTTTTCTTTCACCTCAGATCTACCTCGTTCTAGGACGATTCGTGGAACGTCGTTCGAGTGTACTGATCAGGGGTGTTTAAGGTAGGTGGCTTGGTGTTTATATTCCAACTGTTGTGCGTTTTTGTGTACCGTTGTGCCACGAACCCATGTTGGGGTGTCGTGTGGATGAGGCCATGGCTATTTTAGATACCTAGAATTGAATAGGTAATTAATTGTAATGATAAACTACTGTTTGGGATCGTTTCCTGGATCCAAGACCACCCCGGGGGTGCGTTCCTCTGTTTAGCCGTTTGGCCAGGATACCCGAGGGTACGCCTTTAAATTAATGATTGTAGAATTTCCTTGAGAGGAATTGATTGTGTACTGCTTGTTTACATGTCGGGCATGGCCCGGTTACCTGTTTGGCCTGAGGGTAGTGTTGTGATTAGCCTATGGGCACTATACTATTTAGCCTGTGGGAAACTTCTTCCGTGCCTGTGGACAGTTGATTCTGTGCCTGTGGATGACACTTCTTACGCCCATGGGCAATATCCGCATGTCTGTGGGTAGATTCTTGTGTTTGGATTCTCTTTACCTGAGGGTAGGGGTTTATGTGTCTGAGGACTTTTGGCCGTTTACCTAGAATATTCATTGTGGTGATATTTTAAATTAAATGATTAAATGGATGTTAAAATGACAAAATAACTGGTTAAGTTAGTTACTTTTCAGTACTGCTTACTTTATTGCATTTTACTACTGCACATTGTTGTTGCATGATTTCACACAGTTGGGCACGAGCCTTTGGTGAGTGCTTACTGAGATTTATTTCTCACACCCTGTTTGGGTCCTGCTTTTCGGCCCAAACAGATTATGTTTCTACAGGTGTAGATAAGGGAAAGGGCCCTTATACAGGTACTTGATTACTACTGAGGAGTAGGGGGCATGGGACCAGGCTTAGGCATGCGATGCTACCAGCTGTTCTGTTTTTTTTGTATTGCTGTACTCTGTATTTTATTGTACTACTTGTAACATGTTCTGGATAGTTTATTAGAACTTGAGGAATGTTGCATCATCATTATATATATATGACTGTTGGTTGTTTTTACTATAGTTGTTTATTTTAAATGTGCACGGTTTACTGCTTCCACTGTTGTTGTATAATTTTTATTTTATTCTACTGTGCTATACTTTAACAAATGAGGGCATAGTTTCCCCACTATCAAACCTGGGCCCTCACTGCTAGTCGGCAGCCTCTGGCATTTGGGGAAATGCGCTTGAGGTCATGTGGCGAACCTGGTTCGGGGCACCCGTTGAGTGGCACCCGGAACCGGGACATTACAAAGTGGTATCAAAGGGAGGTTCTTTTCTTTGACTTACTATTTTGAGCCTTAGTCAGGGATAGGACAGAAATGGTAGTTGGTAATGAGCTGTGCCCGGGCATAGCTAACCCATGTACAGGGAAAATCCAGTCTACCCCGTGTTTTGTAATTCTTCTAATTTTGCAAATTTTACATTTGATTTAATTTCACCGTTGGGTGACGCACTTGTGATTGTGCTGTTTATATTTTATCCATGGGTACTATTTAGTGGAAACCCAATGAGATGAGGGTATTCCATCACATGCATCATTTAGGCACATTCTAGGAATCACATACCATGCATAGTTTCCATGCCATATATGTTCATTAGAAATTGCATGTTGTTGTGACAGTTGTTGTGCTAGAAAAGCATGCTGTTCTGATAGCTGCTTTGATAAATACCTGCTATGTGATAGGGTATTTTTGTGTGAGCCGGTTGATAGAATGGATGCCAAACTTTGGTTTTTGGGGAGTATGGGCCCTAATTGACTGAAATTTGGTGGATAATTAGCTGTTTATTTTGTTATAACATAGATAAGATGTAAAACTTTGTTTTGTGGGGAGTATGGGCCCTCTCGGGTCGTAATTTGACACTTAATTGTTGTTTTCCGGTATTTTCTGGGTTCCAGGGAAGTTTCTGAGGCATACTGTCTGGAAAACCTAATATACACACACCGTTTAGTTCTCTAAACACACCGTGTATGGTCTTCTGTTCAGGAAGAAAAACTAAACTTTTTGAGTACACGCCGTGTAGTCTCTTCCCGTGTCACAAGGGCGGTGACATGGGAAAGGGAAGAGCTTGGGGCGAACACACTGTGTACATGATGTACACTCTATGTAGTGTTGACCCAAAGTCCGACTGTGTAAATAACAACACGGATGGAGGAGACCTTAAGACATACACGCCATGTCCACTATGGAACACGACGTGTAGTCTGACCTGGGGACCCGGCCGTGTAACTAACAACACGGGTCGGTGAAGCTCATCTAGTACACGCCGTGTACCTGTGGGATACGCCGTGTAGTCTTGTCTGAGGACAGACCGTGTGGACCTGACCGTGTGACTGGGGAAAACGGGGTGGTGTACATGCCGTGTACGGGTGTCACACGCCGTGTAGTTTTAGCCGAGCAGTCGACCATGTCACAAACGAAATGGGCAGTTGGAAATTACACCATACACACCGTGTAGATGTTATACATGCCGTGTAGATTTGTTCAATGGGAGCCGTGTGGCTTAGCCATGTAGAAGGACCCGGGCAGGGGAAGAGTAGTCAGGTAAACGCCGTGTAGTCAGTATACACACCATGTAGTTTTGTTTGCAAAATTTTGAATTCCTTCTTCCTCTTGTTCCCTTTGTGGTTCCTTCACTATTAGTCTTGATAATCTTGAATCTAAGGCGTGTTTTTGATGTTGTAGTGTCATGCCGCCTAGACGTTCATGCGTTGTTCACCAACAGAGCTTCAACGATTATACTCCAGAAATGGTGGTCCATGGGCTACTAGTGGATCCTCCAGCAGATCCAGATGCGGCGCCAGCTGTTATACCGGACACAGGAGCGGAGGTGCAGTTCCGTGAAGGCTTTATACTGTTCATGCAGACCTTTCAGGGAGCACCGCCGGCTGCCACATCTATGGCCGAGCTGACACGTACCTTCCAGCAGCATCATCCGCCTACGTTTTCAGGGGATGGCGGACCACAGGCTGCAAAGTCTTGGCTAGGATCAATGTAGACTATTTTCGATCATCTTGAGATGCCTCCATGGAAGAGGGTCAAGATCGCGACATATATGATGCGTAATTCCGCCAAGAGGTGGTGGGATGTTACCACCTAGATAGAGCATCACAAAGACATGGTGTGGGAATATTTTCAGGCAGTATTCTATGACTTCTTATTCCCAGAGACACTGAGGGCAGATAGAGCTCGAGAGTTCATGAATCTGCAGTAGGGCGCTATGTCGGTGATGGATTATTCTGCTCGTTTCACTGATCTTCAGCATTTTTCACCCGTCCTAGTGGGTGATGAGACGTTGAGGGATAGGCACTTTGAGGATGGTCTCCGATATGACATCCGAGTGCTGGTGAATGTTTTCAGGTTGCCTTCAGTACACGCTATTATAAATCAGGCGCTGATTACAGAGAGGAACCTGCAAGAAGCTAGTGGTGTGGGCCAGGGCGGTTCAGCACCAGTTTTTGGTACTATTTCTATTGGTAAGAGGAAAATATAGATGGATTTCTCTTAGGGTGGTAGTACCAGCCAGAAAAATGCTTCAGGTGGCCAGGTCATGTGCTACCAGTGTGGTAGAGAGGGGCACAAGAGGCCACAGTGTGCACGAGACCCAGTGGAGTGCCGAGATTACAGCAGGATGGGTCATCTGCAACGCTTATGTAGGGAATTTCCACCAGTGGCTAGTGAGAGGGAATCTGTGCAGACTCCGAATGCGGGAGAAGGACCAGTGGCTTCTTACCAGTCAGGGAACTAGAATATGTCAGGGCGTGTAGGAAGAGATGGTGGTCATGGTCGTGGTAGCCAGACGCCAGGATCTCAGAGGCAGCAGGGCGAGACAGATATGAGTAGCTAGGCTGTGTCGCAGGGCCGCGGTACTGGGCAGGCATATGCAGTGCAACATACCCAACAGGAGTAGGATCCCGGAACTTCTACTGTCAGAGGTACTATTCTAGCATATTCTGTCTTATCTTCAGTACTTTTCGATACAGGTTCTACCCATAGTTTCATATCTGTACTTCTTGTGGAGAGCCTTGGGCTTTTTGTTTCTTCTTCTTCTGATTTTATGACGCTAGACACTCCGTTGGGGACTAGAACGGCTGGTGTGTGTCAGTGCAAGGAGTGCCCCCTTGAGGTTGGTGGGTGTCACTTTCTTTGGGACCTCTATGTCTTAGAGATGACAGCTTATGAAATCATTCTTAGGATGGACTGGTTGTTTCCCTTTCGAGCCTTTGTAGACTGCTATCGTTGTAGGGTGAGTTTCATGTCACCAGAGGGTGGAGAGTTTCTATACAAAGGCGAATGGGATGTTTAGGCGAGTCGAGCTGGACCAGAGAATTATAGGCGAGGTGGAGTCACAACCCAGATTTCTAGCTTATGCCTGGATGATCAGGGGACTTGTCAGACAGATTTCCCTCTTGTGGTTGATCATTTCAGGGATTTCTTCCCAGACAAATTTTCAGGTTTACCTCCGGAGTGAGAGGTGGATTTCTCTATTGAGCTTGTTCCAAGAAAAGAACCAGTGTCCATTCCCCCTTAAAGGATGGCTACACCAGAGTTGCAGGAGCTCAAGAGGTAGTTAGAGGAGTTACAGGAAAAGGGTTTCATCTGACCCAGTACTTCTCCTTAGGGTTCTCCGGTCCTCTTTGCGAAGAAGACAGATGGTACCCTCAGACTCTATGTGGATTATTGGAAGCTGAGCCAGTTGATGGTTAAGAAATGATATCCCTTGCCGGGGATTGATGATCTTTTTGATCAAATTTTTAGAGCATGAGTGTTCTCGAAGATTGACTTGTGATCTGGATATCATCAGCTGTGCGTGAGACCATCAGATATACCGCTTACAGCATTTCAGAGTAGATATGGTCTGTACGAGTACTTGGTTATGCCGTTCGGACTCATGAACATGCCAGCAGTTTTCATGGCTCTGATGAATCACGTGTTCCATCCTTATCTGGACTCTTTTGTGGTAGTATTCCTGGACGACATCTTGGTGTACTCTCACACTTGACACAACCATGCCACCCATCTTGAGATCGTATTGAGTACACTGAGATAGCATCAGCTATATGCTAATATCTCATGGTGCCACTTTTGGATGGACCAGATTCACTTCCTGGGTCATATCATCTCAGAGGTAGGAGTTGCAGTAGACCCAGAGAAGGTGAGAGAAGTAGTTTCCTAGGAGAAGCCTAGAAATGTGTTTGAGATACGTAGTTTCTTAGGGTTGGATGGTTACTACAGACACTTCATACAAGACATATCCCGCTTAGCAGTACCGTTGATGGGTTTGACTAAGAAGGGTGTGAAGTTCGTTTGGACGAAAGCTTGTGAGACAACCTTTCTGGACCTGAAGGGAAGGTTGACATCAGCACCAGTCCTGATAATCCCAAATCAAGGGATGAGATATATAGTTTGCTGTGATGCATTAGGTATTGGGCTGGGAGCAGTGTTAATGCAGGGCGATTGAGTTATTGCCTACGGGCCTCGGCAGTTGAGACCACATGAGAGGAATTAACTGATACATGATCTCGAGTTGGCTGCAGTTGTGCATGCATTGCGCTATTGGAGACATTATCTATTGGGATACCGTTTTGTGGTTTTGACCAACCACAAAAGTCTCAAGTATATCTTTACTCAGTGTGACTTGAATCTGAGGAAGTGAATGTGGGTCTAATACCTACAGTCCTTTGATTTTGAGCTTGCCTACACACTTGGTAAAGGTAATACAGTAGCTGATGCACTGAGCAGGAAGACTCAGATACGGGCTATGTAGGAGGCCAGTAGTGAGTGGCAGCTCATGGCCTTGTTCTCTGAAATGCATTTGGAGGTGCATGACAGTCAGGTGAAAACTTATCTTTCATCTTTAGCTGTGACTAATACCCTTTTGGATAGAGTGAGGATGATACAACTATCTGATTCATAAGGCCTAGTTTTACGGGAGTCGGTGGGAAGTGAGGACCCTCCTCCTGGTTGGACGATAGGAAATGGTGAGGTACTGCATTTCCATGGATGAGTATGGGTTATAGAGGATATACACGAGGAGTTGATGCAGGAGTTTCATGCTTCAGCTTGGGAAGTTCATCCCGGGGTTAACAAGATTTACTGTGAGTTGAGACGTCAATACTGGTGGCCGAGTATGAAGAGAGATGTAGCTGGTTTTGTTACGAGGTGTTCCACCTGTCAGCAGGTAAAGGCGGAGCATCAGAGGCCAGCCAGACAGTTATAGTAGTTACCCATCCCAGAGTGGAAATGAGATGATGTTGCGATGGATTTCTTGACTGGGTTGCCGAGGTCACCTAGAGGCAATGATGCCGTGTGGGTTGTTGTGGATAGACTCACAAAGGTAGATCATTTTTTCCAATCAAGGATAACTTCTGTGTTGACGAGCTCAGAAATTTGTATATCTGATAGATCGTATGTCTTCATGGGGTTCCTCGTTCTATCATTTCAGATAGGGACACACATTTTACGTCTCGTTTCTGGCAGAGTTTTTAGAGGGCACTGGGTACATAGGTGCTTCTGAGCACAACTTACCACCCTCAGACCGATGGCCAGTCAGAGCGTACGATATAGGTACTTGAGGAAATGCTACGTGCATGCGTCCTATACTTTGGGGGCTCTTGGGAGAAGCATATACCCCTAGTCGAGTTTTCCTACAATAAAAACTTTCAGGAAACTATTCAGATGGCACCTTACGAGGCTTTATATGGTAGGACATGCCGATCACCCTTGAGCTGGTTAGAGGAAGGTGAAGCAGCTTTACTGGGACCACTTCTCGTGCAGGAGACTTCTGAGTAGGTCTAGTTGATTCAGAAGCGGATGGCTACCACACAATCTCTTCAAAAATCTTATGCTTATCTCCACAGATAACCTTTGGAGTTCATGGTTGGGGATCAGGTTTTCTTGCGTGTTTCGCCGAGGTTGGGACACATGCGGATCAGGAGACATGGTAAACTTTCACTGTGGTTTGTGGGGACATTTGAGATTCTGGAGAGAGTTGGGCCGGTTGAATATCAGTTGCAGTTACCTCTGAGGTACCGGGTCATTCACGACGTCTTCCATGTATCTCAGTTGCACCGCTGTCATTCAGACCCATCTCACATCCTTCAGCCCGAGGAGGTTGAGCATCAGATAGATGCGTCCTTTGAGGAGAATCCGATTCATATCGTTGATAGGAGAACGAAGGTTCTCTGAGGCTGGCCAGTTCCTCTCGTACAGGTGCTATGGCAGTATGGCTGAGTGCAGGACAAAACCTGAGAGCGGGAGACCGATGTATGTGCTCAGTGGCTGGAGTTGTTCATGGCTACATCTTCACCACCCTTGGAAGGAAAATTCGGGGACGAATTGCTTTAAGGGGGGAAGTTTGTAAGAACCCGGTTCTTAGTTTTGAGGTACAGGCTTCTTCTTTTCTATTTTCCTTAAGTGTTTTTCAGAAAATAAGGAAAATGGGGGGAAATCCTAAATTTTAGAAGTACACGCCGTGTACTTTTGGCCGTGTGGGATGAGTACATGGGGCGTGTGGCCATGTCGGTGATGAAGGGTGTAGAAACAGACTACACACTGTGTAATGGTCCTTTACACGCCATGTATTCAGTCGGCAGGCTATTAGTAAGGTGGTGGCTAGCTATGCGATAGAACATGCCGTGTACTCAAGAAGACACGCTGTGTAGTCATGTCGGCAGATGAACAGTGCCAAGATGGCGGGAAACCGCCGAAGGAACAATTAAAAAATGGGAAGTATACGCCGTGTACTTGGAAATACACATCGTGTACTTTGTTCTTTTTTCTTCAAATGGACAGTAGCCTCCCCTGTTCATAGAGAAGGCTTAGAACCGGAGGAAGGAGCGGGAGAGGAGGCTGGAGCTTTAGAGATCTGCCGAGCGCTCATTGGGAATCGGTTTTCTGCACCGTCGATCTCCCTGGAACCGCACGGGTAAGACCTCTCATATCTTTGCCTAGTTCTTGCCAATTATTCCTCTAAGGGGAGTTATTTGTGTTTAAGTGAGTTTTTATTCACCTCAGATCTACCTCATTCTAGGACGATTCATGGAACATCGTTCAAGTATACTGATCAGGGGCGTTTAAGGTAGGTGGCTTGGTGTTTATATTCCAACTTTTGTGCGTTTTTGTGTACCGTTGTGCCACGAACCCATGTTAGGGTGTCGTGTGGCTGAGGCCATGGCTATTTTAGATACCTAGAATTGAATAGGTAATTAATTGTAATGATAAACTTCTATTTAGGATCATTTCCTGGATCTAGGACCACCCCGGGGGTGCATTCCTCTGTTTAGCTATTTGGCCAGGATACCCAAGGGTATGCATTTAAAGTAATGATTATAGAATTTCCTTGAGAGGAATCGCTTGTGTACTGCTTGTTTACATGTTGGGCATGACCCAATTACCTGTTTGGCCTGAGGGCAGTGTTGTGATTAGCCTGTGGGCACTGTACTGTTTAGCCTGTGGGAAACTTCTTCCCTGCCTGTGGGCAGTTGATTCTGTGCCTGTGGGCGACACTTTTTACGCCCGTGGGCAATATCTGCATGCCTGTGGGCAGATTCTTGTGTTTGGATTCTCTTTACCTAAGGGTAGGGGTTTACGTGTCGGAGGACATTTGTCCGTTTACCTAGAATATTCACTGTGGTGATATTTTAAATTAAATGATTAAATGGATATTAAAATGACAATATAGCAGGTTAAGTTAGTTACTTTTCAGTACTGATTACTTTATTGCATTTTACTACTGCACATTGTTGTTGCATGATTTCACACAGTTGGGCACATGCCTTTGGTGGGTGCCTACTGGGATTTATTTCTCACACCCTGTTTGGGTCATGCTTTTCATCCCAAACAGATTATGTTTCTGCAGGTGTAGATAAGGGCAAGGGCCCTTATAAAGGTACTTGATTGCTGCTGAGGAGTAGGGGAGCATGGGATCGGTCTTAGGCTCGTGATGATACCAACTATTCTATTTTGTTTTGTTTTTTTGTACTCTATATTGTATTGTTCTACTTGTAACATGTTCTGGCTGTTTTCTTAGAACTTGAGGCATGTTGCATCATCATTATATATATATGACTATTGGTTGTTTTTACTGCAGTTTATTTTAAATGTGCATGGTTTACTGCTTCCGCTGTTTTTGTATACTTTTTATTTTATTCCCCTACACTACACTTTGACAAATGAAGGCATAGTTTCCCCACTATCAGACCTGGGCCCTCGCTGCTAGTCGGCAACCTCTGATGTTTGGGAAAATGTGTTTGAGGTCACGTGGCAAACCGGGTTCGGGGCACCCGTTGAGTGGCACCCGGAACCGGGACGTTACAAGCCCAATGGGCATGAAGCTCATTACATAGCTCGGAATCCCAATGCAGTGTAATGCCTATGTCATCTTGCCTACATCACCAGGCCTGCATCATGCCTGCATCACCACCAGATTGCATAATCATTTGTGTCACTACTTGCATAGTACTGTAATAGTACCTGTGCCCAACAAAGCATGATCCTATGACCTTCTGGATTCCAAACAGGAGCCTTTACCACTCGGGTACATACTCATTGGCATGATTGTATATATATATTTATAATTTTGTATAAATATTTTTAAGTATATTTTTATAATTATAACAACATTTAAATATATATTTAAATAATTATTAATTTATAATAAAGATAATTAAATAATAAATATATTTACAATATTTATAATTATATATATTTATATATTAATAAATATATATATAATTATTTAAATATATTTATAATTATATACAAATATTTATAGATATTTTTTTATAATTATAATTATAAATAAATAAATATATATTTAAATACTTATAAAATTATTTTAAATATATTGAAATAATAATTATATTTATTATATTTATAATTTTATATATTTATATATTAATAAATATATATAATTATATAAATAAATTTATAATTATTTACAAATATTTATAAATGTATATATTTATAATTATAAGTATAAATAACTAACTAACTAAATAAATAAATCATTATAAAATTATAATAAATATATTTTTTATATTTATTAATATATATATATATAATTATAAATATAAGAATTATATTTATTATTTAAATATATATATTATAATTTTATAATTATTTAAATAAATAAATAAAAATATATATTTATAATTATAATTATAAATAAATATATTTAATTTTTTTTTCAAATAATTATAAATATATTTATATAAATATAATTAAATTTATTTATAATTATGATTATAAATATATATCTATAATTATATATATATATATATTAGGTGCATGAAGGTACAACTACATCAAACACACACACACACGCCTCGAACACATGCCAAAAAGGCAAGCCATAACCCCCCAAGGGGATATCAAGCCTTTATTTATTTTTATATTGGGGGTCTGAAGACCTAGTGGAGAAATCCCATTACATGAAAGCCCCATAATTCCACTCGTGCACACTGGCCTTGATATGTACCTTTAGTAACTAACCTATATACCAAGTAGGGTCATCCGTTCACTGCCACACTATCAACTTGCCTATGAGGAGGTCTTCCCTCAATAGAGCACTGCCACACTTCCCGCCTTGCACTTCCACAACAAGCCATCATTCGTTTGCTACCACACCATAGACCTTCCTCCGTAGAGATCTTCCCCTCAATAGAGCGACACTACAATCTCCACCTCACACATTTCTTGCATATGTGGAGATCTACCCCTCAATTGAGAGCCGTCACACTTCCCACCTCTACCTCGCCTGTCTCTACGGAGGTCATCCAACCCACATATGAGTATGTTACTGCACTTCCCATCATGCGCCACACCTACCTCCAAGGAGTTCTTCCCCTCAACAGGTCGCCGCTGCAATCCCACTATCTCGTCTGCATATCATGCTCCATTTTATCCAGCGGCATAACTGTAAATACCCCCAAATGGAGCCATTAGGGGTTGAATATAGGACCCCCAAAGTAAAGATACCGTAGTCAGGTGCTGGTCACCACTTGACCAACACCCCATTGGCTTATATTTATAATTACATATTTATAATTCTTTTAATTTATTTTTAATTATATAAATAATTATTTGTTTATAATTATATATATTTATATAGATTTATATTTATTTATAATTATATTTATAAATAAATATTTAAAATTCTTCAAATATTTATTTATAATTATAAACGTTTATATTTATTTATAATTTTATACGTTTAACTTTTTAATTATATTATTTATTTTTATTAAAATTAGGTCTTTATCGGTGCTAAAAAAGCACTCACAAACACATCTTTGTTAGCGATAATAAAGATTTATTTTATCAATGCTTTTTTACAACTAATAAAGATCGGTTTTATCAGTGCTTACTATTTTAGAACTGATAAAACCTCTCTTTATCAATTCTTTTTTGAAAGCACTGGTAAAATTCTTCTTGATCTTTTAAATAGAACCTTAAAAGAGTTATCCTCACTCAAACTGTTTAAGATATCATGGAACCAAATCTCTGTCGTCATTCTCTCTCATTCATTTCAAATGAATTGACACCTTCAAAATCCAAGGAATGTGGTATTGATCATGAGTATCATGAATTTGTAAATGATGTGATTTACCTCCTTCTTACACTATCTACAGATGGAGTGAATCATTTTGGTTTTTAAAGTTGCACTCACAGTACATGGATAGTTATGTTGGTAAATTATAACTTGCCACTATGGTTATGTGTGAAATGAAAATACATTAAGTTATTTATGATTATATGAGGATCAAAATAACTAGGTAATGATATTGATCTTTATTTGGCTCTATTGATAAAAAATTTGAAATTATTGTGGGATTCATGTGTTATATTGTATGATTCTTATAGAAATGATGATTTTACATTGGAAGCCATGTTGTATGGAATGGTAAATTACTTTATTTATTTTGGAAAAATTTTAAGACATAAAATTAAAGGAACTCGTGGGTGTATAATTTGTGAACAAAGTACGTAGTTAATTAGGATGAATCATTTATCGAAGACCTTGTTTTTAAGACATCACATATTTCTAACCTAACGATATAAGTACTGATCTTGGATGACATCATTTTATGGGATTTGAGAATAATGTATAACACCATATAAACTAATAAGGGATCAATGTTTTGATAAAGTAAATGATATATAAACTTCTTTTGGTAAACATTTTTTTGAAAAACCTTATGAAAACTGATTGGAAAAAAGGGATTAGTTTTTTTTTAATTTCCATATCAGAATTGTTTGTATGTTCTCCATTTTCTTGATGTTATGCGTGTTGAAAAAAATGTATGTGATAGTTTCATCTTCACTTTACTAAATGTATGTGACAAACAAATTATGGAATTATGGTTAGGTTGGACATGATTGACAATGGATTATGGGAAGATTTGGCATCAATGAAGTGTGGAAAATAAAATTTTCTTCTTTAAAATGCTTACACTCTTTACAGAAAATAGATATATCAATTTTGAAACATCTTAAAGGATGTAAAGGTTCTAGAGTTGTATTCATCAAATATCAATAATATCTTGTCGATCACTGATTTAATGTCAAAGGGTCTGAAATCAAATGACTAAAATGTTTTGATGAAAGATCTAATGCCTATATATTTATGTTTTATTTTTTCTAATAATGTATATCATACATTAACCAAGTTCTATTTATTTTTCAAATATATACATAGAAAAAGTATAGACTCAGTGAAATTTAAAAATATGAAAAAGGCAATTTTTGTCTTATTATGTGAATTGGAGATGTTCATCTCACCGACATTATTTGATATGATGGTTCACTTGGTAATAAAGATTATACTTTGTGTCCTTATAAATTATAGATGGATTTACCACATTAAACGGTATATGAATATTTTGAAATGGTATGTCAAAAATCAAAGTCAGCTAGAGGGCTGTATTATAGAGTGATATGTTGTTGCGGAAGCCATTGCATTCTGCACCAACTAATTGTCCGATGTGGAAAGAATTTTTCAACAAAAATCTTATCACAATAGGAAACTTGTGGGTGAAGTAAATTCCAGAATAGACTTTGTTGTAATTACTATTAAAGACCAGGATTAGTCCCACCTTTATGTTTTACATAATAGTTTATAGGTTGTTCCATATGTTGAAACCCACAAAGTAATTCTAGGGAATTTGAATCCTTAAAAGTCTAAAATATGGATATAAAATACACATTATCAAAAGTTTATAGGATAGTTTCAAAACTATATTTTTAAATATTCAACTAAAAATAAAAGTTCAATTTTAAAATGTCTTTAATGTCTAGATAGAGGACCAATTGTACATGTATTAGCTTATAATGGTTATGTAATTAATTGTTATTCATTATATACAATTGAACATGGTGAAAACAATACCATACAAAATAGTGGAGTGACACATATAGATAAAGTGATGCATGTATCTGATAATAAGTATATAAATCAAATTTATGAAAATATATCATACTTTGGCATCATCAAACAAATATGGGAGTTATATTCTTCAATATTGTGATTGTTGATTTTTAAATGCAAGTTGGTTGATAACAGGAGTGAAGTTAAAATAGATGAATTGAGATTTATGAAAGTGGATTTTAGTAAGGAAGGGTATAGAGATGAACCATTTATAATAGAATCATAGGTAGTATATGTATTTTATATTCTAGATCCTTCAAACCAAAAGTGGTCAATTGTTCTATTATCGACCAAAACCACTGATGGGTCAAATGTTAATTCAGATAAGTATAAACCCTTCATTGGGATGTCACAATCATTTCACAATGGTCCCAATGTATATGGGATATTTTTTAGTGGATACCATAATAAAGGGATTTGGATACTCGATATAGGGGTCAAATCCATTCAACTATTAAAAAAAGACAGTCGAATAATCATGTTATATTTTTTTAATGTACATTGAATTAAATTTTATTATTTTCTATTCACCACTACATTTATGTAATCTTAATTAAATATTAGACAAATTTTACATATAATGACTTATATACATGTTGATACTCCCAATCCAGAAGAAAAATAGGTTTCTCAACATGTTGGTGCTTCTAATGAAGAGGAACAACAACCTTCCACACATTTTGATGCTACCAAACCATATGAACAACTTATTAACAATGTTGAATCCAAATAAATGGTAGATATAGAAAAAACTATATCCTAGAATAAATAGGGGTTATATAATGACGATGTTAGAAAAAATTATTAAGGCTAGAAACAAAGCAATCAAATTCCAGGTTAGATGGAATACACGTGACTATCTTGTAAACCCCAACAAGGCCATGATTAATAGTTACATTGGGATCACTACTCGAATACATGTGACAATTGATGTATATTCATGTCACAATATTGTAACCATGCTTAATAAACTAATTTGAAAAGATATTAAGGTAAAATTATGACATAATTTCTTAATTTTACTAAAAAATAATAATTAAATGTTGATTTACTCTTCATTCTCCCTTACAAAGTTCATTTTTTGTAGATGAGACTTGAATGAAATTTGTATTAATGCTTACTGGAAAGTATCATAGAGGATTTTAGACAATTATTATAAAGTATCATCTCAAATACAATGAAAGGAAAATAAATATCCACCCACCACATATGTATGCACACTTGATAAACCAACAAGCGTGTGATGCATTTATTGTTCACCATCAGGATAAATATTTTCAGGTATATTGTGATTGATAATAAATTACTTTATAATATGTGTATTAATAACTTTGATTAAGAATTTTTAATTTATGAAACAACAACTAAGTTTTAAAAATAACCAACATGCATCAAAACCAACATACCCTTACCGTAAAGTAATGACGAGGTACACTTTACATGAAAAAAGGGTATGTATTTTAAATCAACCATAATAATTTTATGTGAAATAAATTAAAAACATAATTATATTCATTTTTTTATATGAATACTAATGAATCAAAATCAAAAACCACTTCTATCCCACATCATATACTATGGAAAGTGGCAAATGTAAATAATGGTGGGATACTAATAAATGAAAACACACAAAAAGTATCAAAAAAATATGTAATTATGACATTAAAAAAATATGTTTTTATTTAATAATAATGATTAATCATTTTAATTTATTTTTATACAACTTATATATAAGAATCATCATCATATTTACCTGATGAATAGCTATTATCAGTGGACTTGAAGTGGCTAGAACAATATGGCCGCATCCGAGGTTTTTGTTTTGGGTGTCACCCCAAACTTATTTTTAGAAAATAAATGAATAGGGGGATATAAATAAGAAAATGGAAGAGTTATATTCATGATTATATTCTCTAGAAGAAAAACCTAATTGGCAGTCAGAGTTGTTAGAAAATGTTATGGGAAACAATTAAAAGACAAAAACACAATAAAAACCAACACATGAAGATTCCCCACCCCTCAATAGATTTGAGGTGATCCATTCCAATTAAAGAGATATCTTATAATAGGTAATCAATATTTTCATAATTGTTTCTATGAAATGTGAACCAGAATAACACTAATACCTTTCCTATACTGATATTTTATAGGGTAAAAATGATTATGATTTATATCTATCAAAACCCACCCATTTCCTTGTTTCAAGGGGAACCATGTACAATATCCAAGGAGATATTCTACACAACAAAAAACTTACAATACTTCACATGAGAGTGGATATTCATGTAGCTCACGAGCCAATCACCAAGTTACATGTTCCAATTGATGATGTAGATATTGATATGGTCTATTATTCAACTTTAACTTTTTTATGTGGTAGTTAGATATTGCTAAAATTCATGTAAACAAGGAGTTATTAATTTATAAATTATTTTTACTAAAAAACTTTCACAATTAATGAAAATTACTAAACCAATGAATGTTATTACAGATGAAAAAAGTAAAGGGGGAGAAATAGAAGGTCTAGTCAAAACAATATAAAGAATCAAAAAACCAATCAAAAAGATCTTCACAAAGTATATTTCCCCCACACATTGAACATCCATATTTACTAAAATTAATGATTTATGATGGTACAATGTTATAAAGTGGTGATATAAAAACAATTGATTTTAAAGAATAGGTGTTTGGAGAGGCCATTACAGACTATATATATCTCGAGAATTTAAATGAAATCCTCTTGCATGAAAGGATTAGATTATTGGTTTTAATAAATACAGGGTGTGACTAATATGACTCAAAGTTTCTATTATCATTTTAAAATTGAAAATTTTATTAAAAACATGTGTCACTCCCAGAGAACTAAGAAAAAAAACTCATATTGTATTGATACTTTAGGAAAATGATTCATAAGTCATTTATGATGTGTATGAATCAACCTCACATAAAACTGACAGACAATGTGACTGATATGATGAAAATTGTATGTTTTTAGTTTAAATTTATATTTTAGTAGAAAATGAAGACAACAAACTCAAAACCAGTAAAATGAATTTGTATTGTCTTGAAAATTTATTAAAATGACCCTTAAGTCATTTTTGATGTGTAGTAATAAACCACACATTGATCTGGTGCATAGTGTGACCGATATGATTCCAAGTGCGTATTTTTACTTAAAATTGACATTTTAATTCAAAACACACATGACATGATCAAAACCAAGAAAGCACATTCATATTATCTTGATACTTAAGGATAATAATCCATAGGTCATTTTTGATATATTGGAATCAACAACACCTCAATCTGATACATGATGTGCCCTGTATGACTCAAAGTGTACGTTATTAGTTTAAAATTGATAATTTAGTTTAAAACATGTTTCACTCACTAAAAAATTATAAAAAGCACTCACATTATCTTGATACGTTAGTAAAATGATTTATAAGTCATTTGTGACATATATGAATTATTCTCACATCAAACTGATACCTGATGTGACTAGTATGAATCGAAGTGCATGTTTTTAGTCAAAATTTACATTTTATAAAAAATTACATGTGAAATACTCAAAACAATGAAAATTATTTCTAATTATCTTCATACTTTATTAAAATGATCCTCATGCAATTTTTGATGTGTCAGAATTAACCACACATCATTCTGGTATAGAGTGTCACCGATATGATTCCAAGTGTGTATTTTTATTTAAAATGGACATTTCAGTTTAAAACACACATCACATACTAAAAAATAAGAAAACTTTTATGATTATTTTGATTCTTTAATAAATTTATCCATAAATAATTTTTAACATATAAAAATTAGCTTCACCTTAATACGAATGATGATGTGCTTGGTATAACTTAAAGTGTCTGTAATAAGTTTAAAATTCACAATTTAGTTCAAAATGTGTGTCACTCACTGAAAATAAATAAAACAAACTTTTATTATCTTGATAATTTAGGAAAATGATTCATAATTAATTTTTTATGTGTAAGAATTAGTCTCAAGTAAAACTGACACAAGATGTGACCAGTATGACTCAAAGTGCATGTTTTCATTCTAAATTTACATTTTAGTAAAAATGGAACATGACATACTCAAAACCAATAAAACACATTCATATTGGTTTTATACTTTTGTAAAATGTTCCTTAATTCATTTTTGACATGTGAGAATCAATCAAATGTCAATAATATTCATGGTCTAACCGACATGGCTTCATGTGTTTCCTTTTATTTGAAATTTAAATTTTCTATCAAAACACACCTCACATACTAAAAAACAATAAAACACATTAATATTGTTTTTATAATTTAGAAAAATGATCCATAAGTCATCTAGGATTTGTAGGAATCAACCACACCTGAATCCGATATACGATGTTCCTAGTATGACTCAAAGTGTCCGTTATTGGTTTAAAATTGATAATTCAGTTCAAAACAAGTACCACTCACTAAAAAATGAGAAAACATGCTTAGATGTTATGGATAGTTTAAGAAAATGATTTATAAGTCATTTGGGACATATAAGAATCATTCTCACATCAAACTGACAAATGGCGTGACCAGTATGAATCAAAGGATGTGTTTTTAGTTTAAATTGTTATTTTAGTAAAAAACAAACACAACATACTCAAATATGAGAAAACATATTCAGATTGTCATTATATTTTAGTAAAATGATTCATAAGTCATTTGTGATATTTAGGAATTAGCTACATGCTAATTCAACTCATGATGTGATTGCTATGACTCCCACTGTGACCTTTTATTTAAAATTTACATTTTATTAATTTATTACTTAATATTTATGTTTAATTTATTTATTTATAAGATAAATAACATAATAATTCTTTTATTATACATGTTTAATCTTTTTCTTAAGTTGGGGTGGTTTTTTTGGTAGCTGATACCATGATCAGACTTTTTTGGAGATGGAATCAAGTTCCAAAGACAATGAAACCATTGATGTTTTTGAATTTTTATGATAGTAATTACTAATTTAATTGTACAAAACAATGTTTGAAATATGTATAATATATTATTATTTTTATTTTATTTGTGATTAAATTTTTATTTCAATTAAATTATGAATTTTCCATGTACAAGTATATTTTATGTTGTAGTTTTCTATAATTTTAACAACACACTCTTGTAGGATGACCCTTATCAGTGCTTTTCTAGCACTGATAAAAGTGGGCCACTTTTAATGTAACACCTCGACCCTATACGGTCGGATCCAGTGAATTATTTTACTACATTTTAATGATTACAAGGAATCAAATCTTGAAGGACTGAAAATATTAGTAGTTTTTGGAAATCCATATTACATACATGATACCCATAATACATTGGGAAATAGAAAATAAAACATAATACAAGTAAAAACTAAGCATCCTTGAAACACATTCAAAGGATTCCTATTAAAAACTTGGGGAAATGAAATTTAATAAGGGTAAGCTCAAATTATCTATAAGGGTAAGTAAAGTGGAAGCAATAATGAATTGATGAGAATAAATTAACATAGAAAGGTAAATGGATGATAACACATGCCATTCAAACAATAGGATAAGGCATAATCAATATGGAAAGGTAAAAAATTGAAAACTTATTCCATTTAATAAATAAACTAAGAATGAAATTCATCCATAGATTTTATCATATGAAAACCTCATGGATAATAATAATGATAACTGATATATCTATAATTGAAATGCTTAATTATTGGATGTCATGTCTGAGGCACATGGAAATCTATACCATCAAGACCTTTCACAAGGTGGTTAAAAACTATGGGTAGAAACCCATTTAATTTTTCAGACTTATTTGTCTCATGAGAACCTATTAATGCATCAAGGGGCTATATAATGTTTGGGACCCACCTGTCACTATCCATCCAAAGCATTCCTCATATCGAATAATTGATTCAATTAATAAACAATATACCTTATCAAATATCCATATAGAATAAATAATATATATTTATCAATATTTAGTCAGTGGAGTATAAGTAACAACATGGTTTGTTGACATTGATTAATGTAAATACTACTGAAAGATCATTAAATCATTCTTGAGGAAAATAATCTTTAAACACTCAAAAGTCTCCCATACCACATTGAAACATTTGAATCATAATCCCCATGAAGGTATAACATTAAATGAAACTTATAATATCACGTGGATAAGGATATTCATGATATGATTGGTCAAAGGGCTGTATATACACCATATAAAAGTAAATTTGCGCATAACCACAAACAAGTCTCAATGGAATGTAAATTGAGATGAAATCCCTTAACTTGAGTTCGAATTGTCATGTGTATCTTTATATTCCTAAATAATAAAATTATGTTGATTATTTACTTTCTTAAAACCTTTTTCATGTTTATCATTACTTTTATTTCACTTATTAGAATGGTGTAAACAACTACATAAGCAATTAAGTTTATTTCGGGGTTTTTTAACCATATTTGGTTTATATGACTGATTGAAAATTAATTTTTTATTAACATAAACCCCCTTTAATGGATGAGGGGAACCAAATAGGACATTAAGGACATGAAGACAAAAACTGTGCCCCAACGATCTATAATGCATCAAAAACCAAGATCAAGATAATAATGAAAATATCCCCCCTAACATCAAAAAATGTTAAGACCAGCTTCCACCATCTCATCTCTACTCATCAAGCTATCCCATGGAGAGTTGCACGTTCCTAGTACTAATAGAAATAGCCATACCCTCTCAAACATTAAAATATGGATAATAATGGTCTGGTGAAAACTCCCTACTCTGAACCTCATATGGAGAAACCCCTTGAAGAAGGTATGGATGCATAGGCCCTTAAAATGTGGACCATAGGTCACAACACCACGAATCACACAGTAGATAAACCATCATGAAATTCAATCACAAAGATAAAAAATTCAGAATTCAGAAAAGAATCACTGACATTGTCTGCATTCCAGTCGCTGGAGCCATCTCTAGAAGATAGCCCCACCGCAATGAACCCACGAGGCTCCCTCCAACACCATAACGATAGACGAGAAACCTAATGAAACCAGACCATACAAGATACAAGAAGCCAATCCATCGCCACCCAAGGGTATAAGGCCCAACAATCTCACCAAAGGAGCATCACCGATGAGGGGGACCAAGCCAATCTGAACCAAAAGTGCCACTTTAGGCATGGATCTGACCAGATCCAAGCCAAGGAAGAACCCAAACCGGAGGCCGAATTGAGAAAAATCATGGAATCACAACAAAGGGGAACCCACGAGGACTAAGTGTAGGGCCACACAGATGATGGCAATGCACCGTAAACACCATCAAACCTTATGTGAAAGGGGATGAAACAGAGGGGAATCTGCACTAAGCCAGATATGAAAATCCCATCACTGCCATCAAGACTAATCATAGAGACAATAGTTAACCACCCAAATCAATCACATTTGACACCTATGGCAGCAACCCTCAGACCACAGAAGAACTGGATCGACCACTGGACCTTCACCGTACCGTCATGTAGACGACTGAGACCACAAGGTTGAACCCTTGACGCTACCACTATAAGAGGAACCACATGCCATGAAATCACTGAGAAAAATCATTTTGTAGAATCACCACATCCAAATCAAGACTTATGAGAGGATGGTGGTGATGAGGGAAACCCTAACGAAGCTACGCGCCTTACGGGCTCATTCCACTCCTCTACCTCGTTATTTGGTTTATGTGACAAAAATGACTTTGGTAGGTTAACTATGGTCAAATGATCATTATATAAACATATATTGAATAATAATCATGAAATAATTATTGTATTTACAAATAAATTATACTTTTAAACCCAATCCTAAAATGTGATTATGAAAAATGAACCAAAGTTACAATCATGGAGACGATATGACGTACGTACACATGAGTAACATTTCCATTTTTTGTGATTGTTATAGAAAGAAGGTAAGTAACCATATATATTTTAATAATGATAATTATTTCATAACTACCATTTTATTTAATCAAATATACTTATATATATAATTATTTTTATTTAAAATTAATCACATCGTGTTGAGGATGTGGTAGTCTACACATCCTAGACCGATATGATCACTTTTTAGTGAGTGAAAAGGGTAATAATAAAAATGATATATTATGTTTACATAAAGTTAATTATGTCATTAATATAATATATATTTCATTTATGTAACATATTTTAAATTAAAACCATATTTTAAATGCTCCATGTAT
This sequence comes from Viscum album, assembly GCA_963277665.1. Taxonomy (NCBI): domain Eukaryota; kingdom Viridiplantae; phylum Streptophyta; class Magnoliopsida; order Santalales; family Viscaceae; genus Viscum; species Viscum album. The sequence continues at coordinate 1,766,217,960 of OY728142.1, read as the reverse complement.
AGTGTGAATGAATCACATCGCTTAGAGGAGGTGGTAGTCCACACATCCACAAACGATGTTATCATATTTACACAAAATGGAAAGCATAAGGGTATGTATTATATAAAAATTACATAAGCATAAAGACATTATTAATATAATATATATCATATATAAATATCATGTATATCATAATTCACAACCATGAGTGGTGGTAAAGGAAAAACTAATGATATTATTTTGTAAGGCGATAGTTCGCTGTACACAAGAACAGTAAGTTCATTAGCCATTAGATAGAAGTGTGTGTAAGTGGAGGTAAAAAACTTAATATAAAAATATCTAAGTATATTTATTGTACTGTTTTTATTATATAATAATATAATAATAAGAGTTTAGGTGGTGTAGAAGAAAAATTAATCAAAAGAGCTTGAGGAAGGATGTTACCTTTTAATCGAGTAACTTATTTTGGTTTCCACAAAATGGATTACTTGGATGGATTTATACCTAAGGTGAGGATTTTAGGTTGAAGATAGGAATTTTGGTATCTTATTTTAGCAGATATTGTGTGATACAGAGGGATTTATAGGTGTTAATAGGGGGGGAGGTGGGTGCCTTTTTATAGTGGAGGTGGAGTGGTATTCTTGTAAATTTTTGAAAAGAGAATCCCACCCACATTTTTACCATCACAAGTGGATCCAATAATTTTCCAAATACAAGAAAAGGAATTATAGGGTATAAATATGGACAAATAATATCTTTTTGAAAATTTTATATGTCATTTTTTCACCTAAGTTTAAGATTTAGTCTTTTGTTAAGCTAAATTTCATCTTAATTGCTGTCATTAATTTTAATTACTTCCGCTAATATTTTTGGTCAAGCAATATGTTGAAATTATATGAAATTAAAAATTATTATAATTTAAAATATGGAATTAATTTTTCTTATTGCATTCAAAGAATTGGTAGAAATTAATTTAAAATTAATCCTGCAAATGGGACGACAATGCGAGTTTTTAAAGTAAAAACGTTCAAAAGTTTGCTAAGTTTTTATATCCAATTTCAATGTGAAATTGATTCTAATGTACTAAATTGGATAAATATATTTCAAATTAATATAATTAATATTAAAAATAAATAAAAAATCTAATTTAACCGTATAAATAAATTAGATGAAAAAACAGTTTTGAATTAAAATTCAGTATTTTTCACTATTCACTAAAAAAGGAAATTCACAGAAAAATACCAAAAATTAACTCTAAACTAATTTTGATGATTATATTTCAAAAATTAAGTTTATTTTATCATATTAAATTCATAAAATTATCTAAATTCATTTTTAATTTAGGTAATCCATTAAAATGTTATAAAATTTCCTTTATAAAAATATTGGTTTTATGCGTAATATTGTGTTTGTTCTTATCTTATGCTTATAATTCTAAAGAATAAATGTAATAAATATTTGATTAAATAATATATATATATATATATATTAAATTAACATCAATCACTAATTTTAATTTATTTAATTTATTAGGATAAAATGACTTCATGACCATAAAAATAGTTTTTTTTCTAAAAACTTTCCCTTCATATTCAATTGGTTTGTATATTCTTTTATAATTAATTTTTAACTAATGAATTCAACCATATATTTTCATAAGTTATTTAATTATTTTCATAAATATAAATTTAACAACTATTTTGTATCTTATTATATTAAATAATAATATTTTTAATAATATATTATTGTTCGGTAATACTCAGTCTTGCGTGTTACGCAAACCATTGATGAATGTCAGTGTTGCATGTAATGCAAGGTAAACTTAGTGTTACATGTAGAGAAAGATAAAATTTATTTTTCATGTTACATAAGATTAAATTATTGTTTTTTTAAAGTAATCTAGGAACAAAAATTAAATTTATTCTAAAAAAAATATTGTAACGTCTAGGGGTGTTACATTCTCCCCACCTTAAATAAATTGAATCATCACAATTAAAAATTGATATCGAAAATAAATGGATTGGTATTTGAAAATAAACTATTTTTAAGACACCCACATCATGAATAGGGTTAATGACACATCGTCTTAGTAAGAGAGAATAATAAGTATAATGGCCACTAAACTAGGTTACCTAGTAGGAGATCATAGGTGGAAATGGAAACATGTATACAGAAGAAAAATATAACAATAAATTTATGATAGAGAGTGATAGATAACATGTTCAGTTGAAAGTTGATGACCATAAATCCCTAAACCACTATTAATAAAAATGTTATTAATATCATAAAAAACGATGACAATAGGATAAAATTTTTGTTTCAAAACTATTTTCCTATAGTTAAAGAATTCTTTTAATCTATAAGAATATAAGTAAATATAATTTTCTATTTCATAAACACAATTTCATAATTTTGTTGTTACTTGAACTATTTATATTTCATTTCATCACAAAGGTTTCATCATATGGCGATGTAATACATTAACCTCTAAAACCTTATCCAAATATCAACTTAAACCATTTTATAAATGTTTAAAATTTTCTAAATATTATAATACAAAACAAAATAAAAAATCTCATCGAATTTAAAAAATGAACTTATCAAATAACATGAAGTGACTTTTAATTTTTACATACCAAACATGGTAATATGGTAATAACTTGAATTACCAAAAAACATTATTGAAAACATGAATTATTCTTATTCCTTAACCAGAATACATATTATTATATATATTAATTTAATAAAAAAATGATGTAAAATCTATCAATGATAGCATAAACCACTTTGTTAATAAATCATTACTCATTTCTAAGGTAGTCAACACTTATCTGATTTATGTTATCCAAACCAAAAAATTATTTTTCCAAACATCATTGTCTTAAAATTAGGAACATTGATATTTATCTTTCCCTCAAACACGTGTTTTACAAAAATATTTACTTTCTACTGAATAAATCTTTTTGGCCCTATTCAACATATGATCTCAAATCCTTAAAAAAAATTACTGCAGTACAAGCCTCATATATTCCATAATTCTTATAACCATTACATCATTGATAAAATAATAAAATAACAAAATTATTTAATACAAAATAATCACATTAACCATTCCTATTTTCTTATGATGGTAGAATAATATTGACCATGATATATTAGCCTCTTTTGGGGTATATTTCTTTGACACATGAGATATTGATTTGCGTAGTGTCCTATCTCCTTGGAGTGTAAGGATTTCACATTGGAATTTTATTTTCTTCCATTGCAATAAAAAACATGGTGGCATTTTTCTCCAATATTATAAAAAACTCTCATTCCCATCAATAAATAATTGGGGTGTTTCTTTCCATAATTATCAGATGTGGAAAATACTTTGTTCCCTTCTTCCCTTTATACAACTTTTGACATGTCATCCTTTTCTTTTCTTTCTTTCCTTATAATCCATTTAATATGGATAATTATTTACCCATCTCATTATCAAAAGACACTATGTCATCATTTTATGATAATTATTGAGAAATTATTTCCCTATGAAATATTGTCCTAAGGCCATAAAATATACGATCCTTATTACTCTTTGGATCATGTACACTAGTGAGGTTAACATTCCTTCTTCTAGGTTCCATTTTTAAATAAATACATACCCTAAATTAGTTTATATAATTATAAAATATAATGTATAGTCCCAAAAATAGTAAAATACATTACATAAATTGAAGATTCTATTTGTATCCAATCTAATAATCATAGATATGGTTTCATTGGGAACATTTTTACTTTTAAATCCTTATTAATGGTTTGTAAAGAAAATATGAATTATTATTACCATATCGCCATGTAGTGTTAAACAATATGCATAGTAAGGACCGTTGTCATGTACCAGGTTACATCGAATTAGGCCCAACACACCTTTTTTAGAGTTTCCACCCCTGGGTACATCTATACCAGAACCACGTCCACTTGTATTATCCATATAGGGATGTATTTTTAGGAATACCCACATAATATCCACCTTACCAAAATTATAGTATGTTCTTTTATACTTATCCTCAAATAAAATCTTAGGTTTATTTACCTTAATATATGTTTTATAAATTTATTTTCCAAGGTTGTTGTTAAACTTCCTCTGATACCAACTGTAACACCCCAACCCTAGAAACACAGATCCAGTGCATTAATTTATTACATTAGAATTATTAAAAGGAATAAAATCCCAAAAGAATGATTATTTTAGTAGTTTTGGAAGGCCTGATTACATACATGATACCCATAATACACTGGGAAATAGAAAATAAAACATAACACAAGTAAAAACTCAGCATCCTTGAAACTCATTTAAAGGATTCCTCTTCATCACATGGGGAAACAAAACAAAAAATGGATAGCTCAAATGATCAGTAAGGGTAAGTAAAGTGGAATAAATAATGAATTAATGAGAATAAATTAACATGGATAGGTAAATAACTAATAACACATGAAATTTGAATAAATGGATAAGGAATAATCAATATGAAAAGGTAATAAACTTAAACTCATTATATATAGTCAAAAATTGATAATGAAATGCATCCATAGATTTTATGACATGAAAACCTCATGGACAATAAAAATGATAACTAAAATATCTATGAAGTAAATGCTTAATTATTATATTTCATGTTTGAGACACATGAAAACCTATACTATCAAGACCTTTCAAAAGATTGTTTAAAATTATGGGTAGAATACCGCTTAATTTCTTCAACTTATCTGTCTCATGATAACATGTTTATGTATTGAGGGGTTAGGTAAACTTCAGGCCCCGCTTATTACTTCCTATCCAAAGCATTCCTCATATAGAATAATCGATTCAATTAATAAACAATATTCCGTTTCAAATATACATACTGAATAAATAATATAAATTTATCAAAATTTACTCAGTGGAGGATAAGTAACAACAAGGGTTTTTGACATTGATTAATTGAAATACCATTGAAAGATCATTAAAAAACTCTTGAGGAAAGTAATCTTTAAACACTCCAAAGTGTCCCATACCACTTTGAAACATTTTGATCATAATCCCCATGAAGTAATAACATTAAATGAAACTTATAATATCATTAGGATAAGTATATTCATGATATAAAATGTCAAAGGGTAGTATATACACCATATAAAAGTAAATTGGTTTATAATAATAAATAAGTACCAAGAGAATCTAAATTGAGATAAAATCCCTTACATTGAGTTTGAATTGTCAAGTGTGTATTTATATTTCAGAATAATAGAATTATACTAATTATTTACTTGATTAATAAACTTTTTAATGTTTATAATTACTTTTACTTCAATTATTAATTTTTTTAAACAACTACTTAAACAATTAAATTTATGTTTAATGTTTTGACCATATTCTGTTTATGTGTCAAAAATGGATTTGGTAGGTCAACTATGGTAAATGGGTAATTATATAAAAATATACATAATAATAATCATGAGATAATTATCATAATTATACATTAATTATACTTTTAAAACCAATCATAAAATACGGTTATTAAAAATGAACCAACATTAGAATCGTGGAGATGGGAGTCTATACGTATGCATGAGCAACGTTCCCATTTTTTAGTGATCATTATGAAAAGAAGGAAAGTAAAACTATATATTTATAGAATGATAATTATATAATAAATAAAATTTTATTTAATCATATATACTTATATATATAATTCTTGTGATGTAAAAGGAATCACATCTTGTCGGGGGGGGGGGGGGTAGTATACACGTCCACGACCGACGTTATCAATTCTTAGTGCGTGAAAAGGGTAATAAAGAAAATGTTATATTATGTTTATAGGAAGTTAATTGTGTCATTAATATAATATATATTTCCTTTATGTTAGATATTTTTAATAAAACCATCATTTATACATTCTATGTATAGGGTGAACGAATCACATTGCTTTGTGGAGTCTGTAATCCACACGTCTATAAATGGTGTTATCGTATTTACAAAAAATGGAAAGAAAAAGGGTATATATTATATAAAAATTATAGAAGAATAAATCAATTATAAATATCATATGTATATATATAAATAGAGTTTCAATCACAATTCCCAACCATGAGAGGTGGTAAAGAAAAACAAACGACATCGTTTTGCGAGGTGGTAATTCACCATACACATGAACGGTAAGTTCATTACCCATTAGATAGAAGTGTGTATAAATGAAGGTAAAAAAATTAATATAAATATATATAAATATATTTATGATACCATTTTTGTCATATAATCTTGGAATAAGAAGGTTTTATAGGGGTGAAGAATGAAAATAAAACAAAAGATCTTGAGGAAGGATGTTACCTCTTATTCAGGTAACTCCTTTTGGTTTTCTCCAAAGGGATTCCTTGGATGAATTTATGGACAATTTGAGGCTCATTGATTGAGTCGATGGATGATTGAAACTTATTATAATAGATTTTTTTGATCCAAATGGTTTGATAAGTGTGAATAATGGGTAGGGGTAACTAACTTTTTATAGTGGAGGAGTGACATTCTTATAAATTTTTAAAAAGGGAATTCCACCCATGTTTTTCCTATGAAAAGTGGATCCAATTATGGTAACAATAATATAAAAGGGAGTATAGTGTATAAATATGGGCATCCAATATATTTTGGAAAAGTTTATAGGTAGTTTTATCTCTTAAGATTAAGTTTTAATCTCTTAGTAAGCTAAAATTCCTCTTAATCACTATAATTAATTTTAATTACTTTCACTAATATTTTTGGTAAAAAATAATTTGACCTTATTATAAATTATAAATTATTATGATTCCAAATATTTAATCCATTTTTTACAAATTACAATCATATAAGTGTTAGATATTAATTTAAAATTAATCTCATGGACGAGACGACAATGCGGGTTTTTAAAGTAAAAATGTTCAAAAGTTTACTACGTTTTTATATCCAATTTAAATGTTAAATTGATTAAAATAAACTAAATTGGATAAATATATTTAAAATTTATATTATTAATATTTATAAATAATTAATAATTTAATTTATCCTTATAAATAAATTAGCTGAAAAAGAAGTTTTAAATTAAAATTTAGTATTTTTCACTATTAATCAAAAAATGAAACTTCACAAAAAAATACCCAAAATTCAACCTAACCTAATTTTTATGTATTAATTTAAAAAATTATTTTTAGTTTTTAATATTAATTTCATAAATGTTTTAAAATTTAGATTTAATGTAGGTACTCCATGAAAATGCGATAAAAGTTTCTTTATGAATATATACGTTTTTATGCATAATGTTGAGTTTATTCTTAACTTATAAATATAAAATTTATTGGATGAATGTAAAAAATATTTTTATGAATATATAATATATATATTAAATTAATATCACTCGCTAGTTATAATTAATTTAATTTATTAGGATAAAACGACTCCGTGAGCATAAAAATAATTTTTTATAAAAACATTCCCTTTATATTCAATTGGTTCATATATTCATTTCTAATTAATTTATATTCAATGAATTAAACCACATATTTTCATAATTTAGTTAATACTATTCATAAACATTAATTTAATGGTAAGGTTTTATCTTATTATTTTAAATAATAATATTTTTAATAATATATTATTCTTCGGTAAAACTCGGTCTTGCGTGTCACACAAGCCATCAAGGAAAGTCAGTTTTTCATGTAATGTAAGCTAACCATGGTCTTCCATGTAGAGAAATATAATATTTATGTTTCATGTAACATAAGATTATCTGGGTGTTTTTTAAAGAAATCTAGAAACAAAAATTATGTTTATTCTGAAAGGAAAATATTGTAAAGTCATGGGGTGTTACATTTAATGGCACTTAGATCAACAACACTTTTTTTAGTACTAGTAAAGGATTTATATAGAGATTTTAAAATAAAATAATGTATTAGTATTTTTAATTGAATCCATTTTATATGAATAAGAAATCAAGAAATGTTTTGTGATAGATATTTTGAAATCCAAGAAACTGCCACAATGAGACATAAACTAGGTTTTTCTCTAGAATGAAAAAAAACATAAAGTGGTTTAAATTAAAAATAATATTAGAACCTATATTATATATGTGTATGGATAAATCTAGTGTATCACTTCTAGTGGATAATCCTAATCCCACATAAGATGGTCTAAGTATAATTAATTTATTTACAAAACTAGGATTTCAATAAAAATAAATCACAATGAAAGAATTAATAAACAAGTGAAACACTTCATCATAAATAATGTTTATATAACACAAAGGATCAAAAATATGAAACCAAAATAAACCTTAAAACTTGAAAATTGCTTCTTCGACCAAATCATAAAAATTTTTTGTGGAAAAAATAAACATTCATATTAATCTAAAACCCGAGTTGATATGTCACAAAAGGATTAACTATACTAAATGGTAAAACAATTATAGTCGTTTGATTTCACATTTAATATTTTTTATTTATTTTAAAAATATTAAACAAAATTGAGAAAAAACTAGTTCTCTTCACGTTAAACTCATTTAATTTCCCTCCAAATAGTACATGAAAACATTGATCAGATCAGTGTGGTTACTCCCACCTCTCACCTCACACTTTATACAAATTTGACCATAAAAAACCCTTGAAACCCTATACCACTTCACTATGAATATTAGGTCAAGCGATTTTCATCAACATAGTAAAGTTTATGGGATATTTCATGTTGGTTTGGATGACGCTAACAATGGTGGGGGCATTGGACACTACAAATCCTAGCTCTTCCATGCTGGTTTTGGTAGTGCTTGAATTGATCTTCAGGTTTTGGAAAACATAAATTTGAAATTTTAATTTATCTTGGAGACCTAATGAAATATTTGAGTCTACATTCATTTCACATGTATTTATTCTTCTTTAAAAATTATTGACAAGTTAATTTTGATATTCAACAAATCTAAAAACTACTTTGTCTTTTAAAATTAATCATTAAAACTTTTAATGTAAATATGAATCTTACTTGAATTCTATCTATTTTTAGAAATAAAATAATTTTTTTCTAAAGGAATAAAGTAGAATTGTTATTAATTTGATTGTTCTTACACACACATACACACACATATATATATATTTGTGTGTGTGTTGTATATATATCATTTAAAGTTTATGAATTCCACTTATTTTTTATTGGTTTAAAATTTCTATAATGGGATTTTTTTTCCAAATATTTAGTTGTGAATAATACTTAAATTAAAATTTTTATGTTTGTATTTTAAATGAAGTAATTTTGGTATGGATTTGGTTGTTATATTTTATATATATATTTTTTGTTTTTGATAAGACATTTATAGTGAAAATGTAGTGTATAAATTAAGAAAAGTAATATTTTTTTAATACTAGTTTTTGTAATAATGAACATGGAAAATTATTTTCCACTTAAGTCATTAAAATTAATGATTTAAAAAATATTGAAAATTTTTACCTTTCATTTTAGTTTTTCTTATAAGAAATTTGTGATATTTTTACCATGTTGATTATATTCTATATATTACATGATAAATCTATATCAATAATAACATTACTTATAGTTCATAACATTGGTTTTTAAATAATTGATGTTGTAATATATTTTTATTATTGGTTTTTATAATTCATGATAAAATAATATTTTAATATCCTTAACAATGACATCATTTGATAACCCATATTGAGAAAACAAACACTAAAAACCTAAAAATGAACTATTGCATACAATTGTTAAATGATCAAGTATGTTGCATAAAACTCAGGCCAGAACCTCTATATAAATTCATTCAATTTTATACCTATGTTATTCAATTTCCATGACCATACGAGTCTGACACATCAAAATGGAATAACATACTAAAATAAAAAAAAAAAAAAGTATTTGTATTTTAATACTTGTAATCACATCATTTAAATTAATCATTAGTGAATACTAAAATAGTATTTCAATTACTTCGCTATTAAATACCACAATTTTCAAGCAATTAGAATATGTACCGAATTTCAATAAATTATGTGGACATTAATTGTCTCACAATCTAGATGTCCCATGATCAATATATATATTTTGGTATCAATACTAGCCATCACCACATATTCATCGAGTGAGATAACTATTTAAAAATATTATAATCCCTAGATATCAATTATATTTATATCATAATCCCTTATCATGTTAATTATTTTTTCTACAAATACATTCTATAATTAGTTTAAATATATAATATTTTTTCAACAGTGATAAAGATGTTGGGTTTTGATATGAATAATACTTATCTAAATAATTATATAAAAAATATAAAAAATTTACCTTTTTATTATTTAATTTGTACCTTTTATATTGTCCACTGAAAGCTCCAAAACCTATTATAAGAGCTTATGGGAGATCTATTAGTGGATGATAAAGGTCTCCCACCTCTAATGGAATCCACCGGGTTATATAAATGACTTAGAACTATACTTGGTAGTATATCTCTCTTACCCACAACCTGTTGGAACCTTTGGTTTAAATGGTTGAGAGAAACAAAGAGCTTTGACCTGAAGTTTTTTTATTCAATAAATATAGACACATCTATATTTTTTCAAACTTTTATAACATCAAATACACTACTTATTACTCCATTTTAATATGGGATTTCCCATAATTTTTATATTTATAAGATATTTTATCATTTAAAATGTTTTAAAATTGATAATGTCTTGTAAAAAATTATAAAAACATTATTTATGGGTTTTAAGGGATCATAAAATGATTGATTATTAGTGGAATAAAAGACATATAATTCTTGATCTATACACAATGATATCAAAAAGTAATATAAATGAATAACAAAAATTTTCATAATTGGATAAAAACATGTCACATATTTAATCTTTGATGGATTATGATTTTGTTGATCACTTGAGTAGAAGATGAAATATTCTTATGTTCGAGGGGATTACACTGACCAAATAATCCCAAAACATTTGTTAAGGATCCTAAAACACATATGGCCTATTATTTCGTTCGCCTAGTGATAAAATGTATTTTGGGGGAAATAGAGTATTTGGTGGTTTGTATACAATCAATAATCCCCAATAAGAGTGATATCATCCTTTATATATCCATCCTTGAAGTGTTTCAATTAATGAAACATGTCTTCTATATTAAGCACATCACCATATGTTTATTTTTATTGGAATTATTAAATGCATTCATTCAATGAATGAAAAACATTTAATCCTTTCATAATGGATTATAACTGATGAAATAGTGTGTATGGATACCGAATACTTTTACACATTTAGTTTCATGAATCTTAAACATAAATATACATTAATAGAACATAAGGATTGTAAAGGCTTATTGTATTTAAAAGACTAGGTTTTTATTATATAAAATGAAACAATACATGGAATCTTTATTTTATTCTCCATAGTGATCTCCTAAAATATATTTGTTCTCTTAAAACTATACAGGATAACCATAGGAATATATAAAGAAAGGGGAAAGATAAAAGTCCCAATAAGGGAATAAACATATTAATGAAAAATAACATGTGAGTCAAAGGTATAACATGGTATCATAGAAGATAATAATCATTAGTAATTTTATGAAAGAATATCATAAATAACATGGTATCATATGATCATGTAATCATAAGAAATGTAGCTACAATAAATAACTTGACATAAACATGAGTCAAGGATAACTTTTTATACAACATCACATGGTGAACAAAGCCCCATAATATATTAGGTACACTCCCAAATCCTATACATGAAATCCAATAAGACAAAATCTTTACCCATGGATTGGAGATCTATTTGGGTGCACCCATCATAACATGTTCATGATCAATGTGTTCTACATAAAGGAAATCAATCATTATAAGTAACATAAAAATTACCAATGGAATGAAAATTTGTTGAATAATCTTTATTTATATCATATTAAAATGAAATTTCACAATGGATTCATTTGAGAAATGATCAGAATGCATGTATTACCCCATCAAAGGAAGGAAGAACAAACTAGGTATATTTATGAGAGTCGTATAATCTTAATTTAGAAAAAATACATAACATAAATAGTTTTTTAGGAAAAAATTATTTTAAAATATTATAAATATTCTTGATTAAAATAACTGTTTCACTTTTAGTAACATCAATAAATGCAATCTTAGATGGAAAATGATTTTGAATGGTCACTTTGAAAATTGTTTGAGGATAATATTTTTTCCATTTTAAAAACAATTATTTAAAATAAAAAACTTTTCAAAATATTAATTATTATTTTTGAAAATAGAAATTTAAACTTAAAAATTAATCTTTAAAAAATTGAGTGGTCATGATATTGGAAGAGTTTCGTTCACCCAAAATTCATTAAAAAACAAAGTTTCATTTCACATTTTTGTAAGAAACTTCAAAAAGTAACTTTTTTAGAAAATGATGAGGATATTTATTTGATTTTTTTTGAAAAAGATAATTAAGGGTAAAACTTTCATCAATAATCATAGTAATAATTTTATAAAAACCATTTTATAGAACTTGTATTTAGATTAAAATGAATTTTTGACCGAAGAGAGAAATGAAGTCAAATTTTCCTAAAAGCATTTTCTCAATAATTTTAAGTGCCAAAGGGAGTATAATGGTGATATTAATTGAAAAATTCATAAATAACCATATGATAATAAAATTTAAAGTATTTATTAGGAAATTATCAAATAATTTATATTAATGGAAATTCATGCATAAACAATCCTGATTAAAATGAGATCGAAACATAAACCCTTACCACTTTGGTAACATTTGATTCATAACATCCCATGAATGAACTAGATAAATTGTAACTTAAAAATCATTAATTAGGAAGTATTCATGATATAATATGTAATTGTTTAGTATATACACCATTTAAAATAGATTAGGTGTGTAAAATAACATGTGTCTCAAAGAAAGAAGTTTTGAGACAAAACCTTTAAAAAGTTTTTATCATTGAAATGAGAGTTAATAAATGAAGTGAATATGTGCAAAAAATGTAAATACACAAAAATAAAAGTTTAAATACAATCATAAATAAATAAAATTTCATTTAACACATAATATTGTAATATTATAATCAATGAAGTAGATATATAACCCAATGAATGAAAATTGGGTCAATAAACCCCTTACCCTGCACTTACCTTTTGTTGATCGCTATTTAACCTCATGTATGGTGGTTTAAAACATATTAATAACTTATAATAGAATCATATTATTATTTATAATCTCATCTATTATCCTTTTATAACATCTTATTACCAATTCAATAATAATATTTCATTATCACTATTGTTTTTGGTGTTAATTGCCTTGTTTTCTCCTGAAAGTTTCATCATGAAATTTCCAAATATTAAACATAGATTATAGTTCAAATATATATATAATGATATTAATTTTATAAATATTTTTTTTCATTATATAAATATTTAGATTCATTATGGAATTTTGAACATGGAGAATGAATCACATCGCTTTATGGAGACAGTAGGCCGTACATATGCACAAGTGACATTATAATTTCTTTAACAAGTGAAAGGGTAAGGAAGTGGATTGTATATTAATTTTCTAGGATAAATATCATGTGATATATATATATATATATTACATATATCCATTAAATTTATTCTTTTTAGCTTCTATGTAAAACATTAGTGAAAAACGAATCATATTGCTTCGTGAGGCGGCAGTCTGCTGTACACACGAACAACATTATCACATTCTCTACATATTTAAAAGTAAATAGGTATATATGATATTATAATTATAGAAGTATTATTATATCATAAATATAATATATGAACATTAGATACATAATTATATCCATTTGTGATAAGTGGTGATGGAAAATGATTAAATCAGTTCGTGAGGTGGTAGCCCTTCGTATACACAATCAACAATTCAATTTCACATTTGAGGGAAGAGTAGATGGTTATTGGTTATTACCTTAACATAAAAAAATATCAGTATATGTAATACAATTTGGTTATTATATCATCATGGTTTAATAATATTTTAAGGAGTTGAAGGAAGAAATAAAATAAAACCCTCGGTTAAGGATGTTACATCTAGGTAGGTATTGGAAAAACCAATTGGTTTTTTAAGTGTTTAAAGGAGAGGAGAGTGGGTGTCATTTTATAAGTGGAGAGGACACACTTATAATTTTTGAAAATAAATAATTCCACTCATGTTTTTATCATTCCAAAAGGCTAAAAAATGGAATATTTTTGAACCTTATAAGATATAAAGTATAAATAGGACTATATAATCATTATTATACAAGTTTTGGGTCATTTTTTAACCCTTATATTTTATGTTTAACCCCCAGTAAACCTATTTTTACCTTAATCATGGTAAATAATTTTTCTATTTTCACTATTCATTATGGTCAAATATTAAGTTTAACTTATTATATAGTATGCATTATGATGATTAAAAATATGGAATCCATTTTTTCAAATTCAACTCATAGAATTAGTAGAATTTAATTTAGAATTAATCCCAAAAGAATGTTGAAAAAACTTTTTTACTAGGAAAAAATTCAAAAGTTTAAAAAGTTTTTATATCATAATTCAATATAAAATTGGTTACAATGACCTACTAAAAGCAGTGATGACCATGGTTTTTATTCCATAGTCACCAGAATTCATTATTAAAATATTAAAGTATAAAGAGATGATAATGAGGCACATTAAACACCCCCTAACACAAAAGTACCTAACAAAAGACCCATAAATAATGAGACCTGAGGACCCCCATTTAAGAATGAACCATAGTTCCACAAATCTTAATTGAAGACCATCCTACCATGGACCATAATCCCCAAGATCATATTGAATCACCTATGAAACCCCAATCAACACCGCTGCCCTTCCCTAATGATATTGTCATAAATCACCACTGAATGTGTTGACACCACTGATCATGCCTCTCCATCAAACCTCCATTGTTCATGCCCCACAATGCTTTTTTTTCTTGATCTTTATATCACTTCCACTAAACCAATAATCTCCATCAGCTTTTTAGATTCCATGAAACAAACTGCTATAGATGTGCGTTGGTACACCACCCCCACCGTCGAGTGGGGGTTCACCAATCTCATTACTAATCACAACCATCATCAGAACCCATCATCATTGGCCATCAGCTGGATCGCCTACATTGTAGTCCTTTTATTATCGCTACAAGATTCCATTTTGACCACTATTAGTGGGATCAGACCATTGATCATTGAAAAGGTAGTTTTTAATAAAAATCATTATTTTACACTATTTATCAAAAAATCAATATTTCTGTAAAATTCCCAAAAATTAACTCAAGGATGATTTTGAAATGTATATTTTAAAAATGAAGTTTATTTTTTCTATTTTTTAAAGGTGATAAAAAAAATTTAAATTATTTTCACAAAGCACAACTAATCCTCCTTTCAGAAAAATATATTTTTTCAAAAAAAATTATTTCTCTTTCAAATGGTTCTTATTTAATTTATAATCCCTTGATAAACATTGAATTTATTTTATACACATGTAAAAAATAAGTTTCGTAATTTAGTTGGTCCAATTCATACATGGTTATTTAATGGATTGTTTATAATGGTCATGTTTAAATAATAATATTTTAATAGAGTATCATGTTTTTTTAAACCTGGTGTTTCATGCATCACAAACTATATAATATATTGGTTTTATTTAAAAATAAATATATAATAAATTATTGGGGTGTGACATTGTCTTCTAATATTGGTTTTATGTGTCATATACACTATCCAACATGGTAACCCTCTTCTAAAATCTTGAGGTGTTATATTATACCCTCTTAAATAAATTTTTTCCATGCAATTTAATCTTGATATTTATAATCAAAGGTTTGACATTTAAATTTCCTTTGTTTGAAATCCACATCCTAAAAATGATTAATAAAACTTCCTCTTAAAAAGAGGGAAAGGGAAATATGAATTTCATCTGGAATAACACATAATTATCATTCCATGTTGGAGAATATTGGGGGGAAGGAAAAATATAGACATAGAATAAAAGAATAAAAAATTATTTGGTAGAGGTAATTGATTAAAAGAAACTAAATGATAATGATAAATTTATAAAACACAAAACCATAAATCTGTGATAAATTAAAAGACCATTGGTTCATCAGATATGAATAAAATATGTTAATATTTTTATTTCAAGATCCTTTTCCTAGAGTTGATGGATTCTTTTTCTATCAAGATATAGAACACCAGAAAATATAGTTTGTATATTTTTATTTAATAAACACAATATCATCCTTTCATTATGCTTCGATCAATTTCTATTTTTTCCCTTTACTCTAAATAAATGAACATCCAATATGAATTTTTTATGGTCAAATAACTAAAATTAACTTCTAATGGATCATAAGAGTCCACAAAAAAAATCAAGATATTAATCTTGTCTTTAGAAATTAACCAAAACCATAAATGGTCATAAAAATGTATGATAATACCCAAACTGAATATGAATATATCAATCTCCAAAATTTAAGAATAAAACTAATTTTTAATCATAGACCATTACTTAAATAAATAACCCTATATTCCAAATAAACACAATAGCCTCAATATAAAAGAATATTTTAACCTCAAAGGTTATCTCATACCCTTCAAATCACATCTCCAAAAACATAATATCATTCTTCCCAAATAATCCTTTATATTAATCCAAAAGGTTATATATAGTTCAAATTAATAAAACATATCCCCAAATATCATCAGTCACCTTAAAAAAAATAACATTATCCTATAATATGTTTCCCAAAATAAAATTAATATTTAACCTTAAAACCATATAAGTAAAAACAACGTTATAATACCAATACATCACATAGTCCAGTGGAAGGTGCTGCACTCTTATTTCCCTTCAGTTGTGGGTTCAAGCCTCATGGCCTTTACAAATATTATGGGTTATCTCTTGACATGCAGGTTGTAATTTTTATAAAATTATAATTTCTATAATGTTACAAAAAATATGATGAACATATTCAAAATAAGATTAATTCTTAACTCAATTTGTAACCACCATGGTTTTCTATACAACTTGTTTTTCCCATAAGATAAAATAATCTTAATTGAATATTATTACATTAACATCAAATATTGGATAATTCTTTATTGTTACCAATGCCATTAGAATAATTTCTATAAAAATATTAACTAATTATTTCTCAAATAACTCTTTTTACTAAAAAAACATACTATACCCAAAGGTTATATTACCATATATGTCTCCCAAAATACTCTTAATCCTTATAGAATTTACTAACTTAGAACCTAAAAAGGGGTACTTATGCATTTAAAATCATGACAAACCATAAAATTATCAACCCAAGACACTTTAGGTATAAATAATATAATATATGATTACCATCCATTCAATTACTTCATGATGGTTCGTCAAGAGTCTATAAATTTCCAAAGAAAATCCCCCAGGAGTGTCAAACTAGGTGCGTAGTAATACTCATTATTGTGTACTAGTAATTTCTCAATTTAGGCCTGATGTACTTTTTTGAGTTATTACCGCTCGGTACACCTATACAAGAACTACACCCACTTACATTATATAGACAGTGATGTGACTGCTCAGAAACCACTCACTCTAAACTTCACAAAGATTCTTGGATATGTTCCTACTCATTGACTTATCCCTAACTTATAAAAAGTGTTCTCACTAAAATTATCTCATCCATGTTCCAAATATTTACTGAAAATTTCCTCTAATACCAACTATGGTGACCCAAGCCTTTGAAATATTTTATTACATGATTCTTAAACATAAATATCCATTAATACAAGACAAGGATCATAAAGGACTTGTGTCTTTGGAAGACTAGGTTCGTATTACATAAAATTAAACTTAAATATGATATCTTTATTTTATTATCAATAGTGAAATACTAAAATCTATTTGAGCTCATAAAACTGTGTGGGATATCCTAGGGAATACATAAAGAAATGTGTGATCTAAAAAGGATGATAAGGGAATTAACCTATTAAGGAAACATGACATGTGAGTCAAATGTATTACATGATATCATAAAAGAGAAGAATCATGGGTAATTTCATGAAATAACATAATAAAGAACATAATATCATAAGATCATGGCATCATAGGAAATGTTGAAACAATATATAACACGAAATAAACATGATTCAAGGCTAACTACCTAGACAATATCTTATGGTGGAAAAAGTCCTATAATGGATTAGGTTTACTCCCTAATCCCATACATTATGCCTCACGAGACTAAATCTTTACCCAATGAAGTGGATTGTTATCTAGGTGAACCCGTGATAACATGTTTATGATCTATGTGTTCCATATAAAGGAAATAAATCATAATTAAAAACATACAAATTACCCATGGAAAGAAAATGAGTTTCATAATCCTGATTTATATCATATTCGAAATAAATTTCATAATGAATTCATTTAAAAAATGATAATAAGGTATGTATTACCCTTAATGGGATATGAGAATAATCTAGGTATATATGTGAGAGATATATACACATAATTTAGAAGTAAACCATAACTTCAATGGGTTTTTGATGAATATACTTTTAAAAATATTATACACCTTCATGAAGAAAATAACATTTTCACTTTTATTAACATCAAAGGATATCATCTTAGATGGAAAATGATTTTAAAAGGTAAATTTGAAAATTTATTAAGGAAAATATCCTTTCCCTTTTGAAAAAAATTATTTAAAATATAAAACCTTACTAGACAATAATGTTTTTTTAAAAATAACCTTTGAAACTTAAAAATGAAGATTTAAAACATTGATTTGTACATAACGGTAGAGGAGTTTAATCATGCCAAATATGTTAAAAAAACAAAGTTCCTTTCACATTTTTGTAAGAAAATTAAAAAGTCAACTTTTTTGGAAAACCATGGGAAGATTCCTTTTAATTTGTTTTGTAAAAATACAATTCTGGGTAAAAATGAAATTAAACAATCATAGTAAAACATTTTTGAATTTTTTTTAGAAAACATGGATTTGAATTAAAATGGATTTTTGAATGAAGAGAGAAATGAAGTGGGTTTTTATTAAAAACATTTTCTTATTCATTTTAAGTGATAAAAAATGATAATGGTACTATTACTTGAAAAATTCACGAATAATGTAAGGAAAATAAAATGGAAGGGTTTTATTAGGAATTGATCAAATAATTTTCAGCAATGGAAATTCATGCATAAACAATCCCAATTAAAATGAGATTGAAACAAAAACCTTTACCGCTTTGGTAACTTTTTTGATTTATAACTTCCCATTAATGAAGTATATCAATTGTAACTTAAAAGATAATGAATTTGAAAAGATTCAGGATATAGTATGTAAAGGGGTATTATATAAACCATTTAAAATAGATTAGGTTCATAAAAGAACATGTGTTACAAAGAATGAATTATTGATACAAAACATTAAAAATGATAATATCATTGAAATGAGAGTTAATAAATGAAGTGATTATGTGTAACAAATTTAAATCCACACAACGACAAGTATAAATACAATTATAAATCAATCATAGTTTATTTCTATATAGAACCTACCTTAAACATTACATAATCTAGTTAATTCAACTAGAATCCACTTTAATACATTCCTAAAGATATTTTTGATTTAGAGATTTAGATATTTAGGTTATAATTCATTCATAGAAACCCAAAAACAAAAAAATTGGATTATAATAAAACATTATCCATTTTTTCATAATAAAATAGTATTAAAAAAAATAAAACATGATTTTTTTTCATGAAAAACCTTTATAATATTCATCTTGGATTATTATTTCCTCTTAACCAACACTAAACCCTGTGAGAAATCATTTTAAAACTTGGTATGAACTCAAGAAGCTCAGTAAGGGACATAAAAAGAGGGAATAAAAATGATATTACATGAATACTTATTAACACATGAAATCATTTTCACAAAGATATACTTCTCACCCTTAAAGTATCATATACTTATATTGTGAAAACATGATATTTTCATAAAACATAGAAAACTCAAATAAACCATTTAAGTAACTTGGTAAATATTTTTATTAACATAAATAATTATTATTGTAACCCTCATTGTTTCTATAGGATTTTTAACCCTCACGACTACCTTATAATGTAACCCCCATGGCTACCTTATGATGTAACCATCATAGTTTCACTTGGAATAACCATTACTATCAACATTCAACATAAAAATACCCAATGAATTGGAGTGATATCATAGAACCACAAATATTTGGTTTTAATAGAACCTTCCATCATCATAAACACTTCCCAATAACTATAACATAATCATTAAATAAGAATAATTGCATCCTAAAAATCATTCCTTGAGAAAAATTCCATATTAAAGGAATACATCACACATACAAAGGGAAACATTTTATTTGAAAATATTAATTTAATATTGTAAAGAAAATATTAAAACATTAAGGCACCATGAAAGAAAAAAAATCCTCTCATGGTATATATGTTTTAAAAAACATTACTTTTTTAAATTCCGTAAAAATAGAAATTAAAAGAGGAATTTTAAAGAAAAGTCACTTACATAAAACCTAAACAAGATCCTTTTTAAAAAAAATTTGGGATAAATTTTAAATTTTCCATTTTAAAAATGTTAAATTTCAGTTATTTATAAAAATAATTTTAAAACATGTTCATGAAATAGAAATATTTATATAAATAAATCTTTAAAACATTAAAAATGATGTTTTAGTTAAAGAGTCCCTTACCTTAGGTTTGAATTCATTTAAATGTGTTAAAACCTACTGTATAATGGTTTAAAGAGAGTTATTAATTTATTTAAGAACTATATTAATATTTATAACAACTTATATGATTATCTTATAACATATTTTCACTAATTTATTAATAATATTTTGTTATTTCCATTATTTCAGGTGTGTTTTTTTCAAGGTTCCAAGGTCGGTTCATTATGGATTTTCTTACCAAATGGAAATAATATTCCAGAATAGAGAACACACACAAACACACACACGTACACACAAACACACACACACAAACACATATCTAGGTCATTTTAATGAATTAGAAGTTAATTTAAACTTTCTATAAATGAGTTAATGAGAAATGAAAACTCATCATCCACGAAGGCGGTGAATTGACACATCATGGATGATGATTTCATTTTTAAGTATAAAAGGAGAAAATAAGAGTTTAATGAAAGATATAACATTAAAAAAATAACATTACAATATATATATGATACTGGAGTTATCATGAAACTTTGGATAGGGGGTTAGGATAAGGTATATGTGAGAAAGAATTTATAAGAGGAGGAATTTACCTCTCGAATATTTCTCCTTTAGAACCTCCTTAGGCACTTGGAATTGGACTTTTTGTGAGAAAAAAAATCACTAGAATGTGGAAATAGATGAGGAGAGGGGAATGTTTCAGAATATAATTTAGAAATATGGCTTAAGGTGATGAAATTAAGTGAAGTAATGAACTCCATTTTATAACTGAGGTGAGGGGAAAATTAGTAATTGCATAAAATATTAGAATATAATAAGTCTAATATATAGGTAAAGACTTTAAAAAGGCCTAAAAATATAAATGGGATTATATTGTTGAAATAATATTATCAGATTTGGACATATTCATTTTTTTTTGATTTTTAGATAATTTAACAAAATATTTTATTCGGGAAAAATTATTTTGTCAAATTAACCACTATTCATAACTATGACTTTAGAAACATAATAAAAAATTTAAAATTTATAAAATATATTATATTATGAGTTATACATGAAATATTTATCTATATAATTCATTTATTACCATAAATATCACAAATTATATTTATTTTAATATTTTTAATGACATTTATTATATTTTTCCAATAAATTAATAATTACCGCATCATCTCTGTGAAAGCATTTAAGGTAATAATTTATTCCCTAAAAATTAAAAATAAATTTATATGAAGAATATTTACTTATTATATTTCAAATTAATATTTATGGTATAAAATATATTATGTAAAACATATATTAAAAATATTGTATTACTTAAAAACAATAATGTGAACAACTTGATTTTATTTTAAATAAAATATTATAAAAGGTTTTAATCATATCCAAGTGGATCCAAATGGTCATTAATTCAAACCTTGAAAAAATATTATAGTTATATAATTATCCAAAAACATTTCTTCAAATTTTTGGATCATTTAATAGTTCTTATAATTTTAATTAAATCATTTTCTTGATTTTTTTCTAATTTGCACAAGCACTACATCAACGTTTCATAATCATTAAAGTTAATTATTTCATATATAAAAATTAAAAACAAAATAATATCATAAAAATAAATAAATTAGGTTTAATATTATCATTTATATTCTTTTATTATGTATATTTTATCATATCCTTGTCAATAAAACTTCCTTAAATTGTTAATTTGGTTTATCTTACCTTGTGCAAGCATTGCACATACATTTGGATAAGATTCATGTAATATAACTCAAAAATCAAAAATATCATCCAAAAAAATAAATTATACATAATAATTAATAAAAATTCAACATCAATTATTATCTATAAGGAACCAAATTTTACTTTTCCAATATTGCGCAGACTCTACATCTATACCGACAAATATTTTTATACTTATCATAAAATAAATTATAATATATATGTTTTGAATTATTTTTGTAAAATATTTATATTATAATATCACTATTTAATATTTCAATAATTATAATAAATTTTATATCATAATAATGTCTTGATGATGTTTCAAAAATGTTGTATTAAAAAAATTGTATTTTATACTATTCACAAAAAATTTAACTTTTTTAGAAATTTTTCAAAAAATATTACTAAGATAATTTCAGAATGATTAATTCAAAAATGAATTTTGTTTTTCAAATTTAAAATAAATAATTTTAAAATTAATCATTTAAATATAAAATATAAAAAATTATTTAATAAAATTATTTATTTCTGGAAAAAAATTCCTAACATAGTGAATTTAACTATTTAATTCAATAATAATAATATGAAAACAAATTATTCTATTTTTACTTTATTTGTTACATTCTACCCCCTTTTGAAAATTATTTCCCCACAATTTGTTTACTTATTAAACAAATGGGGATACCTTTCCCTCATAGCATTTTTAGATTCCCAGGCTGCTTCTTCAACCCTGTGGTTTCTCCACAAAACCTTAAATTAGTTAATTACCTTGTCCTACAATAATTTCTATCTGAAATCATGAATATGAATAGGTTTATCTACATAATAAATGTTCTCTTTCAGTTGAACTACTTTTGGGATCAAAATATGAGATGAATCTGACACCTACTTCCTGAACATTAAAATATTAAGAACATTGTGTACCTGGGATAAAATCAGAGGCAAATCTACTCAGTAGGAAACTGGTACAACTTTATCTATGATTTAATAAGGTCTAATGAACCATGAATGTAGCATTAATTTCTTAATAAAATGCATAAAACTTCTCTATGGAGATATTTTAAGGAAAACATGATACCCTATCTTGAAAGAAAGGTCTTTCCTCCTGTTATTTTCATAACTTTTTTGCCTGCTCTGAGGTGTCCTCATATATTTCTAGAACTTCTTTAATTTATCAGCCACTTCCTCTACTAATTATGGTACCATAAAATTCCTCTACACAACTTCATCCCAAAATGATGGAGTTCAACATCACTTTCTTTATAATTCCTCAAAATGTTTCATCATAAATACTGGAAAAAAAACTATTATTATAAGTAAACTCAACTAAAGAAAGATGATGATCCCAACTTCACTAGAAATCCATTGAACAATAGAAAACAATATCCTCTAATTTATGATTTTTCACTTTTTATATCAATCATATTGAGAATGAAAGGCTGTGATAAAATGTAATTTATCTCCCAATAACTTCTTAACTCCATTCCAAAATTTAGTAGTGAAACTAAGATCTTGATTAGATACATTAGAGAGAGGAAATCCATGTAACCTAAATTTATCTTTAATATACAACCACTAAAATTCATCTAGAGACAGATTATCTCAAATAGGAATAAAATGTATAGATTTAGTCATCAGGTCTAATGAGGATCCTCATTTCCATACAAGAAGCTGCCTTGATTCAAAAGGGTCACTGCCACAATAACGTACATGACTTTGTGATCCTGAGTTGTCTAAAGATTAAAGGTATCTTTTGTTAGCCACATCGCACTTTGGAGGTGTTCTGGAGATTCCCCCTACTTGGATGGATCAAGATCAATATTGATGGCGCCTCCAAAGGCAATCCGGGACCTGCAGGGTGTGGTGCTATTTTCAGGAATCACCACGATCAGATCCTTGTATGCTTCATGGGAAAATGTGGCAATACTACCTCACTTGAAGATGAGATGCTAGTATTGATACATTCCATTTATTTTTCCAAACTCTTTGGTTGGAATAACCTCTGGATCGAAAGTTACTCGACGACTATAGTCCAAGCTATTTGGAATGGCATAATTCACTTTGCTTGGCCAATTACTACCTGCTAGATGGAATGCTTCCACTCGCTTAGAGATATTAACTATAGCATCACCCATGTGTATCGAGAAGAAAACACAGTTGCAGATGTCCTGACCAACATGGGAGTCAATCAGGACATTACTTGGTTCGAAGACCTTCCCACTACTCTACTTTAATTTCATGAAAAAGATTTTAATATGATACTATTTTTTAGAATCTTATAATCCTTCTATTTTTTAATAATATTTGTGCTTTTGTCATCTTTGACCAAGGAATCACCTTTAAAAAAAACATAAATATCATTGTTATGTCAGGAAGTCTTTGGTAGTCCCACCATGAAATCCATGTATGTATTTTCCCATTTCAACTACAACACTTGAAAATGCTGAAGAACCCCCTTTGGTAGTAGTTTCTCAACATTAACCCATTATAAATTCAAACATTTCATAGTAAAACCAATAATATCTCTTTTCATTCCTTCCCACCAGTAATACTTCTGAAGGTCTCTATACATCTTAGTGTTACTAGGATTAAAAACAGAGAACTATGAGCTTCAAATAACAATTTTTTCTTCATCTAGGAATCACAAGGAACACATAATCTATTTCCAAATCCAAAGACACAATATTTATCAAAATTTAATTTCGAAAACTTACCTTTCTTAATAAATTATAAATTTTTCTGTAACTCATGGTCTTCCTTATATTCTTTCTTAAATGTTTATGAGAGAGATGACTGCACTGACTCCTGAAACAAAAGAGATGAATTTTTTACACCAACAAATTCAAAGACAAAATTCACCAAACATTAACCAAAGGGTCATGTTTTACACGTAACATGGTTAATTATGTATGATGTTTTTGACTCAAGGAATCCACCATTTTTTTCTTTTCTTGGATGGTAATTGATCATAAAATAATAAAACTTTATCAGTATTATCCATCTTCTTTTCCTCATGTTCAATTCCTTCTGAGTAAATATATATTTTAGACTTTTATGATTAGTATATATTTCACATTTGGCTCCATATAATTGATGCCTCTAAATTTTTAAATCCAAAAATAACAATAGTTATTTCCAAATCATGTATAAGATAATTTAACTCATGAGGTTTTAGTTGTCTTGAAGCATAAGAAATTATAAGATAATTTTGCAATATAGCACAACCAAGTACCTTCAATGAAGCATCACTAAAGATAAAAGAAATCACCATTTCTTGAGGGCAAGGCCAAAATAGGAGCATTCACTAATCTCCTTTTCAATTCTTAAAAAAACATCACAATACTCTATACAAATAAATTTAAATCCCTTTCAAGTTAACTTATTTAGCGGGCTAGATAACCGTGCAAAGTTTTTAACAAACTATTGGTGATATCCTGCTAACCCAAGAAAGCTATGAATCTCAGTAAAATTTATAGGTCTTGTCCATTCATCAACCACTTTTTTTGGTGGGATCAATTGTTATTCCATATTTATTTACAATGGGCCTAGAAAAATAAATCTTTTGTAACCAAAAATCGCATTTGTTAAATTTCCCATATAATATCTTTTATTTTAGAGTTTTTAAGAAAATCCATGGATTTTTTTCATGATCCTGATAACATTTTAAAAATACCAAAATATCATCAATAAATAAAACTAAAAACTTATACAAATATTCATAGAATATTATATTCATAAGATCCATAAACACACCAGGAGAATTTTTCAAACCAAAGGGTATAAATAACTAATAATGCTCATATCTAGTATGAAATGATATTTTTGGAATGTCAACCTCCAACTTTAGCTAATGGTACTAAAATCTCAAGTCAATATTGGAACACTAAGCTCCTTGGAGATGATCAAATAAGTCATCAATATGAGGTAATGGATATTTATTCTTAAAATTAATGTTATTCAAATCTCAATAATCAATGAAAAGACTCATGGAACCAATTTTATTTTTATTAAAAATATAGGAGCATCCCATGGTGAAGTGATAAGAAGAATGAAACATTTATCAAGAAACTCCTGCAATAGATTTTTCAATTCTAAACATTCCACATGATCCATTCGATAAGGGGGTTTTGAAATTCTATTATCATCAAGAACTAAGTCAATAGAAAATTTACTTCTTGATCTGGTATAAAACAATGAAAATCATCAAGAAAAACATCCAGGTATTCATTTACCACTAGTACATCATTAATATAAACATTTCCCTTATTTTCAACAATATGTGAAAGATAGATTTCATTTTCATATTTTAACAGTTTCTATGCTTCCTAGTATGTTATCAATGGTATGGATTCATTCTTGTATACACACTGAAAATATTTTTGAAAAACAACTTATTTATCTTGAAAATTAATATTATCATGGTAAATAGATCACCAATCCATACCCAAAATAACATCAAACTCTACTACGGTAAAAAATAAGGTTTACAGGTAATTTCATTCTATAGAAAAAAACATGAATATTCTTATAATTACTTTTTTATTTAACATTCCCCTTAGTGTTTAAACCATAAGTTACAGTTTCATTACTTGAGGTGAAATTTATGATTTACCAAAAAAATTCAAAAATAAAGGAACATGTAGACCCATTATAAAATAAGACATTAGAAAAATCCGAGTAAAAAAATGTACATGATACCACTTCGTTTGATGGACCAACATCTAATGAAGTAGTCTCAATGGATTTCACTACACCTTTCTATGTAAGAACCTTATTTTTAACTTAAGTATGGATCTGTTTAATTTTGGTCTAATTTTCTTTTATGGACCTAAATGGATGCATAATGAGTTGGTTAAGGTTTCACGGGTTTTTAGAGCTTGTTTGAAGTTCAAAACTCCGACCAGTGGGAAAAAATGGCATATTGAAGGGTTAGAGTAAATCATGCAAGGCATACTACATGGTTAGATTTAACCATAGGAGGATGGACAATGGGGTGATATAGGGTGCACAGTTTTCCCCAACCATGTGATTTGGGCCACATTTCCATGAATTTTTTTTTAGAAAAATTGTAGAGGCATTTCACATGGTTGGCACACAATTTCCCTAACCTTGTGACCTAATCGTATGGTATGACCCTCTCTATAGCAACCCATGAATGGTTTGAACATGGTTTGGCCAAACTATGTGAAGGCCATTTTTGGTTGAATTTAATAATTTTATTTTAATGAAATGTTAGAACTTTATTACCTCTGCCCTTGGATCTCTAGAAGACATCAACCCCAACTTCCTTCCATTTGAAGCTGAAAAGCCTTTGATTCTAGGAATCCAACTCTAGGGTCCAATCAGAGACCGATTGAAGAGCCATATGTCTCATTGGATCCACACCGGTAAGTTTTAAATTCCTTTTTAATATTTCCTCATTATTCTTCCTATCAATGACACTATTTAGACACCATATCATATGCCCTATTTTCATGTCATTGATACATTCTTTAGATATATTCCAATCCAGGATAAATTAGAGGCTGGTACTAGATGAGGAGAGTCCTATGAGTACAAGTTAGGTTGTCTATAACTCATCCCTCATGTTTCATCATTATATAAATTTTCATGTGGGTGTGCCGATTTCATCAGGTGTCACCTGCTTAATTAATATGCATTTATTGTAGTTATCAAAATTTTGTTATAAGACCCATGCCATATATGTAATTCGCTATTGGTGGTTACATATATAATGAGAACCATACCTTGTATGGTGTTATTAATAATTGGGTTTTTATAGCTTAGACTTGTCTATAAGTACCACCATTTGGGTGTGCCTTAGCTTTACCTTATTAAAGGTAAGCCTTATTTGTTAAATGATAATTGAATTGTTAAATGTATAGTACCAGAATGCTTGTCACTTGATTAGCCTAAGGTAAGTACTTCACTTGATTAAACAATATTAAATTGAAATGGATGTTATATTATATATATATTTGACTTATGATATAGTAATGTAATATAATGGATTGGATTCATGTCTTTATCACCCCATTCTATGTTTAATAGAAGGTATCAAAGTGAACCGTATTAAATCATTATGACTTAAATGAATTATAAATGGTTTCATGTCTTGATATGCCTTGTCATTTGTATGAAAGGCTTGGAATGGACCTTTGACTTGTTAAATGGAATTGTAATTATATGGACTAATTAATTAAATTAATTAAACATAATATTCCTAATTGTATATGGACCTTGAAATCATTATGATAGTGGTAATAATTGAGTTAGTTTTTGGATTCTTGAGGGAATTCCTTGAGCACTCGTGGACACCATTCTGATTTAGGGATATTGATTGCCTAGGTTGAGACCTACCTTGGAACTCAATCCTTATCTATCAATGGATTCCTGGTATGACACTTTAGGATCCCTAATTTACTATTATGGGATTCCATGGATATACTCCTTAGATCCAGCATGCCTTCTATAGACATGAGGTGCCTTGGTTACATAATAGGCCCTAGCCATTTATTATCCTATTTTACCTTGGATGTACTCCTTAGACTAGGTTAGATCATATTATTATGGAATGCCTTGGATGATGCACCTTATATTACACTCTTACCCCTATAGCCGTGCAACAATTAGTACCGATTTAGTGACCCTTGAAGTCTAGGTTTCTATGGTTATTACCTTAGAACCATTTAACTATTAGAATCATTATAGGTTTGTTTGTTACATCTTGGAAACATTGCTATTAATATCATGAGGTGATTTCAGTGTTGTCTATGCCTCACGTGACTTATATATATAAAATGTAACTTAATTAATTAATGAACTATTTACATATTTAGACTTCAGTTGAGGGATAAAGTAGGTACTTGGGTATTTATATTATTGTACTGCTTTACTTTTTTATATGCATGCTTGAACACTATTTCAATTTATATTACAAGAACATGATGTTATAGGTACCGTTGGTGGTGGCATACTGATATATATGTCACACCCTATCTGGGCCTCCATTGGTACCCGAGAAGACTATATGCTTGCAGGTTTTGATAAAGGGAAGCATATCGCTTCAGACACTTGATTTCTTTATTTCTTAAGATATAGCTAGTAGCAGATAACCGAGTTGGAGCTCGAGATGCGGGGGATAGTTTTTGGTTCCCTTTTGTTACTTTTGTATATAATGTTATTCCTATTTCCCTGTATCCATTTTTTCTAGATTTATTGTTACATGACATATATAATCATTAGTTTCTGAATATTTATATCAGTTTCACCCTATTTTTTTATTGTTCAGTTAGCCTATGTTGTTCCATCTATTTGTATTGCTTCTAATATTTACCTGTGATTCTTTTTGATCCCCTATTCTACACTCTGGTAATGAGGGAATATTATCCCCACATAAACACCCTAGTCCCCCATTACTAGTCAGCAACCTCTTGCTTTTTGGGAGATACACTTGAGGCTATGTGGCCAACTGGGCTCGAGGAATCACTAAGTGGAATCTGAGTCTAGGACATCACAAAGTGACATCATAGCGATTCCTTTATTACATTACAATTTAGATACAATATATTGTGGATTAATAATGATTGGGACTTGGATATAAGCTGTGATTGTGCATCGTGAAGCCATGTTCAAGGTAAATGCTGAGTTTCCTAAATTAAAATTGTTGTTTTTATTTTTACTATTATAGTTGATATCATTTCACCATTGGTTGACTCACATGAAATGTGTTGTTGTTAATTATCCTTATGATTGATAATTTCATTTCATCCTTGGCTTGATGATATGAGGGAAAGGATAATTGTTACATGAATTATTATAGACACCTAGTATTTACATGTCATGCATATTTCCAATCCATATATGTGCATTTTACAATTTACATTACTTGATATACCTGTGATTGATGAGTGATGTTTTGGTAGTTATATTATTCCAATGATTTCCCTTGACTATGATTTGGTGATTTACAGTTTCAATTCAAAAGGTGTTATTGGCCCTCTTTGGTTGGAATTGCTAATTTACCGAGTCGAGCCATTAGATTAAAATCAAATGGGTGTCATTATTAGTGATAAGGTGTATGGGTCCTGATTTATTAGGAATAAAAATCCATTTTAAATGAACTTGGATATAAGTTATAAGTAAATAAAAATCATAAAAGTGAAAAATGGATTCTAAAATGAAATGGTTTCATGCCCTTATCCCACATTATCATGTTTATGAAAGGTAAAGGAGTGAGCCTAGAAATTAAATATGAAATGAATGAAATGGTTATTAGTAAATGATGAGGTAAGGTATACTTTACACTTCATCTACTGGAACCCCTACAATTTATACTTGATCACTTACCCAAACATAGCCTTCTAAGCGAGTAGTTGGGGTACTATACCATGAGAAGTATGCCATTTTCATTTAATCAGATTTATCTAGTGTTGTTATCTATTTTATTTTAGATTGTTATAAGGTGTGTTCTTGGAATTTGTAGACCAATGTCACCATAACATCCTCATGTCATGCTCTAGGAGGTGGTGATGACCATGCTTCAGATGTAGTGGGCCCTGAGCCACCAGTCTTACTACCAGGAGTTCCACTTGAAGCACCACTTATTATACCTGACCTGGGAACTAACACTAATGTTAGTGATAGTTTTTTACACCTGATTCAGTCCATGAAAGGTGATCCTCATCCTACACTTATGATGGATAATTTGACATGTGAGTTCTAGCAGCAACATCGTCTTCCTTTCTCGGGGTTGGCAGTCCATAGGTTGATGAGTCTTGCCTAGAGATTTCCCTGTCTATTTTTGAGCATATATAGGAAGCTATGAAGTGAAGGGTCAATCTTTTTCTATACATGCTACGTGATTCAGAAAAGTGTTGTTGGGATGTATTTAAACTAGTTGGTCTCTATTAGGGCTTGGTAGGGGATGATTTCCACACTGCTTTATATGATCAGTTCTTTCCTCAAAGGATGAGAGCTAATAGATCCAGATAATTCATGAATCTTGAGTAGGGTTCTATGTTAGTTATGTAATATTTGGTTCATTTCACTATGTTTTAGTGCTTTTGACCACTTCTAGCCAGGGATTATATTTTGCATGCTAGACGCTTCGAGTATGGGCTTGTGTATACCATCCATACTCAGGTGAATATATTTTTCCTACCTAAATATTCCAAAATAGTAAATCAGGATATTAACATTGAGAATAACTTGAGGGATGAAAACAGTACCAAGCATATATGATCAATGATGTGGTAGGACAATAGTTCCTCCAGCAGCAAGAAGTGTTCCCTTGAGGTTTATTTTTAGAAAAGTGTATGCTAGAGTACCAGTACTGGTATCTCTATGGTGTTTAATCCATGTGGATTACAAGGGAACCTAAATCCTCAGTGTGAAAGAGACCCTATGGAGTGTCAGTCTTGTGACTGTATGGGGAATGTTTATAGATTATGCGGGACATTTCCATAAGCTTCTAGTGGAAGAGGTTCCGCACCATCTCCACCAGTAGGGGAGGGTTATTTTACGGTTCTTTAGGTAGGGAGTTAGAGTAATACTGAAAGGACTAGATAATAGGAGGTCATAGCCACAGTATCCAGACTCTTGATCACCAAAAACACCCACAGAGCAGTTTTGATCGTGGTAGTACAGCTGTTGTAGAGGCCTGTGGATCAGGTCAGTTGCATGCATTACATCTGATGCCTGAGGATTAGGCTGCAAGACCATCTAATGTACAAGGTTCTTTTCTACTATCCTGCACTATAGTATCCACTTTATTTGATATAGGTGCTTCACACTCTTTCATATCTTTATGTATTGTGGAAATCATTAGGCAGAAAATAAAATGTTACCATGGTGTAATGTCTTTAGATACACCGTCAAGAATATGGTAAGAGGGAATAAACCAATTTAGGGACTATCCCCTTAAGTTATGTAGTTACCCTTTCTTTTGGGACCTCTTTTTTCTCAAGATGATGGGTTTTTGATGTCATTCTCAGGATGGATTGGTTGGTTATATATTCCACCTTTGTATAATGATATTACCATAGGGTATTGTTTACATTGCAAGATGGAATCATTTATCTACACAAGGGTGAGTGGGATATCTAGGATAGTAGAGCTAGACTAGATCATCATAGGCTAGGAGGAGTGACCATCCATATTTATAATCTCTAGATTGAGGATCAAGTTTTTCATCAGGATGAATTTCCTCTAGTAGTATATCATTTTAGGGACATATTCCCTAATGTTTTTTTATGAATTACCTCTTAATAGAGACATATAGTTTACAATTGAGCTCATTATAGGAGAATCTCCAGTGTCCATTCATCTGTATAGGATATAACCTACTGAGCTCTAGGATCTCAAGTGAAAGTTATAAGATTTTGAGTTCAAAGGTTTTATACGACCTTGCAATTAGTATTGGGGTTATCCCATGATTTTTTTCAATATGGTGTATGATACCCTTCATATATGCATGGATTGAAATTTTTTGAACCATCATACAGTTAAGAACCATTATCAACTGCTTTGAATAGATGATCTCTTTGACCAGCTCCAAGGAGCTAGGGTATTTTCAAAGATCAACCTGAGATCGGGCTATCATCAGGTGAGAGTCAGGCCATTATACATAACTTATAAAACTTTCCATTGTAGCTATGGTATGTATGAGTACCTTGTTATGTCATTCAGTCTTATGTAAATGCCTACCATTTTCAAGGATTTGATGAATAGGGTGTTCCACCCCTATTTGGATTATTTTTTCATAGTATTTTTGGATGACATCTTGATGTATTATCACACTCATAGAGACCATGCTAAGCACCTTGAGATAATTTTGAGTACACTGAGAGAGAATATCCTTTATTCCAATCTTAATAAGAACCAATTCTAGATTGAAAATGTTCACTTATTTAATAATCAGGAGTATATGTTGACCCAGAAAAAGTTAGTGCTGTGGTTTTCTAGGAGCATCCTAAGAAAGTGCTTGATATATGGAGTTTATTGGGTTGGAAAGATGTTACAAGAGTTTCATAATAGACTTATCACACCTTTATTCAAATCTTAATAGTCTTAAAAAGAAGGGTGTTATGTTCTTGTGGTTATAATCATGTGGGAAAACCTTTCAGGATCTAAAATGGAGGCTTGTCTCAACACCTATTATGAATATTCTAGAAAAAGGTAGAGGTTATATAGTGTTCTATGATGCATCAGGCATCAACTTGGGATCAGTTTTTATGTAGGATGATAGAGTATTATTGTATAGATCTTGAAAGTTGAGTCCTCATGAGAGAAATTACCCAACACACGACCTTGATCTAGCAGCAGTTGTCTATGACTTATGTTTCTAGAGACACTAGTTGTTGAGTGATTAATTTTTGGTGTATACAGACCTCAAGAGCCTCAAATATATATTTACACAATGTGAATTGAATATTATACCAAAAATATGGGTCAGATATCTCTATTAATTTGATTTTGGTCTTCCATATATTCTTGGAAAGGGGAATTCAATAGCTGTTGTGTCGAGTCAGGAAACATTGGCACAAGCTATAAGGAAAGCTAGTGATAAATGGAAATTGATGGCCCTATTTTCTGAGATGTATCTAGAGTTTATAGATAGTCACACATATTCTTACCTCTAAACATCAATAGTTACCTCTTACCTTATTAATAAGGTTAAGAGAAGACAATTTTTAGATCCCGAGGGCTTGGTTCTCTATGAGAGTATTGTAGAAGATGGCCCATATTTAGATTGGTATGTGGATAGAGATGACATTTTACTTGTAAATGGAGGTATATGGGTTCCTATATATATGAGATAGGAGTTGATATGAGAGTCCCATGCTTCTCAGTGGGAAGTTCATCCAATAATCTCCACAATGTGTCAAGATATGAGATGCCAGTATTTGTGGCCTAGGATGAAACTTCAGATAATAGGATTTATAACCAAGTATCCCACTTTTCTATGGGTAAAGGTGGAGAATCAAATATCTATAGGCTTTTTACAACTACTTCTGGTACTTGAATATAAATGGGAAGATGTTTTCATGGAATGTTTAGTCATTTTACTGAGGTCATATTGAGGTAGCAATGTTATATGGGTTTTCATTGATAGGTTGATGAAAGTATCTCACTTAATTAATATTTTAACGACTTTATCTGTTGATTATAATGGAAGATTGTATGTCTATGAGATCATTCAACTAAATGGGGTCCCTTGTAATATCATTTCAGATTGGGATGCTCGCTTCATGTCATGGTTCTATAAGGGGCTGTAGAATGATATGGGTATACAGGTTCTTCTAAGAACAAACTTTCTCCCTCATATCAATGGAAAATCAAAACAGATGATACAGGTTCTAGAGGACCTCGCCCAAGAATGCGTACTTGATTTCATAGGTTCTTGTTAGAATCATATCCCTCTCATTGAGTTTTAATGCAATAATATATTCCATGTAAAAATTTAAATGGATCATTTTGAGGCCATATATGGAAGTCATTTCTATTCTCCCCTATTCTAGATAGAGGTAGGAGAGGCAGCCCTACTAGGTTCTCATCTCATGGAGGAGACTATAGGGAGGTTTAGGTGACGAGGAAGCATATGTATATTGCTTAGTCTAGATAGAAATCGTATGATGATAACCATCGACAACCTCTGGAATTTGAGGTTGGGGATTGTGTTATCCTATGGGTATCACCTAAGATAAGGCATAAACAGATATAGAGTAAAGGGAAGAAATTACCATGCCTTATCAGGCCATTTGAGATTCTGGAGATAGTCAGAATAATATCCTATTGGTTTTAACTACCTCATAAGTACCTTGCGATGCATGTTGTCTTCCATGTTTCACAACTTCACTATTATCATGCCGACCCGTCACATAATTTTGATCCCAAGGAAGTTGAGTTAGATGCCAATGATTAATTTGAGTATTATCCTATTCAAATCATTTACAGGAGCATGAAGGATCTCACAGGACATTCTATCTCTCTAGGATGGGTGCTATGGTATCAAAACCATGTACAGAAAGAGAATTGGGAGTGGGAGGCCGATGTATGTGCCCAATGGCCAGATTTTTTCTAAGACAGTGTTTTTACGCCCTTGGAAGGTGAAATCAAGGACAAATTACTTTAGGGGGGAAGGATGTAAGAAATTGGTTTTTCATTCAGGTATGGATCCTTTTAGTTTGGTTATAATTTTTTATGGACCTAAAATGTATGCCTAATGAGTTAGTAAAGGTTTCATTGGTGTCTGGAGACTTTTCAAAGATTAGAACTCCGGTAGGAGGGGGAAAATAGCATGTCGTGTAGTTAGAGTAAACTGTATGAGGTAGGCTACATATTTAGATTTAATTGTGTGAGGCTAGATAGCGGGGTGATATAGGTTGCGTAGTTTTCTAAAACCATCCGATTTGGGTTGTACGACGATGCAAAACACTATAGACAAATTGCATAGTAAATTTAAATGCTTGGCACACAATTTACTTAATCATGTGGCCTAATTATGTGGTATTCTATTATATATAGATTCCCATGCACGGTTTGCTCAGAGTTTGGCCAAAACTTGTGCCCAAACCATGAAAAGGCCATTTCTAGGCGAATTTACTGATTTTACCTTAATGAAATTTTAAACCCTTATTTCTTCTTCCCTTGGATATCAAATGGAAAACAACCACCATTTCCTCAATTTTGAAGGAAAAAATCCTTCCATTCTAGGAATCTATCTTGAGAATCCATCTAACGTCCGATTGAAGTGTCATCTATCTCATTAGATCTGTACTGGTACATTCTTAATTCCTTTTTAATCCTTTGTAGTTCTTATTCCTATAAGTGATGATATTTAGATGCAGGTTCATATGACCTATTTTTAGGGAATTGATCCATTCTTTATATTTCTTCCAATGTAGGAATAATTATAGGTTGATACTAGATGAGGAGAGTTGTATGAGTATGAGGTAGATGGCCTATAACTCACTCCTTATGGTTTTCCATTTTTTAAATTGTCATGTGGTTGCATCGATCTCATTGGGAATCAATTTTTTAATTAAAATTCCTTGATTTTAGTCATTAGAACCATTTTCCAAGACCCATTTCATATATGTAATTCATCATTGGTGGTTACATCCACAATAACGACCTTCCCTTTTAGGGTGTTATTTATAATTGGGTTTTTATAGCTTTTACTTGTCTGTCTGTGCCACCATTTGGGTGTGCCGTAGCATGAACTTTATAAAGGTATGCCTTCTTTTTTAACTGGACATTCAATTGTAAATTGGCTAGTACCATGAATTCTTGTCACTTGACTCACCAAAGGTAAGTACTTCACTTGATTAATCACCATTAAATTGACGTGGACAGTATATTATATATATAATACTTGGACTAATGTAATATAATATAATGCCTTAGTTTCATGTCTGTAGAACCCATTTCCATGTTTAATGGAGGGTATTAGAGTGAACCATACTAAATCATTATGACTTGAATGAATTGTAAATGGTTTCATGTCTTGCGAAGCATTTTCACCTGTATGAAAGGCATGAAATGAACTTTTTTCTTGTTAAATAACATAATCATTATATGGACTAATTAATTAACAGAATTAAATGTAAAATGATTAACTGTATATAGAACTTGATATAATTATATTAGTGTTCAGACTCAAGTTAGTTTTTAGATTCTTGAGGGAATTCATTGATGGATCGTGGATGACATTCCGATTCAAGGATGTTGGTTGCCTTAGTTGTGACCCACCTTGGAACTCGATACTCATCTATTAGTGTATGCCTAGTATGACACTGTATGTTCCCTCTGTTACTATTACCATTTGAATTGGATACACTCCTTGGATCCATAATGGATTCTATGGACATGAGGTCTCTTGGTTACATCCTTGGGCCTCACCATTTATTATCCCATTATACATTCGATGTACTCCTTGGACTCGGTTATATCATACTATTGTGGAATACCTTGGATGATGCTCCTTAGATTATAATCTTTCCCTTATATCTAGGATGCATTTAGTACTAAGTTATAAACACTTGAGGTATAGGTTACCTTGATTATTTCCTTGGAACCCTTTAACTATTAATATCATTACATGGTGCCTTGTTACATCTTGGAACCTTTACTATTACTATCATTGTGTGATGTCAGTGTTGGTTATGCCTTATGTGACTTAAAAATATAAACTGGAACTTAATTAATTGAGGAACATGTTACATGTTCAGACACAAGCTCATGGATGTTTTAGGTACCTGTGTATTTATATAACTGTACTAATTTAGTTTTCTATATGCATGATTTCACTATATTTAAATTTATATTACACAGCCATGAAATATAGATTCAATTGGTGGTGGCCTACTAAGATATATCTCACACCATATCTGAGCCTCCATTGGTACTCGAGAAAACTGTATGTATGCAGGTGTTGATAAAGGGAAGCATATCACCTCAGAAACTTTATTTCTTGATTTCTTAGGATGGAACTAGTAGCATATGATTGAGTTAGAGCTTGGGATGCTGGGGATAGTTTTTGGTTTATTTTTTCTACTTTTTTATAGCATGTTGTTCCTACTACCTGTTATCCTTGTTTTCCAGCTTTATAGTGTCATGACATATATCATCATCAAATTTTGTATATTTATATTAGTTGCATCTAATTTTTTATTATTGTTATTTAGTTATCTTCTTTTATGCCTTCAATTTATACCGCTTCCACTATTTACCTGTGTTTATTATTGATCTTTTGTGCTAAACTCTGGTAATGAGGGAATAGTCTCCCTAAAGACACACCCTAGTCCCTCGATTATAGTTGAAATTTTTTGGCATTTAGAGACATGAACTTTATTCCATGCGGCCAACCAATATTGGGGCACCTGGGGATGTAAATGAGATCAAGTACCCATGAGCTACTTGATCTTGGCTCAACCAATACTATAACTCGACTCAGTTTTTTTTGAGTCGAGCTCAGGCTCAAGCTACTTGAGTACTAACTCAAGAAGAGTTTGAGTATTCTAAAAACATAATCAATTAGCTTGTGAGCCCAATTGAGCATCTAATTTTTTTAATTTATTATTTTAATTCAATATTTATGTATTTAATTTAGAGCTTGAGCTTTCAATCTCAAGTAAATATTTGAGTATAAATTAGAGTTTGAGCTC
Organism: Viscum album; assembly: GCA_963277665.1. Taxonomy (NCBI): domain Eukaryota; kingdom Viridiplantae; phylum Streptophyta; class Magnoliopsida; order Santalales; family Viscaceae; genus Viscum; species Viscum album. The sequence goes on along the minus strand of OY728142.1, from coordinate 1,766,179,281 downwards.
AAATTCAAGATATATTTTATATTTAAAATTCTAAAAAAGTATCCTAATCTAAGTGAGTTGATCCTAATTGAGAGGTCGATCGTGCATGAGTCAATATCAAGCTCTAGATCGATCTAGGAAATGAATACTCGATCGAGCATTGATCCTAGCTCAAGCCCCATGTTCATGTACCAAGCTTGAGATCAAGTACTGATATACTTTTCTTGAATCATCTTGATTACACCCCTAGTGGAATCTCTTAGTGGAATACGAGGCCCTAATGTCACATTATGATTAAAATATAACTACTTTCCATTATTCAGATTCTTCGCTGGGCATGTACGTGCATAATTCCTCATCTCACCACATTTAAAACACTTTAAAATTTTCTAATCATAATTAAACTTAAGATCGTTTTCATTGAAATATTGAGCCATATGTCTAAACTTACCACATTGGAAACACTTTCTGGATTTATTAATTTAATCCCTATGGTGTTTTTTACCACACTTCCCACAAACTAGAAACTGGATTTTCATACCTACATATTTCTTTGATTAATTTTTACCAATTTATTTCCATCTAGACCTTTTCTTCTTATTGTTTTCAAAATACACATGATCATCTAAAAACTACATTTCTACCCTCTCAACACATCAAATAATTTTTTTTAACTTTTCAATTCAAAATATTCCAAATCCCTTTGAAATCTTGTCTTCAATCCTTAGTAAAAATGATTGATTTTACTATCATGATACTGAATAAGATTTGGATCGTAACTTTCCAATCAACTGAAGTTTTATTTATACATGGCCATGGAATCTTCCTCATTTTTTTTCAAATAAAGGAATTGAATTTCAATCCTATGTCGAACCACCTTAGGAAAATATTTTTCAAGGAAAATATTCTTAAATTCATCCCATTACAAGGCATCAATATCATTGCTATCCTTGATATTCTTGACCATTAACCGCCAAAGGTCATCTTCAACTTAAAAATGAAAAATATAAATTCTAACCTTTGGATTATCTAAATACCAAATGACATCAAATTATTTTTAAAGTGCTTTAGTAAACCCTTCAGCCACCACTAGGTCAAAAGATCCACTAAAAGCAGGAGGGTGTTGGCTCATAAAATTTTTCACTATCATCATGTTACTCTATGGTAGATTTGGATACTCTATTGCATGGATACTATTACCATTTATATCCTACGTCAACTGATCCATTACTATTAAAAAATTCTCGATTACAATTACCACCATTCGAGGTTGCATATTTGGAAAGATATTATCCACTCAGTGCCTTCCTACTCCATCTTCCCTCTTTCTTCTTTGGAAAACCATTCTTAAAAGCCATATATTAGATGAAGAAACTTGGTAATCTTCAAGTTCTATATCATTTCAAATTAACCATAAGGTAAAAATAATTTATGTTATCTAAATTATTCTCTAATAATAACTATAAGGACCCTACCTTAGACATTATATAATTTGGTTAATTCAACTAGAATTCACTTTTATACATTCCCAAATATCTTTTTAGTTTAGTGTTTTAGATAATTCGGTAGTAATTCATACATAAAAACCAAAAAACAATAAAATTAGACTATAATAAAATAGTAACCATTTTTTATAATACAAAAACCTTTAAAAAATAAAACATGATTTCATTTAATGAAAAATATTCACAACATTCATATTGGATTCTACTTTCATCTTACCCAATTGTAAACCTTATGATTTTTTTTTAAAATTTTTGATGAGCTAAAAAAGCTATATAAGGGATATAAAAATAAGTAAATAAACCTTTAGTCCATGAATACTTATAAACACATGAAATCATTTTCACAAAGATATACTTCTCATCCTTAAAGTATCATATACTTACTTTGTGATAATGTGAGATTTCTATAAAAAATAGAGAGCACAAATAAACCATTTAGTAAACTTGGAGAATCATTTTCTGGACATAATTACTTATGATTGTAACCCTTGTGACTACTATATTATTTGTAACCCTCACGGATACCATACAATGAAACCCTCATTACTACCTTATAATTTTACCGTCACAATAACACTTGGAATAACCAATACAATCAACTTCCAACATAATCATACCAAATTCATTGGAGATATATCAAATAACCACATGTATTTGGTTTATAACGTAACCATCCATTATCATAAACAATTCCCAAAAACAATAACATAATCATTAAAAATGAATACTTGCACCATAAAAATCCTTCCTTGAAAAAATTTAAATATTGAAGAAATATTGCTCACATAAGAAGGAAAAAATTATTTTAAATAAAACATTAAAAGATTAAGGCATTTTGAAATTGAAAAAATCCCATCATGTCGTATATTTTTAAAAAAACATTTCATTTTGAGATTTTGTAAAAATAGAAATTAAAAGAATATTTTTAAAGAAAAGTCCCTTACATAAAACCCAAAAAATCCCTTTTTGAAAACATTTGAGATAAATTTTAAATTTACCATTTTTAAACATTAATTTACATATAAATACATTCATAAAAACCATTTTAAAAAAATTGTCATTAAATATAAATATTTATAAGAATAAATTGTTAAAACATTTAAAACGATGTTTTAGTTAAAGAGTCCCTTACCTAAGGTTTGACTTCCATAAAATGAATTCAAACCTCATATATAATGGTTTAAAGTGTGTTATTAGTTTATTTCAGAGATATAATAATTTTTATAATACATGAATTTATCTTATTATAATATCCTTCCACCCATTTATTAATAATATGTTTTTATTTCCATTGTTTCGTGAGAATTCGTTTCAAGGTTCCATGGTCAGTTCATTAGGGATTTTCTTACCAAAAGGAAATAATATTATAGAAGAGATAATATATATATATATATATATATATATATATAGTTAGGTCATTTAAAAAAATTATAATATCATTTAATCTTTCCTTCAGTGTGGTAATAAGAAAATAAAACTCATCGTCCACAAAGGCAGTGAATTGACACACTATGGAAGATGATTTTGTTTTCAAGAATAAAAGGAGAAAATAAGAGTTTGATGAAAAATATACCATTAAAATAATAAAATTATAGTATATATATGATACTGGAGTTATCTTGAAACTTTGGATATGGGGTTAGGATAAGGTTTAAGAGAGAATGAATTTAAAAGAGAAGGAGGAATTTACCTCTTGAATATTTCTCCTTGTGAACCTCATTAGGCACTTGGAATTGGTATTTTTGTAATACCACCAAAACTAGAATGTGGAAAGGGATAAGGATAAGTGAATTTGATAGAATAGAGTTAAGTAAGATGGTTTAATGTGATGAAATTAAGTGAATTAATGAGCCCCCATTTATAATTTAAGTGAGGGAAAAATTATGAATTACACAAAATATTACAATATAATAAGTCTAATATAGAGGTAAAGACTTCCAAAAGGCCTAAAAATATAAAGGGGATCACACTTTCAACATTATATTATACCATTTGTCCTTATTCAATATTTTTCTTTTTGATTTTTAAATAATTTAATAAAATATTTTATTCATGAAAAATAAGTTTCTCAAATTAAACACTATTCATAACTATAACTTTAAAGGCATAAAAAACGATTAAAATTTGAACCAAACTTCTTATTATATCATATAAATGTCATATTTATTTAGATAATCAATTTATGAAATTGAAATTTTAATGTTATATTTATTTTAATATTTTTAATAATATTTATTTTATTTTTCCATTAAATTAATAATTATTGCGTCATCACTGTGAAAGCCTTTAAGGTAACTATTTATTCTCTAAAAATTAAAAATAAATTTATATAAAGAATATAAATCTCTTATATTTCAAATGAATATCTATTGTCAAACAAATATTATATAAACCATGTATTAAAAATATTATACTAATTAAAAGTATAGCATGGATAACATGAATTTCTTTTAAATAGAATATTGTAATGAGTATTAATCATATCAAAGTAGATCCAAATGGTCAATAATTAGACCCTTAGAAAATATGGTCAATATATAATCAACCAAAAATATTTTTTCAAAATTTTAGATCATTTAATGTTTCTTAAAATTTTAATTGAAATCGTTTTATTGATTTTTCTTCTGCTTGCAGAAGCACTGCATCAGCCTTGCATAAGCATTAAAGTTAATTATTTCATATATAAAATTAAAAAATAAAATAAAATAATAAAAATAAATTAATGAGTTTAAATATAATCATTAATATTTTTTAATTATATATATTTGGTCATATCTATGTCAAGACAACTTCTTTAATTTGTTAATTTGGATTTTCTTCTCTTTTGCAAGTATTGCACAAACAATTGGATAAGATTCATGTTATATAACACTAAAATTATATTATAAAAAAACACCAATTATAGATAATAATTAATAAAAAAGTTGATAAAATACTTTTTAGTACTCAATTATTATCTAGAAGAAACCAAATTTGACATTTTCAACACTATGTAGACACTACGTCAACGCCGAGTAATATTTTTATACTTTTTATGAAATAAATTATAATTTAAATATTATGAATTATTTTTGTACAATATTTATATTATAATATCATAATTTAATAATTAAATAATTTTAAAAAAATTTATATCATAATAATTTATTGACAATTCCACAAAAATACCATATTAAAAAAACTGTATTTTTTCCTATTCACAAAAATTAAACTTTTTCAGAAAATTATCAAAAATTCATACTAAGATAATTTAAACATGATGATGAATTATTTTTATACAATATTTATATTATAATATCATAATTTAATCATTACATAATTATAATAAATTTAATATCATAATAATGTCTTGATGATGCCACAAAAATACTATATTTAAAAAACTGTATTTTTTACTATTCAAGAAAAAATTAACTTTTTCAGAAAATTATAAAAAATTCATACTAAGATAAATTAAAAATTATGAATTGAAAAATTGAATTAGTTATTCCAAATTAAAATTCTATAATTTTAAAATTAATCATTTAAATATAAAATATAAGAAATTAGTTTAATAAAATTATTTATCTTTTTTAAAAAAAATAATTAACATACTAAATTTAACTATTTAATTCAATAATACTAATATGAAATAAATTATTCTATTTTTAGTTGTTTTTTTACAATTTCACACATAATCTTGGCATAATATATTCAATGAAGTAGATATATAACCAATTGAATAGAAATTGAGTCAAGAAACCCTTACCCTGTACTTCCCTTTAATTGAGAACTATTTGAAGTCATTTATAGTGGATTTGAACATGTTATTAAATAATAAAAAAATAATATTAATATTTATAATTTCATATATGATTCTTTTATAACATCTTATTACCGATTCATTAATAATTATTCGTTATCACTATTGTTTTGAGTGTTAAATTCCTTGTTAACTCTGACGTTTCGTCGTGAATGTCATGGATCTTGAACATATTTTATATTTACATCACATCCATAATTATATTAATGTTATAAATATCATTTTTTTCATTATATACATATTTATAATAATTATTTTGTTTTTAACAAGTAGAATGAATCTCATCGCTTCCTGGAGACGGTATGTCTATCGTATGCATGGGCGATGTTCTCATTTCCTTAATGGGTGAAAGGGTAAGAAAGTAGATTTTATATTAATTTTAAAATATTAATATCATTATATATATATATCACTTATATTCATTAAATTTATCCTTGTTACATTCCTTGTAAAGCGTTAGTGAAAAATGAATCACATCGTTTCACGAGGTGGTAGTCCGCCGTACACATGAACGACATCATCGAATTCTCTACTAAATGGAAAGTAAGAAGGTATATATGATATTATAATTACATAATTATAAACATATCATAAATATTATATAAAAACATCAGATACAATATTTTAACCATCTGTGAGAGGTGATGATGAAAAACAAATTATGTTAGTTTGCGAGGTGGTAGTACGCCGTACACGTGATTAACAGTTCCATTTCCCATTTGAGGGAGGAAGAGATGGTCATAGGTCAAGAAATTAACATAAACAAATCTCAGTATATGGAAGAAATAGTGCTTATTATATAATCATGGTTTAATAATATATTAAGAAGGTGGAAGAAGAAATTAAATAAAACGATCGGTTAAGGATGTTACCTCTTATTAAGATAACTCTTTTTAGTTTGCACCAAAACCTTTACTAGGTTGGTTTTATGAAAAAACAAGGACTTATAGAATTAGGAGAGAGAATTAAGGAATTTATTTGGGTAGGTATTTACTGAACTAATGGGGTTGGGAGTGTGGGAAGGAGAGGATAGGGAATGACCTTTTATAAGTAGGGGAGATGAAACATTTGAAATTTCTAAAAAAAATAATTTCCTCCACATTTTTCTCAATACAAAAGGCTCCAAAATGGATAATATTTGAACCTTAGAATATATTAAGTTGAGATATGATCATGAAATAGGAATTAGGAAAATTTTGAGTAATTTTTAACCCTTAAATTTTTAGTTTAACCGCTATGGTAAATCCATTTTTACCTTAACCGCTGTAAATAATTTTTAATGTTTTCACTATTCATTATGGTAAAAAATTAAGTTGAACTTATTAGATATTATAAAATTTTATTATTCATAATATAGAATCCATTTTTTTTAAATTTAACTCACAAAAGTGGCAGAATTTTATTTTAAATTAAACCCAAATACTTGTTGAAAAAATGGATAGAGTAAAGAATTGTCCCAACCCACATATAACTACACAAAATTGGAAATGAACAACATTTACATAGCTGATTTCTTTAGAAACATAGCAAATTAGCATAATTTTTTAGAAAACATTGTTAATTAAGAGAATTTTCTATAAAATGTACCTAATTAGTCACGTTTTTTAAAACTTTGGGTTGATTATCCATGTTTAAAAAAATAGTGAGAATTATTTGTCATGACCCATCCTAGGGGGGGGGGCATACCACGACTCCTAAAGCCCTCCTCCAATAGGGCAGGGGCTGGTGACTAGCACTGAGTAGGCATATCACTAACCTGGGAGGTATTGCCTAAGTACCTAGACACACACACACACACACACACATGCACATCTATTTGTCCACAAATACTAAAATGTGAAATCCATTAAGGAAAAAAATGCATGCATACAACTAAACTCAACCAACAATGTACAATTGAAAGTAAAGTGTAGAAAGTAAAATGGGATGAATACAAACCCACCAAAAGAAAAGAGTCTACAAACTACAAATTCCCACCTGTAAGCAATAAATATAAGTACTAGGACTAATGCTCGTAGTCGTAGAAACACCTCAGCCTGTAGGGACTCTCACAAAGCATAGTTTGTTCCTGGTCCACCCTAGACTCTATCAAAAGTTCATTCATCTGCACAAGACACAAAACGTATGGGCAAAGACTATATAGGTGTTAGTATAACAATACTTAGTAGAGGACCCCGAAAACCACCAAACAATACACAAGTAAAGGTACATTCAGTGCTATATAGTATATTTCTACAGAACATATAATAATAGAAATATATCTAGATATACTTTAAACCCAGACTCATAGTCTAGAGGTAACTCACAAAGATCGCATACCCATGATAGGGATTCGGTTTAAAGATTCCACAAAGAACTCATCCAGGAGAAATCACTCCATGAGTCTATTAGCTCTGATGACATCTTCCTGATAAGTACATTCATCAGGATGTGTCACGGGAGTGATAGATTCACTGATAGATTTAAAGAGATAAAATATACACTCATTTTCAGAGAACTCACTCCTGAGTAGGTAAAGATCCTAATACATAGATGCAGATCACTTATAGGTCCTTGAAGTATACCATAACTCATCTGGATTCACCTACTAAGTAGAGGATCAGTGTCCTGTAGGATTGGTCATGTCGATACCTGACTCTACCTAGGTTCAAGAATGGGTAGAGGATCTCACTCTGGGCCTCTTAGAGGGATTCTAAATCTATAAAGAAATTACTAATGGATGGATCATACTCCTGTGAATGGAAATGATACCCGAACTTTAGGGGAATGAGAAAAGGAGAACTAACCCAAATGAAACTTGTATAGGGAATGGTGGACTAGAAGATGAAGCATTGTACAAAAAGGTACACAACATGTAGAAAGGTCACATACTATGTCCTATGACCCCAAGTACTGCCCATGTATAGTGTCCTATGTCAAAGAGCATGTCATGTATAAAGAGGTATACATGGTGTGTAAGAGAAAGACATGGCATGTCTTACTATCTGAGGGCCGCTCCATGTACGCTGGTCGTGTGCCTGTACACGGATTCAACCCATGTATGCCTACCTATGTACCGGTAAGTGGGGTAACCTGCGTAACCATCCTGTTCTAGCCATGTGGTGGAGTACATGCCGTATACTCCACCCCATTCCTTTGTATCATACTAGATACACGCCGAGTTCTATTTAAGTACTCACACACCATGTGACAATTATCCCACGCCATGTAATCACTTCCAGCATCGTGAAACCCTAGCCGCTACTAAGCCAACCCCACATGCCGTGTTCTTCGGAGAACACACTGTGTTCGTCGAGATTTTCTAGAACCAGGGATCCTCCTCTGTGCACCTCTATTGATCCTTCGATATTCATTCTGGTGATATTTTCATCATGAAACTGAAGGTTCAAGGTCTCCCCTCCATGGAAATGATGATTCTCTAAGTTTAAAGCATCTGATTGGCTCAAAAAATGAATTTCAATCATCAGTGTGAAGAATAATCGATGAAAAATTTCTTCTGATCCATGTCAATTCACCACCGCCATCATTGTTTCACCTCTGCTAGGACATCACGACACAAAATATATGATTTGGGATTGTTTCATTATGAAATGGGTGTGTAAAAATCCATTGTTCATAACCCCAAGAAGAATGTGAAGATCACGAGGTAAAAAGGATAAGAAAAAATCCACACAAAGAATTGAGAAATGATCCTCTTACTTCATTCATCACAATATTGATCTGATCCTGTTTGAAGGATCAAACATAGAAAATCTAATTAATTCAAATTAAACATGGATCAATTCCCCAAAATAAACCCAATAAAAGACCCTCTATCAAGAACGAACGATCCGTGGGTTAACCTGTTTGTTGTTTGATCCACGTTCTTAATTTGAATCCAATAATGGGGAAAATATTTAAATAACATCCCCTACCTCGATCATCAATGAAGAGAGATATCGGTCTTTGGTTGGGATTTGACCCTGCTGTGCAATTATCCACACATCGCTGTTCATCGGCGTTCATCAAGAATTCTCCAAGGGTGGATCCTCTCCAAATCTCCAGAGGATTTCAGGGACTTTTCTATGGTTATGAGGCTAAACCTGGGCTCCTAGTCTTTTAAAAAAAAATAACGTGTCACTATGTTATGTAAATGTTTAAATAAAATAAAATTTTAATTTATTTCATTTCCTTTAAAATGTTCAAAAAATAACTTATGTTGCTGACATGCGCCGGTCGATTTTAAGCCCTGCATAATGTAAAGTCACTGCTCTGAATGCAAATTTTCCCTTGGATTTCTGAAATGGGAACCCTTTTAAAATTTATTCCAATTTTTTGAAAAATTGATTGCGTCTACTATTTAAAATTTTAATTTATTTCAAACATTTATTCCAGGAACCCCAGGCCTTATAATCGCATGTCGTCGCAAAGACTGGTCTCGTAATAATTCCATATAATATTATAAAGTAATACATTGAAAATTTGTAACATTACATTACCCCCACCTTAGGGCTTTTACATCCTCCAAAATCCAAAACAAAAGGCAACTCAAACAGATGTGGGTACTGCACACGAATCTGAGCTTCCTGCTCCCACATGCTCTCCTAAAGATTCCTGTGCTACCACCAAAGACGCACCAAGGGAATCACTCACCAATGAAGGATCCTCTCCTTTCAATCCGTGATCTCCACAAGGTAATATGTGGAGGTCACTCCATCCTTGATGTCTAGATTTCCCCAGTTGATGAATTATGATTGATCGTGCACGTACCTCCTCACCTATGACACATGGGAGATATCATGTACCCGGTGCAACTATGGCAATAGAGCTAGGTGGTACACCACCTCACCAACTCTGTGCAGTACTTGAAAAGGGCTGATGAACCTCAGATACAACATTCCACCCTGAAAAAATCTCTACAACCCTCGATGTGGTGAGACCCAAAAGAAGACATTGTCTCCCTCTTCGAACTCTAGAGGTCTCCATCGTCTGTTATCATAAGACTTCTACGAGATATGTGTAGTATTCATCCAGTCCTGGATGATCCGAACCTTCTTGGTGGTAGCTCGCACAAACTCTGGACCCATGAGTGCTGACTCTATGAGGTCGGTCTAGAAAACCGGTTACCGGTAGGGTCTCCCATATAAAGCCTCAAACAGTGTCGTACCGATGGTGGAGTGGTATCTGTTGTTGTACACAAACTCCACTAGTGGTAGGTGGTCCACCAAACTGCGACCAAAATCAAAGATACATGCCCACAAAAAATATTTCATAACCTAAATGGTTCTCTCTGTCTGACCATGTTTCTGGGGATGAAATGCTGTGCTTAAGCATAACTGATTCCCAAACGCCTCCTGCAACACCTTCCATAAATGGGATGTGAAATGAGCATCACGATCTCAGACTATCGTCAAAGGGATTCAATGAAGTTGAAATATCTCCTATATATAGAGGCGTCCCATGCTCTCTAAGGTACTCTGCTCCCTAATAGATAGAAAGTGGGCCAACTTGGTGAGTTGGTAAATGATCACCCAGATGGAATCGTGTCCCCTAGACGTTCATGGTAATCCCATCAAGAAGTCCATAGATATTCCATCCCACTTCCACTTTAGAACTTATAGTGGGTGAGATAACCCATTGGCCCCTGGTACTCAACCTTCACCTACTGGCATGTAATGTATTGAGAAATGAACTCTGCTACTGCCTTCTTCATACCCGTCCACTAGAACTGACTCTCGAGGTCCTGGTATATTTTTCCACTCCAGGATGTATCGGCAAGGGGGATGTATGAAACTCCCTCAGAATATCTTCTCGCAATTCCACTAGAACAACTATACGTCCTATGAAAAGGATGACATGCTCCCCACCTTGAGAATATGCTTCAGGATCTTATCCTCTAGAAAACTGAGCATGTAAAGTCTCACAGTCGACATCCCCTAGATGTGCCTCCCTGAATCACCATAGGAGTGGAGGGGTAAAAACCATCATTTGGAGATAATTTGCATCATCTCCATCCACAAGGGATAATTTTAGCAGGTCCAACTTCTATGATGCCTCACTCAGCAGCTGTGAACTTGATATGTGACTGAGAGAATGAGCTACTACATTCCCCTTCCCAGGAGTATATATGATCTGAAAGTCATAATCCTAGAGGAACTCCAGCCATCACCTCTACCTCTGAATCATATCCTTCTTTGAGAAGATGTACCTGAGGCTCTTATGGACAGAGTATACGATAAATCATTCTCCCATTAGTTGTGTCACCATATATTCATTGAGAAGACTACCACTACTAACTCAAGATCATGGGTCTCTTAGTTCTGCTCATGTGGGATTTTCTGGTGTGAGACATAAGAAATCACTACCTATTTCTTCATCAGGACATAGCCCATCCTGGTCTCTGAGGCATCATAGAAAACTATATACTTGACAACCTCTTCTGGAAATCTCAATATTGGTGCATTCGTCAAAATCTACCTCAACTACTGGAATGCCTGCTGGAATTTCTCCGTCCATACGAAAGACCCCCATTCAAGTTCAAGGCTGTCAGTAGTGCTGATATCCAAGAGAAATAAGGGATAAATCTCCAGTAGTATATATCCAACCTAAGGAAGCTCAACACCCTTTTTATGCTCTCAGGTGGATCCAATGCTTACACTACCTTGACCATGGATGGGTCCACTACTACTCCATCTACTGAGATAACATGTCCAAGAAAGTGGACCTCATATATCCAGAACTAGAACTTCAAGATATTCTCACAAATCTAGTGCTCTCAAAGTACATCTAAAACCATCCACATGTGTCTCACATGCTCCTCCTCTGACACTGATTAAAAAAGGATGTCATTGATGAAGATGACTGTGAATTGGTCCAAGTATGGTGGGAATATTTGGTTCATGATTCCCATGAACACTGCATGGGAATTTAACACACTCAAAGGCATCACCAAGTAATCTTAGTGACTGTAACGACATCTAAAATCTATCTTCAGTATATCCACATCTTTTACTCATAATTGGTTGTAACCCGATCGAAGGTCAACCTTTGAGAACCACTGTTCCGCTATTAGTTGATTGAAGAGGTCATTGATCCTCGACATTGGATACTTTTTTTTCACCGTTAACTGATTCAGGTGCTGATAATCCATAAACAATTTCAGCCTCCCATCTACCCTCTTGGAAAAAAATTGGGGCCACCCAAGGTGAAACACAAGGCCTCACGAAGCCTTTCCTTTGAAAATTCTCCAACTACACCCTCAACTCGCAAAGCTTTACGGGAGCCATCTGATACACTAGTGGGGATATCAGTTCCATCCTGGGGTATAATTAGATGCAGAATTCAATCTCTAAGTGGGATGGTAATCCTGGAACATATTATGGAAATATTTCCTTGTACTACACCACCACTTCTGGGAACTGAAAGCTCACAACATTTGCAACTCTGAGGGTAAGGCTATCCAACTCATGATTGATTAGCTATACCCTCCAAATCATGAGCCCATCATGTACTTCATATGTCTCCTTTTCACCAAAAAAGGAAAACCTAATTCCATTGTTGTGGGAACAATACACTCTCTATCTAAATTAGTTAATCTGGGGATGGACCAAAGATAACTAATCTATACTGAGAATGATGTCGTAAGACCTTGATGATTCCACTAAGAGGTTCCAACCGAAACTCTCACCTCCTAGGGAAATATCACACTATCAGTAAATATTTGTGATCATCGAGTCTCCTCACGTAGGTGTATCCAAGAGTAAGGGTTGAGTTAAAGGCTCCACCGAAATCTCAAAGTTTCACATAAGACATGTGGTGAGGAAAGAATGACCAGAATCTATGTATATAAGTACAAAAAATAAGGTAGAAAAGACATATATCATACCTCAGATCATCCTTGGAGTCCATGGGTCATACATTTCGATCGCATGTTGCTGCACCCACCCCTATCCCCCCAGATCTCTAATCCTAGTGCGGAACTCCTGGGGTGGTGGTGGAATTAGGTAGAAGTGTCTGCCACCTCATATAGCTCTCCCTGCTCTTCTTCCATGTCTTCCGCCAGATGGGTCTTCCTGCTCCACTATCTACCTCTACCTCAGTGGTCCATCCACCATTTCCTTGTCAACAACTCCATGTGTTGAATTATTTCTAGTTATATGTTCCCTACCATTTCACGAGAGGAATCACCTCTCCCTAGGTTGTTGGGATCCATCTTTAGAGCCCTGGACCACATATCCCCTATCTTGGGACCTCTTATGATGTCTCCCATGTCCCAATCATTGTGGCTGACGTCATCTCCCAACTATCGAGGTCTCTGCACCTATTCACCTACTGCGGACTGCCACTAGCTATCTCTACTCTGCCAAGAAGCTCTCAACCCCTAAAGCTCACTCGAGCACTCATGCGTAAGTCAAAATTCATAGAGGTAAGACACTAGATCAGATGTACCATCGTAGACCTCGCTCGAAGGTCCGAGATCTGATGTACTGATCCTTGACCATATCAATCGAGTACCTAGTGAGGTTGGTGAACCTCAATGAATAGTCATTCACCGTTAAACTACCCTGCTGGAGATGATGAAGCTCCTGGACATGCACTACAAGGAAACAAGATATACCATGGTCAAAGAGTATATCTAGATAGCTGACATAAAAGGGACATGAAAAAAAAACACAACTCATTACTATATGATGCTTGTACCACTATTTTGTTTCCCTACAACTAGTGTTCTCATGTACCGAGTCAAAAAGCAGGTTATTAGAGTCCTGGTGTATGGATACATTGGCCACCCGCACCAACACTAGAGTCCCTGACTAGAAATATGGGCTCAAAACACTTAAAACTATTACCCCAAAACAATCTCGCATACTCTTGGTCCTATAGTATAACCAACCTACTCTGATATCTCTCTATCATGACCCGTCCCAGTGGGGACCGTGCCATGACTCCCCATGTCTGCTTCCAATAGGCTAGGGGCTGGTGACTAGCATTTAGTTGGTATAAAACTAACATGGAAGGCATTTCCTAAGTACCTACACACACACACACACACATCTCATATCCCACAAATTCTGAAATGTAAAACCACAAAGGAAAATAATGCATGCATACAACTAAATCCAACTAACAGAGTACAAAGAAAAGTAAAGTGAGAAATGTAAACTAGTCCAGAATACCATCCCACCAAAAGAAAAGAGTTTGCAAACTATAAATTCCAACTTGTAAGCAAGAAAAATAGGTACTAGGACTGCTTCTTATAGTTGTAGAAGCACATCGTCCTGTAGGGAAGCTCAAAAAACTCAGTCTGATCCTAGTCCACCTTGGATTCCATCAAAAGGCCACTCATCTGCATAAGTTACAACACATACAGGCAATTCCCATGCATGGGTGAGTATAACAATAATCAATAGAGGGACCCAAAAACCACAAATCAATACATATGTAAAGTTACAATCAGCGCTACACAGAATATGTCTACATAACAAATAACAAGAGAATCATATCCAGATATACTTGAGACCTAGACTCATAGTCTAGAGGTAAGTCACAATGACTGCATACCCACACTAGGGATTCAATTTGAAGATTCCACGAGGAAATCATCCGGGACAACTCACTCCATGAGTCTGATAGCTCTGATGACATTCATCTGAGAAGTACATTCTTCAGGAAGTGTCAAGAGAGTGATAGATGCACTCATAGATATGAAGAGAGAAAAAATACACAAATTCTTGGAGAACTCACTCTAAAGTGGGGAAAGATCACAATACACAGATGAGGATCACTACTAGGGCATTGGCGTATACCACAACTCATCTAGATTCACCTACTAAGTTGAGGATCAAAATCTTATAGGAATTTTAACATCGATACCTAACTCTACCTAGGGTCAAGAATCGGTATAGGATCTCACTCTGGGCCTCTCGAAGGGATTATGACTATATCCAGAAATTCCTACTGAAGGGATCATACTCTTGTGGATGGAAATGATACCTGGACTTCTAGGGAACAAGTAAAGGGTAACTAACCCAAATGAAAATTGTCCAAGGAATTATGGAAAAGAAGATCGAACCATGTATAAAAATGTACATGATTTGTAAAAAGGTCACACACCCAATCCTATGACCCAGGGTACTGCCTATGTACAATGACCCATGTCGAAGAGCACGTGTTGTAGAAATAGGTATACACGATGTGTAAGAACGTGACATGTCATGTCCTACTATCCAGGGGAAACTCCATGTACATTGTTTGTGTGTTCGTACACAAATTCAAACCATGTATGCCCACATGTATACTGATACACGGGGTAACCTACGTAACTGGCCTGGTCTAGCCGTGTGGTGGAGTACATGTCATGTACTCCACCTTATGCATGTGTACCATCAGAGATACATGCCAAGTCCTACGTAAGGAATCACATGCCATGTGACAGTTTTCACATGCCATGTCATCGATTCCCGCATCATGAAACCCTAGTCAGCACTGAGCCGGCCCCACACGCCACGATCTTCGGAGAACACACCGTGTTCTTCAAGATTTTCCAGAACCAGAGCTCCTGTTCCACTCGCCTCCGTCGATCCTTTAGTCTTCGTTATAGTGATCTGTTCATCACAAAACTGAATGTTCAAGGTCATACCCTTATGGAAATGCCAATTATGTATGTTTTGGGCATCTGATTGGATCCAAAATTGTGTTTGGATCATCTATGCGAAGAATGGTTGAAGGATGATTTCTTCCTATCCATTTCAATTTGTCTTCCTCCATCTTCATCGCACTTCTACTGGGTTTTCACGATGCCAGATCGTTGATTTGGGATCTTTGCATCATGAAACATGTGTGTAATGATCCATTGATCATAAACCCATGAAGAACGTAGGGGTAAAAAGGGGAAGAATAAATCCACACAATGAATTGAGGAACAAAACTCTGTCATTGTTCATCACGACATTGATCTGCTACTGTTAGATGGTTCAAATGGAGAAAATCATATTTATTCTAATTAAACATGGATTAATTCCCCAAAATATATCCAATAAAAGACCCTCCCACAAGAACAAACGATCCATGGGTAAACCTATTCCTGGGTTGATCCGTATTTGTCGTCTGAATCCAAGAATGGGGGAAATAATTGAAATAAAAACCCCTACCTCGATCATTGATGAAGAGGGAGATTGGTCATCAGTCAGGATTTGATCCCACTGCGCAACGATCCATGGGTCGTTGTTCATTAGTTTTTGTCAAGAATTCTCCAAGGGTGGCTCCTCTCTAATGCTCCAGAGGATTTCAGGGAGTTTTTTGGGGTTATGAGCCTAACCCTGGGATCCTGGTCTTTAAAAAAATAACGTGTTGTTGTGTTATGGAAACGTTTAGATAAAATAAATTATTAATCCATTAAATTTTTTGAAAACTAACTTCTACTGCTAACCTATGCTGGTCAATGTTAGGCCTTTCCTAATGTAAAGTCACTGATTTGAAGACAACGGTGCCATCAGATTTCTAATTCAGGCACCTGTTTAAAATTTAGTCAACTTTTTAAAAAAACCCACTCGTGTGTGCTATGTAAAAGTTTAATTTATTTCAAACATTTTTTATGAGGACCTTGGGGCTTGGAATCACATTCCATCGCAAATCCTGGTCTCATAATAATCTCATACAATATTTTAAAGTATTACATGAAACATCTGGGACATTACATTAGCAATATTTTTTTAAACATTACTAATTAACTTCATTTTTAAAAAATGTAGCTAATTAGATATGTTAAAAAAAACAAAGATAATCTGGTCATGGTTTCTTAAAAATGTTATTAAATTGGTTGTATTTAAAAAAACATAGCTAATTTATCCTTTTTTATTAAAAACGTTGTTAAATAAGTTTTTTTTTCTTCAATACGTAGCTAACATATATATATTAGCTATATATATATATGATATGGACACACCCAGAAATATATTTACTTATAATTTTTAAAATCATAATAAATTCAATACATGTGTGTTTACAATTTACATTTAATGCCCATAGGGGCATGGCTGTGTAGCTACGTTGTAGATGCTGAAAAAAATGCTCAAGGGATGAAGGATGTTTTGGCGCGACAAAGTGAAGACATATTTGGACCCGACGATGCATTCTAGGGGACTCAGAAGGGCCGCATGAAAAAATCTCAACTGGGCATGAAAAAAATCTCTCCAGCGTAGAGAACAGCGGGATCTGGGGCTATTTTCCTTGCCTGCGTGAAAACTCCCACACCGCATGGAAATTTTCACCCCGGTGCGTCAACTTTTGCATCGCCGACCGCAGGCATGGAATTTTATACACAGCGCCCCGTGCCAAAGATCTTTCGCGCTACCGACAATAGCATGCAAAATTTTGCATGGACCTATTTCCGTGCGGATCGGGTGACCCCAAGAACCTATAAATAGAAGGGCGCACCTTCAACTTCGGACGGCTAAAGAATCCGAGCTGTCTCTTCTGTGTGAAATTCACCTCTCCTATGCACAAAAGATGGATTTCAGGTGCGAGATTTTTCGCGACAGGCTGCCTAAGGGCCCACCTTCATATGAGACCACACTAACCTAACCCTCATTCATATCCCTTCAAGTCATGTCCCCTGTGCACAATCCCTTCCAAATTGCACTCAATCTCTTACAATTGCACGCAATCCCATCCAAATTGCGTGCAATCTATTCCCATTGTGCACAATCCCTTCAAATTGTGTGCAAACTGTATGACTTTCCTGCAATCTACTCTAATTGAGCGCAAAACCGTGACTCCCCATTCCATGACCGACCACTCCAATTGTGCACCGACCCAATATTTTTCACAAAAGGGGCTCAATTACGCACTGGTCCAACATTTTTCATGCAAGCGGCTCAATTGCACGTCAGCTCGGTTTTTTCTGTGCAAGTGCCTCAATTGCACGCTGACCTGCCATTTTCTACGCAATAGTTCCTTTTTCATGCAATCCTTCATCCTTGCACACACATGTTTGATTTCTCTCTTCAATACATCATTTTTGGGCTCCTCCCACACCCAAAACATCTACGACACACACCGTTTTTCCGTACGACTTTATAGGCTCATACAAAGTAACTTCAAAGTCCCTTGGATGATACTTCCTGTTGCATTGCTTTGCCTCATGCTTCTTTTCATAGGCACGCTAATAGCTATTTATTCTTCACATAACCATGATAATGTGGTCCCCTCAATGGATCGCTCCATAACACCCCCTAGCCATGGCGTTTCCAGTCCCTTCGCTTCACCAAGGTGTAGAGGGTGTCAGTTACATAAGACCTAGGGGTATGGAGTGAATCCATCCTCATCCGAGCTGTATGACGTTAAACTGCCAAGCACCATCGCCCTCAACAAATGATGTTAAACTGTCGCCTCACCCCATAAATTATACGCATAATTCCTCGTCTCGGACATTCTTTATGCCCACTAGTCTCCATAGAAGTGTGATCCTTCCTCACATGGAATGTGGCCCTCTTTGTCGAAGCAGCGTCTGTCCACAGGGAAAGGGAAACCACCATGGTGTAAGCCCCTAGATTTTCTTGTAGGAGGTTTTATCCCTACTCCTCCTTTATTCTAGGGTTCCAAATCCCTATCCCGCTGGGCTTTGTCACCAACCGAGCCTCCCTCCTGGAGTAAGTACCAGTCTCCATCACGTTCGGCTACTAACCACACATAAGCCCCTATTTCCTCTTTGGGCTGCTAAACACATGTAAGCCCTTGTTTCCTCTTTGGGCCACTAACCATGTGTAATCCCCACTCTACTTCCCATGGATTCACCTTTGTATTGTGATCGTCAGGTCTTTGATATCTATTGTTTCTCACACTGAGCATGAATCACGTGGGCTTAGAGAAAACATCAACCATGACATCCTCTCTGGGCAGCCTAGAGTGTAATCCTCAACCCAACCTGAACTACGCGGTCTTTAATCCTTGCCAAGGCAGGGTACATAAAATGCCTCCATGAGGTTCAAGCCCACGACCCTAGTCATTCCAACCTCCTTCATGTCAGTTCACCAAACTCATACCTGAACTACATGGTCTTTGATCCTTTCCAAGGAAAGGAATGTAGAAAGCCTCCCTGAGGTTCAAGCCCACCACCCATTGGATCCACCCCCCTTCACGTCGGTTTCCACACAACCCAAACTATGTGATATTCGATCCTTACCAAGGAAAGGTATGTAGGGAGCCTCCATGAGGTTCAAGCCCAAAACCCGGTCATTCCGACCATCTTCACATCGGTTCACCAACACCTCGGGAAGCCTTGAGTGTAATCCCCAATCCCACCTGAACTATGTGGTCTTTGATCCTTACCAAGGCAAGGTACGTAGGAAGCCTCCCTGAGGTTCAATCCCACCATCCACCGGTCATCCCGACCATCCTCACGTCGGTTCACCACTTAAACTACATGGTATTTGATCCTTGCCTAGGCAAGGTATATTGGATGCCTCCACGAGGTTCAAGCCCACTATCTATCTAGGACTAGGTCCTGTTTCACATCAGTTCACCCTCGTCATGCATAGTGTTAAACTGTTAATCTCAATTAGCAGTAAGACATTATCTCCCCCATCCAACGGTAAGCCGTTGCGACTCCATTTAGCGGTAAGACGTTGTCAACCCCGTCCAGCGGTAAGTTGTTGCGACTCCATTCAGCGGTAAGCTGTTGTCATCCCCGTCCAGCGGTAAGCTGTTGAGACTCCATTAAGTAGTAAGACATTGTAAACTCCATCCAGTGGTAAGCCATTATGACCCCATCCAGCAGTAAGCCATTGAAATCCCCAATCGGTGATAAGCCGTCATCAGATGAACTATGAGGACTTTGATTCCTTGCCACAGGGATACGTAGGAAGTCTCCTCGAGACTCAAGCCTAACATTACCATCATCCTCACGGTGGTTCCATACCATCCACCATCCACTTAATTCAAACACTCCATCATCCATCTTGATTCTTACCCAGGCTGCCACATCCCGGTGAGGTCATGACAACTCACCCCACAACATTGGTGTTCCCACCAGAGGTTCCACCCATTTGATCCACTTTAATCAGTGTTCTGATCAGTCCGATCCATCTCTGCTAGACGTTAAACTTGAGTCATACCCTGTGTTAAACATGGGAAGCTGAGGAAAACCATAGATACATGCCTATGACATATTATTCCCCACATTCGACATGGGATACCTCAGACTTCCACGAACTCAAGAAGCCCTATAATAAGGGGAAGAAACCCAGACAAGCCAGTGTTCCAACTTCCAGACACGCCAGAGATTTCCAATGTGACTACTCCCATGACCGAAGGTTGTTTCCTTGACTGAACCCTTGGGAATGTCCCAATAGAAGCAGTGTAATTAACTGGTGTCCATGAATATATGGCACTAGGAAGAGTTTCACGAACAACGTCTTAAATCTATAAGGGAGACCCGGACTATGTGACGAGTTCTGAGGAGGAATCCACAGAAGGAAGAACCAACATCCCATCATCCCGTTTCAATCAAGGAGAAAACATCCCCAAACAAGGAATGGATGCCGCCCACCTTTGGAAAGCAAGAATGCGGGGAAACGAAACTGCGCCTTTCATACTCAAGCAGATGGACGCGCGCACCCCAGCGAAATCGTCAGAAAAAGAAATGGTGAACCCGAAGTGATGATTTTCTCCTCAATATAGAGATTAGTAGTGTTTGAGAAATCAGTTGATTAGCATGTCACCAGATCCAGATATCCGGACCTGGGTCCCGCCAAGAAAATAGCGGGCCTGGCGTGAAACTCACCAGAAGTTGGGGTAGTAGAACATTGGGCATCCCAGTCTGTGACATTGTCAGTATGGATCCATCTTACCAGACATGGAAGATGGGATGGCTCTGGGACACTGGTCATCAATTTACTTTTTCTTTCACCACTAATGAGTTAATCTCCCTGCTTTCAAGAACCAAGCTACTGCACCCAAAACTCGGTCACCACCTTCCCACCAACGCAGGGGTAGGGGAAGTACCAATGCGGCAGTCCCACACAGTTCTGCCTCTTCTATGATGGTCTCAACGACCATGACCATGGGGAACCCATGCTCCATCTCCCCATCCGAGTTCATCCAACGAAGGGTGATCAATGACCTCGTACATCGGTTCGAGGAGGAGGAAATTGTCCTGACTCGGGATATGGTCTGCCTGGATTTATAGGCGTCTGCACCTCATCGTCAACACCGAACCTAAGGGCCGTAGAGGGATCCACTACTCCCCACTCCAACATATAACTCTTTTGGGAGCTTGTCCCTGGAACGCTTCGATGACTCCCTTCCCTACGCTGATGAGGTAGGGGATGTCTGGGCCAGCCTGGTTAGAGTCCCATTTCAGGGGCTCCCTGCAGGGGCTCCAACCTAGCCGCGTCAATGCCTCTGCCCGGTCTTACTGGATGAGAAGCAGGTAAGCCATGCACCTACACCACCGGCTCTGACCCATTTAACCTGATGCCAGCGTCGCGTGCAAGCCGAAAAGGACGCCTGCCAAGGGGCATCAATGCCAGCGGCTACTGTGGCCCAAGCCACTACTGATGCATACCAACCACTCCCTGTGACGCCCGACCAGGATCGAGGCCCCAACCGCCCCATGGGTAGGCTAGGTCGACTCTCTTGGTCGCCGACACAGGCAGTGGCCGCTGCAGGCTAACCTGCGGCAATGACACCTAGTACATAGGTCCTCCCTGTACTACTACCATGGAGAACGTGGGCCTTCCCCGCTTCCATGCTCAGCATGGAGGTATTCCCCATGCCACCTTTATTCCAAATGAGGGTCCTCCCCGTGGTAGTGACGCTCACTATAAAAGTCTCTCTTGTGCACACTACACCAGATATGGAGTCATTCCTCCTGTCACAGATTTTTGGTATGGGGATGTTGCACATCCGATCAATCTTCAATGTAGAGACCCTCCCCGTGTCCTCATAGCACCTGGAGAAGGTCCTCCTCACCCCAGAAATTAGAGGAGTGAGGGCCGACTTCGTCTCACCAGTGCCTTGCATGGAGGTCCTACCCGTATTCAGATCGACCAGTACGAGGCCCCTCCTTATACTGATGTCATCAGAGGGAACAAGCTTGAGGGTCCCACCTGTGCTTCTACATGCTTGAGCGGAGGTCCTACCTGCTCCAGAACTTCTCATAGAGGTCCTCCCCATATCCCTTTTGATATCTGCCCCAGTGCTCCTCACACCCCAGCTTTCTCTGGTGGAAGTCCTCCATGCCCTAGAACCAGTATGGATGAAGGACCTCCTCGTGTCATAAATCTTCCCTGTCCATAAATTCTATCCTGGGGTAGGCAGGCGGGTCATTGCCGCCATAAGAAGGATTCAGGTAAGGTCCAAACAATGATCAAACCATTCCACTTATCAGACTCCGAAACAAAGTATGACTCAGTGCAAGAAGCCTCTTCTTGCTCCTCCGAGCCAATATCTAGGGTAGGAACAAGGCGCATCAGCCCAGTACTCCTAGAATGTGAGGTCCATCAGATTTCTGCCTCCCTTCGTAGGTATATCCAGGAGGATTAAAATTTGGCAACCCCGTAATATTAGATCATGGAATCACCAATATCGTCACCAGAAGCACTCTCTACCTCGACTATAGATCACGAAGAGCTATTCTGGGGACCAATGTTAGCCGAGAAGCAGTGCGGCCTATCACCAGTGCCCCTAGCCCCTGCACTAGGAACTGCGGTCGTTATGCCATCTTATCGCAACAAAGCGGCTTGGTCACTAAAATCTTCAGAGGACAACCCGATACTTGACAGTCAGTCAGCCCGTTCACCGTATTCCCCACCGGCCAGCCTTCCGTCCCAGCGGTCTCTCTCAGTACTGCTTCCAGTTCCTCAGCCACCCCTAGTTGAGGAATGGGGAAATCAAGGGCCAGAACCTGAATCCAAGATGAGGAGTTTATGGAATATCCTCATAGACGACCACTTCCCCAAGATGTTATGGTCGGTTGTAGTGCCAAATTTTAGTGCGCTGGAACCCCTCACCCCAGAGGAAGTTGAGTGTTTC
Source organism: Viscum album (assembly GCA_963277665.1). Classification (NCBI taxonomy): domain Eukaryota; kingdom Viridiplantae; phylum Streptophyta; class Magnoliopsida; order Santalales; family Viscaceae; genus Viscum; species Viscum album. Next base: position 1,766,155,983 of record OY728142.1, on the reverse strand, counting down.
TATCAAACCCTCTGGGCGATGCACTTCCTCCTTCATTATCGGCGAGTGGTATATCTCTGGAGCCAAGAACATTTTGAAGACATCGACGAGCAATGCTGTCTGGTCAACTTGGTAGCACTCCCTCTGGACCAGTGCCCTGAGTCACCAGGCCGTCATAAGGTCCTCCAACAACAATCCGTTCAGAGTTTCAAGGTACTCTGCAAGATTATCAAGGAGGCTTCCCCCATGTACAAATCCATGGCTAGGGGAAATATGCTGCCCTCCTCTTCAGTCCTATTCGACGGAAGCCCAACTTGATAGGTGATATTGAGAACATGCGCCCAAGAAGGGTTACAATCAACATGGATGACATATTGGATGAGGAGAATGATCTGGAGCTTCTTTATGGATACATACCCCCCGAGGGTGTGCCGCCACTACTAAATCTATCAAGAAGAGTTACTCGCCAGAAGAGGAATCGCTGGGTCTCCCTGTGCCCACCGAGGAATTGGTCCTTAGCCGAAATCACAGTAGGGGTAAAGAGCACCTCAAAGCTGCCAAACACTTTGACCCATCTGCCTTAGTGCAGAAGATTTAGGAGGACCCCGAGAAGGCTGAGTTGCACCAAAAACTTTCCGAACTGAGGAATTTGGTTGATGAACTCCTCGCTGAACGCACTGTAGAGCGACGAACAGACTACAGAAATCCTAAGCCAGGGCAGTAGGGGCAGGAATAACTTCCCCTCGGAGAGCTGCCTCCAGATGAACCTGACCATCCGGCCCCCGTAGATAGGGTTGAAGCCAGAACTTACAGCAAGAGGGCATGGTATGTTTTGTCAAACCCTCTGGAACGGCGCAACAATCCAAGGAACCCAGCTCGGGTTCCCCCAGCTACCCCGCAGGTCGCTCTACCAGCCGCTCCACGAGCCGCCGAGCCACCTCACCATGTTGATGAAACCACCAATGCCCTCATGGTTAGGGATACCAGTCAAGACAGGGATACCCACTTAGATGATCCAATGACGACACTCATTTCCCACCTTGATGCGTTGGAAATGCGACAGGTGGAACTCCCTACTAATGGAAAGCTATATCCAGCATGGGTGGATGATATACTGGCACCTCCAGGTTTCAGGAATCCCACTATTTCCTCCTTGAATGGGATAGGGGACCCTCCACAACATCTGGACCACTTCACCTCAAGGTATGGGCCCATGTTAGGGACTCCAGCATAGCAGGAGGACTCCAAGCTCTGATGTTTTGTGCAGACATTGGAAGGACCTACGTTTGTCTGGTACAACCAGCTCCCCATCAGATCAGTGACCAGCTGGGAGGACCTCCGTAGGTAATGCCTCTACCAGTTCAGCTCCACCACGTGGAAAATGAGCATCACATACCTCTTCAAGTGCCAATAGAGGCTCAATGAGCATGTCACAAAATTTATTACCCGATGGAAAGGGCTTAAATACTCCTTTTACATGCCACTAACTCAGAATAAATTACTGAAGATGTGTGTAGGGAATGATAAAATAGAACTGGTTCCCTCTCTGATCACCCAGAACTACCCTGGAGAATTCCAAGATTTATCTGATAATTCCCAGTGCCTGGAATAATCCCTGCAATAGGCCAGCCAGGAACGTCCGTTGCCCCTTGTAATTCCCACAAGGAGGGCTGCCAGAGCCGAGCCACCTGCAGTGGCCCAAATAGAGGCCCCCAGATAGCTGGAATTATTACCAGTGGAACCGCCTCCGCAACCTCGCAGAGGTCCACCACAACAGGCGCAACCTCCATCCCCGCAACATCCGCCTCAGAATCGGTAGGGTCCCCCGCGTAACGTGCTGCCACCACCCAGGCGGGGTAACCAGGATCCACCTCCTCGACAAGCTCCTCCAGCTCTTCATCAGGGCCAAGTTCCAAGGACCCCCTTTCCGGACAGAAGAAACTGAACCTACTCATTTAATGAGAATCAGGTTCCCTGCTATTTCCGAAGCGCCTTGGAAAGGGGATTGTGCATTTGTCTGAGTGCAGAAGGCTATAAGAGAGGAACCTCACAGATCGCCCCAACTACTGCCCCTATCACCGGATCCTAGGACACACTCTCAAGTAGTGCTATGTGTTTAAAGACAGGCTTCAAGACCAGATCAATAACAACACATCTAGGTTGGTCCCAGCCCCGACACAAGTGGCATGAATCGTCGTAAGGCCGGACAATAGCAATGCTAGTGAGGGTGAGTGGCAGCATGTTTCTAACCGTGGGTCCCAGAAGTATGACAACTAGATGGCTCGAAAAATGGTCGCTCGTGCCCATGGTATCATCTGTGCATGACTAAATTGTCCAGAGCCTTCAGAAGCCACATCTACCACTTCTGCATCATCATCTCATCCGACCTCTTCCCAGAAGAGAAAAAATCAGCGGTGCAAGGAAAATAAATGCGCCCCGCCAATCCTATTGTCATCCCTTACTATCAGAGACTTCATTCCCCCAGAGATGGATATTCCTCCCAAAATCCACCCAGTAGTGGAGGGCTCTTTGAGTGACAGTCAAGGGTACGCTTCAGTTAACATGGTAGAGTTGGTAAACCCCTACATGACTCCCAACGACGAGGAGCGCCAGGAAGATCTCCCCAACATCCCCAGCCGACGCCAACGTCGGAGGAGCCATGGCCATATGGGTCGTTGAGACACATCAGTTGCCACTTCTAACCAGGTCGTTCATGCTAATGATACTAGACAGCAGGCCCATCTCATTGCTCATGACACACACAACCTCCTCATCCGGTGTCATCAGGCCCACCTTCATCACCGTTTCAGCTACTGGATCAGGTAGAGCCACCTCAACCATGCTGCGAATAGTCACGCCCTGCTACAGGCTGGTCTCAATCATCAAGTCCTCATCCGATAGCCTCTCGGCAGGATCCAACTAGTGAGTAGAGGGATATGCCTAGCACCAGTTAGCTACCGGCCCAGCCGACAGGGGCCACCGTACCGTCTATCCTGGATCAATCTTCTGAAAGCATAAGTTCATGCCTGGCACAAAAGTATGATGTTCCCAAACACCTTTCCAGTATCCCATCAAGGATTTCCATCCTCGAGGCCCTTTTCCTATCGATAGATATGCGTGAGGCCCTTGCTGAGTCTTTAAGAAGCCCCCTCCAGTTTGAGATGGAGGTAGCAGCTGAAGAGTCATTTCATACGGAAGCAATAGAGAATGATGAATGCCAGGACATTATCTCATTCTCTAGAGAAGATGAAGGTTCTCCCATAAAGGGGCACATTTTCCCACTATACATCACAGGACAATTCAATGGAATAAAGGTTCGCCACTATCTTGTCGATACCAGCTCCAAGAATAACCTTATCCAGATATGGACACTGCGAAAGCTAGGGTTATACAATGATGACTTGACTCCCTCTGACCTGAAAATCCAGGGATACGACAGGACAGAGCAGACCCTGGTCGGTAAGATTCGTTTGAAGACCCAGTTCGGTGGCATAATTTCTAGTACCAAGTTTATGGTTGTCTCCCAAGATACCGCATACAATGTATTGATGGGAAGACCATGGCTCCACCTGCACGCAACTGTTCCCTCATCGTATCACCAGTGCCTCAAGTACTCCCTCAATGGTCGAGTGGGAATGCTCCAAGGTGACACATCTCCTTTTTCCTCTTGTGAATTCCTCTACCTGGATTCTGACTATTACAAGAGCAAGGACAAGCAGATTCAGGCCAATGAGATCGAGCATGCCGCGGTTGCAACCGACCCCTGGGCAGGTCTAGATGACGCCTACATCTTCCCGATCCATCGATTAGAGGCCAAGACCCCTGATATGGGGCAATGTTTTTTTTTGTATCTAGTACAAGGGGGATGGATATTCCCCAGTCCAAGTGATGTCAAGATATCACTTTGTATTATTATATGAATGAATCCTCAGTGATCCCTGAGCCCCCTAATCCCATAAGGTATTGGGATGTCCACCCCATGGCAACGTCGATACATCATACTTGCCTATTTTGCTGGGATGAAATCAACTGGATCAAGCCAACACACCACTATTGCTTTGATATTATCAATTGTTTCCCCTTGGACCAAAGACAATATGGGATCAGGTCAACAACCTTCATTGCTATGGTTTTGGAAGTACTGGAATCTCCCAATGTAGTGACCACTGCTGCTCAGGCTGGTACAAGACTCCCGTTGGAATCTTCCAACCCAAAGGAAGTTCCTCCGGCTGGGGATCCCTCCTCCATAAGCAAATAAGAGGATTTGGAGGACACTCCCCCTACCTTTGAAGGGGGAATTTCTACCACGGTCAATGAATTGGTACATGCAAGCCTTAGTAGCGACGAAGATTTGAGACCTACATTAATCAGTGCTTCCATGTCCCTTGAGGAGCAGCAGTGGTACGTAGACTTCCTGAAACAACATCATGATGTATTATCTTGAAGCTACAATGAGATTCCAGGACTAGATCATTAGGTAGCCATACACCACCATAGTCTCCTTGAAAATCATCATGAGTTCAAACAGCCTCCCAGGAAGATTCACCCTTCTCACAGTGCCATGGTGGAGGCGGAAGTTGATAAGCTCATCAGAGCCAATTCCATTAAGGAGGTCCAGTACCCCAAATGGCTAGCCAACATTGTGCCAGTTAGGAAGAAGAATAAACATATCAGAGTCTGCATCGACTTCTGGGATCTCAACCATCACTATCTGAAGGATGATTTTCCCCTTCTTATGACGGAGTTGCTAATTGGTGCTATGGTTGGGTTCCAAGCCCTCTTCTTCATGGATGGGTACTCTGGGTTCAACTAGATTAAAATGGCCCCCAAGGATGAGGAGTCCAAAGCCTTCAGGGTTCCACAAGGTACGTTCTGTTACCAGGTCATGCCCTTCGGCTTAATGAATGCACGTGCCACCTATCAACGGGCCATGCATCGCATATTCAAGCTAATCCTTAGGACATTAGTATAATGCTATGTGGACAATCTGGTAGTCAAATCTTTCCATCTCTAGGACCATCTCAAAGACCATGAGAAAGTGTTAGGCTTCCTCTGTTCCCACCATATGAAGATGAAACCTTTGAAATTTGGCTTCGTGGTCACCTCTGGGAAGTTCCTTGAATTTGTTGTTAGGTACCGGGGCATCGAGACCGACCCAGAGAAGATCAAGGCCATCGGCCAGATGCCTCCCCCAAGTAATATTCAGTATCTTCGAGGTTTTCAAGGCCACTTAGACTACATACGCCAATTCATTTCGAATCTAGCCGGAAAGTGTAAGCCCTTTTCTCAGCTCATGAAGAAAGGCACCACTTATGAATGAGACGAAGAGTACTAGACCACATTTGAGGAAATCAAGCAGTATCTGCTCCAGTCTCTGGTATTGATGCCACCCATATCCGTCAAGCCATTGGTCCTTTATGTGAATTCCCTGGAACGATCTCTTGGTGCCCTTCTTGCCCATAAGAACAATGAGGGGAAGGAAAATAGCCTCCACCACCTCAGTCTTATACTCATCGATACGGAGACCAGATACTCCCCCATAGAAAAGAGCTGCCTTGCATTGGTATTCACAGTATAGAAATTGAGGCATTACTTGCTGCACCACGAGGTATAGCTGGTGTCTCGGGTAGAACCACTGAAGTACATTCTGAACCGCCCCATGTTGATAGGTCATCTAGCTCAGTGGGAAGTGATTCTTCAGTAGTTCAATATTAAGTTTTTCCCTCAGAAAGATATTAAGGGGAAAGCATTGGAAGACTTCCTTGATTCCCATCTGGCTCCTACTGACCAGTCCTTGGATCTCGATTTTCCTGATGTGGTGATCCACTTGGTAGACCAAGCCATGCCATGCTGGCAGATGCACTTTGATGGTGCTTCTCGAAGCCCCACTGGTAGGAGGCTCAATTATCCCAGACTCAATATGGTAGGCTTGGGTATCATATTTATTACCCCGGCACAAGCCATTCTGCCGTACTCATCCCTGTTGTCAGAAGGCTGCACCAATAATGAGGCAGAGTATCAAGATCTTATCACTAGAATCAAGTGGGACCTCGAGATTGATGTGCCCCATTTTCAAGTGAAAGGGGACTCCAAACTAGTCATCAAGCAGATCAATGGTGACTATGTCATCAGAAATCCAGAGCTCGTACCATTGTTGGAGTGCACTCTCTAGCTAATAGCCCAGTTCCCATCTCGACTGGAAGTTACTCATGTCCCTCGATCTCAGAACGGTGAAGCAGACACCCTACCTGGCCTGGTTGCGTCACTTGTAGAACCCAAGCAGGATGATCTGATTATCCATGTGGCACATAGGAGAGTCATTGCTCCTGTCACCCTAGATGATGACGATGACCTGCAGGCAAGATATTTTACCGCCAAATCCTCCATGTTAGGACCCCCAGGTCCCTCAGATGCAGTGGTTGAAGTGACTCCTGACTGGAGAGCCCCCTTTATTGAGTATTTTCAAAATGGTTACCTCCGGACTGATCGGGCTGAGTCTGAGTGAATCTGACATTGCACACTGTATTTTACCCTCCAGAGTGGTCCCAGTCTTGAGCAGATCCTCTACAAGTACGAGTCTGATAGTGTTCTCCTCCATTGCATCCAAGGAGTCGAGATTTATCAGGTTATGCAGGAGGTTCATGCCAGTTCCTGTGGGGCACATCAGAACGGGCCGAAGCTATCTCACTAGATCCAGAGACTGGGGTAATTTTGGCCCTCCATGATCCTTGATTGCATCAAGTTTTCCAAGAGATGTCATGCATTCCTGATTCATGATAACTTCATGCATCAGACACCAGAGCCTCTCCACACTACCAATTACTCTTGTCCCTTCGCAGTCTGGGGACTGGATGTCATGGGACCATATCCACCGGCAAAAACTCACCAATGTCATTTCATCCTAATAGCTATAGATTTCTTTTCCAAGTGGGCAAAGGCAGTTTCGCTCAAGGGGGTCAAGTCCCATTCTATCATTGAATTTGTGAGCTCCAATATCATCTACCGATTTGGAGTCCCTCACGCCATGCTCACGGATACCGACACCAAATTCCGAGAAGCCGAGTTGAGGAAATTGTATGTCAAGTACAACATCCATTCTAACCATACCTCCCGCTACCACATGCAAGAAAATGGGAAAATCGAGGCTTTCAACAAGACTCTCTCTAACATCTTGTAGAAAATGGTTGGTCAGAACAAGATGGGTTGGCTGGACAATCTCCCCAATGACCTCTGGGCTTATCGGACGACAATTCATAATTCCACACAGGTGACCCCATATTCCCTGGTATATGGTACAAAAGTCATCCTGCCTATCAAGATTCAGTTTCCTTCTTTACGCACAACAGTCTATGAGCATCAGGCATCATATAAGGTAGCTGAAATCCATCTGGGTGAATTGGAAGCACTTGACGAGAATAGGCTTCATGCCCTGCACAACCTGGAAAGACACCAGAACAAGATGGCCAGAGCCTTCAACAAGAAGGTCAACCTTCGCTCTTTCCTGCAAGGTGATCTGGTATCAGACCACTAGACACCAATGATACCTGGAAGGAAACCATCCAAGTTGGAACCCAAATGGGAATGACCTTTCGTTGTTCACAAGGTTTACCCCAATGGTGCATACTCACTGGTGACCATGGATGGTGAGCGTATAACTCCTCCCACCAATGCCAAATTCCTCGAGCAATACTTTTCCTGAGCTAGCTGGTCCCGCATGACCCTAAACTGCCGGGTCCGAAATGACCCTAAAATTGCTTGGTCCCACACGACCATAAACAGCCAGGTCCTACATGACTTTGAAATGTAAAATGTCACGCATGAAGTTAAACTGTATGTCATCCTGCAAAACATTAAACTGCACCCTTAGAACTACGCACGAATTGATTCCCATCTGCATGTGATATGTAGGAATGCTCAGATGCTCGGTCCTGAGTCCAGCCCCCAAAATCTTCTCTTTGACTACCCCCTTGGGTATAGTTCTCTTGGAGGGTCCTTGCATAGTATATTGTAGGCTCCTTTAGCCCCACTCATTTCAGGATTACGATGGTCGCACCATGTTCCCCCTCCCCATTATTCTATCCTCCCACATCCTCACTGTATGACGTTAAACTGAATGGCCTTTAAGAACTATGTACGGCTTGATTCCCATCCTCATGGGATACATACGAATGCCTGGACATTTTTTCTGTTGGCTCAACCTGAACTTCAGAATCTCCCCTCTGTTCAAGACATATGGTATGGTACAGGCTTTGGCCCCAATTCATGTAGAGCTCATCTCAGTCCCGCCATACGTCCCTCTCCCCAGATATATTCGTCACTTTCACCGCCCTACTTGACATTAAAATGCATGGGCACAACTATGCTTCACCCACTCCTTTGATTGGGACTCCATCATATTTCACATCCAAAAGTACCCCCAAATTGCATGGATGCTCGGCCTAAGAGCTCTCCTATCACTTTGGGCCAACGCCCTCGAGGATGTTGAGAAAAAAACTGATACAAGTCACGTGTTACGAATATGATCAGTGGTGGATGCTCATTTGTTGTTCCCATTTCAGGTCACACTATAAGGATGTTATGTTTCGAAAATGGTCAGTGGATATCCTTTTTCGTTTTGACCACCCCCATAGATTCCAATCATTGAGTGTGGTGGTTCATCCTGCCTGCTGCATCTTCAAGTTGTGACTCCCTTCAGACGATGCCAGCTATTATACCTTTATATGATTGGGAAGGATGAATCTGGCTCCTCGTTTCCCACACCGAGTACTAATCCATTGGGCTTAGGAGTTGTGATGAGGTGGTAACTGCACAAGAGGTCATATAGATACAGTTGTCTGGGACTCCCAGCCTTAGGTCCTTCAAACCCTTATGGGCCCTCTCCCTAGTTCTCATTTAGGATCATGTGGTGCGGTGCAGACTCATGTCCTCATTCACGTCGGGCTATTTCGCCATGCCACACATATCCCCTTGAGATGTACCTTCCTTAATTTATCATTTGTTCTGAGAGTACATGCCCTGCCTTGCTCGACATGACCCATCATTTGGGTTCCCATCACCAACTATATCCAGAAGGGCCCCCGAACGGCATGGATACTCGGAACAAGGGCTCTTCTACCATTAGGGGCTAACATCCTCTAGGATTGTGAGAGACAAATTGATGTACGTCTCGTGTTGCGAATATTGTCAACGGTCGATGCTCAATTGTTCGCCCCCATTTGGGTCACATAAGGGTGGATACTGTGTTGTGAACCTGGTCAACAGTTGTCTTCAATCATTGCTGCCGCTTTGTGGTATTCCATAAGCGTGATGATTTACCCTCTCTGTCCCACGCACATGACATTAAACTAGTAATATACAGTCCAAGTTCTATGACCCTAAACTAAGATCACTTCCGTCCTCACTACAAGACTTTAAAATGTAAGCTGGACATGACGCTCCATCCATGGCCCAACCTCAGGCCCTTGGCCTTTTCGGGCCCCTGGCCCAAGTTTTCACTTAGGTTTGTATGGTGTGGTATGATATTATGTCCTCATTCACATCCGGTTACTCACCGCACCACACACCTCCCTCATTTGATGTATCTTGCCCCTTTATTCTCCCTCACTGCAAGATGTTAAACTACAAGATGGTTGGGACTTTCCGTCTGAGGCCCAGCCTCAGTCCCCTTGGCCTTCTTAGGCCCCCAACCCAAGTTCTAACTTAAGGTTGTACGGTGTGGGGTGGGATTATGTCCTCATTCACGTTGGGTTACTCGCTATTCCGTACACCTCCTTCATGTGGGGTATCTTACCCATTTGCGTCCTTGATGCATGACGGTAAACTGTACAATACCCTCTTTTAGAACTATGTGTTTCTTGATTCCCATCCTCATGGGATACGTAGGAATGCCCAGACATTTTGTCTGTTGGACCAACTCCATATCTTAGAGATCTCCATATTATCTAGGCCCCTTGGCCTACATTCTTCCATGAGAGGGATATATGGTGTGGTATGGGATTATATATTTATTCACATAGACCCTGTAACCACCACACCATGTATCTATTTCTTTTGAGAGTTCTCCATCTCTTTGTTCTATACTCATCTTTTCAAATTTTTTTCTCTCAAGGTGATCCCCTCGACCCTCAACGGTGGTTCACCAATGTGCCCAAGAATAATCTGGTTCAGCATCTGGAGTGTCGGATTTTACCTGGACATACTTTTTCCCATTTTCTAGGCTTTATGTTCCCCTTCATTTGGGCTTCCATAATCTTTCACACCTGAAGGACCCCCAAAAGGCATGGATTCTAGGTCAAAGGGCTCTCCTACCACTACAGGACAACGTCCTCATGGGTTTCTGGCAACAAATTGATATAAGTCCCATGTTTTGAATATGGTCAGTGGTCAATGCTCATTTTCCCTCCATTTCAGGCTAACATGATATGGATTCTGTGTTTCGAACACGGTCAATAGTTATCGTCTATCGTCACACCAGCCCCCTCAAGACTTAAATGTTGGTTACATGATTCACGTTATTTTCCACCCCATCATGTACAAATGGAATTTTGACACTCCTGTCATTATCCCTTAGTGTGCATTTTCATGTTAGAAGGAAAAAATCCCCGGTAAAGGCATCATTTGAGGCTCCGCACCGATTTCCCTTTGGCCTGCGTTCCAGGTATTGCAAAAAAACTCTTCCACCCTTGTTTCCCACATCAAGTATGACTCAAGTGGGCTTAATAATTAGGTTGAGGTTTTCAATTACATGGAAGGATTTCACTCCTCTGTGGTCCGATCTCTAAGACCATAAACTAATACCTCTTTTAGAACTACGTACAACTTGATTCCCATTCCCATGGGATACATAGGAACGCCTAGACATCATGTCTTTGGGTCCAGCTCGAGTTCCACTAATTTATCTCTTCTGTTCTGACTTCAGGGATATAACTCCTACGGGACTACGTGGTGTGGTATGGGATTCTATCCTCATTTATGTCGGGTTTTCATTAGACACACCACGTACGCCCCTTTATAAGAGTTATCCCCCTACTAACAATCCCACATGACATTAAACTATATGTAGTCCCGCACGATGTTAAAAGGAACCTTCAAGAACTACATGTGGCTTGATTCCCATTCTCATTTGATACGTAGGAACACCCAAACATCTCTTCTTCAGGTCCAGCTCATTTAGGAGCTAGTTTCTCCTTCCCCATATCCTCTAATAGTTCCTATCCCCTCAGCCCGAGGTTTTTTCCTCAAAATCGCCCATGGTATGGTGTGGACCTCATCCTCATAAGCTTTATCATGCCATGCGTATCCCCTCTGGAACCTCATATCTCCTGTATAAATCTAATCCATATGACTTAAAACTGTAATGATTAGTCCCACATGACTTTAAACTATTGCGTCTATCCTAAACGATGTCAAAAATGCATGGTTGGACCCATCACATGACCCTAAACTGTGTCATTATCGTCCTAGCCGCATGACAAAAAACGGAACTACACTGTGATATCCTCACTCGAGGAGGCATCATGTTTGGTATCGGTCATGCACCATACCATTTTTCAATGCCTGCACATAGCTTGATTTTTGTGGTGATTCCTAGATGTTCTATCCTAGGTCCACTTCTATACAAAAAAAACACTCATTCATCCTAAAGGACAAACAAGATCGATCAAATACCGCTTCTTTCAGCGTAAGGGCCAGACCCACACAACCTTTTAGAACTACATGTGGCTTGATTTCCACCCACATGGGATACGTAACAACGCCCATGCACTTTGCCTTGGGCCCAACTTAACTTATGTTTTTAGTCCCTTGACCTAAAACCTCCCACAAGAAGCGCACAGTGATCAAGACCGTGTACTCATTCATGTCGGGTCTAGTAATTGAATCGCTGGGTGTCTCTTATTTCCTACCATCTGCGGTCCAAGCTGTATGACCATAATATAAGACCACTCCATGTCCTTTCCACAAGAAATTAAACTACATGACATCTTCCAGAACTATGTATGACTTGATTACCATCCTTATGGGATACGTAGGAATTACCATGCATTTTTGTCTCTGGGTCCATCCCTTGGAACTATAAGTCTTGTTCCCCCTCTTTTTTCAGTCCCTTGGCCTGAACTCTTTTGGGGAACCATGAAATTGCATCTTTACCCTGAGAAAGTCTGGGATGCCCCATGACAATGTTGGGACGCGATAGCATCCTCATCAGAGAGTTCCTGTCTAGATGTAGGAATGATACCTGATCAGACTGGTGCACCCACCTGATGTGTTTCCACCACGGTGGAATAGTGTCAAGAGTATTGGGTTCTATTCGAACAAACCATCACTCCACCTTTCACCCTTTGTGTGCCCCTTATTCGGACACTCTTCCTCTTTTTCATCTAAAAGGACCCCCTAACAGTATGGATGCACGACCTATGGCTTGCCTACTATCCTGGGATAACGTTCCAGAAGACTAATGGTTGACATTTTGAGTCAGTCCCCGTGTTTCAAACATGTTCAACAGTCGAACCTCATTTGTTATCCCCATTTCAGGCTAATGCAATAAAGATACTATGTTTCGAACACGGTAAACAATCATTCTTAATTATCATGCCATCACAATAGTGTTCTGAATCTTGGGTATTGTGATTCACACCTTCCATCCCCCCTGTTTGGATTTATTCCAACACCCCTGCCCTTACCCCGTTCATGCACAATAGCACACTGGGAAAATAGTAATTCAACTATTTTGAGCACTTCATTCTCTAGTTAGGTCGCTCTCTTCTCTTCATGGGAATTAGGATTGGTTGTTCGACCCCCAGGTACCCAAAGCCTGGTTGGCACTCCTACATTTAAATGAAGTAATAGTGCGAACATCCCATGTTTCTCACACTGGGTATGACCCACGTGAGATTATGAATGGATTTCTATTTATTACAGGGTTGTGGTTGAATGAATTAAACCAAACAAACAAGTAAATAAATCTATCCATACATCTATCCATACATACAATTCAAAGCAAGAGTTAGCAAGGAGAAATGAGTATATGAGTTCGACCAAAATAGGGCCCTTAAGGATCAACATCTTGGATAGATCATTCCAGCACTGCTAACTTTTGTCTTGTGGCCTCCAGGATTGCTTCCTGCCCCTTGAGAAACCTTTCTTCTTCAGAAACCACAGAGCGCAGTTCACTTGCCCTAGCCTGTGATTGCACCTGTTTAGTTTGAAGTTCAGTTATTTGGTGACCTGCTTCCACTATCTGCTCTTGGGCGTCCGCCAGCTGGGCCCTCAATTTCTCCACGAGCTCGGAATAGTTGGAGTTGAATATCTCCTTTTCTTTCATCTGTCCTTCTAGGAATTGGACCTCTTGTTCCATCTTCAAGAAATATTGGGTACTCCTTGACTCTTTCGGACAATGGAAAATGTTGGAGCGTCAGCTGCTCTTGCATAACTTCTCATCCATGTCATCACAAACTATCGAATGAAGATGGTGGGAATCCACCCATCGAACACAAAGAAAGAGTAGCCATGTGTGGAGAAATCCCATCCGTTTTAGCCATTCTGTCTGATGTTAAGTGAGAAAGCGCTAGATACATTTCCACCCCTTGAGCCACATCATACAAATCTCATCGACCACCTCTAAATCAGAATCATCTATCTCCTCAGGATCTGCAGGTCAATAGTTGGGGAAAGTAGCAAAGAGATCAGTAGCATGGTCTTTTTCAGGTACTCCTCCCTAGGGGTTAGGCTCTTCAATGTCTGGGTAACCTACCTCTCTTGCCTCAGTCTCATCAGCTCCTTCACCAAATTCAGGCCCCACCCTAGAATTATTACTACTGATATCCACAATGCTTTGTTTGCCAAGTTCCCGGGCCGGCTTAGTTTGGGAAATGCTCCGTTAATGGGCCGACACATTTTCCATCGAATCACTCACAGATGGTTTGGATTCGGCAGCCTACCTAGCCTCCAATGCTGTGATTACTACACAAACAATGAACAACCTGATCATCTGAGTTCTCTAATAGCCCATACAAGTGGATAAGGAAAACAAATTACAAGAACTCAGTGCATCAACCTCTGGTGTTCCCGTCACTGCAGGAGCTGTCATGGTGGGGGATCCCTCAACACTTGTTAGCTCAATAATGGGCATCGGCTCCCTACCTTGTTCTATCACCCCCACCTTCGGATGGAGCATCTTGGTCGGCACCAATAGGCACTTGAGTAGAATAAGGAGATCTTATTAAGGGTTACAAGAACAAATGAAGGGGGTAAGAATAGGTAAGGGCTTAGACATACCGTGAGTAGCTCAGTTATGTATACATCAGAGCCAATGATCTCACCACTCTTCTGAATTATCCCTCTGTGGGACATCCCTTGATACCCTTCACCTCCTCCTTCCTCTTCTCCTTCACCTTCTCCTTCTTCCTCCTCCTCTTTCGTCCCACTACCCTCTAGATCCTCATCGATGTTGTCATCCTCGGGCGGCATCTTGTATGGATCATGCTCCTGGCCGATCATTACCTTCACCAAGAGGGGTGGTTCCTCACGTCGACCTCACTGGCTACATACGCATCCATGGCCGTCAGGTAGGCATGCCGGTGATGGAAGTTTACTCTATCATCAACCCATATGAGTCTGAACTCTGGCAGCTGGATTCCGTCTCATGTTATCTATTACCAGAGGGATTCAGTACCCATCGACTACCGTAGGGTCAACCAGGCCAACCACAGAGCCGGGAAAATTACATTATCAAAAGGTTGAAGCAGATACTTTATCTGCTTCCTAGGAAGTTCCCTAACCACTCCATGAGCCCCTCTCTCCCTGGGTGATGAAGGTGTGACCATTCTGTGCGACGTTCCCGCTACTATAGTCCTGGCCTATGTGGGTCTAGTTGACTGACTTGATTTCGACCATTCCTCCCCATTGGTGCCCTGTCTGCTCTCTCGCCGCCCAGGTTTTACACTGGTTACCTCGAGCTATAGAACTCGCTTACAAAAAAGTCCCTCAGGGTATTCTAAGAACCAATGTTCGGCATATTCTGTCAAGAGTCCAGCATCAACTCCGGTTGGGGGAAAGGTAATGACGTCACCATAGCTCTGGGTTGTGAACATCAACCACATTTGGTGAAGAATGCATGGATTCCTCTTCTCCCGGACATCTATATACATCTTCTTCGGCATCTATTGGAGGCATAAAAACTTCCTGGAAAATCTTGACAGCACGTAGGGCTCACAAAAAATCTTCCCATAAATTCGGGCGACAATCACCCCAACTCTGATGCTCTGAAAGTATTCTCTTTGCTCTAGTGATCCCTTCCCATTGTCTATCATTTGTCCATTCGGAGTGGGGAATGTGATGAAAGTGAAGTTGGCTTGATTTCCAATTCGGATCCTTACCCTCTCCTCATTGAGTGTCAACGGCATGACCCCTACAATGTTCACCAAGGAAGGTCACATGCTGTTACCCAGAGGATGAATGGCATTTTGAAATGTATATCCGCCACAATGATCCGTGATACAACCATGGATGATCTGGAGGGGAAAACATGTCCTCCATGGTTCACCCCGTCTCGAAATGAACCCTAGGATGGCATACAAATGGGATAACATGGGGACTCCAAGATTGAGCCTCTGATTTGCGGCCATGATACTATCCATCAACAATGTCGTTGGATGAACCCCCATTATTGCGTCCCCCACTGGTAGGATCCACCCACTCAAGAAGGTTTCCAAAAATCAGGCGTACTGAACGTTTGGGTCCCGACTATCATTTATACTGAAGCCCCATGATTGATACTCCCCCACCTCCAGGATCCTCCAGTACGATCCGCTCTTACTCCTTTGTGCTACAGTCAGACACCGCCTTCCATGCCCAGACATCTTGAATTCTGGATATTTTGGTAGAAACAAGATAAACCATTTTTTTAGGCAATTTACTTCAAAAATTATTTGACCCCCAGCCTCTCCTTAGCAAGCTCCAACAGATTCCATGTTAGGATAGGAGTTCGTGATCTGTCTCCCAAGATGTTATTCATCAGAAAGAATTCGTCATACTAGTGCCTGTCCAAAGGGATACCCCTGATGCAATGAATTTCCCAAAGGGTGATACCAACTTCCCCATAGTGAAGATGGAAGGTATTGGTTTTGGGGGACCATCAGGAAAACAACTCAGGCCCAATTTCATGCTGATGGTAGAAATGGAACTGTGGCATCCACCCCACCTCGAAAAACCCAATGTGCTGCAGTTCAGCCCCATACTGGTCACACATCTGGCGTACCCAATATGCTTTGGCCCATTCACTGGTGAAATTTCCCCCAGACCGCAGATCCGAATCCTGCAGCCAGCCTTTAGTTTCTTCAGTGACACTCTGTCAGAAAGAACTTGCGTAATGGGTCGGGGAGTACTCTGTGACCAGGTCGCCTCCTGAAATGGTTCTGGTCCTGGGATTCAGGTCATAAACATCCATATTCCTGGTTTCTATGGAAGGATGGAAATTGTTGGTGATATTATATCGAGGTAGGTCATCCTCCCGGGTCACCCACGACCGAGGTGTGTCAACCTCAAATCAGGGCAAGAGTACCTCCTTGAAAATACCAAAGTCCCATATTGGAAAATTTTCGGACAATGCATACTCCTTATGGGTTGGGGTCAATAGGTTGAAGAGAGTATGGTTGCTGGATACGATCTTTATAGAGCCATAAACCTTAGGTTTGGCAACCATCTCAACTCTTTGAGTGGCAAACGCAGCTTCTCTCTCAGTGTCAGACTGATGGGTAGCCATCTTCTTCCGGCAATTTCTCAAGGAGTCTATGCGAAAAACCAAGAGGCGGTGCGAAAAACAAGTAGTTGGCACGAAAATTCAGGAGTCCATGTGAAAAATCAGAAGTAGGTGTGAAAACAGAGGCTGTGGCATGAAAATCCTCTGGTTTGCACATAAAACGGCTACTGAACTTGGGGAATTACGCAAAGCCAAAGTGTTTTTTTATGCAAGACCTAGAAAGTTTTTCACATGCGAGAGCTCAGGAATTATCACGCGAGAAAAATCTGTACGGACTGAGGGACCCATGAGGGTTTTTATAGGCGTGGATTATGAATTTCACACGCACACAAAAAGTGATTTTCACATGACTTCCCGATTTTTCCCGCACCTACGAGTTTTTCATTCATGGACTCCAGACAGTTATGGGTTTCAGCGTTTCCCTCAGAATCCGACCATTGCATCCCCTCGTTGATCCGATTCTAAGGGGGGACATTTACAATGCCTAAAAAAATTCTAAAGGTCTGAAGGATGTTCTGTCATGACAAAGCGAAAACATATTTTGACCCAGATATGAATTCCGAGAGGCCCGAAAGGGCAACAAGAAAAAATCTCATCTGGGTGAAAAAAAAATCTCTCATGTGCGGAAAACGGTGGAATCTGGGGATGTTTTCTCTGCCTATGTAAAAACTCCCACACCATGTAGAAACTTCCTCCTCGGTGCGCAAACTTTCGTGCCACCGACTGTGGGCGCGGATTTTTCCGCGCGGTGCCCCACGAGGAAGATCTTTCTTGCTACCAACACCAGCCCACAAACTTTAACATGGACCTGTTTCCGCATGGATCGAGTGACCCTGAGCACATATAAATAGAAGGGTGTCTCTTCAAATTCAGATGGCTGAAGAATCCGAACCGTCTCCTCTGTGCGAAATCCACCTCTCCTGCGCGTAAAAGATGGATTTCAGGTATGGGATTTTTCGCAATAGGCCGCCCAAGGGTCCGCCTTCGCGTGAGACCACCCAGGCTTAACCCTCATCCATATCCCTTCGAGTCCCGTACCCTACATGAAATACCTTCCAAATTGTGCGAAATCTCTTCCAATTGCCCGCAATCCCGTCCAAATTGCACACAATCTCTTCCAATTGCATGCAATCCCTCCAAATTGCACGCAAACTGTATGAATTTCGTGCAATCTTCTCTATTTGCGTGCAAAACCGCGGCTCCACTTTTAGCACCCAACCTCTCCAATTGAATGTTAACCAGACATTTTTTGTGTAAGGGCTCAATTTCGCACCGACCAGGCATTTTTCACGCAAGGGGCTCAATTGCGCGCCGACCTGGCTTTTTTTGTACAAGCTGCTCAATTGCACACCCACCCGATCTTTTCCACGCTAGTGACTCAATTGCATGCCAAACCACCATTTTCCATGTAATAGTTCCTTTTGCATGAAATCTTCCCTCCTTGCATGCACGTGTTCGATGTCTCTCTTCCGGACATCATTTTCTAGTTCCTTCGGCACCCAAACCATCTACGACACACACCGTTTTCCTATACGACCTTCTAGGATCATACGAATTGACTTCAAAGTCCCTTGGGTGATACATCCCATTGAGTTTCATCACCTTATGCTTCTTTGAATAGGCAAACTAACTGATATTTATTCTTCACATAGCCATGCTAACGTGGACCCCCCAATGGCTCACTCTATAACACTCCCTAGCCACAGCGTTGCCACTCCTTTCACTTCACCAAGGTGTAGAGGGTGCTGATTATATAAGACCTAGGGGTGTGGAGTGAACCCACCCTCGTTCGAGTTGTAAGATGTTTAACTGCTAAGCACCATCATCCTCAGTACATGACGTTAAAATGTGGCCTCTCCCCATGCATTATGCATGGGGTGCCTCATCTCGGACATTATCTATGCCCACAAGTCTCCACAGAAGTGTGATCCTTCCTCACATGGAATGATATCCTCTTTATCGGAGTGACATTTGTCCATGGAGAAAGGGAAACCACCCTGGTGTAAGCCCCTATCTTTTCTTGCAGGTGGTAGTATCCCTGCTCCTCCTCTCTTCCTGGGTGCCGAATCCCTCTCCCGTTGGGCTTTGTCACCACCCAGGCCTCCCTCATGGAGTAAGTCCTAATCTCCATCACCATGGGCTGCTAACCGCGTGTATTCCCCTGTTTCCTCTTTGGGATGCTAACCATGCTTAAGCCCCTATTTCCTCTTTGGGTCGCTAACCACATGTAAGCCCCACTCTACTTCCTATGGACGGACCGTTGCGTTGGGATCTTCAGGTCTTCGCTATCTCTTGTTTCTCACACCGAGCATGAATCACATGGTCTTAGAACAAGCATCAACCATGACATCCTCTTGGGGCAGCCTAGAGTGTAAGACCCAACAAACTTTGAACTATGTGGTCTTTGATCCTTTCCATTGCAGGGTACATAGGAAGAATCCATGATATCCAAGCACACCACCCCGGTCGTTCCGACCTCCTTCACATCGGTTCACCAAACCCATACCTAAACTACATGGTCTTTGATTCTTGCCAAGACAAGGTACGTAGAAAGCCTCCCTAAGGTTCAAGCCCACCACCCATTGGATCTACCCCCTTTCACATCGGTTCCCACACATCTTGAACTACATGGTCTTTGATTATTTCCAAGGAAAGGTACGTAGGAAGCCTCCATGAGGTTCAATCCCAACACTCGGATGTTTCGACCATATTCATGTCGGTTCACCAACACCTCAGGAAACCTAGAGTGTAAGCCCCAATCCCACCTGAACTACATGGTCTTTGATCCTTTCCAAGGCAAGGTACATAGGAAGCCTCCCTGTGGTTCAAGCCCACCATCCACTGGTCGTCTCGACCATCCTCATGTCAGTTCACCACCTGAAGTACGTGGTATTTGATCCTTTCCATGGCAAGGTACGTTGGAAGCCTCCACAAGGTTCAAGCCCACCATCTATCTGGGCCCCTGATCCTCCTTCACGTAGGTTCACCCCCGTCCTGCATGACGTTAAACTGTGGACCTCAATTAGTGGTAATCCATTATCTCCCCCATCCAGTAGTAATCCATTGTGAATCCATTCAGCGGTAAGCCATTGTCAACCCCATCCAGTGGTAAGCTATTGCGAATCCATTTTGCGGTAATCCATTGTCAACCCCGTCCAGCGGTAAGCCGTTTCGACTCCATTCAGCGGTAAGCCGTTGTCAACTCCATCCACTTGTAAGCTATTGTGACCCCATCCAGTGGTAAGCCGTTGAAATCCCCAAAAGGCGGTAAGACGTCATCAGATGAACTATGAGGACTTTGATTTCCTGCCACGTGGATACGTAGGAAGTCTCCTCAAGACTCAAGCCCAACATTATCATCGTCCTCACAGCGGTTCCATCCCATCCACCATCCACTTCATTCAAACACTCCATCATCCATCTTGATTCTTACCCAAGATGCCACATCGCGGTAAGGTCATGACAACTCACCCCCAACATCAGTGTTCCCTCCAGAGGTTGCACCCATATGATCCGCTTTAATCAGTGTTCTGATCAGTCCGATCCATCTCCATTGGATATTAAACTTGAGGCATACCCTATGTTAAACATGGGAAGCTAAGGAAAACCTCATATACATGCCTATGGCATATGATTCCCTACATTCAACATGGGATTACTTGGGCTTCTACACCCTCGATAAGCCCTATAATAAGGGGAAGAAACCCCGACACACCAGTGTTCCAGCGTCCAGACATGCCAGTGATGTCCAACGTGACTTCTCCCCTAACCGCAGGTTGCTGCCCTGACTGGACCCTTTGGAATGTCTCAACAGAAGTAGTGTAATTAAATGGTCTCCATGAAGATATTCCAATAGGAAGAGTTTCACAAACAACATCTTAAATCTATTAGGGAGACCCAGACTAGGAGAAGAGTTCCGAGGAGGAATCCACGGAAGGAAGAACTGATATCCCATCATCCCATTTCGATCAAGGAGCAAACATCCCCAAACAAGGAACGGTTGCCACCCACCTTTGGAAAGAGGTAATGTGGGGCAACGAAACCATGCCTTTCGTACTAAATTTTATGGACACACGTGCCCCAATGAAAGCATTGGAAACATAAGTCTATGAGCGGTCTTAATGAGGTCTTTCTTTATATATATAGATATATTTTCTTTGTATATGTTTCCCTCCCAGAACCAATGTAAACATATATACATGTATATATATGCACTAATTTGTATTTAAAAATATAAATAATATATATATATATATACACACAAAAAAAAACAAAAACAAAAACATATGTATTATAAATTTATATTTAAAATATATTTTATATCACTATTAAATATATAATATGTAGTTATTATATATTTTAATTTTCAAAATAATATATTTAAAACATATTATAATATGTAATATATAATATATTATAATATTGAATATATAATATATATTATTTATTGATTATAACATATAATATAAAATATTATACTAAATACATAGTATACTATGTAATATATATGTACAATATAAGGGTCATGCATTTGATGGACCAGGTGGGTGACAGGTTTCATCGGTAGGTATGGTCAGGAGAGTGACACACCCCACTTTTGCGACCATAGATTTCCAAGTATAATAAAAACTATTAAAAAATAGAAATAGAAATTTATTTTCAAATAAAAAAATATTTTTTCATAATAAAATTTCTCATCGCATAAAAAAATATATGTATATATATATATATCCAGACAATTTTTGAATGTTTTTTTCAATTTTCAACGAGTGACACCTTTTTAACTGAAATGTCATTTTTAAACTGAAAACAAGTACTCTGAGTCATACCATCCACACTATGTGTCAGATTGATGCGTTTTTTATTCCTATATGAAAAAATGAGTTATGAATTATTTTTCTAAAGTATCAGGTCCATAAGAGTGTGTTTTCTTGGGTTTTCAGTGAGTGAAATGTTTTTTAACTAAAATGCAATTTTCTAAACTGAAATCACACATTTGGAGTTATACCACTAACACCGTGTATCAGATTTAGGTGAAGTTTATTATTATTTGTCACAAATGACTTATGAATCATTTTACTAAAGTATCAAAACAATGTGATTGTGTTTTCTATGTGTTGAGTATATCACACATCATTTTAACTAAAATATAAATTAAAAAAATACACTTTGAGTCATACCAGCTACACCATGTGTCATATTGACATGAAATTGATTCCTAAAAGTCAAAAATGACTCATGGATCATTTTTATAAATTATCAAGTCAATTAGACCACATTTCTCAGTTTTGAGTATGTGATGTGTGTTTTGAACTAAAATCTCAATTTGAAATAAAATCACGTGCTTTGAGTTATACTGGCCACACAATGTATCATATTGACATGAAGATGATTCATAAATGCCAAAAATGAATTATGTATATTTTTCATAATGTATAAATACTATTCAAATATGTTTTCAATTTTTTTAATGAATGACACACATTTTTAACTAAAATGTCATTTTAAACTGAAAACATGCACCTTGAGTTATACCAGTCACACCGTGTGTCAGACTAATTTGTAGTTGATTACTACACATCACAAAGGAAATTTGGATCTTTTTTAAAAAAATTAATGATAATCCGATCATGTTTGATCTATTTTTAGTGAGTGACAGATGTTTTTAATTAAAATGTCATTTTTAAACTGAAAACATGCTCTTTGAGTCATATGAGTCACACCATGTATTATATTGATGTATTGTTAATTACTATATTTAAAAAATTTATGGATCATTTTACAAGATAATATTAGCATTTTTTCTTATTTTTCAAAGAGTGAAAAATTTGTTTAACTAAAAGGTCATTTTTAAACTGAAAGTATACACACTGAATCATACCGATCACATAGTTTTTCAGATTGATGTGCGAATGGTTCAAACACATCATAAATTGATTAAAAGATCATTGTACAAAAGTATCAATGCATTAGGAGAGTGTTTGATAGATTTTTAGTGAGTGAAACCTATTTTTAACTAAAATAGAAATTTTAAACTGAAAACATGCACTTTGAGTCACAATGATCACACCATATGTCAGACTGACGTGCGACTAATTCTTACACATCAAAAATGGCTTATGGTTCTTTTTAATAAAGTATCAAGACAATATAAACAATTTTTATTAGTTTTGAGTATGTCATGTACCTTTTGAACTAAAATGTCAATTTTAAATAAAAACATACACTTTGATTCATACCGGTCACACCGTGAGTCATATTGACATGAAATTGACTCTTAAATGTTAAAAATGATTTATAGATAATTTTACTAAATTATCACTAACATTAGATAAAAATTTCTCATTTTTGATTATGTGAATTGTGTTTTGAACCAAAATTTCAATTTTAAATAAAAACAAGCACATTTAGTCATACCAACTACACTATGTATCATATTGATGTGAAGAGGATTCCCACACATCAAAAATGGATTATGGATAATTTTCCTAAAGTATCAAGACACTATGAGTGTGTTTTGTTAGTTTTCAGTGAGTGAAACATGTTCTTAACTAAAATTACAATTTAAACTAAAAACACACAATTTGTGTTATTTTTAAACTGAAAACACTCATTATTTAACATAAAAATATCAAATAAAGAGAAAATAGATCTATAGAGAGAAAAAATAGTATCTGAGGGCATCATTATTGTTGAATAATTGGTCGAGAATTTTTTTACCTAAGCATTTTGTGCTCTTAAAAGAGAAAAAAATGGTCTGAGAAAAAAATTCATGATGAATTCAATTCTTCACGATTTCTGTAAAAATTAACTAAATAAGAATTATATAAAAATGATAATAAAATTAATTAAAAAAGGTAGATAAAATTAAGAGAAAATAAACTAAATAATAGTGGAAAGTCTGATCTTCATTATATATACATACATTCTAAAACCATTTATTTTGGTCATTCATTTATAAACAAATCTATTTCCTCTTTTGAGTATGTGGACTATCTGAAGTCCTTGTATTACCATAAAATATAAATAAAAATTATTAATAAATATTTTAAATGGAATTATAATTATCCCTAGAAATATCACTTCAGGGATACTAGTTGTTGATGGAATATGGTATCTTTCAAAAGTATGCTAATGTAATAACAACGATCTTTTCCATTATTTTTTTGAAATTGTAGAAATATTGGAAAAAATAACCAATTTGTTTTGATATATGTTTCGATAGGGAAATATTATTATATATTCCCTAATACTTATCCACTTTTAGAATTTCATAGGCTTCTTATGATCATGAACAGTCCCCGTGCTATGATTTTGATGATATTTAAACACCACCCTGTTATATTTTCTTCATTAAAACAAAATATAAAATGTATAACTTGAATTTTATTTGTAAAATGTTTCATTTAGTGTATTATATATTGATAAAAATCATCATGTATGGTCAATTTTTTAGGTATCAATTCATGGAATCCAAAAAAAAATATTTGCAGTATCCAAATTGATTGTAATGAGAAACCAATGATCCCCAAAAAATAAAAATAAATAAGTAATTAAATGAATGAAAATATATTTTATATGATTAA
Organism: Viscum album; assembly: GCA_963277665.1. Taxonomy (NCBI): domain Eukaryota; kingdom Viridiplantae; phylum Streptophyta; class Magnoliopsida; order Santalales; family Viscaceae; genus Viscum; species Viscum album. The sequence goes on along the minus strand of OY728142.1, from coordinate 1,766,131,662 downwards.
ATTTTTTATTTTTACCCCTAAATCATGGGTTTTAATAAGATTTTTTCATTGATATGTTTTTTTTTCAAACATTAAATCCAATTTTTTTGAACATTATGACTAATTCAACTATTACTGAATATTAATCTTCTTCCAATGAACTTTTTTGTGTTGATTTTATGTGGGGACTAATGTGTAAAAATGTTTTTCCAAAGGGTTTCCATTCAAATAGTTATGATATGTATACCTACAAAAGAAATGAATGGTACTTAGCTGTAATTAATATAGTAGATCAACTATGGGACAAAAAAAAATGAAAATACACTTCATGTATACATTTAAAACAAGGAATCCCAGCCATCCATGCATGAATATTCCATATTAATTCTCAAGACCAAGAAATCCTATAATGCCCTCTCTATACATTTGTTCTTCAAAATCACTGATTGTTGTATCACCATCTCTAAAAATTGTATCCACATGAACTCGTAATATTATTAAATATAGATGTTAAACTTGTGAGGTAAAGGTACATTATAAAGGTCTTTTGGATTGATTGGTTGATCCTTTTGATAGTTTTTATTTTACATTCCATTTCTCCTTTATTTTCTCTAAATGTAATGACATTCATCAGTTTTTGACTTATTTTATTTGTTGTTAAAGGTTTTTAATAAAACAAAAATTGGGAGGGAATACATCTTTATTGGATTTTATTTTTACAAGATCAAATGACCAGTCTATGGAACCTCCAATAGAATGTTTGACCATGTAAACATCCAGATCATCAAGGGGAAGAGGCAGTTTGATGCTCGACTCATGAGCTATGTGAATCCGCACAGTCACATGAACTTTTGGAAATTATTTATTGTGGATCATATCCCATCAGATGATTTACATTCTACCCATCACAAAAAGGTGATTTGTGGGTGAGAATATATAGAAATCACAATCATTTTCAACCCACATTAAATTAGTACAGAAAAAGTATCAATGGTTATCTGATTCACATTTTATTCAATAACTACTCATACTACCAATTATGTTTTTCTTCTGGAGTATCTATCTATATATGCATCTCATCCATTGTCTTATCTTTATCCCCTTATGCATTTCTTTTCTCAAAATATGTTTTGGGTGACACTCTAAAACCCACACCTATGATGCAACCATATTTTTATAGTTATTTTAAGTCTACTGAATGTATTCATTCATCGAGTAAATTCAATGATGATTATTATATATAAACTAGATAAAAATATATTAAAATAAGTAATTCTGTTTATGTAATACCAATTTAAAGTATATTTTTTTATTATGTCATACTTAACCATTATTCTTATGATTTTTATATGTTTTCATCTATTAGTATTCCATATTTATTTACACGATCCTCCTTTCATAGCACATGATGTGGTATGCAAGTGGAAGTGGATTTGGATTCATCAATATTTATATAAAAAAATCAACATAATTATGTTATTGTTTTATGATGCATAAAAATATTACTATTTATTTAAAATATATACCATTTTTTCATGTTAAGCATACACTATCTGTGATTTATATTAGGGGTATGTTGGTATTGACACACAATTCTTATTCAAACACATAGTTTCTATTTTACAAATTATTTTTTAAAAAAAAGGGATTATTAAACATATTTATAAGTAATGTATTAACAATCACAATGCTCCTAGAAAACATACCTCCCCATGAGGACCAATAAATTCATTCCATGTTTATTGATTTATCATGTGTTCATACATATATGGTGGGTGCAAGTTTACGTTCCCTTCATCATCCCTAAGATGATGATTCATAAGAATTGCATAAAACCCTCTATGATCCCTTCTAGTGAACATTAATATAAATTTCATTATACAGTCATTTAGTATAAATAAACTCTTCAAGGGATATTGAATAGTAAATCAACATTTCAATATTTTAGTTTTTAGTAAAAAAATAAATTATAACATAATGTTGCCTTATGATTTTCCAAAATTAGTGTCTTTACCACTAGAATAACATTATGTGATGTATCTATATCAATTAACAAAAAAAACACACACATATATATATATATATATATATATGAGTGCTGAACCTAATATGACTAATGAAAATGGGATTGTTGGGGTTTTCAAACTATCATTGTGCATTCCATCCAACCTCGAATTTGTTACCTTTGCTTCTCACCTTAATATTTTTTTGTCAACAAAATCATTCTAGGATTCTCTTATTTTTATTTGGGTATATGTTTTTCACCTTCTACAATTTCTTTATCTTGAATATCATCAATATATTTCTCCTCATGATTGGTATCATCGACATGTGGAGAAAATTGTTATTTCTATACATCAGGGGAATAAACATGTTGGAAAACATGTTGTTTATTTGTATTAGGAGCATCAAAATGTGAAGAATCCATTTTATATAGAAGTGGATAAATATTTAATTTAGATTAATTAAATTTAGTAGTGTATAGATAATAATATGAGGTAACATAATGTATATTAATAAAAAATAACTGAATTATATAACTATTTATTTTTAAAGGTGGAAGGGATTCGAACCCTATATCAAGTATCCAAATCCCCTCATTATGGAATCCTATGAAAAGAACTCATCTACATTGGGATCACCAAGAAATTATTATGCCATCCTAATGAATGGGTCACCCATAGTTGATTTTTCATCTAACACTTCAATGATTTTGGTCAATAACAGAACAATAGACCACTTTCTATTTGTAAGATAAGAGACATAAAATACTTGAACTTCATGTGATGCCATTATAAATGGATTTTCCTTGCACCCTTCCAAACTGAATTCCACTTAAATGAATCCCAATTCATCAATTTTAACAAAACATCAGTTAATAAACTGCATTCATTGAAAAATAAACACTTGGAATGTTATATAATATAACTCCGATATTTGTTTGATGATTCCAAAGTGTGACATAGTCATATGAATTGAACTTCTATCCTTGGTATTTGATACATGAATCACTTTATCCAAAAGTGTTAATTGAATATTTTATATAGTACTAAATTTATCATGTTCCTTTAAATAGAATGTATAAACATTAATTAAATAACCATTATAATATAATACATTCACACTTGGTCCTTTGGCTAGTCATCCAAGCCATTCTGATGTTAAATTTATATTTACATTTTCCTACTTAAAAATATGGTCTTGAAACCATCCTATAAATTGTTTATTATTTACACTTGATATCCACCTTTTTCCCTTGATGGATTCAAATACCTATGAAATAATTTTTGGGTTTCAACTTATGGAATAACCCTTAAGATTCTATACAATACATAAAGGTGATACTGATATAACTTTATAATAGTAATTTCAACAACATCTCTTCTGGAAATTCCTTCACCCACAAGTCTCCTAATGTGATGTGATTTTTCTAGACGCATTATTTCTACATTGGATAGGTAGTCGGCATAGAATTCAATTACTTTCACAATATTATATTTCTCCATAATACAATGTTCTATGCAACTTATATTTTTCACACACCCTTCCGAAAATATTCATATACCATTCAATGGGGGTACATTTATCTATAATTTACATGAACACATACCTGAATCTCTATAATCAAGTGATCCATAAAGTTAACCATCATATAAAAGAAGGAAAACAGGAAGAACATATAGAATTTTACATAACATAAAAATAATTTCCTTTTCTATAATTAGAAATTTCAGTGGGTCTGTAACTTTATTATATATATATTTTAAAAAGAAACAAATGTTGGCTAATGTATGAAACAAATTATTATAAAAAATTCAACATAAATCTACAATAATTAGATCTATAATCAAAATATTAAAGTCATTTGTTTTAGTCCCTTTAAATTTAAATCAATTAAAGAAACAATATTAATGATATTTGATGAATACCCTTGCTAAACCTTTACACCATTCTAGATGTTGTAAAAAAAGAATATCTCTTTCATGGAAATAGTGTAATCATTTATAGGAAGAAAATTCCATCTTTCACCCGTAACTGACACCACATATTCCCGTATACCCATCTCAATCATATGAAAAATTACCGTAATTCCATCCTTTATTTTTTTGGGTGAATTTGTTAGAGTTAGTTTCCTATGGATAATTTTTTTTTACTTTGATTAAATATTTAATTGATCGTTTGGATATTAACAAAACATCATATTACATGTTGTTCATTGTTATACATAAATTTACTATAGCAATTCCCTAGGGTATCTTTTATATTGATAAGGTCGTAGAACTTCCTACTATGATGAGAACCTTGAAGTGTTATGATGATATTCTTAAATATTGTTCTACAGTTGGATAACATAATATGATAAGACACATAGTATATATACTGTTAGGTGTGCGTACTCATAAGTGGATGAGGATTCTTCTCATGAAGTTTGAAATTTTTGATCTCCAAGATGATATATTATGAGAAAAACCCCAACAATATGAATTATTTGTGTTTTGGTGTCATCATATATTTCTATATGTGAGCATGTATAATGGGCCCTTGACATTAATATTATCATTGATGCACGTAATGAATCACACACTTAATTTACTAACTAACACCATCACACCAAATGTTGGCAGTAAGTATGGTACATTGGGTGCATCATGAATAATATGTTGTTAATGGATATGTCGAGGAATAATTTTTCCTTAAATCTTTATACAAGCCTATATCTCATCACCTTGATTAGAATAAAACCGTTGTATTAAATTCCATGTACGTTTTGAAATGATGTTTTTATTTCTGATAGTCAAAGAAATACGCATCGAGAACATAGGTTGATGACACAAATGTGCAACCAACTTGATTAGATATTGTGACAAAGGGATTATATTACATAGTGAGTGTTTTTATGTTGTTGTCGACATTGTGGAATTAAATTCTTTCTATTGGATTTCTTGACCCATTTTAAGTTAATAATCACGGAGTTTATGAGATCCTGTCTAATTCCAATGAGAACTAATCATATAGGGTCACATAATAAGTATTTTCATTGTTATTTATTAAATTATATTTAAATTTAATTAATGGAGAAAAAATTATTTTCAAGACTAAGGAGTAATTTTATTTATGATTTATTGATCACTAATATTCACAAGGTAAAAAATAATTTATTTATTTGGTCACATGGATATTTTATAAATATTTATTCATTGGATTGTGAATAAAATATTTATTTTATTTATTGATGAATAAAATATTTAATTAAATATTTATTTGGGTATTTAATAAACATTAAGGAATTAGAGTGGACCAAGATCCTGTCTGGCGATGAATATTTATTTTCAATCTGGTAAATAATATTTATCACTAAAAAAGTTATCACATGTCTTAAAACAACAACAAAAACATTATTATTATTTGGCATGGTGTTTAATTATTATTACTATATTATTTAAGGGCCACTATTCAATTAAATAAAATTTTAACCAAAACCATTTCTCTATAAATAGATGGAAATTTCTATTGTGTAGGGTTAATCTAGATTTTAGAATCATTGCACACAACATAATTCCCTTTCCACTATATCTCCTCTCTCACTCTCATGAATGAGAAGAACTAGAGATATTGCTTTAAGATCAAAGGAACTGCAAGAAATCAATAGAAATAATGTGAGATAATTTATTCATCAAGACAGTACCCATAATTCAATTTTCATCATTTAGAGATCAAATAATCATGTGTGGAACACTTCTAGAGTAATTTTACACTTGGATCCTCAAAGAACAACAAAATTAATCCCATTAGGATTTTTAGAATGACCAATATCTACATTGGAGAAAAATCAAAAGACGAGGTTATATTTCTTCAGATCCTAAACTAATTAATTATAAATTTTACATGAAATAACCTCTCTTTCAGTTTTGGGTATCTCTATGATAAAAGAATGTTTAACATAACACACACCAAATGTGATTTGTCTATTCTCAAAACCTACATGTGGTTTCAGAGTGGTCACATTTTGAATTTATAATTATTTATTTGATTGATGATCAATATGCACAATCATGGTTGAATTTTTCATTTCATATTATTCATTCTTTAATCCATTTGGAATTAACTTGTTTCTCATATTTTAATTTCTTCATTCAAGATTCAAAATTTCTTAAGTCCAAGAATATATTAAGAACAATTAAATATGACATTGATAAGTGTTGTGGAATCTGGTCGGATAGCATGGGATTATATGGAGTGCATCCGAAGTACACACTATATGCCCAAGTACATTGAACCTAGCCGTTTAATGGGATACATGATGCACAAAGTAGTAATTAGATTTGGTTCATTTATTTTACATTGTGTGTACACCAGACCAACTTGGAACAAAACATGATGTGATACAAGCATGTAGCTGGATTAAATGACATGTAGTCTACACACTATTGCATCAAAATTCACGCAAATTTTATGGTCATTATACATGGAAAAAACTGCATTATACTAACATTCAACTACATTAATGGAGTAAAAAACATGTAACCAACATACATGATGTGAAAATTATTACCCATGTATAAAGTAAACATCAATCTATTCAGTGAGAAAAGAACACACACAACATGCGATATACACAGAGTGTAGCTATCTTGTAGATGCGATTTAGTACTATGTTCCATGAACACACCTGGTCCATACGTGGGTTTCATGGAAACACATAAACCATAACACACTATGTGTAGTAGGTATTACATGCCGTGTTGTCTGACCGATCTACATGCCGAAGCCCTAGGCGTGTATCCTGAGTACAAGATAATGAGATACATGATGTGTAACTCGTAAGTACACAATGTGTAGCATCCAAATAAAGGATAGAATAAAATTATATTAAATTTTTAATTATATTATTAAAGACTTATTCTAATGATGATCTCCTTTTGTATTTGACACTTTAATAATAGTTTTATAGTATTATTAAAATGGTTGATTAATTTATTATAATAATCTATAAATAATGAATAGAAATGAATTCTAATCGGTTTTATTTTGCGTATACATGTCATGTATAACCATTCCTGAGTGTGACCAAGACCTGTGTGTGTTAGATGTTTTGATTTAATTTATTGCATGAGTTTGCAATTATTTAATATTAAATTAAATTTGACAGCCTAAATGTCATCCTTCACTCTATTGTTTTGGAGGACCTATGTATCCATGGTTATTTATGCAATCCCCATTATCCATTCCTTTGGTTCACCTCACATGTGCGTGATTATAAATAATTATAATTAATGGAGTATCCCAATGTGCATGGAGGTGGTACAAGATAGAACCATAATGATTCCAACCCAAGTGACACACATGATTACAGGTGGAATGTTGTAACTTGTTCCAAGCCTCACACTAGGAATTTTCTCTAAGGTGAAAGTTTATTTATTATCTACTCAATAAATGAAACATTATATAATCACATGATCATGTCATTTATTATTTATTTATTTATATATTTTGTATTATTTATTTTATGGATGCAAGACCACTATCACATAAATAAATAAATTAATGTACAACATTGGAATTTAAATAAAAGGACTATGTGTAAATGTTTTACCCAGCATGGTTAATCAATTAAGTAAAATACACTTAATATTAAAAAGTTATATAAATTATTAAACAATACACAATTTATTTATAATAAATTAAAATCCCTTAAATATATATTAATTCATACTTGGACTTCCATTACTTGATTAGGAATGAAAGCTTTAGAACTAAGTATTTGACCCACCATTGTTAAGACACATACATTTGAAAAGGAGTTATTATGAATGTTATGGGTTGACTTAACCATATTACATCAATAGGAGTATCCCTCTACATACATTGCATAACTTGGAGGAAATTGTTGAGAAAATACACATCAGGATTTCAGGATTGGGGAGTCCACTCAATGGATCAAGAAGCTGTAAGCCCAATGTTGGAGAAGACATTCCTACCTATGTACATTTAAGAATCTTGAACAACCTTCATTGGGGTTATTTAAATGGGTATATGGATTCCTTTAACTAGAACTTCATAGAAACTAGACATTTAGAGTCAAATGATATGAGCTATTGGGACTTGATAAATTAGTGGGAGACTTAATAAACAAAATTTTATTATTTCTCACATAATTTTTAATCAATAAAAGTACTAATAATATTATCTTTTATAAATGTAGAAAATGGATAGTTCATTATACACATAGTAACTATGATATATATTAGAGAAATACCGTCTCTTCACTGGTATTAACTTCCAGTCGTGGTTTAGACACATTCAGGTTGTGCTGAACCATGAACAAAACTATTACATGCTTGGATCCCCAATTATTGATCTGTCTTCCAAGGAGGTGAGTGATGAAGAGTACCTATCCTAAAAAAACATTTGAATGATGAAATCAACATTCAATGTTTTATACTATCATATATGTCTACTGAACATATAAATTCACAAGATAACATGGATTCTTATAGCATGATCTTAGATATCTAAGGATTATACTAGGAGAGATCTAGATTGAAACAATTTGAGATCTTTAACGATATTTTTAGAGAAATCTTGGAGAGGGTGCACCATTAGGGCCTCATGTAGTCAAGATCATTATCTACATTGAGTGCATAGAGTTTCTAGGGTTTAAAATCCCTAATAAACTATGCATTGATCTTATTATCACATAACTCCCTTATAGCTTCTCCCACTTTGATAAAAAATTTCATATGGACAACATTGAGATGTATCTCTGAGATATATTTACTCTTCTTTGACAAGAAGATAAGGGGATAAATCTGGAAAATTATTCTATCCTTATGGTGAATAAACAAAAAATAAGAGAAAATAGATCTAATCCCAAAGCTTCTTCACACCCTTTCATGTAGAGAAAGATCAAGGGAAAATGAAGGGATTATTTTTCTATTTTTGTCACATGTGGAAAGAAGGGACACTTGAAGAAAAACTTAACACAAAAAAAGAATAAAGGGGAAGCTTCAAGTGTGATTAATATTGAGTAAAATTTTTTTATTTCAAAAAATTATGTATCAGATACAACTTTTGGTGCTAAAATATGCATTCAAATACAATAACCAAGTAGATTTAGAAATATTGACCATGGGAAGGTAGAACTATGAGAATCCAATGAAGCTAAACTTGTTTCTATAACTATTGGTGAGTACCACCTCAAGTTTCCCAGTAGAATGATATTGGTTTTACAAGATTGATATTATGTTACATCCATTTCCAAAAACATTATTTATGTATCCATAATAGATAAATATGGACTTATTTTAAAATTTTGGAATAAATTTTTCTTCATTTATAAGGATAAAATTTGTTATGTTAAGATTCATTTAAATAATGGTCTATGTGTGTTTGATTAAACAAAATAAATAATGGGAATTGATAACCACATTATATCTCATAAATCATAACACACCCAACTTTTTCATTACAGTTTATGTTATGTAAACAAAAAACAATTTTATAAACCACAAAAAGATAGATATATTAGTTTATTTTGAACTAAAATCACTTTGTATATGTCACACATGTTTACAAGGAAATAATACTAAATACCCATTTAGTGGAAAAGGTGAAAGGTCCAAATATCTTATTGAATTAGTTCAAACTGATGTGTGTAAAACTTTTCCTATTGAGTAAATGGGTGGGTAATAATACTTCAAAACTTTTAATGATGATTTTAGTAGATATGGAATTGTATAATTGATGAGGTATACTATATATTCCTTTATGATATTAATGGAATACGAGAATGAAGTTGAGAACTATAATGGTAAGAAGATTATGGAACTCCACTCAGAACATGATGGATAATATCTTAATGAATACTTTATTGATTACTTATGATTTTTTGGGATCCTATCCCAACTCAAACCACCTTATACACATCAGTGTAATGGTGTAAGTGAAAGTATGAACCGGACCTTGTAGGTTATGGTGAGATAAATGATGTGTATTGTGAGTCTTCCATTATTCTTTTTGGTATATATGTTTAAAAAAATACTAATGTAGATTCCAACTAAATCATCAAATGGAATGACATACCCATTATAGTATGAAGATAATATCATGTTTTCATAATTACATGTTTGGGGTTATAAATCATTTTAAGGCCTCCTCAGACAAAAAACTTTCACCCCAAGGCACAAAGTGTACATTTATAGGTTACCCCAAGGAAACTAGGGGATGTTACCTATATAACCCCTCAAAAAAATGAAATAGTGGAAAGGAATTATATATTCCTTTTGAGGGAGAAACTCTATAAAATAAATAGCGGGAGAAAGAAAAAATTTGATGAAGTCAAGGCTCACAATACACAAGAGATGGCCAAGGAACAAATTCCACAAAGCCCCATTGAAGAAGAAGAAGTTCTAGAGACAAAAGTACTGCATATAAGTAATATATAGGTTAGAGAACCATAATGATATGGTTTCTATTCACCATGTATGGTGACTCATTACTATATGATAATAATGATATTCCAACAAACAATGAAATTGTAAGTGGCATAAATGTTTTGAAGAGGCAATAATCCATGAATTCTGAAATGGATTCCATGTACTAAACCAAGTATAGATTTTGATAGATCCTATAGTATATGTTAATACTAATGCTTGAAAATGTTTATTCAAGTATATTCTGGATATAGATGGTAAATTCAATACCTATAAGGAATGACTAGTTGAAAAAGGGTTTAAACAACGACATGGAATAGACTATGATAAAACCTTTTCAATAGTTTCAATGCTGAAATCCATTAGGATTATACTAGATATTATGGCCTTCCATGACTATGAGATTTGGAAAATGGATTTAAAAAGGTTCTTACTTAATGGGAACCTTTAGGATGATGCCTATATGACACTACCTGAATGGTTTGTGACTCCAAAGGATTACAAAAAGATGAGTAAATTGTAAAAATACATTTATGGACTGAAGAAAAAATCAATGTCATGGAACATTCAATTTGATGAGGACATAATGGAATTTTGTTTCATAAATAATGAATGATATCCTTGTGGTTATAAAAGGTTTAGTAGGAGTGTGGTAATTTTCTTAATAGTATATGTCAATGGCATATTACTTTTTGGAAACAAAATAACCGTCTTATAGTCTATTAAGGAATAGTTGAATAAATTCTTCTCTATGAAGGACTTAGGTAAGAAAACATACATTCCTGGAATCAAGATCCATCATGATAGTTCTAAAGGACTGGTCAATATAAATCAAGGTACATATATAAACAAGATACTGAAGAGGTTCAGTATGAAATGATATAAGAGTGGATTGTTTCCAATGTAACATTGAATTCATATTTACAAAAAAATGTTTTCTCAAATATATGAGGATAGGAAAATGATGTAAAGGATTCTATAGGTGTTTGTGATTGGATTATTCATGTATTCTATGATATTTACTAGTATAGAGGTTTTTTACACCTTATGTGTGGTGGTAAGATATCAAAATGACCTGGGAGACCACTATTGGAAAAAATTCATGATTATCCTCAAGTATACGAGGTATACTAAGGATACATTCTTTGTTTATTGAGGATATGAAAAAATAGTCATCATAGGATATGAATATTATAGTTTCCAAATAGTTCAGGATGATATGAAATGAAAAATGGGATATATCATCACTCTGAAAGGAGGTGATGTGAGATGGATGAGCTCAAATTAGGGTGTTGTTTCAAATTCTATAATAGATTCATAGAATTTTAGGATTTTTGAGGAATATAAGTAAGTAGTTTTGATATTTATCTTCATACGTGATACTGATGTTGTACCTAGAATTAACGATCCTATGACACTCTATTATGATAATACTATAGCAGCAGATCTTGCAAATGAGCCAATGTCACATCAACAGATGAAGCATATAATTTAGATGTATCATCTCCTGATGAATTTTTTCTCATAGAGGTGAAGTTGTAGTGAGAATTATTTACATGGAAAATAATTGGTGGAATTATTAAATAAATCCTTTACTCAATAGAAACATTATTATCATGTGGGGTCTATCAGACTAAAATTTGTAGGAAAGGATCTAGTCTAAGTGGGTGTTTTTTGGAGTTGGATTACTAGGAATAATTGCTGATAATTTTATTTTATGTATATTCAATCATTTTAATATCAACAAAAAATTATATTATATATTTTTCATTTTTCCAGTTTAATTTTATGAAATAATTTCCTAGGATATCTATCACATGGATAAGGTCGTAGTAGTTCCCTGTGATGATCAGAACATTATAGTGAGAGGAATATATTCTTCAATATAGTTATATGGTTGAAAAATTATAAGATAGGACATATGGTATGTAGATTTTTAGTTTATAGTACTTGTAAGTGGATGAGGATTCTTCTCATGAAGTTCACACTTGGTAATCTTGAATATATGAGAATATGAGAACAGTTGGAATTCTATATGTTTTGTTGTCATCAAATATTCCTATTTGTGAGTGTGTGTAATGGTCTTTAGACATTAATATTATCATTGATGCATTCCATGACTCACACACTTAGATTTAATGACTAAAATCATTACACTATAGGTTGGTGGGAAGTAGGGTAGGTTGGGTGTGTAATGAATGATATGTTATTAATAGATAATTTGGGGAAGGATTTTCCCCTTATATATTTTTGGAAGCTTATACATTACCCCTTTTTTTAGAATTGAACTGTCACATAAAATTCTATGTCCATGGTATAATGACGTGTTTATTTCATATAGTAAAATAAACAAGTACTAATCACCTATGTTGATTACATGGATGTGAAAATTTCTTTATGGGATACTGTGACAAAGGGATTGTACTACATAGTGAATGTTCATATGTGGTTGTGAAATTTGTGACATTACGTTCCTTATCTTGACTACATTGACCAATCACTAGACAATAATCTTTAACTTTTGGTGATAATTCCTAATGATAATGAGAAATAATCCTAGAGGGTCACACACTATGTATTTACATTGATAATGATTAAATTCTATTTGAATTTAATTAATGCAATAAATATTATTCACATGATTTAGAAATAATTTTATTTACGTTTTATTGACCTCTAATATTCAAAATTTAATAAATAATTTATTTATTTGATTACATAAATATTTGTTAAATATTTATTTTCTTGATTATGAATATAATATTTATTTTATTTATTAATTAATAAACTATTTAATTAAATATTTATTAAGGTTTTCAATAAATGTTGAGGAATTAGAGAAGATCAAGATCCTTTATAGCGATGAATATTTATTTTCAAGTTGGTAAATAATATCTATCATTGCAGAAGTTAGAAAATTCTATAAAATAATAATAATAATAATATTAGTATTATGTGGTATGAGGTTTAATAATGATTACTATATTATTTTAGGTATGATGTGAAATTAAATAATATTTCAACCAAAACCATATCACTATAAATAGGTGGTTATTATTGTTTTGTTGGGTTAATTGAGATTTAGAATCATTTCACACAACATAATTCCATCTAAATTATTCATCCTCTATCTATATAAATAATGAGAAGAACTGGATAGATTATGTGAATCTCAATGGACCCAAAAGTGATCAATGAAAACAACACGAGACAATTGATTCTTCATTATGGCACCTAAAAATCAATTAGTGTTGTTTGGAGATCAAAGGAGCATGTTTCAATCACCATTAAAGATATTCTATACTTGGATCCTCCAAGCATAATGAAGTTAATCCAAGTAGAGTTTTTAAAATGATCAGCATCTACATCAGAGAAAGATCCTTATATGAGGTAATATTTCTTCCAATCATAAATAAATTAATTATAAATTTAACTTGAAAACACTCTATTTCAATTTCAACAATCTCTATGTCAAAATAAATTTAAATATAACACCCACCAAAGGCACTTCCACTTCACTCATAACCTAAAAAATTTAGTATAATTCAAATGATACTATCAAATAATTTTTTTTAACATGAACAACATCAAAAAAATGAATGATGTATAAGGAATTCCAGAATAGAAATTTAATAAAAAAACTAATCTCTTTTTCAAAAAGGTTATACTATGTTTTTTCAAATAATGTTTAACAAAAATTATTTCTATATACTTTAATTTCTAAAGAAGATGATGACCTCTTTGTAGATATATTATTGTACCTTAATTTGAATTCCCATCTAATTATGTCGTCTAAAATAGGTATTTATGTTTTTAGGGTATAAATCAATGATGTCATCAAAAAACAGTCTTTAATGAATGTTCCAAACCAACTGATTGTGTACCTTGTTCAAAAATGGGACACCCATGAGTTCCTTTAATTCTATATCTATTAAAATTTCTATGAATAGGAAAGTAATTTATTGACCCATATAACATGACCCTTAATGTTAAATATTCATTTCTATAAGTATCAAACAATGTAAGACATTAATCCCAAAATAATTTTAAATCTTTGATCAATGGATCCAAATAAACATCAATATCATTACCTAGTAGTTTTGGTCTTATTATAAGTAGGGACAACATAATTTATTTCCACTTCATGCATTACCACAGTGGAAAGTTATAACTTACCTATATAATTTTCCATGCACTATGAGTGCTTATTTCTAAACCAAAATGATTCACTCTTTCAATAGATAGTATAAGACAAAATTTTCTCTAATCCATTAAAAATTTAGGGTACTCAAGATCAATTTTATTCTAATAAGGAGAGTCTATTGGGTGACAATGTTTCCCATCATAACTTGTATTTTAATGCCATTTAAATTTCCTTATAGTCTTGTTACTTCTATGTAGGTATATAATCTATGTAATGATTGGACATTACCATACAAATTTCAAAGGACTTGATTCATATTTCTTGTATTGAGACAAACCACACTTTGGGTATTTTTAAGTGATTCAAGGTCCTTTAAAAATGGTATACAATCATTTTGATATAAATTTATTCTTTTAGAGACCACACCCATTTAAAGTAGTATTCCATTAGCATAATATGTTCGGTATGGAAGCTCATTATCTTCTAGTATCATATCATTCAAGAGAGAAAGTAGTTCAGTAAAGATAGTGTCACTTCATTTTTTGCCATATTTTATATTATATAGCTTCATTATGACTAAAAATGGTGCATATTTAGTATAAGAAACATAGAATAACAACTTTTAACAACTCTTTATCACCTAAAACAATTTTGTACAATAACGAAGTTTATCTTAAATTATTATTACCATTTCTTTAATATGATCTTCTTGATATTTAAAACATGTACTCATATCCTTTATAAGATATTAATCATTTTTAACACTTGTAATCATGTTAGATGATCCATAAAACATAATGTTATCCCAGTCACTAGTTACACTCAGTTTGTTCCTGTGTTTTGTCTAAAATATATAACTTTTATATATTCTTTGACAAGTCAAGTGTTCTTACAACTCATTTTGACTAATTTGTCTTGAATAACAACAATGTATGCATGGAAAAAGTACTTGAGATGGTTCATACACATGATATTTTTTAAACTTGATGATATATTTTACCCCGTCCTCATACTCTTTTTCTATAAGATTTACATCCATCCATTTTTATTCATATCCATCCTATTTGATTCAGTAATATTCATATTTGAATAAATAAATAAATACACAAAAAGTGTGAACTTAGAACCTTAAAATTATATTCTTTAGACACCCACACACATAAATTAATCATATTTGAAATAAATTCATTGCATCAACAACATATTAGAACATATAAATACCAATAATTATATGATGTGAATATTTGATGCTCAACTTGGTCCATTGGGTCATCTCCTTCAGCATTCAAGCTGTAGGGATTTCAGGCCATCAAATGGTAATGGGACTTTGTGCCAATGAGCGTTCATGCCATTTTAGGGTTACCTCTTAACCTAGTTAAAAAATTTCCTCATTAAAAAATGGGGCATTTCCCCATACCTATTTAAAAAAATAAATTATTCTTTTTTTAAATGTATTCATTAATGGAGACAATTCACTCCCTATCACTATTAATGTTCATAGGAAACTTATGAATTTTTATAAATGGATAAGTTTTATGGTATATATAATAATATTTAAGTATAAAAACATATATCAAAATAAATTACCTCACTATAATAGATCACAATTTATCCACTACTGGACTTTATCAGTGCTAAACATAAAGCATTGATAAAAGGGAAAACTTCATCAGTGATAACTAAAATCAGTGATAAAGGTAACTTTTATCAGTGTTATAAAAAGAAATGATAAAAGTGTACCCTTTATCAACACATTTTTTCACATCGATTAAGGTGGATCTTTATTAGTGATTTTCTTAGCTATGATAAAAACATTTATTAAAGAAATATTATCAATACATATATAATTATCATATTTATATTCAAAAATTAATGTTTATTTATATGAATTAATTAAAAAATACATGTATATAATTAATATAAATATGATATATTAATATATATATTTTAATAATTCAAACAATTATATTAATATAAATGATGTATTATTTATATGTGATATTTGAACTTACATATTCATATCAACACCTATGTGCATATATGTGTATGCATTATGTTGTGTGTGTGTTTTGTGTATGTTTGTATATAGATGATGTATGAGTATAGATGTATGTATATGTATGTATATGTTCACATGTATATGGGATGTACACACACACACATATATATATATTACATTTGTACATGTGTATGTATGACATGTACTTATTTCACATTTGATGTATATTTTTTTTCATTTTTGATATAATTTTTTTGGATTTCTTCATTATATATATATTGATATTTTACTAAGTATTATGTTTTATATATTTTAATTTATATGATTAGTATTTATTCAGTTTCAAATTTTAAGTTGTAATATTTTTTGAAAGTTCAAAATTTATATAATTAAGTTATTTAAATGCATTTTATAATATTTCCTTCATTTATGTATGGTTTTAAAATTCATCTATTTAATCTTATGTGAATTCATTTTAAATATTTTTTTTCTATTAAATTCTGTTTATTATTTTTTAATATTACTTTTATTTAATATTATTTATTTTTTAATATTTTTTAATATTTGTTGGAAATTAATCATTTTTTAATATTTATTTATACATATATTTATTTACTATACGTGTAATATTTTCAATATGTTTGTAATTTATATGAATAATATTCATTCGTTTTTTTTATTAAGTTTTAACATTTAAAAAATGTTTGAAATTTATATAATTAATCTATTTAAATAAATATTTTTAATAATTTTGTAATTTAAATAGTTAACTATAAAATTATAAATATATATAATGGTTTAAAAAATTACATATAAAATTAAAAATAAATATATAAATATATATTTAAATAATTATAAATAGAATGAATCTATTTAGATAATAAATATATTGATTATAATTATAATTAAATATATATATATTAATATATATATATAGTTATATAAATACATATTATTATATAAATATATATATTTATATAAATATAATCATGATGGTTTTGCCATAGATTTATGGATCCAAATCCATGACCCAAAAATTTATTGAAAGAGGAAAAAATTAAGGAAAAGTAGACAAAAGCAGGGCATAACAAAGCATAAAATGCTTGTATCATAGAAAGAAAGAGATTAAATCTTACTTCTCCCTCTAGAACCCAAATTTATGGGATGTTGACCTCTACCCTTTAGATGTCGACCTCACCTTCATGATTTGTTTCATGGAGTTGGAACAATCTCATCATTTGATGAGGAATCAGAGAAGTCCTCATAAATAATGTAGCTCCTCTAATTCCAAGAGAGCTCCCAAAAATTCATATCTGAATTAAATAATTATTAAATTATAATAAATAAATTTAAATAATAATTATATTTATACATTAATATGTATATAATTATATAAATTTAAATAATTATATAAATATATACCATTAAATAAATATATATAATTTTATAAATATATAAAATTATATAAAAATATATAATTATATACATATATACATATATATATAACTATATTAATATGTAGATGGTGTGGCTTCTGAGTTGTAAAACCCCTTAATCAAGCATCCAAAAGACGAGATTTCGAATATTGGTAAGCCCCTTGGGGAAATTTATGATGGTGTTGGTAACACATGTATGATAAGGGTAGGTGGTGATATAGGCCTAACACGGGTAGGTGGTGATGTATGCATGATGCCAACCTAGTGAAGTAGGAAGGATGATATAGGATTGACATTACGCTGGGCCTTCAGGCAGTAAAATGGGCCTTTGGACCATGTAATGAGCTTCATTCCCACTAGGCCTTCAAGCCATGTTCATGGGACACTTGGCCTTAGGCCAATGCAACATGTAATTTGTCTCCCTCTAACCAGATAAAAAGATGTATTTGAATTAATAATAAAAATTGGCTTCAGTCCCAACTTAAAAAAGATAATTATTTATATATATATATGTATATAATTTTATAAATATATTTATAATTATATACAAATATTTTTAAAAATATTTTTTTATAATTATAAATATAAATAAGTATATACAATTTTAAATTATTATAAAATTAAAATAAATATATATAAATGATAAATATATTTATTATATATATTAGGTTCTTGGGGGTATGATTACATTAAACACACACACACCATACACATATGCCGAAAATATAGGTAATAGCCCCATAAAGGATAACCCATCCATCAAACCTTATTTATTTAGTACATGGCCTGATGGCCCAGTGGGAATGAAGCCCATTACATGGCCCAAAGGCATAAAAACATACCTGAAGACCCAATGCAGTGTCATGCCTACGTCATCATCTGTCTGCGTCATGCATGTGTCACCCGCCCGCCATCAGAAATTTGCACCCACCCAGATTTGAACATGAGTCTGATGCAAGATTACAAGGAGCCTTTACCACTAGGACAAGCCCCCAACCACATAAATATCTTTATTATATTTATAATTATATGTATTTATAAATTAATAAATAAATAAATATAATTATATAAATATATATATATATACATAAATATATAAATATATAAATATATAAATATATAAATATATAAATATATAAATATATAAATATATAAATATATAAATATATAAATATATTTATAATTGGAAATAAATATTTCAAATTGAATTTGGGGGCTTTCCCAAGTAGTAGAGGCTCCTCATAATCCTGTATTTGACCCGAGTTCAAATCTGGGTGGGAGTGAATTTCCACAGGCAGGTGGTGACACATGCATAATGCAGGTAAGTGGTGATGTATACATGACACAAGCCTCATGGCGTAGGTAGTATGATATGTGAATGATAATGCACTAGGACTTTGAGCTAGTTTGTGGGCCTTTAGGCTATGTAATGGGATTCATGCCCACTCGGCTTTTAGGCCATTTATTGAATAAATAAGGTTTGATTGGTGGGTTGTCCCTGGGGGGGATATAGCCTACCTTTTCTCCCTGTGTGTGTGTGTTTAATGTAATTGTACCCCAAACACCTAATATATATAAATATTTTAAATATACTTATTTATAATTATAATTATAAATAAATAAATAAATAATTATAAAATTATAATAAATATATTTTATAATTAATATATTTTTTACATTTATAAATATATATATTGAGGGCTTAAATAAATTTATTGATGACTTCTTTGATGATGATGCTCACTCTCCTCTTCAATTCCTGGTTCCTCTATGTCTTTTAGGTTTCCATTGTGATGGCTTCATTGATGAGTGTTTTTTGGTTGAAGACATCCTCACTGAAGGGAGTTTTTATGGCCATAGATTCGACATTCCTAGAAAAAAGAAGTGGAGTAAGGATGCTCATCATGGATTTGTTCCACATGCTTCATCCCCTGAACACCGATACTTTTATCAGATCACGGGTTCATGATTCGGATTCCTTCGGTGAAGATTAAATATTTATCATGTGAGGGAAGGTAAGGATGCAATTTCAAAATGTTTGGAAATAGGTCTGTTCTCGATCATTGCATGTCTTTTCTTACCGAGAGGTTTGTTTCCTTAGATGGAAGGGGATTTATTTCATCATCTCTCTAATATTTTGCAGTTCTCTAATTATAAATGTTCCTCAATGGGATGAGGATTCTTCCATCTTATTTTCCCTTATAATGTGATAAAGATAAAGGCTTGGGGTTTTGGTACAATCTCCCTCAAGCCAAGTTTCCTTCACATTCGTGTATGGGACTAAACATTAAATCTGATGGAGGCTTCTAATTCATTAGTAAAATTTTTGGTCAAAGTTTTCAAAATGATCTAGATTCTATGGCATGATTGTATTTTTCATGATATTAAATTTTCCATTGAAATTCCCAAAAATATGGACAAGGAAACAGAACTAGCCAGGTGTGACCATTATGCTCATTTTTTGATGAAGTTGATTTATGTGATCCTTTTGTTGAAAAAGTTTTTATATGAACTTACCATGATGAATTTTATCTACGGATTGAATATGAGTTAACCCCTTGGTTTTGACAGGAATTTAAGGTTATAGGGAATGATAAGATGAGTTTCAATAGATAAATTTTATGCTAATTTTTTCTTTTCATGGACATGTTGAGATCATGTGTTTTAGATATGGTATGAAGTCCTTTTCACCTAATAATATTAACCCTATAGGGGTTTGGATCAATGTGTATTTTAAGGTTCAAAATTCTTAGCTAGGTAATGGGAAATTTCCCCAGGCCATGGAGGTGTAAGAATATGTCCTCCGGGGCTCTAGTTCTTTCATGAAGGACCAATCAGTCATTCGATTTTATTGAACTTCAGGATCACCTCATAAGGAGATTAGTGCTTCTAATATGTATGATGTGAGTGGGGTTAATCCTTTAAAAGGGAAATAAATCCATTCTTTTGGTATTTATTTTTAGGATGTGATTTTCATAAGACGAGAGAAGGCTGTTGGATGTGGAGTTATACTACAATAGGATCTAAAGGTCCTATCTTCAGGAAATGAGCATTAGGAAGTGTCAACTTATGTTATACTTATGTGCATATATGTGTTTGCAGCACTCTTAGAAGAGGGTAAAAGGGATCATTATTTATTAAGACTTTGGTAAAAATATTTTTAGTCTACTTTACAACATAAAAATATATAATAGAAAGGATGTATTACATGAATAATATGTCAATGCTAATGTAGATATCTATGTTAAAGGAAAATCCTCACATGATGAGATTGTCAAGGAAAAGATAAACTATGATTTGAAAGGAGTTTCAGAGGGATCAGGTTTGGCTAGAGAACAGGATCCTCAGCCTCTTGAGCATCCCACCCCACTGTTTGATAATATTAATCCTAAAGTGGATGATGAGACTTGTAGAAAACCTAAAAATTAGAGTATGCACAATAATTTGAGAGTCATGGGTGGTGGATGATCCCATATATAATTAAGATTTTACTATTTCCTAGAAGGCTGACTACTTTTCTTTATATTAGTGTTTTTTCACTAGCTTCCGTTTTCCATCTCCCCTTGTTCTTTATGTTTATTTTATTTTCAATAAATTTTCATACCATGTTCTATAACCCATGGTTTGAGTCACCTTGAGTATATTTTGGACTTATATTATCAGCATGCCTCAATTTCGGGATTTAAAACCTAGAATTCCATTTCTATGGGTCAAGGTTATTATCACCTACTGTTCCATTCTAAGGAACTGAAGACTATGGAATGGGGGTTCATTTCTGTTTACCTTAATCCTGGTTTCTTGGACATTCAAGATTAGGATTTCAACCACAATATTCTTAAAGGTAGGGGCGAAATTGTGTAGGTATGGGTCATATTTTATAGGTTTCACTAGATTTTAGGGAATCCTAGAATCCTATATGTTATTTTTTTCTCTTAGAATCCCAATTAAAATGGACAATGAAACTATTCATGTTATATTTTGTCATTATGATTGTACTTTGGTATAATTTGATCTTGGATCCACCTTAGTTGATAAGGTTTTCCACTTTATGGTTAAGGATTAATTCATGCTAAAAACTGTTTATGAAAAGGATCCTTCTTCTTGTTCTCTCTATATGGTTATTGGACTTCAAAACTATAGTTATTGAAAGAACCTCACTAGATATCTTTGAGTCCAGAATGGAAATCAGGAGACATAATGTTAGGTTAAAGGTAATACAACTCATACTATGAGGAATCTTAAGGGATAGTCCAAATAATCCACTGATTATGGGTCTGTTAAAGTTTCTCATAATGATAAGTAGCCCCCCTTGTAGGGGCACTTAGGTTAGGTCTCTTTTCTTTCTCTACAATGAGGTAAATCAAGGCTTTGGGATTGCATAATAGTAGAAGAATAGGAAAGGTACCTTCTTTATGGAGAATATAAATTTAAATATGATTTCGTTAAAGGGATAGAGTTGGAGAAATCTCTTATTGGATCAGTGGATGGTCAATATGACCATTAAAATTCAGTCCAATATAATGTTTATTTTGAATTGTGACAAGAGAAGGTATTAGCTACTCTCAAACGAAGAGGTAAAACCATGGTGGGGGATTCCTTCTTAAAGAAACCAGTTAAAACAATTTATCTTCTTAAAATCCCCCAGGGTGGGGCTGGTGCTTCAACATAGGGTGCTAGGTTGAGGTCTAACCCTGTCAAGCATAACTGAGTTGTTCAAACAAGAGATATAAATTTTTATGAGCATGATACAACTTTGGATAGTCATGTATCAGTTATTCAATTGTAAATTGGAATCATTAGAAGCATAACAAACTAATAAATTATTGGTGATGTTTTTACAACAATCTCCCCTAAGGATGTTGCATTTATGGACTTACTATAGATGCCTCTAGCGTGATGTACATCCCCTTGGATGTACAACCAAAGGTCCATGATGTTACTTAAACTATCAGAACTCTTAGAAATTCAATCAATGTAGTTTCTAGAGATGATTCTAGAGGGATGTCATCTTCATTAGTTAGTGGTATGGTCCCCACATCCAACTCCTTTGATTTTATTGCCTTAGAAAGTAGCAAAGAGGATTTACAAGGAATAATAAGTGATTTTAACGAAGATGTATATATCAATGTCATTAGAGATGATAGAGATAGTCCATGGTAGGAGGTCAAGACATGGAGAATGGGGTGTCATCCTCATGGTTGGGGTGGAAGAGAACTTTTTCAAAGTATGAGTACCTGATCTCGAGCTGTTTAATTTTTTTTATAGGAATTAATTCATGACTCTTCCTCCCCCTTCCGACTCTTTATTTTCCTATATTTAATAAAGGGGATTGACCCCAAATATTTTTAACAAATAGTTATATATAAATATAAATATATATTTTTAATATATAAATATATATAATTTTAAAAATATTTATTAATATATATATAATTATAAATATAATACATATATAATTATAAATATAATACATATATTTATTATAAATTTATAATTATATAAATAAATAAATATTTATAATTATAATTATAAACAAAAAATATTTAGAAATATTTGTATACGATTATAAATATATTTATATAATTATAAATTTATTTATTTAGGAAATATAGGGAGATTTAATTGTAAGTATGTGATCTTCTCTGTAAAGGCAACAACGATGGTGTCTAGGGATAGATTCTTCCCCAATGATTTCACACTTCCTTGGTTCAATACTCATCTCTAGAGGGATATATATATAGTGTCCCATTTGATTCCTATTATCTATCTACATGGTATTTAAGGGACCTTGACCACATATGGAAAATTAGGTGAAATACCAGAACTAAAGGATGTTCTATCTTGATGTCCTCTGGCATATTTTATGAGCTTCTCTACAAGTAGGATTCTCTAAGAATGATCATCAACCCATATTGAAGCTAACTTAGAAGCCTTCTTAAAATGACTGGATATGGGTAAGAATTTGTTAATCATTTAGATTGTCCTAACCAAAAATTAGAATCCATGATGAGTTGAAGATCTTTTTCACATGTTTTTTTTTCATTGTGGGATTTTTCATATTAGAACTGTATTTCATTAGGTAGAGGTTTCTTCCATTGTTTGTTTCATTCATACGAATCCCAAAGCCATGTCTGGCCATCTGGTTATCTATTTTTAAAGCTAGGAATACTCCATCTCCATTAATAGATGCTGTACTTCAATGTTTCATGGGTCAATAATGAGTTTTCAGAAATATGGGTCAGGTTTCAATAACTCAACAACATTTTATAGAATTCCAAAATACTACAAGACATTGCTGCTACCATTGGTGTCCCGATTAGTCTGGATGAGGATTAAAAATAGATAAGGTATGGGAATTTTGTGGGAATTCAATTTGAAATTTATTTGAGTTATACTCTCTTTGTAAATATGACTCTCACTAATCTCACTATTGGTATAAAAATCAGTGTTGAGTATGAGAAATTCCCTCACTTCTGCCAAGATTGAAAATATGTTGGCCATTTGGTTAAAAAATGCATGATGATGGTTTGTGAATTTTGTGTTTTGTAGGGGAATCCATTTGTAGAATATGATTCTTATGTTAAAATAAATTCATATATTCAGTGAAGGCATAGCTCTTTAGCTATGAATCCTAGGTTGTAGTTAGTATAATATTAGGACAAGCTTTCTCAGACCCAAGGTGTCAACCAGAAATGATAAATCATTGGTGGAGAATCTGGAGTATAAAGTGACTTAAATGGATACTACTGGATCATTATACACCCCTGAAAATGGTTATGAGAAGGATGATAATGAAAATATGTCTTAACTATATACTACATGAACTGATAGTGACACTTACTATGCTGCTACACTCAAGAATCCCACTCTTAGAGGGTCTATTTTCCTTTACAGAGTTGATGGTTTTGGGAATTGAATGGGGAACACTTAGGTTGAAAAAATAATGTTCTCAATGAGATTTCTACTAGACTAGAAAATGATGAAGGTTGAAAGAGGGCATGCTTTGTCTCATCATCAGACTTGAAGGCTTAATGGAAAATATTACAATTGATAAGGAAGCAGAAATGCAGTTTGATCATGAGGCTGTTGTTTAAGAGGTTATTTATTATGAACTTAGAGAAGATTTATTAACTTATTCCAAAAGGAAGGGGAAGGATAAGGTGGTAGATGTTGAGGAATTTCAATTTTTATTTCATTAAAAACTCAAGGCACCTTCACTTGTGCGTGGAAAAGTCTCAAATGTGTAGTGTGAGGTGCATGAATAGGAGGAGGTGACCAATGTTGTCCCCAAAGTTGTTTATGTGGAGATGTATAAATAGAAATCTATAGAAAACCCTAAGGGTGAGATCCTAGATAATAGGAAAAGGTCTAGGGATGAAGAAACTATGGAAACAGAAGAGGCAAGTGAGGATGCTGCTGCTGTTCCTCTGGACTTAGGTACTAATAATAATAAATTAAAATTTCTTGACATTTTACATAGATACATGACTAGGGAAGTATTCCATGAGGAGTTTGGAAATTCCCATAGATCTCATTATGTTGAAGTAAAAACCTCAAATATTGAGATTTTTAGAACTGGGACTCATGATGAGGTAGATGAGTCATCGAGTATGGATGACCTGGTTGGTAATTGGCATGCTTCAAAGTAATGTAAGAGGGAAAGACACGTGAGAAGTTGGAGTTACCCCCGGGGAAGGGGCAACATAAATAAAATTAGGTGACCACTTTAGGTCATTGTGTGTTTAGTGGCATTGTGACATTATTTAACATTAAAATCTCCCATGTTTTCTGCATGTGTACCTTACTCTTCATTAATAAATTTTTTATGGCCATGGGCTTTATCACATGACTCATGACATTCCTGATTAATATATTTACTTCTAATTATAATTATAAATATATATCTATAATTATATTTATAAATGTAGATTTACAATTCTTCTAATATATTTTAAACAATATACATTATTTTTTTTGTTTATAATTATATAAAATTATATAAAATTATATATATTTATAATTATATTTATAAATACATATCTATAATTATTTAAGTATTAATTTATAATTATATTCACTTATTTTTTAACCATATTGATTATATTATTAAAATTATGTCTTTATCAGCGCTAATGAATAATTGCTTTATCATTGATAGAAAAGCACTGATAAAACATATCTTTATTAGAACTATCATTTTAGAGCTAATACCAATATGTTTTATCAGTGATTTTCTAAAAATGATAAAGAGATATGTTTATCAGTGCTAAAAATGTGCTAATAATGATTAGTTTTATCAGTGATTACTATTTTATCACTGATAAAACCACCCTTTATGAGTGATTTTTTTAAAAGCATTGATAAAATCATGCACGATCCTTTAAATATAACCATAATAGGGTTCTCCCCACTCACACTGTTCAGCCTCTGATGGAACTGAATCTCAATCGCCACTCTCTCTAGATCATTTCAAATGAATAGAAACCCTCAAAATCCAAAGTATGTGATCACTTGTGATTTGTCACTCCCCCTCACACAACTTTTTTTGTTTTTAATTTCCTCAAATGGTTCAAACGACGTGTGCAATGATATTATTTATGATCGATCTACCTTGCTGACCCACTAACCAATATACCTTCTCTAGAGCTATTTTTGGTTCACCCTCTCTATCACCTTCACATTTATTTTCACTCATTCTTCATTATTTCTCACTCTAATTACATGAAGTTCCCAACTACGCACTAAAAAAACCCTACCCACTTATCATGTAAGGTGGTGACTAAAAATGATAAGTAGGTAGTGTTTTTTTAGTGCACAGTTGGTAATCGGATCTATGTTTCAAGTATCCCTCCTACTCACATGGATTAAAATCAAACAATTATTCCCCTTTTTCTTCCACTATAGGTTTAAGAACCCCAATCATTTTAATATCACATGATTTTTTTTAATTTTTATAGGAATTATGACATGGGTTTAGTTTATTTTGTATGATATGTTCCAATTTTTTATATTCATAACACTTGATAAAAACTTTTTCATAATACTTCTGATACTTATACACATACTATTTATTTATTTGACTTATTTTTTTAAAGTTTATTCTTAATAATTTCATATTGTTTTGAAAATTATTTTGTTTTTTATATTTTTTAATATTGTTTAATATTTTTTAACATTATTATCATATATATATATATTTATGGATTATAATTTTTTATATATTTTTCCCTTGTGATATGGAATTAACACATGGGATATGCACATGGATTATGGATTCAGAATGAACCATCACATATGAAAGAACTTGACATTACAATATAATCAGAAAATGGGTGGTGTCAATTTCATACATGCAGTTAGAATTTTATATTACATCACAACCCAACACATGTTACATTACCACCAATAGAGTATGACTATATCGACACAATTTAGGTCCGTAATAAAACACCAACATATCCAAAAAAATCTATCCAACACAATGATAATTGTGATGCTCAACTACACCACTATTTTTAAACTCCAACCTACTACAGTACATGAGGATTATTTTACACAAGTTTGTCTTCTTAATATTATTCTTCATTATCTAAAAATTAATGGTACTTGAAGTCATTTAATGGCTCTTTATGTAGGCTCAAATAATTTTATAGTTCATGAAATTTATTGTTGATTTACATAGTGAATTACAAAGTCAAATAAGAAAAGTTTTTTTACATTTCATTTTAATGATGGAATTAAATGGAAACTACATTGATATAAAATATATACATTATTTCATATCTTGTACTTGTTTTTCAAATTTTTTTCATAAAAATGGGATCCTATAATTGATACTTTCAAAAGTTGGATTTCCTTTCAAGTTATGTGCCTTGGCTGGCTTGTTTTACAATCATTCCATGTTTTATAAAAGGTGATTTAATTGTTTAAATATTTTTTATGATGATAATGACAGTTTTTATACCCCATGGGTTGTTTAACATTTTTTATCTTATTAAATAAATTTAATGTTTTAAAGCTTCATGTGGTGTTTAATGAATTGATATTCATTTCTTGGATTGTTGAAAGAACCCTTTGATAAAATGTGAACTGTCTGAATTGAGAATGAAATATGGGAACCCTAGCTTAGGATTTGTGGTTAATTTGATTTAAATTTAAGATTTTATTTAAACATTGGGTTATCAATACCCTGTTATTAGTACCTATACACATTTATATCATTTGAAAAAGGATCAAATTCATCTCATAATCATCCTATCACTAAAACACCACCTGGACTGCCATGTTGCAAATGAAGAAATGAACAATAACTAACTCCTAACTATTTTTTATTTGAATTAATTTCTATTTTTTAGATCTTTCCCATCTATTTAATCATATTATATATCATCGAATTAATCATACATGAGATATTTATGTTTTTCAATAGATTAAAATTTAATTAGATTCTTTGTAACTTTATAGATGTCACACATTCCTTTCCTTCAATGATTTCCCCCAACAAAACAATATGAATACCCAACATTGGATTCATATTATCTTAGAATAATGAATTCATATAGCTTAAATTATTCTTTAAGAATGATATTTTATGGGTTCCAAGCATATGGATCATATAATATGATCACAAGTGTGGAAAATGATGATGACCGTATCAATGGTGTGATTACAGGTGTGAGTGATGATGAAGATCGTATTGAGTAAATAATAATGATAGTTTAATATTAACATCATGATTGTCTATAATTTTTTGGGATGTTAATTTTTTGGGATGTTAAAGAGTTGAAAAAAGATTCCATTATATGGTAGTTATACTAAATATATAGACTTTTTATCCATCATAAAGATATATAATTAAAAATCTTGAAATGGATTGATTGACACTAGCTTTACTGAACCACCTTCTCTCTTGAATGGAAAGCTTCCAAAAGATAATGAGATTCCTTGAAGAACATGTGATGATAAAAGAATTATATGTTCAATGGGTATGATCTATGAATGAATACATGACTTTCTAAATGACTGTATATTATTTTTAAGGACCACAAATCACTTAACAAATTCCCAAAGTATGGTGCTTCTAAATTCAAGAAATATGAATATGTTCCTAAGAAAGTTGTATGGCACTTTCCAATCATTACAAGTTTTAGGTGTCGATATAGAATTGAGGAGACTTTAAGACATTTGATATGACACACAAATACATGAAATAAACAAGGTAAACTTCATCACCTGAAAAAATCTCCTCAGTGGAAGAGAATTGATTATGAGTATCTGGAATTTAGAGATGATTTGAGAAACCTTTGTCTTGTACTATCTACAGATTCAGTGAATCCTTTTGGTTTTCAAAGAAGCACTCGAAGTACATGACTGATTATGTTGGTAAATTATAACTTTCCACCTTGGTTATGAATGAAACGAAAATACATTATGTTATCTCTACGTATATCATAACCAAAATAAATAGTTAATGATACTGATATTTATTTGCCTCTATTGATGAATGATTTGAAATTATTAGGGGATTAAGGTGTTATGTTGTATGATTCTTACAAAAAATGAAATTTTCACATATAGATACATATTGTATGGGATGATAAAAGAATTCCCTAATTATAGAAATTTTTTAGGATATAGTATTAGAGTAACTCAAGGGTGTCCCATTTGTGAACAAGGTACATAAAAAATTAGGTTGAGGAATTCATTGAAGACTATGTTTCTAGGAGATCACATATTTCTACCCCAATGACATAAGTTTTGATATTGGATGACATCATTAGATTGGAGTTTATAAGAACATACATCACCATCTCTATTAACAAGTGATAAATGGTTTGAGAAAGTAAAATATATGGACACTTCATTTGGTAAACCTTTTTTTAAAACCTTAGAAAAAACTATTGGAAAAAGTGATCAGTTGGTTTTTAAATTACCATAATATAATTTTTTGTATGTATGGAATTTTCTTGATGTTATGAATGTTGAAAAAATTTATGTGATAGTTTTTTTGAATGTTACTTAATGCACTTGAAAAAAAGGATATAATTAAGACTATTTTAAAGATGATTTACATGGGAATACAATAAGAGTTATCACCTATGAAGAGTAAAAAATATAATTTTATTCTTCAATATTCTTACACTCTTTACAGGGATGATAAATATAATTTTTTCATCTTCTTAACTTATGTAATGGTTCTAGATGTGTATTCATAAAATATCAATAATATCCTGTTAATGAATGATTTAATGTTAATGGGTTTGAAATAACATTACTGTCACGTTTTGATATAATATCTAATGCCAGTAAAATTATGTTTCAGTTGCCCATGAATTTCTATCATACATTAACCAAGATTTGTTTGTTTTTAAAATCTATATGAAAAAAATTTACTGACCTAATGAAATTTTCAACTATGGAAATGAAAATTACATTCATATTATGTGAATCAGAGATGTTCTTACCACCAAAATTATTTGATACGATGGTTCACTTGATGGTTTACTTGGTAAGAGAGATTCAACTATGTGGTCCTATAAATTATAGATATATGTATGACATTGAATAGCATATGAAGATTTTGAAAGGGAATGTCAAAAATTGAAGTCATCCAGAAGGTTTTATTGTGGAGTGATATGTTGTTAAGGAAGAAATTTAATTTTTTATGAACCACTTATTCAATATGAAGATAATTGTTTTAAAAAAATCTTCTCACACATTGTGACTTGTGGGTGAATGAATTTATAGAATATATATTTATATAATTACTATTAAAGTGCTGGATAAGGCCCATTAGTAAAGACCCTGACCGTAGTATCCCATAACATGTGTCTTCTTTGTTAATTTTTCATAGATACAAAGGGTCAAATCCCAAAGGTCCAATTGATTTTGTAGTTTTGTAGAACCCAATATATACCTGGTACCCATTTTACATTGGGAATAAAAAATAAAACATAATACAAAAAAATGAACTACTTCCTTGAAAACTCATTCCAAGAATTCTATTTTATGTCCTATGGAAAGGAAAATAATAATTATATGATCAAATGATCAGTAAGGGTTAAGTAAAAAAATATAATAAATCAATAATAATAATATACATTTATAAGTAAATAATTAAATACATATTCTATTTAAATAACTGTAATATAATGATAAGATATGTCATAATCAATATGTCAATGTAAATAACATAAAAAACATGTAATTTAATCAATAAATGAGATTAAAATGGATCCAAAGATAATATCAAAGAGAAAATATCATGGATAATGATTAAAATTTTATTCTAAATGAACAAAATACTTAATTATTGTACATCTTTCTCATATGCATCATGATACCTATACCGTTAAGATATTTCTCATGATAGTTTTAAACTAATGAGTAAAAACCCAATGGATTTGGAAAAATGGTTTGTATGATGACACCTATCGATACATTGAGGGTATATATATATATATCCTATACTCAACTGTTTCAGCATATCCAAATAATTCCTCATATATTTATTAATCAATTCAATTCATGAACAATGTTCTTTATCATCAAATATCCGTATTAATTAAAGGATGCAAATTTATCAATATTTCCCAAGCTAACCAAATAAATATCAAAGTGAAAATTGTATGTAATAATATTATCTAGTTTAGGAAATATTTATATTCGTTATATAGGAATATTTATATTTAATATAAAATTAAAGTACATTGAAAAATGATCACATGAAAGTGATTGTACAATAACTTTTACCACTTCGTAATTTTCAATTCAAAGCCCCTTGGATGAAATAATTAAAATTGAAACGTAAAATACTATTAAGTATGAATGAATCATGATATTAAATGCAAAATGGGAAATATATACACCATATAAAAGAAATTTGGTGCATAATAGTACAATATGCCTCAATGAAGGGATATTGGGATGAAGTCCCTTACCTTGAGTCCGACTCTTCATGTACATTATTTATCTTTATGAATAATAAAATTATGTTAATTATTTACTTTAATAAGAACCATTTTCAATATTATTATTCATTTTATTTCACTTTTTCCCATGTGACATATGATTACTTAATCAATTATGTTTACATTAGTTGTTTCAATTATATCTGACTACTGTGTGAAAAATGATTTTGGAAGGAAAAAATTTATATAAGAGGTCATTATTTCAACATCTACAAAATAATAATCATATAAATATATAAATTATACTTTTAATATCAATAATGAAATATTGTTTTGATAGATGAAGTACATTAAGATCATGGAGATGGTAGGCCGTACATATACATAAGTAACTTTTCTATTTTTCAACAATAATTATGGAAATTAGGTAAGTAATTTTTTATATTTAAATAATTCTAATAACATCATAAATAAAATATTATTTCCTTAAATATAATTATATATATATATATATATCATCCATGTGGTTTGGTGATTAAAAGAGAGTCACATCACATTATGAAGGCGGTATTCCACATGTACATGAACAACATTATCATCTTTCAGTGAGTGAAATGATAAGAAATAAAATGATATAATATATTTTCAAAATGATGAATATATAATTAATATCATAATTTTTTCATGTGTTTTTCATATAATTATTACATTTATCTTTATCACTTTCCATGTAAAGTGTTAGTGAAATATGAATCACATCTCTTTGTATGGTGGTAGTTCGCCGTACACACAAGCGATGTTATCATATCCTCTAAAAAATGGAAATTAAAAATTTTAAAAAGATATAATGAATATACAGGTATGGTTATTTTATAAATATCATATATATATTTTATATCCATAATCATACCAAACCATGATATGTGGTAATGGAAAAATGAATGACATTGGTTCGCGGGGTGGCAGTCTGCTGTACACATGAATAATGATTTGGTAACCTATTAGATAGAAGTGTGGATGGT
Source organism: Viscum album (assembly GCA_963277665.1). Lineage (NCBI taxonomy): Eukaryota > Viridiplantae > Streptophyta > Magnoliopsida > Santalales > Viscaceae > Viscum > Viscum album. The sequence continues at coordinate 1,766,098,739 of OY728142.1, read as the reverse complement.
TGTAAGTCATTAAATTAACATAAAATAATCTTATTATATGAAATATAATTATTTTATTCTATCATAATGGTTTAACAAAAATCATGTGAAGTAGAGGAGGAAATAAAATAAAAATGCTTACTGAATAACATTACCTCTTCTTCGGGTTACCACCATTGGTTTGCACCAAAATAATTCCAAAGTTTTATTTTTGAAAAAAATAAGGATTCAAGGATTTGGGTATGGAATTTTTTAAGTAATTTTGTCATGTATTGGATGAACCCAAAAGGTTTTAATTTATAAATAAGTGGGAAGAGGGGGTGTATTTTTATTAGTGAGGGAAATGGCATACTTGTAATTTTTGGAAACAAATTGGTGTACCCACATTTTTCAAATGACACAAGGGTCCAAAAGGACTATTATTAGGGATTAGAAATTATATAGTTGAAATATATTCATAAAATATATTATAGACAAATGTTTATGTTATTTTTACCCTTATCTTTTTAGTTTAACCCCCGGTAATCCCATTTTTACCTTAACCTTTATAAATATATTTTACTGTTTTTACTATTTATTATAGAAAAAAATTAATTTAAACTTATTAGATAATATAAATTATGATTATTAAAAATATGGAATCAAAACTTCCAAATTATATTAATATAATTGAAAAAATTTAATTTAAAATTAATCCCGTAGAAGTGATGAGAAAGTGGGTTTTCAAATAAAAAATCTTCAAAATTTTACAAAGTTTTTATATAAATATTTAATGTGAAATTTTTTAAAATTAATTAAATTGGATTAATTGATAAAAAATTGAACTAAATTTACTTTAAAACTAATTTAAAATATAATTTTACTTTATAAATAATTTAAATGAAAAATTGTTTTCAATTAAAATTAAATATTTTTTTACTATTAATCGAAAAATGAAACATTTTAGAAAAATACAAAAAATAAAAATAATATAATTTTGATATTTTAATTTAAAAAATTAATTTAATTTTTCCTAATAATTTTTTAAATTATTAAAATTTTATTTTATTTTATGTATTCGAAGAGTGACTAAACCACATTTTAGAAAAGTATAGTTTTTTTGAGAAATGAATTTTTTTCTTCCAAATGATTGATATTGTTATTTATAATATATAGATAAAAAAGAAAAGTTTTAAATTATATATTTTTCATAATTTATTTAGTTATATTCAAATCCTCTAATTTAATAGCTAAGTTATAATGGTCATGTTTTGTAATATTTTAATAGAGTGTCATATTTCATTTAAACCTAATGTTTTGTGCATCACAAGTTATTAATTAAATTAAATTTATTCTAAAAGAAAAAAATTGTAAATTATTTGAATTTTATATTATACCCTCCTACAAAAATTTCAACCATAAAATTACATGGATATTACCTTCAAAACAGATGAGAGTTGTTATTCATAGTAACATCATCTGGTTCCCACATTTCTTCCTCTATTTTATGATTTCTCTGAAGTACCTTTACTAGACTAGTCATTTTATTCCTAAATAATTTATTTCTATTATCATGAATATATATGGGTTCCTTATTTTAAGATATATTAGGTTAAAATTCTATTTCATCATAGGAGAGAACATGCTTTGGGTCTATCTTGTACTTCCATAACAATGATATATGGAACACATCACGTTCTTTTGTGATATTTGGTGTCATTTAAAAATATTAACAACAAATCCTATTATTTCAAGGATATTTAAGGGTTAGATATACATGGTGGTTGATTTCAATTTCATTAAAATCCTTATAACAAATTTTAATGGAGATTCTTCCAAAAAACTTGATCTCTTACTTGTAATTAAAAATCTTTTCTCCGATTATTAACATAACTCTTTTGTATACATTGATCTAATTTAATATGGGCCTAAATAGTGTTTACCTTTGTTTTTGACTCTTCAAAAAGTTTTGGGCATATGAGTTTACTTCCACCAAATTCATTCCAACAAGTTATAGTATGACATCTCTTTCCATATAATGCTTCATACGACTCTATTTGAATACTTGAATGGAAAATATTGTTATAGGAAAACTCTACCATAGGTAAATCCTGATCCCATATACCTTGAAAGTCAAGTGATCACTACCACAAATTTTTTTAATTATTTGAATAGTTCTTTTGAATAATCCAGTATTTTGAGTATTGTAAACAGTGCTCAAATAAAGCTATGTATCAAGATCCTTATGATGACTCTTCTAGAACATTGATGTAAAAAGAGGATGTTGATAAAAAAATAAAAATAGGTGCACGATGAAGTCTTAAAAATTCATTAATATAGAGTCTTGAGAGGCACTCAAGAGGCAAATATTCTCTTATAGCTAAGAAATGTGCATATTTGGTTAGGAAATCAATGATAACCCATATTGAATCATTCTTTCAAAGAGTATTTTGTAATACTATAAAAATGTTCATAATAATATCATCCTATTTACACACATGAATAAGAAGAAGTTTCATGAATCTTATATGATACCGTCACATAATTTTCACTTGTTTAAAAACCAAACATCTAGACACATAAACATCAATTTCATGTTTTATGTTACCACAAAAAATATTACCTCAAATCCATATACATATTTGTGCTAATAGGGTGTTTAAAGAAATTTTAGGTATGCGCTTCATCGAACAATTCCATTTTTAGATTTGGTATAAATACAACATGTTGTCTCTTTCCAAATTTTAGAACACTATATTTAAAAAAAATTCTTCCAATTTACCATCATTCATAGCATTATTTTTATTCTAAAATTTATCATAACCAGATTGAGTATTTTTTATCTCATCTAGTAAAGATGGTTTCACAATCAATTGAAAAAATGTGCAATGTCACCCATTCCACAATTAATTTATATATCAATAATTAATAGATTAATGAACCTATGATCCCTCTAAATATTTATCTGGGTTAGAATTCTATCATATTTCCTACTCAATGCATCCACTACATTATTTTATTTCCCGGGATAGTAGTGTATCGAGAAAACATAATCCTTGTGTAGCTTGAGCCATCACCTTTGTGTCATATTGTTCCCTTTCCATGAAATGATGTATTTTAAGCTTTTATAATCCACATATATCTCAAATATTTTATTATAAAGATAATGTCTCTATATTTTTAAACAAACTATTATAGATTCCAACTCAAGATCATGGATTGGATAGTTCTGTTCATGAGTATTTAATTTCCTTTATACATATGAAATAACATTATAATTTTTCATTGAGAAACAACCAAGTCCATTATTAGATGCATCACTATATATCACAAAAACTTGATTTCTAGATGGTAGAGTCAAAATATGAGCACTGGCTAATATCTTATTTAGTTCATAAATTTTTTTTCACATTCCTCTATAAAAAAAAACCCTTTATGTGTAAAATTTGTTAATGGGTTATCCAGAGAGGCAAAATTACAAATGAGTCACTGAAAGTACCTTGAAAAACCAATGAAACTACATTACTCAATTATGCTTATTTATGTAGTCCATTCACTGACTCTATTTGTCTTTATAGTATCAATTGAGGTTCCATCCTTAGAGAAAATAAGACCAATAAAAGGAACTTATTTAATCAAGAATTCTCACTTAATTAGTTTATCCTATTAATATTTTCTCCCAAGAATATCGAGAATAATCCAAAAGTGAATCTTATGGTCCTCATAGAATTTATAATACACTAAAATATCATCAATTAATACCACAAAAAAAATCATCAATATATTACTTGAATACTTTGTTCATCAGATTATTGAAAACATAGGTTTCATTAGTCAATCCAAATGGAATTAATGTCAAATTTTAATTTCCATACATTTTTTGAAAATATATCTTTGTAATTTCTTCCTTCATTACTCAAAATTGATGATACTGAAAATAAAGTTTAATATTTGGAAAATATTACGCTCCATGAAGTTGATTGAATAGGTCATCACTGTGAGGTAGATGATATTTTTTATCGTAATATCATATATTTCCCAATAATCAATATAGACCCTCAAGGACCCATATTTCTTTTTAATGAAAAGAATAGGGGCTCCCCATGGAGAAACACTAGGGCGAACATATCACTTATCAACCAAATACTCTAGTGGTTTCTTTAAATCCACTAATTCCACAATTTTCTTTTTATAAAGAATCATTGATTTTTTTCTTTCATTAGGGGTTAAATAAATGGAAAATGTCAACTTCACACTCTGCGGGATGTTCAGGTAATTATCTAGGAAATTAATTAATGTATTTCTATACAATAATTATATCCTCAATTTTAATATTACCTTCTACATCCATAGATTTTGTTTTCTCTTTTTCCTGATAAATCTTATTTAGTAGAGATAATAGGGGTGGATCTTGATATGAATTATATGATTAAGTTTCCACTCTAAATATAAGAAATTCAAAATCTACCTCACAAATTGTAATTTCCTTCATCTTGTTATAAATTTTTGAATCATATTTTGAAAGATAGTCCATACCAAGGATTATATCTTTGTCAACCATAGGTATGATAACAATTTCAGAAAATAGAGAATGTTTATATGAAATAATGGGGACTTTCAAACATATCCTTGTTACGATGAGACTTCCCTTATAATTTTTAACTAACAAATCCATTCTTAAATTAAATGGGAAATGTCTAGTTTCCTTTGAAAACTTGGTTGATATAAAATAATGAAAGGATCCATAATCAAATAAATCATTTTCTAAATTTTAATATTGGATTAAATTACTTATCACCACATCATTTGGTACTTACACCTTAGCTTTAGTGATTACATAATATTGGATTTCTCCCCTTTTTCTCTTATGTGGTGGATTATCTTGATGATTGGAGAATTAATTTGTGTAGTACCCCATATCCCTATATTCAAAACACTAAATAATAGTGTTTTATTTATTCCATTTATATTCATTATCCCATTTCCCCTTATCTCTACACTTATAATAAACTCTTAATCCCTTCAAGCATTTCCCAAGGTTATTTTTAAACATTTTTTCCAAGATAGAAATTTCCATTTTCTCGTTTTCTTCTTTGATTCGTTCCCTTCTTCATGGAATTTAGATAACCTATTATTCTTTTGATTTCCATTGAATATATAAGATCTAGATAATTACTACTCTATTTTGATGGAACATAAGACCATTTCATCATATGTTAATTTTTTAGAGACCAGTGTCCTTCGAAGACTTAGATTAATCCTTTAAAATAAATTGTTAATATTGCGCTCTATGTTAGAAATTTGATCTATAGAATACCTATATTATTTTGTAAAGGTAAATTCATACTACTCAACAGTTTTATTCCTTTTTATTAAATCCAAGTAACGTTATCTTCATTTCATTTTTCTTCTCATGAGGTAAATATTTATTGAATAATGTCTCCTTAAAATCATTCCATTACATGAGTTATATTTATTCTTCCTCCCTAGTATTCTTGATCAATGACTACTATTGATCAATATCACCATTGAGACAATACATAGAAAATGTAACCTTTAATTTTCACTACATCCCATGACCATAAATATCTTCTCTAGAGACCTAATCCATTTCTCAGCTGCAATTGGATTAATTGTCCCACCAAATTATAGGTGATTCTGTCACCAAAATACATCCAATATAGAATAATATCATGGTGGAATAGGTTTATCCATCAGTGCAAGGTTATTTTTCATAACTTGATTAAGCTAAACTAAAAAATACATAATTTTCCCAGTTCCAAAACTAGCTATATTGGAGTATTCAATAAGAAATATCTACATTGGACATGAGTATTGATACCATTATTCCTTCTAGACACAATTTCTAAATAATTACATATACTGGATTGACCCATGAAATTAAAAAATTTAAAGCATAATATATAATTCTAAATATGTTGTAACAATTAACATGAATAAATATTTATATATTGTTAATATTATAATTATAAGATTGGTTTATTTGGGTATATATTTATTTTTAAATCCTTTATAATGGTTTGTAAAAAATGTGAATTATCCAAAGAATATCCCATGGGAGTGTAAAACTAGATTCATTGTAAGGCTTGTTTTTATACTCTAGATGATTATTAGGTAAAGTCCAATGTGTGTTTTAGGAGTTTTTACCCATTTTTACATCTATTCTAGAACCACATCCACTTTTAGTATCTAGTCAGAGATAAATTTCTTGGAAAAACACATAATATATTCCTTAGAAAAACATTAATATGTTATTTAAATATTTTCCTCAATGTTTCTCATAGGTTCATGTCCCCTAATCTACATTTTTCTTAATCTATTTCTTAAGGTTTCTACTAAAAATCCTATAATACCAACTATAGCGACCTCTTCCCCAATAACTCGGAGCAAGTGTGCACTTTATTACATTGGAATAGATACAAAGATCCAAACACCAAAGGGCCAATCTATTTATTAGTTTTGTAGAACTGGATATATACATGATACCCATTATACATTGGTAATAAAAAATAAAATATAATACAAAAAAAAATCAAATTAATTGATTTCTTGAAAACTCATTCTATGAATTCTTATTCATATCCTACTGAAAGGAAAAAATAAGGGTGATATCAAATTACTAGTGAGGGTTAATTATAGCTAAATTTATCGTGAATCAATAAGAATAATAAATATAGAAATTCACTAAGGCACTGTAGCAGTACTGTAGTAGTGGTGGAACTATTTTAACAGTTACACTATATAGGTGGAAGCACTGTAACGACAACGATAATGTAGGAGGCACTGTAGTAGCGCGGGTACTACAACAGTACTGTTCACCAAGGGGTCCTTTTGAAAAAAAGGGGCTTTCAAGCCTTTTATTCAGGCCACTTGGCCTTGGGCCTTTGGACTTTGTAATTGGTCTCCCTCTACCCACACTAAAGAGGTCTTTGCTTTAAATAATAAATTGAGGCTTCGATCTCAACCTTTTTAAACACACTTTCCATGTAAATAACTTGACTATCTTGATAATGTATAGAATAATCAATATGGAAAGGTTAATAAATGCAAATACATGCCATTTAATAAATAATAGAGAATAAAATGAATCCATATATAATATCATAGTAAAAATAACCTAGATAACGATAATAAATGTATTCTCAATGAAGGAAATGATTAATTATTTTATGTCATTATCTCAAGGATCATGATACCTATATCTTCAAGATCTTTTCTCAAGAATGTTTAAAACTACTAGGTAAAAAGCCATATGATTTGGAAAAATTATTTGTATCATGAGACCTTTTAATGAATTTTGGGGCTATCTATAATTGGCCCCCACCCATATATTCGTGTACAAGTCATTCCTCATATATCAAAAAAATAAATTTAATTCATAAACAATGTGCCTTATCATCAAATGTCCATATTAAGTAAAGGATACATATTTACTATTATTTCCCCATTTAAATAAATAAATATAAAAGTAAACACCCTATGTGAAAATTTAATATGGTTTAGGAAATAATAATATCCATTATACAACAATATGGATATTTATGAGAAATTTAATGTTAAATGAAAAATGATCATAAGAAAGTGATTGCACAATAACTTTTAACACTATGTAATTTTAAAATCAAATACCCTTAGATAAAATAATTCGGATTATTATATTAAATACCATGAAGTATGAATGAATCATTATATTAGTTGTAAAAGGGGTACTATATACACCATATAATATAAATTAGGTATATAAAATTATAATATACCTCAATGAAGGGAAATTGAAACGAAGTCACTTACCTTGAGTCCAATTCAACACATATGTTCTTTATCTTACTAAATAATAAACTCGTGTTAATTATTACATGATTAAGAGAATTTTTAAAGTTTATTATTCCTTTTATTTCACTTATTACCATATTTTATATGATTAATTAATCAATTAAGTTTATTTCATATGTTTTGATGATATTTGACTTATGTGTAAAAAATGACTTTTGAAGGGGACTATTGATCTAAGAGGTCATTATTTCAACATACATAGAATAATTATCATGAAATAATTACCATATTTATACATAAATTATAATTTTAAGACCAATCATGAAATATTATTTTGATAAATGATGTACGTTATGATCATGTGGATGGTAGACCGTACATACTCATGAGTAATGTTTCCATTTTTCAATGATCACTATAGAAATAAGTTAATTAATATTGTATCATTACATAAAGAAAATAAAATAAAAAACATCATATTATTTTATTAAATATACTTATATACATAATCCATGTTGTGTAGAGATGAAAAGAGAGTCACATCACTTCTTGAGGGTGGTAGTCCACACATACACGAACAATATTATCATCTTTAAGTGAGAAAAATAGTAAGAATGAAAATGATATAATACATTTTTAATGATAAATATATCATTAATATCAAAATTATATAATTTTTATCACATATAATTATCAAATTTATCCTTATCACCAACCATGTAAAGGGTTAGTGAAAGACAAATCACATCGATTCGCGAGGCGGTAGTTCACCGTACACACGAGTGCCGTTATCATGTCCCTGATAGAATGGAAATTAAAAAGGTATATATATATATATGATATAATGACTCTAGAAGTATAATTGTTTTATAAATATTATATATAAACTATAGATCTATAATTATTTCCAACCATGAGAGGCGGTAATGAAAAAAATTACATCGTTTTGTGAGGTGATAGTCTATCGTACACAAAAATCATGATTTCATAAACCATTTGATGGAAGTGGGGATGGTTGTAGGACATGAAATTAACATAGAGATATCTCAGTAAATATAACATAAAATGGTTATTATATCATAAATTTTTAATAATAATTTATGGATTTGGTGAAAGAAATAAAATAAAAATTATAATTGAAGAACATAACCTCTTCTTTGGGTAACCTCCTTAGGTTTGCACAAAAAGCCTTCCTAGGTTAGATTTATGACCAAAATAATGATTCTAGGATGAGGGGATGGAATTTTGGATTTTATTTTGGTAGGTATTTTCCAAACAAAAAGGGTTTTAAGGTAAGAATAATAGAGAATAGGGGGGGGGGGGGGGGTCCTTTTATAAGTGAGGTGAGGGGTACACTTGAAATTTTTGAAAAGAAAATGGTGTACCCACATTTTTCACCTGAAAAAGGGTCTAAAATGGATTATTATCGATCAAGAAAAATTATAGGGTTGAAATATGTCTATAATATAGATATTATACATGTTTTTAGGTACATTTAATCATATCTTATTAGTTTAACCCCTTAGTAAATTAATTTTTACCTTAATTGCGGTAATTTTTTTTTTATTATTTTCACTATTTTTACTATTCATTGTGGTAAAAAATTATGTTGAAATTATTAGATAATATAAATTATGATTATTCAAAATATTTAATCAATTTTTAAAAATTACATTCACATTAGTGGAAAATTTTAATTTAAAATTAATCTTATAAAAGTGATGAGAAAGTGGATTTTCAAAGAGAAAATGTTAAAAAAATTACAATGTTTTTATATGAAATTTAAATATAAAAATTATTCTAATAAACTAAATTGGATTAATTTATATGTAATTTAATTAATTTTAATTTAAAAAAAAATTAAAATATATTTTTACTTTATTAATAATTTAATCAAAAATTCAATTTTCTATTAAAATTCGTTATTTCACTATCCCTTAAAAAATAAAACATTTTAGAAAAATCCAAAAACATTACCATAAGATAATTTTGATATTTTAATTTAAAAAATTAATTATATTTTATCAAATAAATTTTATAAAATTAGTAATAATTAATTTTATTTATGTGTGCGAAGCATTAGTAAACGAATTTTAAAAAATACATTTTTTAGAAAACATTTATTTTTCTTACAATTGATTCTTATTTTTCCTAATAAATAGATAAAAAAATGTACATGTGTAAGTTGTATATTTTTAATAATTTATTTACTTATATTAATACTTTCTAAATTAACATCTGGGTTTTAATATTCATGTTTAAATAATATTGTAATGGATTATCATGTTTCATTTTAACACAGTGATGTGTGCACCATAAGATATCGATGAAATTATATTTTTAATAAAAAAATATATTATAAATTCTTGGGGTGTAAGACTCAATTTATGTTTTTCATAAAATTTTAGAGGGTTTTCCATATTTTGAAACCCACAAAAAAATTCTCAGGAATTTGAATTCATAAAGGGATGAAAGGTGGATATAAAATACTCATAATAAATAGTTTATAAGATGGTTTTGAGACCATATTTTTGTGTATTCAATAAAAAATATAGATTCAATTTTAGACTGAATTTTATGGATAGATATAGGACCAATTGTATAATTATTATCTTATAATGGTTATGTAATTAATCGTTATACGTTCTATACAAATTAACATGATGAACATGGTACTATAAAAAATAGCAGAGTTACAGTTGTGGATGAAGCGATGCATATATCTATTACCAAGGATAAAAATAAAATTTATGAAAATATATTATACTTTGTCATCATACAAAAATACGGGAGTTGAATGATACAATATTCTAAGTGTGAATTTTTCAATGCAAGTGGGTTGATAACAGGAGTGCAGCTAAAATAGATGAATTGAGATTCATGAATGTGGATTTCAGTAAGGAATTGTATAAAAATGAACCTATTTATAATGGCATCATAGGCCATACAAGTATTTTATATTCTAGATCCTTTCAACTGAAAGAGGTCAATTATTTTGTTATTGACAAAAGCCACTGAAGGTCAGATGTCAAATGAACTAAGGATGAACCTTTCTATAACATCCCAGGTAAATAAAGAATAAGACATTTTCATATATATTAATATTTTCAAATTTAATATTAATTTTACATTAAATGAGTTTCTATGTTCGATAGCGTACCTGATATGCAACAACGAGTTTCTTTGAAATCTTACGTTGCACACTAGTAATATAATCATATTATTTTAAATGGTAGTTAACACGTAGCCGTTGTATTGGTGGGAATGAATAGAAATAACTACAATATGATTATATATGTTTTGTAAATGTTTTTACATTTATCCAATAAAAGATTAAGGCTTAAAATAAGAAAAGAATTCAATTTTAGGCATAGATTCTCTAATATTCACTAAAAGTTCGATTTATCTCCTTTTGATGGTGAAACCTCTTTAAAAATAGTTTCGGTCACTCTTATACATTCTATTGGACCAAATAAAATCTTTCTTTAGAATCGGGAAATCAAAATTTACTTTGTGTATATTTTTTTTTATTTTTCCGATAAAGTTCAATTTTAATGAATAAGTGAAAAATGTTGTATTTTAATTCAAAACCACTTTTTAAAATAAATTATTTATATGATTAGATTATATTTTTAATTCGTTTTAAAGTTAAATTAGAATATATTTTTACCATTTAATCCAATGGTGGTCATTGGAATTAATTTCACTTTGAAATTAGACTTAAACTAGTGTCAATCTTTTGATATATATTGTTTCATAAAAACACTCTATTTGTTTTGACAACAGGAATTAATTATTAAATTAATTAATGAAAATTATATGTTTTGAATTTTTTAAAATAGGCATCATTTTTGAATTCAGAATATCAAATATAGCATAGGGTGAATTTTTGGTATTTTTCTGAAAAACTTCAATTTTTGATGAATAGTGAAACCGCTAAGTGGTAGTTAAAAAATTGATTTTTCGTTTAAATGAAAATTTATCACCTCTGTGATTTGAATTTCAAAAATCCGACATAAATGATTTTCATTAGGATTTAAAATGTGGTTCAATGGGATTAAAATAATTTTTTGGTGAATAGTAACTTTTATGTTTTATTAATCATGATTAGAGGTAATTAGTGTAATTTAAGGTAAAAATAATGTTTTAATAATATGAAATTAGCTTGAAACATGTCCTACCATAATTGGATGAGTCATGAATGACCAAAAAAATCCATGGGTCAACTTGGGGACCTCATGGAGCCACTTGGGTAAGAAAATTACATTAATAACTTTTTGTTTAAAGTTAAAATAAAAATGTCAAAAACATGTATTGTTTTACTAAAACAATTTTTACTTGGGGTTATACAAGTAATATTTTTTAATATAAATATTAATTAGAAAGATAAAAATATTTCCTAAATCATGATATTTTTTTATAATTTTTAGACATTAAATAAATTAAATTATTTATGACACCATGATGATGAAACGATTACCTCATTATTTAACGATTTAAATAAAATGAAAAGATAATGTAAAATATAAGACCTAAACTTGTCAAACACCTATTTGATGGGTGGATTTAGAACTCTTATGACCTTATCCTCGAAATATATAATTGTGGGACCTTTAAAATCCGAAACTCATTATATAATAATGTAACATTTTATAACATTCCAAGAGTGCCCCTCCTCCCTCTTATAAAAGGCCCCCACCTCTACCCCTTACCCACACCTCTCAAACCTTTGGCTCAGACAAGCTCTTCTCATTTTATCTCTCCACATCCCTATCCTCATCCTAGAAGCCTTACCTTAGGCAGAAATCTCTTCAATAAATCCTTTGGGTTCAAACCAAAGGGATTTACCCGATTTAAAGGTAATGTCTTCACTTGTGTTCTTTTGTTTTATTTTGCTTCTCCAACCCCATAAACTATTTATATTCCTTTATTTTGTAACAAAAACAGTATCTAAAATATAATAGGATGTTGTTATGAGAATTATTTGAGCTACACTTACACACACCTCTGTCTAATGGTTAAAGAACATACTGTTTCTGTGGTTGGTGAATTTCTGCATCACGAAACGATGATTGTTCAATCTTCTTTTAACACCTTTCATGGTGGACATTAAGATGTCAATATATTTATATATGATATATATTATGGTTATGTTTTCCTTATTCTTATTTATTTTTCATTTATGTCATACCTTTATGGTTTCCATCATGGGTAAACGCGATATCTTTATTTTAGGAAGTGCGGACTACCGCCCCCTCAAAGTGATTTGATTCGTTAATGACATATGTGGGATGTATAAAGGATGGAGTTAAAGATATTATATATGATATTGTACTGGAATTATAATATACCTTTATATCATTATGATTTCACTCCATTAAATATGAAATAGAAATGAATGTAGCGTTCATGCATACGTACGGCTTACCGTCTCCATGAACGGTGTATTTCATTTATTAACTCTAAATGTTATGTACTATTATAAATACATATATATTGGATATATATGATATATATGATATCCAAATCATGAATATCATTCTGGATATAATGAACCTTTGACCACATGAACAACATGTAATTGTACGAAGTCCATTTTTGACTTAAGTACCAAATATTGAAAAAACGAACATTATTAACTTAAATGATTACATAATGTTTATAACATGGAAACAAGTGATATAAAAGGAATAATAAGCTTGAAAAAGGTTATTAAGCAAGTAGAAATTAACACTAGTTTATTATTCAGGAGATATAAATCGAGTCAGGTCGAACATGAGGTAAGGGACTTCGTCTCAATCTCCTTTCATTGAGGTATATTTTGTTCTAATACAAGACTTTCTTTTGTACGATGTACAAAACACCTTTGAATTTTCATTTCATTCAAAGGGAATCTTTTTCTATGAGGAGTTTTACTAAAGGACAAAAAGTAATGTTTCTTTTAATGTACGCGGTGACAATGACCTTTTCCACCGCCACAAGTATTATTTTGTCTTTGGCTTCCCCAACAAGCCGTAATGTTTTTAAAATAAAATAAATATCATATAATCTTTTATGTATTTTAGTATTGAAAATGGTTTTGAAAATGGATTTGTTATGTCAATATATTTAAGTAATATGTTGTGATTGAAATGTGGAAATGTTTTCTTTCCTTTATAATTGTTTTATGTGTTATGATTTTATAATGGTACTTGGACATTTGATGGGTGGTTACATGATAAACCATATGATGGGTGGTGCCGTGAATACCAGAACGAGTGGTTATGTTATAAACTCCAATTCATTAGGTATGGATGTCGGCCATATGGCTATTCCATTTAGTGATATGTGTGGAACTCGACCGTATGATCATTCCATTTAAGTATGTTTATGTCCCAAGTTACCTTTATGTGTTATGTGTTATTTATATGGTTTTTATGGTAATCTTTTGGTTACAAAAGGGTAAGTAATGATATTTTATTCAGTGAAGTGTATTTACTACCTCTTAAAGGTGAAAAGTGTTGCTTTGATAAAGTATTAATGGTTTACTTGATGTTTTAAAAAACTAACAGTTTTCCTTCTGGTGTATCCCTTACTGAGATTTTTTATGCTCATCCCAAGTTTTTTTGAAATGTTTTTCACAGGACATATTGTGGAATAGGGTCGAGGATGGGATCAAGGAAAAGTCATGCTGTCTTAAACATAGAACTAGACATGACTCTTTTTTTTTGAAGAGTTCATGTTTTGTAAAAAAAGAAACTATGTAGAAGTGTCTACTTTGTAATCTTTTGAGGTGTAATAGTTATGATCTAATTATTTAGAACTCTAAACATGAAAAGATTCTCAATGTTAATTTTTTATTTAATTCAATATTAAGTAAGGTTTTCGGCCGGGGCCTTATAGTTGGTATCAAAGGTCAGTTTAGACAACTTTAAAAGTTAGAAAATTGTTAAATTTATGTCCATAAATTAATTTATGGAATGATTGAAATGATATAGCATTTAAAGATTACCATGTTGCTTCACCTAAGATATTTCTGTGTTCAGAATGGTTTTCTATAGAGGAAACAAGGCAGCTATGTTGGGACGACATCAAGAGGAAGACAAACTTCCAAATCAGCAACCTAAGATGGTCGGAATTGGAACTGAATAGTTTTTTGTAGTGATGGCATAGTTGACTCAGGCTATAAATGGTAGTGGTATCCATGCAAGAGATCAGCCAGATCAACTGAAGAGGAACATGTCAATGGTAGAACATTTCTTGAGGCAACATCCCCCATCATTCAGAGGATCATATGACCCTATGCTAGATGAAGGGTGGATTAAAGCACTGGAGAATATTTTTGATGTCATGGGGTGTTCAGAACATCAAAAGGTTAGTCTTGCTATTTACCATTTTGAAGGTGTAGCATATCAGTGGTGGTCGATGATGAAAAATATCAGGGATAGTGATGAGATTGATGATCTTCACTGGGACAAATTCAAAGGTATGTTTCTTGAGAAATATTTTCCTAAGTTGGTTTGTCTTAGTATGGAAAAACAATTCCTAGAATTGAGGTAGGAGGATGAATCAGTGGCTGCTTATAAAGCAAAGTTCACTCGACTGGCAAGGTATCTTCCAAATTTCATAAGAGATCTTAATAGTAAAATCAACCGTTTTTACTCAGGGTTAAAGCTAAAGTATTGAAGGGATTTAGCTTCTTGTGAGTTCAAAAGTTATGAAAATCTTGTTCGATGTGAGGAGAAGGTGAAAATGGATTTTGCCGATGATAAGGTGTTCTTTGAAAAATGACAGAATAAGTGGTCCAGTTGGCAGGCAAAGGGGAAGAAATCATCAAAGAAGCAAGGAGGTAAGAAAACCAAATATCCATCCTGTGATAAGTGTGGTAAAATGAATCCTGGAGAATGTTTATCCAAGTCTATAAAGTTCTTTAGGTGTGGTAAGTCTGGTCATATTTCTTGTAACTGTAAGGAATATGATCAAGCAGGTAATGAAAAACCAGCGATAAGATGTTTTAAGTGTTATGAAATGGGTTATTAAGAAAATGAGTGTCTAACGAAGAACTCAACTGGGGGAAAGCAACCAGACTACAAGTAGAAAGGGGTGGTGAAATCCTTTGCAACTACTTCAGTAGATGTTGGGTCATCAAATGAAGTAGTATCAGGTACACTTTTTGTTTGTTCAGATTATGCCAATGTGTTTTTTGATTTAGGGTCTACACATTCTTTCATTTCTGAGAAGTTTTATAGTAAATTGGGAATTCCAAATCAAGATATGAATCCTGAACTTATGGTAAAAACACCCAGAGGAAACATTGAGACAGAAAGAAATTATAAGAACCCTCATATCCTTGTGTGCGGAAAGAATCTACCTACAAACCTTATTGTTTTGCCTCTAGTAGAGTTTGAGGTTATTTTGGTCATGGATTGGCTTTCTGTTTATCATGCTTGGATTGACTGCAGAGATAAAGAGGTTTCTTTTCAGAAAAAGTTTCAGTTTGTGTACAAGAATGAACCTTTGCTTTTGATAACATATTAAGAAGTTGAAAACTAGTAAAAGATGGAAATGAATTTTACCTTGAACATATTGTTGAAAATAAAGGAACTGTTCAGATTAATGATATGCCAGTGGTAAATGATTATCTTGATATTTTTCCAGATGAGTTGCCTAGTATTATTCATGATCAGGAAGTTGAATTTACTGTTAACTTAGTTCCTGATTCTAAGCCAATTTCAAAACCCCCTTATCGAATGGCTCAAGTTGAACTTTTAGAGTTAAAGAAGCAATTACAGGAGTTATTAGATAAAGGTTTCATTCAACCTAGCACATCTCCATGGGGTGCTCCTATCTTGTTTGTTAAAAAGAAATATGGTTCAATGAGACTTTGCATTGATTATAGAGCCTTGAATAACATCACTATTAAGAACAAGTATCTTTTACCTCATATCGATGATTTGTTTGATCTGATCCAGGGAGCTCAGTATTTTTTGAAGATTGACTTGAGGTCGGGGTACCATCAGTTGAAAGTAAAAGAAGCAGAAGTTCCAAAGACTGCGTTCCATACTAGATATGTCCATTATGAATTTGTAGTTATGCCTTTTGGGATAACAAATGCACCTATTGTATTCATGGACCTTATGAATAGAATTTTCCATGAGTTCTTGGATAAGTTTTTGGTTGTTTTCATTGATGATATTTTGGTATTTTCTAAAAGTAAAGAGGAGCATTAAAGTCATTTAAGGGTTATCTTGCAAACCTTAAAAGAAAATAAATTGTATGGAAAATTCAGAAAGTGTGAGTTTTGGTTACAAAAAATTTCTTTCCTTGGTCACATTGTTTCATAAAAATGGCATAACTGTTGATCCTATAAAAAAAGGTTGTTGAAGAATGGCCAAGACCCACAAATGTAAATGAGATTCGTAGTTTTCTTGGTTTGGAAGGTTATTACCGAAGGTTTTTTGAAAATTTTTCACGGTTATCTAGTCCAATGACTAAGATAACTCAGAAGTGTGTTAAGTTTATCTGGACAAAAGAATGTGATTATTGTTTTTAGCAATTGAAAAGAAGATTAGTGAATGCTCCAGTTTTGGAACTTCCTTCCAGGAATGGTGAGTTTGTTATCTATAGTGATGCTTCATTGAAGGGACTTGGTTGTATCCTTATGTAGAATGATCAGGTAATTTCTTATGCTTCACGTCAGTTGAAAACTCATGAGGTAAATTATTCTACACAAGATTTGGAATTAGCTGCTGTTGTTTTTTCTCTAATAATTTAGAGGCATCATTTATATGGAGTAAAGTGTGAAATATATACTGATCACAAAAGTTTAAAGTATATATTCACTCAGAAATAATTGAACATGAGATAGAGGAGACGGCTGGAATTAATCAAGGATTATGATTGTACAATTCATTACCATCTGGGAAAAGAAAATAAAGTGGCTGATGCTTTGAGTCGAAAAAGTAATGATTCATTAACCATGCTACGTTTGGAACAAGATCCTTTGGTTTTTGATTTGATGAACTTTGGCAGAGAATTTGTTGGTGCAAGAAGTTCTTCTATTTTGTTTCATGTGTCAGGGAGATCATCTCTATCAGACAGAATTAAGCAAGCGTAGAATAAAGACAGCGGGTTGCAGAAAAAGGTAGAGCTAGTTCAGAAGGGTAAGTTTCCGGAATTTAACATTGATAATGATGGTGTTTTGAGGTTTGGAAAGAGATTATGTGTTCCTTGTGATTCGTAGGTGAAGAATGAGTTGTTATGTGAGGCTCATAGTTCCCCGTTTTCAGTTCATCCTGGAAGTACCAAGATGTACAGAGATCTGTGGGAGTATTACTGGTGGGATGGAATGAAATGGGATATTGCTGATTTTACTGTGAAGTGTTTAACTTGTCAGCTGGTTAAAGAAGAGCGGCAGTTACTGAAAGGGATGATTCAACCTTTACCGGTGCCAGAGTGGAAATGGGTAAATATATCCATGGACATTGTTGTGGGATTACCGAAGACATCTCGAGGTAATAATGCAATCTGGGTTATTGTTGATCGATTGACTAAATCTGCTCATTTCCTTCCTATTTGAGATACATTCTCTCTAGATCAACTTTCTCAGTTGTATCTTAAAGAGATAGTCAGGTTTCATGGAGTTCCCCTCTACATTGTATCTGATCATGACCCTAGGTTCACTTCTAACTTTTGGAAAGGCCTTCAGAAGTCGTTGGGTACTGAATTAAATTTTAGTATAGATTTTCATCTGTAATCAGATGGGCAGTCAGAATGAACAATTTAGACCTTGGAGGATATGATATGTGCTTTCTCGATGGATTATCAGGAAATTTGGGACCAACATCTTTATTTGTTTGAATTTTCATATAATAACAGTTTTCATTCCAGTAAACAGATGGCTCCGTTTGAAGCATTATATGGTAGACGGTGTAGAACTCCAACTTTTTGGGATGAAGTGGGTGAAAAGAATTTGATGGGACCAGAATTGGTAGAAGAGATGGTAGAAAAAGTTCAGTTGACTTAGAAATAATGAAAATAGCTCAGAGCAGGCAGAAAAGTTATATGCATAACCGGAGGAAGGATCTATCTTTCGAGGTAGGTGATCATGTTTTTCTCAAAGTTTCACCATGGAAAAGTGTGATGCGATTTGGTAAGAAAGGAAAGCTGAGTCCAAGGTTCATTGGACCATATGAAATTCTAGAAATAGTTGGATCAGTTGCTTACCGAGTGGCTTTACCTCTGAGTTTATCTCAGGTACACACTGTTTTTCATGTTTCGATGTTGATAAAGTAGATGCCAGATCCATCTCATGTTTTGAGCCCAGAGGTAGTTCAGTTGGAAGAGAATCTCTCTTATGAAGAACAACCAGTCCAGATTCTTGACAGTAGAGAGAAAGTGTTGTGGAATAAGGTAATTCACCAGGTAAAGGTTTCATGGAAAACCCATATGGTTGAATATGCAACATGGTAATCTGAAAATGCTATGAGGGATAAATACCCCCACTTATTTTTATAAGTGAATAAAATTGCGAGGACGCAATTTCCAAAAAAGGGGAAGGATGTAACATCCTAGGTAAATAAAGAATAATACATTTTCATATATAATAATATTTTTGAATTAAATATTAATTTTACATTAAATGGGTTTCTATGTTCGATAGCATACCCGATACGCAACAACGAGTTTCATTGAAATCTTACGTCACACACTAGTAATATAATAATATTATTTTAAATGGTAGTTAACACATAGCCATTGTATTGGCAAGAATGAATAGAAATAACTAAAATATGATTATATATGTTTTTTAAATGTTTTTACATTTATGAAATAAAAGATTAAGGCTTAAAATAAGAAAAGAATTAAATTTTAGGCATAGATACTCTAATATTCACTAAAAGGTCAATTTATTGCCTTTTGATGACGAAACCTCTTTAAAAATAGTTTTGGTCACTCTTATACATTCTATTGGACCAAATAAAATCTTTCTTTAGAATCCGGACATCAAAATATACTTTGTGCATGTTTTTGTCATTTTTCCGATAAAGTTCATTTTTAATGGATAAGTGAAAAATGTTGTATTTTAATTCAAAGCCTATTTTTAAACTAAATTATTTATATTATTAGATCATATTTTGAATTGTTTTTAAAGTTAAATTAGAATATATTCTTACCATTTAATTCAATGGTGGTCATTGTAATTAATTTCACTTTGAAATTAGACTTAAACTAGTGTCAATCTTTTGATATATATTGTTTCATAAAAACACGCCATTTGTTTTGACAACGGGAATTAATTATTAAATTAATTAATGAAACTAATATGTTTTTAATTTTTGAAAATAGACATCATTGTTTAATTCAGAATATAAAATATATCTTAGGGTGGACTTTTGGTATTTTTCTGAAAAACTCCAATTTTTGAAGAATAGTGAAACCACTAAGTGGTAATTAAAAAACTGATTTTTCATTTAAATGAAAATTTACCTCCTCTGTGATTTGAATTCCAAAAATCTGACATACATGGTTTTCATTAGGATGTAAAATTTGGTTCAATGGGATTAAAATAATTTTTTTTGCGAATAGTAACTTTTAGGTTTTATAAACCACGATTAGAGGTAATTAGTGTAATTTAAGGTAAAAAAAATGTTTTAATAATATGAAATTACCTTGAAACATGTCCTACACTTATTGGATGAGTCATGGCTGACCAAGAAAATCCATCTGTCAACTTGGGGACCCCATGGAGCCACTTGGGTATGAAAATGATATTAATAACTTCTTGTTTAAAGTTAAAATAAAAATATCACAAACATGAATTATTTTTCTAAAACAAGTTTTACATGAAGTTATACAAGTCATATTTTTGACTATAAATATTAATTAGAAAGATACAATGATTTACTAAATTGTGATATTTTTTTTATAATTTTTATACATTAAATAAATTAAATTATATATGACACCATGATGATGCAACGATTACCTCATTATTTAACAATTTAAATAAAATGAAAAGATAATGTAAAATATAAGACCTAAAATTGTCAAAAACCTATTGGATGGGTGTATTTAAAACTATTATCACCTTATCCTAGAAATATATAATTATGGGACCTTTAAAATCCAAAACTCATTATATAATATTGTAACATTTTATAACATTCCAAGAGTGCCCATCCTCCCTCTTATAAAAGGCCCCCACATCTACCCCCTTACCCACACCTCTCAAACCTTTGTCTTGGCCAAGTTCTGAACATTTTATCTCTACACATCCCTCTTCTCATCCTTGAAGCCTTACCTTAGGCAGAAAGCTCTTCAAGAAACCCTTTTGGTTCAAACCAAAGGTAGTTACCCGATTTAAAGGTAATGTTTTCACTTGTGTTCTTTTGTTTTATTTTGCTTCTACAACCCCATAAAATATTTCTATTCCTTTATTTTGTAACAACACCATTATCTAAAATATACTAGGATGTTTTTATGAGAATTATTCGAGCTACACTTACACACACCTCTGTCTAATGGTTAAATAACATACTGTTTCTGTGGTTGACGAATTTCTACCTCACGAAACGATGATTGTTCAATCTTCTTTTAACACCTTTCATGGTGGCCATTAAGATTTCACTCTATTTATATATGATATATATTATATTTATGTTTTCCATATGCTTATTTATTTTTCATTTATGGCATACCTTTATGGTTTCCATTATGGGTAAACACGATATCTTCATTTTAGGAAGTGCAGACTACCGCCCCCTCAAAGTGATTTAATTCGTTAATTCCATATGTGGCACGTATAAAAGATGGAGTTAATGATATTATATATGATATTATACTGGAATTATAATATACCTTTATATCATTATGATTTCACTCCATTAAATACTAAATAGAAATGAAAGTAGCGTTCATGCGTACGTACGGCTTACCGTCTCCATGAACGGTGCATTTCATTTCTTAACTCTAAATGTTATATACTATTATAAATACATGTATATGCTGGATATATATGATATATATGATATCCAAATCATGAATATAATTCTGGAAATAATTAACCTTTGACCACATGAACAACATGTAATTGTAAGAAGTCCATTTTTGACTTAAGTACGAAATATCGACAAAACGAAAATTATTAACTTAAATGATTACATAATTTTTATAACATGTAAATAAGTGATATAAAAGGAATAATAAGCTTAAAAAAGGTTCTTAAGCAAGTAGAAATTAACACTAGTTTATTATTTATAAGATTAAAGAGAAATCGAGTCACATCAGACACGAGGTAAGGGACTTCGTCTCAATCTCCTTTCATTGAGGCATATTTTGTTCTAATACAAGACTTTCTTTTGTACGCTGTATAAAACACCTTTTACTTTTAATTTCATTCAAAGGAAATATTTTTCTACGAAGCGTTTTACTAAACAAAAAAAATGGAATGTTTCTTTTAACGTACGCAGTGACAATGAACTTTTCCGCCGCCGTGAGTATTATTTTGTCTTTTGCTTCCTCAACAAGCCATAATGTTTTTAAAATAAAATAAATACCATATACTCTTTTATGTATTTTGGTATTGAAAATGGTTTTGATAATGGATTTGTTATGTCAATATTTTTAAGTGATATATTGTGATTGAAATGTGGAAATGGTTTCTTTCCTTTATAATTGTTTTATGTGTTATGATTTTATAATGGTACTTGGACATTTGACAGGTGGTTACGTGATAAACCATATGACGGGTGGTGTTGTGAATACCAGGACGAGTGGTTACGTTATAACCTTCAATGCATTGGGTATGGAAGTCGGCCGTATGGCTATTACATTTAGTGATATGTGTGGAAGTCGACTGTACGATCATTCCAGTTAAGTATGTTTATGTCCCAAGTTTCCTTTATATGTTATGTGTTCTTTATATCAGTTTTATGGTAATATTTTTGGTTATAAAAGGGTAAGTAATGATCTTTTATTCAGTGATGAGTATTTACTACATCTTAAAGGTGAAATGTGTTGGTTTGATAATGTATTCATGGTTTACTTGATTTTTTGAAAACCTAACAGATTTCCTTCTTGTGTATCCCTTACTGAGCTTTTTATGCTCATCCCAAGTTTTTTTGAAATGATTTTCAAAGGACATAATGTGGAATAGGGCCAAGGATGGGATCAAGGAAAAGTCATGCTGTCTTAAACATGGAACTATACATGACTCTTTTTTTTCAAGAGTTCATGTTTTGTAAAAAAAAGAAACTATGTAGAAGTGTCTACTTTGTAATCTTTTGAGATGTAATAGTTATGATCTAATTCTCTAAAACTCTAAACCTGAAAAGATCCTCAATGTGAATTATTCATTTAATTCAATATTAAGTAAGGTTTTAGGTCGGGGACTTATACTTTCATTGGTATTTACTCATCATTTTATAGTGTTCCCAATATATATGGGGTCTTGTATGTCCTAGGATACCACAATGAAGGGATTTGGATACTCTATAGAGGGGTCAAATCCCTTAAACCTTTGAAAAAAATAGAGTTTAATAGTCAAGTTTTATTGTTTTGTAATATATATTGAGTTATCTCATATTATTATCTGGTCACTATTACATATATATAATCTAAATTAAATGTTCAACCACTTCTATAGGTAATTTCTTTTACACATATCGATGCTCTAAATCCTAAGGAACATAGGTTTCTCATCAATCTAGTACTCTTAATGAAGAGGAACAACAACCCTTTACACATGTTGATGATACTGATCTTGAGGAACCACATATTGATTACGTTGAAGTAGAAGAAATGAAAGATGTTGAAAAACCTATGTCCCAAAAAATAGGAGTGTTGTATCATGACAGTGTTAGGAAAAAATTTTAAGGTGAGAAACAAAGGCATCAAATTTGAGGTTTGATGGAATGAACTCGACTAGCCTATTAACCCCAACAAGGATATGTTTAATAGTTACATTAGGATCACCACTTCAATTCACATGCTGATTGATGTAGATTCATGAAAAAATTTTGTGACCATTATTAAAACACTACTTTTCAAATATATTAGGATAACATATTGATACACCTTATTTATTTTAATAAAAAATAAAATAATGCAACATTAATTTACTATTAATTATCCCTTATAGAGTGAATTTTATTATGTGAATCCTGGTTAAAATTTGTATTAATTATTAGTGGAAAATTTAATAGAGGCTTTCAGACCATTCTTTTGAACCATAATCTCAAATATATTGATGGAAAAATAAACCCTCACCCACCACAATTGTATTCACACTTGATAAACAAAAAACCCTGGGATGTGTTTATTAGTCCTCCTAAGGAGACATCTTTTCAGGTACATTTTTTACATGCAATACATTTATTGAATATATGTTAATTAATCACTTTGATTAAGAATTGTTAATTTATTAAATAGAAACCAAGTTCTGAGAATAAGCAATGTGTATCAAAACCAACATACCCCTACCATAAAGAAAGGATCGTGTTTGCTTCACCTGAAAAATGGTTTGTATTTTAAATATACTATAATACTATTATGTGACATAAAATAACAACATAATTATGTTTATTTTTTATATATATAGATAGACGAATAAAAAAAACCAATTCCACCCCACATCATGTGCTATTTAAGGTTAAATTTTTAAATCAAGATGAGATACTAATAGATTAAAACAAAAAAAATTATGGGAAGCATGCATAAGTATGACATAATAATTTTTTTATTTAAATATGTATTTCATAATATTGATTCATTATTAAAATATATTTTTCATCTGATATAGACATAAGAATCATTCTCATTTTTACCTAATGAAAAACTACTATTAGTGGCCTTGAGGTGGCCAGAATAGTATGTCTACGTCAGAGGTGCATGTTTTTTGGTGTCACCCTGAACATATTTTGAGAAAACAAATCAATAGGGGGATGTGGAGAAAAAATTGGAAGATTTAGAGGCATTATTATCAACTCTAGAATAAAAAATCAATTTTCAATCATAGTTATGATAAAATTTTATTGGAATGAATCAAATATAATAAAAAACACAAGATAAACCACTACATGAAGATCCCCCCACCACACTAGTATTTAGGCAAGCCATTTCCCTTGAATAATTGTCTTAAAAGTGGTAATCAATATTATCATAATTGTTTCTATAAAATTTGAATTAGATAGAAAATAATACCCTTCTTGTTCTGATATTCTACATGGATAAAATGATTGTGATTTATATATATCAACACCCACCCATCGCCTTGTTACAAGGAGTACCATGTTCAATATCCATGTATGTATTGTACACAAAAAATAACATCAAATAGGTCATTTGAGAGTGGGTATCCACCTAGATCATAATAAAAGTGGTGTTCAAGCCATTCCACTTGATGATGTGAATATTAATATGATGGATAAATCTATTAGAAAATTAATAGTATGACTTTTAAATCATGTAAAAATACATTATGATAAGGTGGAATTCATATACAATTTATTTTTAATGAATATAATTTAATAATTAATGAAAAATTTCCTAAAATGATGAATGTTATTAAATATGGACAAAGGAAATGGGGTGAAATAGAAGGTTGAATCAAAATGTTCTAAAGGATCAACCAACCTATCAAAAATATCTTCACAAAGTACCTTTACTTCCCCATTAAACATATGCATTTACTAACATTAAAGCTTCATACGGATATAAGTTTTTTATATGGTAATAAGAAAACAATTCATTTTTAAGAAAATATATATGGAGAGGCCATTACAGACTAATTAGGTATTGAGAATGCGAACGAAATCCTCAAGCATGATTGGCTTAGAGTTTCAGTTATAAATGTATACATGAGGTGTGTTTTCAAGATTTTTTTCTAATAGATGATCTAATATATTAAGTATGACTAAATACTATTAATCATTATTTCAAGTGTATATATCAATAATATTTGAAGGGAAAACCTTTTAAACCTAAATTTGGACTCATTATTTCACACATCACTTCTAAAAAACTATTCTCATTAGAACTAAATTAGTATGGAGAAATAGTGGGAAAACTGACCATGTTTTTTGAATTAAAACTTATAGATAATAGACTCTTAATAATACACATGATGTAGGGGTAAAACTCTACAGTTTAATCATATCCAATATATTATCATTCATTTCATTACTTATTTTTTTCTATTTTTTTGTGAAATATTGGTTACTCATTACAATCAATTTAGATAGTACAAATATTGGTTGTTTTTAGATTCAATGCATAGATACTCAACATTCCCACCATACGTGATGCCATTTATCAATTTTTAATAACCTACATGCATCATTTTACAAATAAAATTTATGTTCAAAATTTTAAATTATATTTTAATGTTAATTCAGTTATGATATGGTGGCATTTAAATATCATCAAAATCATAGAATAAGGATAGTCCATGAGTACAAAAAGCATACCAACATCTATAAAAAGAAATGTATTATAGTATATGTAATAACATTCCACTATAAAAACATATATAAAAAAATTACTTATTTTTCAAAATGTTTTTTCACTGCACCGAATAAACTACGAACAAAGATTCTAGTATTTTTCCTGTAAATTTATGAAATATTTCATATTATATCAACAAACTATCATCCCAGAAGAGTTATTTATAATGATAATTACAATTTAATTTAAAATATTTACTAATCCTTAGTTTATTTACATTTTTTATAGTACTTCCAAGACTCTCAATAGTCCTCATACTCATAAGAGAAAATATATTAGTTTAGAAATGAATAGGCATAATTCATGGTATCAGATTATATACAGGCATCACGAAGAGGTTAGTTCCTACTATGTATTTAGTGAATTTTATCATCATTTTATCTAATTTTTTTGTTAATTTCCTTATCATTTTTATTTTATTTCTATTTTGATAATTTTCATAGATATCATTTAGAAGTATTATACACTCAAGATTCACTCATGTACTATGATTATGAACTCAATGAGGATGATTCACTCATAATTATTCACTTTTCCTTTTATTCTATAATGCATTCAATATTATGGGTTATGAAACAAAAATATTGTTATATAACCCAGAATTTTGAATTTATTAAAGAATAAAAAAACATGGTGTGATATATAGTAATCAAATGAAACTCAATTTGATACATGGTATGACCAGTATTACGTGAAGCTTATATTATCAGTTTAAAATTAACCTTTTAGTTCAAAAAACATGTTACAAACTTAAAATCGAGTAAACACATTCATATTGTTTTGATACTTTATGAAAATGATTCATTTGTCATTTGTAATGTGTAGGGATAAGTTTAACCTCAATCCAATACACAGTGTGATCGATATGATAAATCCATTAATATGTTGGAATATACTCATGCTCATGTTGGAATCATATAAAATTCAATTATCCACACCTCAATTTAATATATAGTGTGCTCGGTATGATTCAATGTGTATGTTTTCAATATATAATTTATATTTTAGTTAAAAAAACACATAACTCACTCAAAACCAAGAAAAAACATTTATATTGTTTTTATACATTAGTAAAGTGATCCATAATTTATTTTTGACATGCGAGAATCAACCACACCTGAATCTGATACATGATGTGTTTTATATGACTTAATGTTCATGATATCGGTTTAAAATTAAAATTTTATTTCAAAACACACATCAAATACAAAAATATTAGAAAAAATATTTATATTTTTTTTATAATTTAAGAAAAATGATCCATAAGTCATTTATGATGTGTAAAAATCAACCTCACCTCAATTTCATACACAATGTGCCCTTTATGACTAAAAATTTCCATTATTAGTTTAAAATTTAATATTTAGTTCAAAAAGTGTATCACTCATTGAAAATGAATAAAAAGACTCAGATTGTCTTGATACTTTAGTAAAAATATTCATAAGTCATTTTTTACATACAGGAATGAGTCTTACATCAAACCAATGCACAATGTAACCGGTAAAAATCCAAGTGCATGTTTTCTGTTTAAACTAGAATTTTAGTAAGAAAGAAGTTATGAAATAATAAAAATTGAGAAATCAAATTCATATTGTGTTGATAATTCCAGAAAATTATTTTAAGTCATTTTTTGACAACTAGGAATCAGCTATACATCAGTCAAGTACACTATGTGGCCATATTGTCTCTAAGTGTGTGATTTTATTTAAAATTGACATTTTAGTTCAAAAAAATGTCACTTGCTCAAAACTAAGAAAACACATTCATATTTTTTTTGATAAATTATGAGAATGATCAATAATTCATTTGTGATATGTATGAATCATCATCATCTCAATTTGATTCACGGTTTTCCCAGTATGACTCAAAGTGTCCATTATCAGTTTAAAATTGGAAATTTAGTCCAAAGCCTATGTCACTCATTAAAAAATGAGTAAACACACTTATATTTTCTTGATACATTATAAAAAATATTTTTAAGTAACTTGTGGCATCTAGGAATTAGTCTTTCATAAAACTGACACACAATGTGACTGGTATGAATCAAAGGGTGTGCTTTCTATCTAAATTGACATTTTAGTAAAAATTACACATGAAATACTCAAAACCTAGAAAACAATTTTGTATTATCTTGATATATTTTAAAAATTATTCTTAATTCATTTTTAATGTATATAAATTAGGAAAATTTTAATCTTTAACATAGTGTGATTGGTATGACTCCAAATACGTCTTTGTCTTTAAAATTGACATTTTATTTCAAAAAAAATGTCACATACTATAAAATGAGAAAGTGAAATTATAAAGTTTAGATAATTTATGAAAATGATTTATAAGTCATTTTTGATTTATTGGAATCATCCACACCTCAATCCAATATACGATGTGTTCGGTATGACTCAAAGTGCCCATTATCAGTTTAAAATTTATAATTTAGTTCAAAACATTTGTCACCCACTAAAAACTGAGAACAAATTCTCATATTGTATTTACAATTTTGGAAAATGATTCATAATTCATTTTTTACAAGTTTGAATTAGCATCATGTCAAACTAATACATGATGTGTCCAGTAGGACTCAAAGTGCTTATTTTAGTCTAAATTTCCATTTTAGTAAAAATGACACATAAAATACTCAAATATAATAAAAAACATTTGGATTGTTTTTATAATTTAGGAAAGTGATACTTAAGAAAATTTTGACATTTTAGAATCAACCACATTTCTATCTGATGCACGGTGTGATTGGTATGACTCTAAGTGTGTCCATTTAGTTAAATTTGACATTTTAGTTCAATACGCATGCCAGATACACAAAACTTATAAAACACATTAATATTGTTTCAATAGTTTAGGAAAATGATTTATAATTCATTTGTGACATTTAGAAATTAACCACACCTCAATCCGATACACTATGTGCCTGGTATGACTCAAAGTGTCCGTTATTTGTTTAAAATTGAAAAATTAGTTCAAAAAATGTGTCAATTCATGAAAACCAAGAGAACACAGTTATATTTTTTTAATACTTTAGGAAAATGATTCATAATTAATTTTTGACATATAGGAATTAGTCTCACATCAAACAAACATATGATGTGACCGGTATGACTCAAAGTGCCTGTTTTTAATTTAAATTGACATTTTTTGTAAAAAGACATGTGACATACTCAAAACTAAGAATATATATATATATGTTGTATTGATAATTTAGGAAAACAATTCATATGTCATTTGAAGTGTTTTGTTTTGCAACTGATACCATGATTAGCCATTTTTAAGAGGGGATCAGGTTCAAAATATAATAAAACCATTGATGTTTTAGAATGTTTGTGATATTGCACTCTAATATGATTTTACAAAACAATTTTTTAAATATGTATAATGTAGTTCTTTTTCTTGTATTCGTGATGTAATTTTTATTTCAATTAAATTATGAATTTTTCATATAGAGGTGTATTTGCTGCTGTAGTGCAATATAATTTTAATGGAACATTGCAGCAAGATGAAATTTTTACATGACACTTTTGCTGCTGATAAAAGTTTCCCACTTTTAATGAAACTTAGATCAATTGTGATTTTTAGCATTGATAAAGGCATTATCTAGTGCTTTCAAAATATACTTCTAAAGTAGTTTATTGATTGAAATCATATTTAATGAACCCGAAATCAATAAAATTTTTGTGGTAGATATTTTGAAATACAGGAAACTGACATAATGAGGCATAAAATAGGGTTTTCTCTAGCATAAAAAACTCTAACATAAAGTACTATAAATTAAAACTCACATTAGAAGATGTCTTATATATGTGTAGGGATAAATCTAGAGGACCACTTCTAGAGGCTAATCCCAATCCCATATCAGAGGGTCTATGTATAATTAATTTAGGAATAAAAATAATATTTCTATAAAAAACCTCAATGAACGAATTAATAAAAAAGTGAATCACTTCATCATAAATAATGCATTTATAACAACAATGATCGAAAATATGAAACGAAAATAAACCTTCAAACTCCAAAAACTGCTTCTTCGACCAAATCATGAAACAATTAGGAGAAAAAATAAACAATAAGATTAATCTAAAACCTAGGTTTATATGTTAGAAAAGGATTAACTATACTAAAAGGTAAAAAAATATAGTTATTTTATTTCACATTATTTTTTTAATATATTTTATTAAATAGTAAAAAATGTTGAGAAAAAAATAGTTCTCCCCACATTAAACTCATTCATCTTCCATATACAATACATGGAAACATGGATCATACCAGTAGGACCATTACCACCTCTCACCTCACATAATATATAAATTTTATATATGGGAACCCTCAGAACCCTATTTCACTTCTATTTGAATGTTAGTTTGAGGCATTCTCATTGGTGTAGTAAATAAAAAGGGCTCTTCCATGATGGTTTGGGTGTTACTGGAGGGGGCAGTGGCGTTGGCCACTATGATGGTGGGGGAGATGGGGGACACTAAGATGGTGGAAAATTACAACCCTGTGGTAGTGAGATATTGTTCAAATTCCATAAATATAGTGGAGCTACCATTGAAGAAGTTTTGTATCCAACTGAAGGAAATAAATTCCATCTTGTGTAGCTACATCAAGAACCCTACTCTAGGATAGTACATGAGGTAAACTAACATCATGAAAGTTCTCTCCAGCTATCATGTACCCTACCCTTCTTGCTAGACCTCTCACCATTATCCTCACTTATGTAGTGCCCCTTCTTGTTCTCCATTTTGAGTTTGTTTCTAGATAATGTGATGGGATGTTTAATATATATGAATGACGAGGATAAGAATAATGTGTTAGAAGATGATATCATCAATAATGCACTTTCTCTACATTCTTGGGGTGATGTGGTGGTTTATTTGGATCCTCTGAGGGTTAATAATGATAATCGATGTCCTCAACCTCATAATTCTAAATATAAAGGGAAATCCAATGTGATCACTATTACCAGTATTGGTTATGATATCGAAGTGGTGAAAGGTGCACTTATCATCCACTCTAGAACTACTGATATCTGATTTGATTTTGGAACAACCCAGTCTCTTATATATAAAAACTTTTTTAAGGGTATCACATTAACACCTCAGTGATTAGATGTTGAAATAACTAAAAAAACTCCTAATGGTACAATGATCACATCTTAAGTATATAATTCTTTTTAAATTAATTCTTCTAGGAATATCCCCATTTAAAATATTTTTATTCCCCCACTAGTTTAACTTGATTTGATTTTGGGTCTTGATTAAATATATTTATATAAATATCATATCAATTTCAATGGAAGGAAACTCACATTTGATATTAGAGACCAACATATAATTTTCTATCCATGTGAGGATAAATGTGAACTTATAATAGAAAATACATCTATTTCATGGGCCACGATTCCTACTTGTTGTGTGTATTTATCTCAGATAGTCCGGGAAAAACTCAAAATAAAATATATTCCTATTATACAAGATTTTTTTAATGTTTTCCCCAAATAAATTCCTAGTATTCCTCAAAATCATGAATTTGATTTTTTAATATAACTCACATGTGATGTTACAACTATTTCAAAGATTCCATATAGAATTAAATCGACTGAGTTACTGGAATTAAATTAGAAACTTCATGAGAATATTGAAAAAGGGATTTATTCCTCCAATAGTATCACATTGGGGTGCACCAACCATTTTTTGTTAAGAATAAATATGGATAAATTCGACTCTACATTGATTATTGGTAACCTAACATGATCATGATAAAGAATAAGTATCACCTTCCATGTATTGATGATTTATTTGATCAATTAAAAGGAGATAAATATTTTTCCCAGATTGATCTTCAACCTGGAAAATAATAGTTTTGGATCAAAAGTAAATAAATACCCATTACAACTGTCTATATGAGGTATATACAATATGAATTTGTAGTGATTCTATTTGGTGTTACTAACTACTTTTCTATCTTTATGGATTTAATGAATAGAGTATTTTTATATTACCTTGAAAAGTTTTTGGTAGTATTTATATACGATTTTATTATATATTTGAAGAGAAAGAAAGATAATTAATATCACTTGAGGATTGTACTAAATACCTTAGGGAAGGAGAATATTCATGGAAATTTTATATAGTGTGAATTTTGGCTATTGAAAGTTTTATTTTTGGGTCATATAATCACATGTGAAGGTATATAGGTGGATCCATCAGAGACATAAGTTATTGAACATTGTCCTAGACCAATAACTATGACTTAGATCCATAGTTTTCGTGTATTGGAAGGATATTATCATTGCTTTTCAGAGAACTTCTTAGTGATATCCCATCAAATTTCCAAGTTAACTCAGAAGAGAGTTAAGTTCCCTTGGACTTAATAATTTTAAGAAAGTTTCTAAGTACCTAAGAGAAGGTTTTTCACTACACCCATGCTCACACCACCCTATAAAAAACAAGGTTATTCTATTTATAGCGATGAAGACAAGTTGGGGTTAGGGTTTGTTTTTATGAATAATGATATGGTGATAGATTAAGTCTTGTTATAATTGATGGTTCTTGAGAAAAATTAACCAACTCATTATTTAGAGTTATAAGCGGTAATCTTTACATTATAGAATTAGAGATATTATTTTTATTGAGAGAGGTGTGACATATACATTGATTATAAATGTCTAAATTATGTATTCACCTAGAATGAGTATAATATGTTTTAAAGAAGATGGTTGGGGTTGATTAAATATAATGAATGATCAATACATTAACACCCTTGGAAGGATAACAAAGTCACTGATGCATTGGGTCAAAATGATAATGCTAGCTTGTAACACCCCAAGCGTCCATGGTACGCTTATCTTTGAATAATACAGTAGCATGTGTTGTACGCAACCTCGAGTTCTAACACACCACAACCAATCAAACTTGCCATTATGAATAGTAGTACCTACTTTTTAAAATTTTATAAATTTTATCTTTCAAAATGGACTTCATTTTTGGATTCGGAATATCGAATTTAGCCTAGGGTGAAATTTTGAAACTTTTCAGATAAATTTTATATTTTGATGAATAGTGGAAATTACTAAATTTTAATTAAAAACAAATTTTTAAATCAAAATAATTTATGGTGATAAATTATACTATTGAGTGGTTTTATGGTATAATTAGAATATATTTTTACCATTTAATCCAATGGTGGTCATTAGATTTAAATTCACTTTGAAATTGGACATAAACAATTGTCAATCTTTTGATATATATTATTTCTTAAAAACACGCTATTTGTTGTGACAACGGAAATTAATTATTAAATTAATTAATTCAACTTATATGTTTTGAATTTTGTAAAATAGAAATCATTTTTGAATTTGGAATATCAAATATGGCTTAGAGTGAATTTTTGGTATTTTTCTGAAAAACTTCAATTTCTGATGAATAGTGAAACCACTAAGTGGTAGTTAAAAAACTGATTTTTCAATTAAATGAAACTTTACCACTTCTGTGATTTGATTTTCAAAAATCCGACATACATGGTTGTCATTAATTATTGAAATTTGGTTCAATGGGATTAAAATAATTTTTTGGTGAATAGTAACTTTTAAGTGTTATTAATCACGATTAAAGGTAATTAGTGTAATTTAAGGTAAATATAATGTTATAATAATATGAAATTACCTTTACACTTGTCCTACCCTTATTGGATGAGTGATGCCCGACCAATACAATCCATGGGTCAACTTGGGGATGCCATGGAGCCACTTGAGTAAAAAAACGATATTAATAACTTTTTATTTAAAGTAAAAATAAAATTGTCACAAACATGTGTAGTTTTACTAAAACAATTATTACATGGGGTTATATAAGTTAAATTTTAGACTATAAAAATTCATTGGAAATATAAAAATATTTACTACATCATAGTATTTTTTTTATAATTTTTAGACATTAAATAGTTTAAATTTTTTATGACACTATGATGATGCAGTGATTACCTCATTAATTAACGATTTAAATAAAATGAAACGATAATGTAAAATATAAGACTTACACTTGTCAAAAACCTATTGTATGGATATATTTATATCCCTTATCACCTTATCCTCGAAATATATAATTTTGGGACCTTTGAAATCTAAAACGCACTTCATAATAATGTAACATTTCATGACCTTCCAAGAGTGCCCCTCCTCTCCTCTTATAAAAGGCCCCCACCTCTACCACCTTATTCACACCTTCAAGCCATTTGGCTTGGCCAAAATCTTCCCAAATACTCTCCCAAATTCCCTATATTACTCCTAGAAGCCTCACTTTGGGCATAAGTCTTCCCTAGGAAGCCTTTGGCTCAAATCAAAAAGAGTTACCCGATTTTAAGGTAATGTCTTCTCTTATGTTATTTTGTTTTAATTTGCTTCTCCAACCCCTTAAACTCTTTTTATTCCTTTATTTTATAACAACACCAGTATCTTCAATATACTAGTATGTTTTTATGATAAGTATTTTATATACACTTACACACACCTTCGTCTAATGGTTAAAGAACATACTGTTTCTGTGGTTGGTGAATTTCTGTCTCACGAAATGATGATTGATCAATATTCTTTTAACACGTCTCATGGTGCAATTAAGATGTCAATATATTTATATATGATATATATTATGTTTATTTTTTCCTTATGATTCTGTATTTCTCATTTATGTCATACCTTTATGATTTCCATTATGGGTAAACGCGATAATTTCATTTTAGGAAGTGCGGACTACCGCCCCCTCAAAGTGATTTGAATCGTTAATGCCATATGTGGGATGAATAAAGGATAGAGTAAATTATATTATATAATATATTATACTGTAATTATAATATACCTTTATATCATTATGATTTCATTCCATTAAATATGAAATATAAATGAAAGTAGCGTTCATGCGTACGTACGGCTTACCGTCTCCATGAACGGTGCATTTCATTTCTTACCTCTAAATGTTATGTAATATTATGAATGAATGTATATAATAGATATATATGATATATATTATATCTAAATCAGGAATATAATTCTGGAGATAATGGATATTCTACCACATAAACAACCTGTAATTATAAGAAGTTTATTGTTGACTCAAGTACCAAAGATCGACAAAACGACCGTTATTAACTTAAATGACTACATAATTTTCTTAAAATTGTAATAAGTGATATAAAAGGGATAATGAACTTGGAAAAGGTTCTTAAGCAAGTAGATATTAACTCTAGTTTATTATTCAGGAGATTAAAGAATGATCGAGTGAAGTCAGACACGAGGTAAGGGAACTTCTTAACCCAATTTCTTTTCATTGGGTTAATCTCCTACTTTCAAATTATGTCATGATATTATTATGTCCTATCTGGTATTTTTACTTTCTTTATATTTACATATAGTGAATACACATAATAGATCTATTTTATTTAAAAAAAATGATATTTTTAAGGGACTTCGTCTCAATCTCCTTTCATTGGGGCATATTTTATTTTATACACAACTTTCTTTTATACAGTGTATAAACCCCTTTGACTCTTACTTTTATTCAAAAGGAATATTTTTTATACGAAGAATTTTACTAAACTAAAAAAGGTAATTTTTTTGTCGTACGTACGCGGCAACAATGACTTCTCCACCGCCGTGACCATTATTTGATTTTCGGCTTCCTCTACAAGCCATAACTTTTTTAAAATGAAAAATGAATACAAAGTTTTAATTTTCTTTTATTTTGGTATTGAAAATGGTTTTGAAAGTGTTTTTATTATATCAATGTGTTGTATTGACATCTTTTGATTGAAATGTGGAAATTTTATGTTTCCTTTATGCATGTTTTATGTGATACGATTATGTTATGGTTTATGATATGTTTGAACCTGTTCATATGAGGAATGCATTGGACTTAATAAGTGACGGGTGGAGCCTGCTATAGCTCCTCGATGCATCGGTAGGTCCCATGAGACAAACTAGTGTCTTGGCATGAGGCCTTGACAAAATCTTATTTATAGTCTTGTCACGAGGCCTTGGCTACGTGGTTATGATAGTTTGGCATTATGCATTCCATCATTATGAAAGTGGTTATTGATATTGCATGTGATTATTAGACTAGTAGAATATCCATGTGAATAAGTAAATGGAATTATTTCATTTTAATTTTTCCATATTATGTTGAAGTTCATGTTTAAAAGGCTTTTTTTTAGTTATACATTGCCTTAAATGTTTATGTTTATTTATGAAAGCTTCCGCAATATTGTTATCCTTACTGAGCATCTGAGCTCGCCCCTTCCAATGTTTTAATTTTTCCAGGATGTGAAGAAGTATATTATGAATGACCTGCAAGGATAGTATGAGGGGGTATGAAGACAAGATGTTGTTGTAGTTTTGTTTTACTTTATGATGTAATGAAAGACTAATGAATGTATCTATTGTTTCCAAGGCTACTAAACTAATCGGTCTTTCGAGACATGATCTTTTTTGATCATGCCAATGTTACGCAATAATGCACCGACTCTGGGTAACTGGGGTAGGGGCATTACAGTTGGTATCAGAGGCAGTTTAGTACTAACCTTAGAACCTAGATTTAGATAAACTCTGATTAGATCACATAGCCCTAAGATAGACTTTGAGGATTAGTATAGAAGAACTTCCTAGAATTTTGGTATTATAGAGATTTTGTGAGTTTTACGAACAACAAATCCTTGTCTGGATACGAGCAGGTAGAGGCAGTTCTGGCACAAATGTACTTAGGGGTAAAACCTGAAAACACCACTTTGAGGTAGAATCGAACAGGAACTGGTGCACGACAATGGGCCTTTCTGCACTCTTGGTTACGACACTCCCGGGGGATATGCTTAGGATAATTCTAATTTTCTTTACAAACCACTATGAAGGGTTTATGAGT
Source organism: Viscum album (assembly GCA_963277665.1). Classification (NCBI taxonomy): domain Eukaryota; kingdom Viridiplantae; phylum Streptophyta; class Magnoliopsida; order Santalales; family Viscaceae; genus Viscum; species Viscum album. The sequence continues at coordinate 1,766,061,594 of OY728142.1, read as the reverse complement.
TTATACTTCCTCAAAGAAAACATTTTTATGATAATGGATTATATCCATAAATAGTTCAATTTATGTTAAGTGTTTTGAAAGTTTTTTATTATGTATTTTGATTCATAAACTAATCTAGTTTATGACATTGTTTAGAAATGACGCTTAGTGGAAGGAATGGAAACCGTATCAATGCACGGACTCCATATAGGGATTTCCCTCCTGATCAAGATAATTATAGTGCAGCTGGTGATACAACTGCTACTGATAAAATTATCACCATACTGGGACAACTCACTCAGGTTATGAATAATAACCTTACTCTTATGGAGATCCCTGATCCGCAACGTGGAGGATAAATGTTAGATCATTTCATGAGGCAACAACTTCCAGCATTTAATGGGGGTACAAATCCCTTAGTATCTGAGCAATGGATAAACTCCTTGGAGAAAATATTCCACGCCTTGGGGAGTAGCGAAAGGGAAAAAGTTGTTATGGCAGTTTACTGCCTCACTAGAGATGCTGATCAGTGGTGGTCATTGATTCAAAACATGAAATAAGATGAAGAAGTATCTAATATGGAATGGAGGGAGTTCAAAGAGCTTTTCTTAGAAAAATACTTCCCTCATGACCATCAACCAGATATGGAAAGGCAATTTCTGAGTCTGAGACAGAAGGAGGATGAGAATGCTGCAAAGTATGAGGCCAATTTTACAAGGTTAGTGAGGTATGCTGCAGATTATATATGTAACCCAAGAAGTAAGATTGATCATTTCTTTGATGGGTTAAAACCATTTCTCTGTCGAGCTTTAGTATCAAAATCTTTCTCAATGTACGAAGATATAGTCTCATGTTCTATCAAGACAGAAAAGGAATTCTCTAAGTCTTATGACAACAAAGTAAAGCAAGAGAATAAGAGAACGGTGGAACAAGATTAGATAAAGTGAAAAAGGGAAAGAATGATTTTCCATTATGTGATAATTGTGGGAAGAATCACCCTGGTACTTTCCTAAAAGGAATGGAAGTTTGTTATAAATGTGGAGAAAAAGGTCACCTGGCTCGTGATTGTAAGGGAAAGAAAGAGACTATCAATGTATAATGCTACAATTGTAGAGAAATGGGGTATTATGCAAATAAATGTCCTAAGTGCCAAAAAAACTTACCTCAGAAAATGCCAATGTATCATGGCCAATCTTATGCTGTTACTACAGTTGAAGAGTAATAATTAATGTATTGGTGATTTTGGACTCAAGGATTATATTCTGGTTATAAGAATAATGTGATATATTGTACTGCAGTACTTGTTGTTTTCATTAAGGTTTTAACATGATGAAGGTAATCATATTTTTAGTATGTGACAATAAGAGAAACTTTACTTTGTTTGGGGAATCTGATATTACAATTGATTTTGGAATTTAGAGACCTTTTAGAGATAGTCTGGACAGAGGTATTTTGGATAACAATAAAGGTTGGAATGGATTAAATTTAACTTTGGATAGTATTTTATAAGGTTGAAACATTTCTGCAGATTATTTTTGGAATATTATAATACAATAGTTTTAGTAAAAGGACAACCTGCAGGTCGGGGGATAACCCGTCGCGTCGGACAAAGCTGTAGGAATCGAACCCACAACCATAGTGCGACATGCCTTTATTACCTACCACTAGCCTATAGAAAGTCCCTAGTTATTAAGAAATAGTTTTCCTAATCTAAATGGTATGTGGTAATATTTGAAACCTTATACAATTACGATAAATAGAATATTTTTGAGTTCTGTAACCATTTGGAGTGAAAGATGGGTTTGTGGTAAAAATTTATTAAAGAATGAAAGTCTACATGACAAGTAAGTATATTTCCTTACGTTCTTAGAAAATCTCCTAAATAAATTCCTCAACTTTATTAAAGGTAACTTAAAACAAAAACTTTGTCGGTTAACTTTTCCAACTGGGGATTCACTGACCGTTTAACCAATCACAAGTTTGTGATTTTCTTGTAGTTAACTTTATCCTAATCCTGTTTTATACAACTCTCCATCATACCTTGATGGTTTTTTTCCATTCATATCCATATTTTCAATGAATCCTACTATGGGCTATCTTGGGTGACCTTTGTACTTCTCTTTCTTTCTTTTAAAGTTATATTTTTATTAACCCTATTTCCGATGTGGGTTTTCCACAAAAGTATTTTCTATTTTCAACCTTTTATTTTCTAAGAAATATTTCAAATTGAGAGGATGAAATTTATTGAAGGAGGGGAGAATGTAACACCCCAAGTGTCCATGGTACGCTTCTCTTTGAATAATACAGTAGCGTGTGTTGTACGCAACCACGAGTTCTAACACACCACAACCAATCAAACTAGCCGTTATGAATAGTAGTAACTACTTTTTGAAATTTTATAAATTTTATCTATCAAAATGGACTTCATTTTTGGATTCGTAATATAGAATTTATCCTAGGGTGAAATTTTGGAACTTTTCGGATAACTTTTATATTTTGATGAATAGTAGAAATTAATAAATTTTAATTACAAACAACTTTTTTAATCAAAATAATTTATAGTGATAAATTATACTATTTAGTGGTTTTATGGTATAATTAGAATATATTTTTACCATTTAATCCAATGGTGGTCATTAGAATTAATTTTACTTTGAAATTGGACATAAACAATTGTCAATCTTTTGATATATATTGTTTTTTAAAAACACGCTATTTGTTGTGACGATGAGAATTAATTATTAAATTAATTAATTCAACTTATATTTTTTTAATTTTTTAAAATAGACATCATTTTTGAATTTGTAATATCAAATATGGATTAGACTGAATTTTTGGTATTTTTTTGAAAAACTTCAATTTCCGATGAATAGTGAAACCACTAAGTGGTAGTTAAAAAACTGATTTTTCATTTAAATGAAACTTTCACACTTCTGTGATTTGATTTTCAAAAATCTGACATACATGGTTGACATTAAGAATTGAAATGTGGTTCAATGGGATTAAAATAATTTTTTGGTGAATACTGACTTTGAAGTTTTATTAATCGCGATTAAAGGTAATTAGTGTAATTTAAGGTAAATATAATATTATAATAATAGAAAATTACCTTTACACTTGTCCTACCCTTATTGGATGAGTCATGGACGACCAATACAATCCATGGGTCAACTTGGGGACCCCATGGAGCCACTTGGGTAAGAAAATGACATTAATAACGTTTTATTTAAAGTAAAAATAAAATTGTCACAAACATGTGTAGTTTTACTAAAACAATTATTACATGGGGTTATATAAGTTAAATTTTAGACTATAAAAATTCATTGGAAATATAAAAAGATTTACTACATCATAGTATTTTTTTTTATAATTTTTAGACATTAAATTTTTTAAATTTTTTATGACACTATGATGATGCAGTGATTACTTCATTAATTAACGATTTAAATAAAATGAAAAGATAATGTAAAATATAAGACTTACACTTGTCAAAAACCTATTGTATGGATATATTTAGATCCCTTATCACCTTATCCTCGAAATATATAGTTTTGGGACCTTTGAAATCTAAAACGCACTTCATAATAATGTAACATTTCATGACCTTCCAAGAGTGCCCCTCCTCTCCTCTTATAAAAGGCCCCCACCTCTACCACCTTATTCACACCTTCAAGCCATTTGGCTCGGCCAAAATCTGCCCAAATACTCTCCCAAATTCCCTCTATTAATCCTAGAAGCCTCACTTTGGGCATAAGTCTTCCCTAGGAAGCCTTTGGCTCAAATCAAAAAGAGTTACCCGATTTTAAGGTAATGTCTTCTCTTATGTTATTTTGTTTTATTTTGCTTCTCCAACCCCTTAAACTCTTTTTATTAATTTCTTTTGTAACAAAAAAAGTATCCTCAATATACTAGTATGTTGTTATAATAAGGATTCGAGCTACACTTACACACACCTACATCTAATGGTTAAAGAATATGTTGTTTCTGTGGATTGTGAATTTCTGCCTCACGAAACGATGATTGTTCAACACTCATATAACACCTTCAAAGGTGTCCATTAAGATGTCACTATATTTATATATGATATATAATATGTTTATGTCTTACTTAAGCTTCTGTATTTTTCATTTATGGCATACCTTTATGGTTTCCATTATGGGTAAACACGATATTTTCATTTTAGGAAGTGCGGACTACCACCCCCTCAAAGTGATTTGAATCGTTAATGCCATATGTGGGATGTATAAAGGATAGAGTAAGTGGTATTATAAATTATATTATATTTGAATTATAGTATAACTTTATATAATTATAATTTTATTCCATTAAATACGAAATAGAAATGAAAGTAGCGTTCATGCGTACGTACGGCTTACCGTCTCCATGAACGGTGCATTTCATTTCTTACCCCTAAATGTTATGTAATATTATAAATACTGGATATATATTATATATATGATATCAACATTAGGAATATAATTATGGATATAATTGATATTTTAAAACACCAAGAAAGTGTAATTATAAGAAGTTTATTTTTGACTCAAGTACCTAAGATCGAAAAAATGACCGTTATTAACTTAAATAATTACATAATGTTCATAACATGGTAATAAGTGATATAAAAGGAATAATGAACATGAAAAATGTTCTTAAGAAGGTAGAGATTAACTCTAGTTTATTATTCAGGAGGTTAAAGAGCGGTCGAGTCAAGTCGGACACGAGGTAAGGGAACTTCTTAAACCAATTTCCATTCTTTGGGTTAATCTCCTACTTTCAAATTATGTCATGATATTATTATGTCATATCTTGTATTTGTACATTCTTTATGTGTACTTATAGTGAATACACATAATAGATCTATTTTATTAAAAAAATGTTCTTTGTAATGGATTTCGTCTCAATCTTCTTTCATTGAGGCATATTTTATATTATACACAACTTTCTTTTATATCATGTATAAACACCTTTGACTTTTACATTTATTCAAAAGGAATCTTTTTATACGAAGTGTTTTACTAAACAACAAAAGGGAATGTTTTTTTTGTCGTACGTATGCAGAGACAACAACTTTTCTGCCGCCGTGACCATTATTTGGGTTTCGGCTTCCTCTACAAGCCATAACTTTTTTTAAATGAAAAACATATACCATGTTTTACTTTTCTTTTATCTTGGTTTTGAAAATGGTATGTATCAAACATTGTTTATGAGTCTTAATATATGAAAACCCAGTGCAACTGTATATGTATTTAACGCAAGCTTAATTTTTTTTTTCAGAAAACCCAACTCTCGAGTGTGGAAGAGAGGAAGGGATTGGGAGTGGACCCATCATGGCCTGTAATTAGTCGACCAGTCTCAGAATTAGTTATTTTGTTTTCAGAGGCTTGCATAATGTTTTCAGAAAAACACTGGAGTATATTTGATAAATTTTAAATGTAAGTATCTTCTAGAAATCAAAATGGTATTTTGATCCCGCAATTAATTTCAAACGGTATTTTAGAAAATGGTATTCCTAAATGTTTATATACCATTTTTCTTATAAGGAATGCATTGGACTTAGTAAGTGATGGGTGGAGCCCGCTATAGCTCCTCAATGCATCGGCAGGTCTCATGAGACAAACTAGTGTCTTGGCACGAGGCCTTGACAAAATCTTATTTGTAGACTTGGCATGAGGCCTTGGCTACGTGGTTATGATAGACTGGCATTATGCATTCAATCATTATGAAAGTGGTTATTGATATTTCATGTGATTATTCGACCAGTAGAATATCCATGTGAATAAGTAAATGGCATTATGTCATTTTACTTTTTCCATATTATGTTGAAGTTCAAGTTTAAAAGGCTTTTGTTTTAGTTATAAATTGCCTCAAATGTTTATGTTTATTTATGAAAGCTTCCGCTATATTGTTATCCTTACTAAGCATCTGAGTTCACCCCTTCCAATGTTTTTATTTTTTCCAGGATGTGAAGAAGTATATTATGAATGACCTGCAAGGATAGTATGAGGGGATATGAAGACAAGATGTTGTTGTAGTTTTGTTTTACTTTATGATGTAATGTAACATTTATGAATGTATCTAGTGTTTCTAAGGCTACTAAACTAAACGGTCTTTCGAGACTTGATCTTTTTTGATCATGCCAATGTTACGCAATAATGCAACGACCTTGGGTAACTGGGGTCGGGGAGTTACAGATAAGGCAGGTGGTTGAGGGGAATAGATAACCTCAAAGCTAGTGGGGTCATTTGGCTCTTCATGTGCTGATATTTATTCCACTATCAGTTCACATTGATATTTTTTATTATACTGATCCACCAAACTAGACAAGAAAATAATATATTTCAAAGAATCTATCTATGCCTGCAGTCATTTCATCATCCCATATGTATCTACTTGCATCTTTTTCTTCTAAAAATATGTTTTAGATGACCCTCCAAAACCTGCACTTCCAACATGACCATATTGTTCTAGCCACTTCAAATATAGAGAAAGTAGTTTTTCTTCTATTATAGTCAATATTGATTCTTATTTATAGAAATTATAAAAAACCTACAAACAAAAGTAGATATTTTTATGTAATATTTTTATAAATCATAAATAATTACCATTATTTTATACTTACTCATGCTACCCTTACTACTCATGTGTTTTCACCAACTAGTTTATCCTCTTTATTTATACAGGCCTCCTTCTATAGAACTTGACATGGGATAAAAGTGGATTCAAATTTTTATTTATCAATCTGTATATAAAAAAGTAAATATGTTGCTTCATATCACATAAAACTTTTATTATATATTTAAAAATACATACCATTTTATTTTCAAGTTGATCATACCCCATCCTTGCTTTACGGTATGAGTACGTTGGTTTTGATTCACATTGTTTATTTCTAGCACTCATTTTTTGTTTCATAAAATGATAATTTTGAATCATAGTGGATAATATAAGTAATTTCAAATAAAATATAATCAAATATATTTCACATGAATTGATTTCTCATCGAGATTAATAATGAAATATTTCTAGGTATCCTATTTTAAATCAATGTTTCATTATAAGACTTTTCAATAAAACAGAGAAAGTATATCAAAACTTATCTTAATATCTTCTCAAAGAGTTTACTTTAATATAGACTGGACATAGTGCCACATATCTATATCAATTGGAAAATTCTTTCTCATTGTGACCCCAACATTACTAATGAACAAAAACTTATTGGGGTCAACAAGTTGGCCACATTGATTCCATCCAACCTAAAATTTTATACCCTTACTACTTTCCTTGATAACTTTATTTAATATAGATATACTACATCATTCTAATTTTTTTCATCAACTTATTGTTGATCCATTAATAATTCATCAGTTTTAGCATCAACCATCTATTATTCATTGGTATTGGTAACATCATCATGTGAATAAATCATTATCTACATGAGTAGTCATACATTTAATTTAGATTATATAAATGAAGTAGAGAACACATAATATTTCAAGGAAAATGATAGTATATTAAAAACCACTTTAAACTTCTCATTGAACTATATATTTTAAAATTTTGAAGGGATTTGGATCCTCTATCGAGTAATAAAATCCCCACTTTATGGACCCCTATAATATGCACATCATTGTCTATATTGGGACCATAATGAAATGATTGTGATCTCCTAATGAAAGGGTCATCCTAAATGGACTTTTAATATGACCCTATAGTTATTTTGATCACCAATAGGAAAACTAACCAATTCTTCTTTGTGGGATATGCAAAATAAAATACCTGTACTATTTGTGATTCCATTATGAATAACTCATCCTTATACCCTTCCACACTGAAATTCACCTTTACAAGGCCCAATTCATTGACTTTCACTACACTCATGCTGTCAATCCATTTTCAATGGAAAATAAGCACTTGAAATGTTATATAATTAAATTGTTATATCTGTTTGATGATAAAAAAATATATGAAATATTCATATAAATTGGATTTCTATCCTTGGAAGTGGATACACACATCGCTTCCACCACAAGAGTAACTCAATTATTTTCGTCATTTTATATTCATATTGTTCCTTTGTGTAGAAAAAATAACCATTAATTACAAAACTAGTGTAAGATATAAAATTTACATTTGGTCCCCTGGCTATCCATCAAAGTCATTTGATAATTGAATTCATATTTTCAGATAACACCTTATAAATAATCTCATAATCATCCTATAAACTGTTGATTATGTGTATTTGATATAAATACTTCATCATATGATGGATTACAATGTATAAGAATTACTTTTTGGGATTCAACATATGGATCAACCTATGAACTATTATGTAAAATGTAAAGGTGATATTGATCCTGATCTATGGTGGTAATTGTAATAATATCTCTTCCAGAAATACCTTCACCCATAAGGCTTCTACTTTGATGAGAGTTTGGGAGACTGATGCTATCAATATATGATAGGTAATTAGTATAGAATTCAATATCTTCTCCAACAATATATTGATTTGAAATAAAACCTTATGTCTGAATTTGATTCCTGATGTACCCTTTCAAAATATTCATATATCATTCAATGGGGGTACATACATATATAATGGGTAAGACCACATATTTAAACCCCTCTAGACAAGTGAACCATCATTTATACCATTATATCAAAGATTTATTATGGGAAGAACATCTCTAATTCACAAAATATGACTAAAATCTCCTTATTCATGTTTGAAAACTTCATTGGGTGTATAAATTTACTGCTTATGGATCTGAAAAAGAGGCAATGTCTGGTTAATGTACGTCATAGATTTTTAGGAAGAATTCAAAGTAAAGTCAAGAGCATCAAATATTACATCAAAATTTGATAGTCATGTAGATTTTCATTGTTTCTCCCCCTTCCCACACTGATGTAATATATATTATAAAATTTATAATTCTTCAAAAAATATAGATTTGAAACTAAATGATCAATATCATCTATATATTGTGAGTAAAATCCTGGTGCGCATAATCCCGTCTAAGAGATGAATCCATCTTATTATGATATGTTATAATTTTTTTTTCAAGATATATTATAAATAAATTATATATGTGTGGATGCATCATTTTTTATTGGATGACGATTCTCATGGGATCCATTCACAAGGATGAAATTTCTCATGATCCTTAAATCTCATCATATATTCCATGTCATTGATTATATCAATTGGATATTTCTTAGATAATAATAATTATTTTACATTGTTGATCACATGTAATTGTGGCCTATAGTGTGTGTGTGTGTGTGTTGTTTCAGAATAAAATAAAATAAAATTTTGACAACATAAGCGATGTTAAATACAATATTCCTTTGTCAATGATTTATTTTAGTATTGATAAAGGGATCCTTTATCATCACTTTCTTTTATCACTGATAAAATCAGCACTAAAAATGGTCATTCAGCTGTTGTAGCAGGCCTATAATAGCACAATAAATCAAAGTACAATAGAAACAAATACATATAAATAGAAAATCAGATTAAAATAAAAATATTACATTTCACTATCATTTAAATTCAAAATTTACATAAAAAATATTTACATTTATGTGATATTTACAATTAATCCAAAAAAAACAACCAATATGAAAAACCGTAACTCTTATAGCAAGATTCCTTCAAAGATAAACCTCTATATGAAATCTTTTCCATGCAATAAAACCAATGTTGGTTTTAGTAACAGTAAATAAAAAAAATAAGAAAATTATAATTTTAATATTATTTAATCTACATATGATAAATTTTCATTTTAATTATTGTATATATATATATATATTAATGATATTATCAGTTAATCATGCATCAAATTTATGTACAGTCAATTTCTACACATCAAAAATGAGTTGTTCTAATTTTTGAAAGCAATATGATCTCTTTTGCTCAGTTTTGGATATGTGATACATGTTTTAAACTAAAATGACACTTTTATATTCAAAACATGTACTTCAAGACACACTGACCACAACGTGTGTCAGATTGATGTGCATTTAATTCCAACATGTTACAAATGAATTATGGATAATTTTCTTAAAGTTTAAAAATAATTAGATAATGTTTTCTTTGTTTAGTTATGTGATACACATTTTAAACTAAAATGAAATTTTTATATTGAAAACACACACTTTGAATCATACTAACTACATAGTGTGTTATATTTTTATATGGTCAATTCATACATGTAAAAAATGAATTATGGATCACTATCGTAAAATTTTAAAATAGATTGTGTTATTTTTCTTAGTTTTGGCTAGATGATGCACATTTTAAACTAAAATGACACTTTTATACTGAAAACACACACTGTGAGTCATACCAACCACATCATGTGTCAGATCAACATGCGGTCCATTCCTACACATCACAAATTAATTATGGATCATTGTACTGAGTTTTGAAAGATATTTGATCTTGTTTTCTTGGTTTTGGCTATGCGATGTGTATTTTAAACTAAAATGACACTTCTATATTGAAACATGAACTTCGAGTCATACCTTCCACATTATTTTTCTGATTGAATTATGGTTGATTCTCACACATCCCAAATTAATTATAGATCATTTTTCTGATGTTTAAAAAAATGAGATATTTTTCTCATTTTTGGCCATGTGATGTTTTTTTAATTAAAGGAATCTTTTATATTAAGAATACATACATCAAGTAATACCATCCACATACTTTGTTGAATTAATGTTTGGTCAATTTATACACATCACAAATGAATTATGATTTTTTATACTAAAATTTGAATTCAATTCAATCTCCTTTTCTTTATTTTGGCAATGCAGCACATGTTTTAAACTAAAATGCCACTTCTATATTGAAATAATGCACTTTAAGTCATACCGGATGCATCGTGAGTTAGATTAATGTGTAGTTTATTCCTACACATCAGAATTAATTATGGATCATTTTTCTAAATTATAAAATCAATATGGATATATTTTCTCATTTTTGAGTATGTCATGTTTTTTTTGAACTGAAATGTCAATTTTAAACTAAAATCATACACTTAGAGTCATATCGGGAACACCATGTTTCAAATTAAAGTGAGGTTGATTCCTACACATCAAAAATGTGTTTAGGATCATTGTTCTAAAGTATTAAAACAATTTGAATGCTTTTTCTTAGTTTTGAGTATCAGACATGTGTTTTGAACTAAATTCTCAATTTTAAACAAAAAACTTTCACTTTGAGTTATACCTATCACATCATCTATTGGATTGATGTGGAATCAATTCCAAGACATCAAAAATGAATTATGGATCATTTTACTAAATTTTAAAGACAATATGAGATAGTTTTCTTGATTTTGGCTTTGTGATGTGCAATTTAAACTAAAATATAATTTCTATATTAAAAACACACACTTTGAGTCATACATGAAATATCATTGGATGGATTGACGTACGATCAATTCCTACACATCAAAAATTAATTATGGATCATTTTCCTCATGTTTAAAAATAATTTGATCTTTTTTTTATTGTTTTTTCTATATGATACATGTTTTAAACTAAAATAATACTTTTATATTGAAAACACACACCGCAAATCATACCAACCACATCATGTGTCAGACTAAGGTGCGGTTTATTTTTACATATCACAAATAAATTATGAGTTTTTCTCCTAATGTTTGAAAAACATACGAGCTCATTTTCTATTTTTGGCTATGTGATGCATGTTTTAAACTTAAATGAAACTTCTATATTGAAAACATGAACTTCGAGTCATACCTACTACATAATATGTCATATTGACCTATGGTTGATTCCTACATGTCACAAATGGCTTATGAATAATTTTCCTAAAGTATAAAAAAATATGAACGTGTTTTCTTGGTTTTGAGTATATCATGAGTGTTTTGAACTAAAATGTCAATTTTAAACTAAAAACATATGCTTCAAGTCATACCAAGTACACCATGAATCATATTGAGGTGCAGTTGATTCATACACATCACAAATGTGATTTGCATAATTTTTATAATGTATCAAAACAATATGAATTAATTTGTTTAGTTTTGAGTATGTGTCATGTGTTTTGAACTAAAATTTCAATTTTAAACTAAAAACATACACTTCAAGTCATATCGAGTACACCATGTATTAGATTGAGTTGTGGTTGATTTTTACACATCAAAAATTACTTAGGGATTTTTGTTCTAAAGTATCAAAATAATATTAACATGTTTTTTTTGTTTTGAGTATGTCACATGTGTTTTGAACTAAAATGTCAATTCAAAACTAAAAACATGCACTTTGAGTCATACCAGACACACCTTGTAACAGATTGAGGTGTGGTTAATTCCAATATATCAAAAATTACTTATGGATTATTTACCTAAAGTATTAAAACAATATGAATGTGTTTGCTTGGTTCTAATTATAGGACGTGTGTTTTGAAATGAAATTTAATTTATAAACTAAAAACAAACACTTCAAGTAATATCTAGAACATTATGTATCGGATTGAGGTGTGGATGATTCCTACACTATTTAAGACAACTCTCATGATATCTATTTTGGGAATTTATACTTTTCCTTTAACTGTAGAAAAATCCCTTGGTATATGGGAGATTACATTTGAACTATAGAGTCTCTTTCAAAAACGAATTGAATAAAATTAGTGTGATCATAGATTTTGTAGATGCATCATTATGATTAACTTTAAGTTTTAGGTAGCATGTGGTTTCCTCTTCTATCCAAAATAAAATTTCTCTCTCTTTTATTTCTTATTATAGATATTTGAAAGAAAAGTAGTATTTCCCAAATTTTTTTTTGAAAAAAAACTAAATAAGTATTAGATAAAAATGATTAGGAAATTAATGTAAAAATAATAGATATAATGATGACAAAATTAACTAAATAAGTAGTAAGAAGTCACATTTTCATGATGTTTGTATACATTCTTGAACCATTTAACTATCTCCATTGTCTTATTTGTAGCCTCAAATTCTAATTTATCATGAGCACAAGTAGCTTTGAACATGTTACTAGATCTTTAAAAATCCAGAGCTTGTAACCCTCCATTATACTTATCATTCATAAATAGGTCAAAAATAATATATAAGCATTATGATGATAATTATTCACATACCAAATATATCTCTAAGGTAATATCCCATATTAGATCGCAAATATAATATGTAATAACCTAAATTTGATGTCAACAAACATTCTGACACCATGTACTTTTTCCACTCATCTCTAAACAAATTTACTTCATCTTTTGAATATGTAGATTATTGTAAATCATGTTAGTGATGAGAAAATATATACAAACAGATGATTATGAAATATTTTTAATGAAATTATAATTACCTTTGTAAATTACCTATTTGGGGATGTTAGTATTTTGATGGAATATGAAATCTTTCGTAAAATTTAAAATGTAATATCTAGAATTATTATCATTATTTTCTTTTAGAAACTTCATTAACATTGAACAACATAAATAAAATATTTTGAAATATTTTTTGATAGTTAAATATTATTATATATACCATTATTTGTTTCCATTTTAAGAAATCAGTAGGCTTCTAATGTTCAGTCACTGACCCCATACCATGATTTATCCAATATTTTTATATCACCATATCATAAAAAAATTATCATAAAACACAATCTGAAACATATAATTTGAATTTTATCTATAAAATATTTATTTTAGTGTATTAAAAATTTACAATAGTCATCAGGTGTGGTCAGTTTGATGGAAATCCATGCATTGGATCAAACAAATTAATATTTTGGGTATTTGAATTGATTACAATCAACATACAATGATTCCTAAAAAATAAAAATAAATATGTGATGAAAAAAAGAAAAATATATTTTATATGATTAGATTTCTAAATTTTACCCGTGTATTTTAGAAATCAAGATGAGTATATCATCTAAAGTTTTCTTCTCAAATGCCTCTCTTAGTTTATCTTTTATCTTTTCATTTTCTTCCAATTCCAAAGAAACATTATCCATAGAAATTATACCAAGATTAATGAGTCCAAATATTGCATCATAGGGTTATGCATTTATATAATATTAATATATAATCTTATAGAAAATATGAATAGTTATTAACTATATTGAACATAGTAGATCATTTTTTGGATAGACGGATTATGAAAATATACCTCATGTATGAATTCACAACTGAGACTCCCAACCATTCAAACTTGATAATATCATTTATCCTCTTCATACCTACCATGTATGTAATGTAATTTAAAAATATTTTTTCTTCATATTGAATTTATCAAATATTTACTTCTTTTAATGTGTTGTCTACATGAACATGTAATGTAAATATATGTGGCAGTGGAACTGGTAGGGAGAAGTCACTAATAGAAGTTCCTTTTTTTCTTGGTTGATTCACTAGATTGGTTTAATCTGATGATTCATTTCCCTATTGTTTTATCTGCTTGTAATATCATACCTCATTTAAAACATTTTTCATCAACTATTAAAGGGTTTTCATTTGAAATTATTTTTAAGGACATAACTCATGTATCTTTATAAGATTTTATGACTATGCTATGAAGGTTTCAATAACATCATTGGCTGTTATAACATCCAGTTCATCAAGTGGAAAAGGAAAATCAACTATAGACTGATGAGATACTTAAATCCTCATTATCATGTGAACTTTTGGGTGTTCTTTGTTTTGTGGTATGTCTCATGTGATATTATACACCATACCCCTTGTAACAAGGTGACATGTGGATGTTGATAGATATAAATCACACACAACATCACCCTACTGAATTTTTGTAATATAAATTTAATGAAACTTGTTTGATTCACAATTTTGGAGAAAGAGTAATGAAACAATTGATTACCTTGGGTAAGGAATCTGGTTTATGGGAATGGTAAGCCTCAATTCTAGTGGATCCATTTGTCTCTTCATGCACAGATCTTTGTTCTACTATCATTTCTATTTGATATTTTTACATATATTGATACAAAAAACCAGTCCAGATAATAATATCTTTCAAAGAATCTGTCTATGTATGAAATACATTCATAATCTCATATGTATCTCATTGTATCTTTGTCTTCTCAAAATATGATCGAGGTGACACTCCAAAACTGTCACCTCTAACACAACCATATTGTTCTTACCTCTAAATGTTACGTAATATTGTGAATGAATGTATATAGTGGATATATATGATATATATGATATCTAAATCATCAATATAATTCTGTAGATAATAGATATTCTACCACATAAACAACATGTAATTATAAGAAGTTTATTTTTGACTCAAGTACCAAAGATCGACAAAACGACCGTTATTAAGTTAAATGACTACATACTTTTCGTAACATTGTAATAAGTGATATAAAAGGGATAATGAACTTGTAAATGGTTCTTAAGAAAGTATAGATTAACAATAGTTTATTATTCAGGAGATTAAAGAATGATCGAGTGAATTCCTACACGAGGTAAGGGAACTTCTTAACCCAATTTCCGTTCATTGGGTTAATCTCCTACTTTCAAATTATGTCATGATATTATTATGTCCTATCTTGTATTTTTATTTTATTTATGTGTACTTATAGTGAATACACATAATAGATCTATTTTATTTAAAAAAATTATCTTTGTAAGGGACTTCTTCTCAATCTCCTTTCATTGGGGCATATTTTATTTTATACACAACTTTCTTTTATACGGTGTATAAACCCCTTTGAATTTTACTTTTATTCAAAAGGAATATTTTTTATACGAAGAAATTTACTAAAAGACAAAAAGGGAACGTTTTTTTGTCGTACGTATGCGTTGAAAATGAATTCTCCGCCACCATGGCCATTATTTGAGTTTCTGCTTCCTCAACAAGCCATAACTTTTTTAAAATGAAAAATAAATACAAAGTTTTAATTTTCTTTTATTTTGGTATTTAAAATGGTTTTGAAAGTGTTTTTATTATATCAATGTGTTGTATTGATATCTTGTGATTGAAATTTTGAAATGTTATGTTTCCTTTATGCATGTTTTATATGATATGATTATGTTATGGTTTATGATATGTTTAAACCTATTCATATGAGGAATGCATTGGACTTAATAAGTGACGGGTGGAGCCCACTATAGCTCCTCAATGCATCGGTAGGTCTCATGAGAAAAACTAGTGTCTTGGCATGAGGCCTTGCAAAAATCTTATTTGTAGTCTTGGCACGAGGCCTTGGCTACGTGGTTATGATAGTCTGGCATTATGCATTCCATCATTATGAAAGTGTTTATTGATATTGCATGTGATTATTCGACTAGTAGAATATCCATGTGAATAAGTAAATAGCATTATTTCATTTTACTTTTTCCATATTATGCTGAAGTTCAAGTTTAAAAGGCTTTTTTTAGTTATACATTGCCTTAAATGTTTATGTTTATTTATAAAAGATTCCGCAATATTGTTATCCTTACTGAGCATCTGAGCTCACCCATTCTAATGTTTTAATTTTTCCAGGATGTGAAGAAGTAAATTATGAATGACCTGTAGGGATAGTATTAGGGGATATGAAGAAAAGATGTTGTTGTAGTTTTGTTTTACTTTATGATGTAATGTAAGACTAATGAATGTATCTATTTTTTCCAATGATACTAAACTAATCTCTCTTTTGAGACTTGATCTTTTGTGATCATGCCAATGTTACGCAATCATGCACCGACTCTGGGTAACTGGGGTCGGGGCATTACATAGCTTATCTAGTATGGGGATCACAAAGAATCAAATATTTAAGAGTTTTTAAAGTATGAACCTTGAAATATTAATATAAGTGGATAAATCTTATCTTTATCAAATGAGTGTTCAACCATATATACATATGAATATTTTAGAGGTGAAAATGGATGTTGTAGAGATATAAAATAAGGTAAAAATTTTATTTATTTCAACCTTGATTATGATGTAATAATAAGGTCTAGGAACCATGTACGTGTCTCATGAATATTATACTTAATGAAGGAATTACTGGAAGAATCTCATATCTCATTATTCTGTATTCATCTTGAAATAATGAAGATATATTGTGATTTGAAAGAGAATTTCAGGTGGTAAAAATTGAAGATATATATTTCAGAGTATGTATCTAGATTCTTGGTATGTCATCTAGTTAAGCCTGTGAGATAGAATTATAAGGGTATGTTACAACCATTACCCACACCAAAAAGGAAATGGGAAAGCATCACCATGGATTTTTTCAATATACTCCATAAAACATATAAAGTCAATAATACTATTTGGGTTGTAGTTTATAACCTTATCAAGTCAACAAAATTCATTGATATAAAATAATAGTTCTATATTAAACAGATTATTAGGATATACATCACAAAAGTGGTAAGATTTCTTGGAGCACAACATTCTATTGTATTTAATCAAGATTCAAGTTCTACCTCAATATTCTGGTGAAGTCTTCAACAAGATCTAGATACAAAATCTTATTCCATTACTTCATATCATCCTCGTATATATTGTCAGTATGAGATAACCATTAAAACCATAGAGGATATGTTAAAATCATGTTATTTATATTTTAAATATGGTTGGGATCAAATCATTTCTATTGTTGAGTTTTTATACAACAATATATTTTACTCAAGCATTTAGATGGATCCTTATGAATCCCAACATGGATAGAAGTTTATAACTCTAACATACTGGGATGATGTTGGTGAAAGAAGTCCATTCAGAACTGAGCTAGCGGAGGAAATTTAAAAGAAGGTCAGAGTTATTAGAGAACATATCAAGGTATCTCATAATTGATAGAATATTTATGTATAAAATTGTTGATGAGATATAGAGTTTGAAGTTGGCGAAAAGATGTTCCTTTGAACATCCCCATGGAAGTGAGTTCTAATATTTGGTAATAATAGGAATCTAAGACCAAGATATATTGGGCCCTTTGAGATCCTTAATCTTATCAAGGCCAAAGTCTATCTCTTAGCACTCCCATCATGCCCCTCCCAAGTACACAATATGTTCTATATATTTCTTTTGTGGAAGTACATACTAGACACCTCACATGTGTTAACTTAGAATCTATGCAATTGGAACATGGTCTCACTTATGTGAAACAACCAATGGAAATTATGGATCAAAGAGATAAGGTGTTTCAAAATAAGACCATTAATACGGTCAAAGTTCTATGGAAAATTCATAAGTGTGAGGAGGATATGTGGGAATCATATGATGTGATGAGAGAAAAGTACCACCACTTGTCTTCATCCGTGTAATGAAATTTTGAGGATAAAATTATTTTTAAGGGGGGGGGACAATGTAATGGTATCTGTTTTTTCCTTCTAAAATAAATAATATGTTTGATCTATTCCTCTACACATAACACTGAAACCAAAAATATTTGGAGAGTTGTAAGGTATCCATATAATTGGAAAGTAGATATAGTGGTAAAATAATTATTAAATATATATATATATATATACGTAAAAGAATAAAATAAAAAGTTAACTTGAAATATCAACTCAATTAGTTCAGTTAAGAAATTAATAAAATCTATTTTTATGCTTAAAATTTATTTTATAGAGTATATATATTTTGGTTTCATATATTTATGATTAACACTAATTTTAGAAGAATAATCAATATACAAAAAATAATACCCTATAAAAAATGTTTTTAGGATATTTTATAATTTTATTTTAATGTTAGATTTATAAATTTTTGGATTATAATTAGAACAAATTAACATAATTTTTAGATTTATCATAGTGATATTATCTTAACATGAAATTTTAATATTTTTTTTAAAAGTTTGATTTTTCAGTGAATAGTAAAAAATACCGATTTTACAAATAACTTGACATTATGACCCTATATGAGTATGAATTAGAAAATTGTAAAAACATTTAAGACCAAATATGCATTTTATAATTTAATTTATATATTTAGAAATCTTATATTTAATTAATAAATCCATATGGCACATTTTAAAATTTAAGTTATAGTTTATAAAAAATTATTTTCAATACATTATATATTTATTATTTTAAAATTAATTTTTATCCCTTTTTTAACCTAAAAAAATGGATTTAAAATGTGGATCCATTATTTATAAATTATAAAATTATGGAAATTTTATTTTTGTGCTTAAAATATTAATTAGAAAGTTAAAAAACTAGTTACCATTGTGAAAACTAAAATGGTAAAAGTTATTAACCTTTGAGATAAAGGGCCTAACATTTTTATTTTTTTTTATTTTAATGGTGGTAGTTTGGTTGAATTTATACCCTTTAAAAACCATTATTTTTCAATTTTGGAGTCACTTTAATTGAGTGTGACTTCCCATTATTGAAAACCTTTGGGTATTTACAAAAATGTTACTCCTTTTTAGTTATAAAAGGTGCACTCTTTTCCTCATTTCCCCTCACACCAAAACATATTATGTTTGGAGAAATATCAGAAGAACTCTCCTGAAGACTTTAATATTCCTTAAATGGTTTCTGATCAACTCAAAAGGCCATCTCTCCAAGGTTTAATCCCCTTCTCAAAGGATGTAATCCAATTAGTGAGGTATATGTTCTTAATCACTCTCTTTTTTTTTCTATTTATTGATAAACTTTTATTCATACTTAAATTTAATTTCTATATATTAAAATGATAAAATAAGTATCATTATTATAATTTTATGTTTTTATAATGGTGTTAAAAGTGTTAAAAAACCTCTCCTTTTCCATTTAGAAAACAAAAATGTGAATAATGCATTGTGCAGATAACCTCCTCCACAAATAAATATACCATTTCCTTGAATTACAAAAACAGTTCATTAT
The DNA here is from genome assembly GCA_963277665.1 of Viscum album. Taxonomy (NCBI): domain Eukaryota; kingdom Viridiplantae; phylum Streptophyta; class Magnoliopsida; order Santalales; family Viscaceae; genus Viscum; species Viscum album. The sequence goes on along the minus strand of OY728142.1, from coordinate 1,766,041,787 downwards.
AATGTTAGATTTAATGTATATATATATATATTATCTTATATATTAATGTTTTTTAAATTATAATTTTTATTTACCTTTATTTTATTCCATCCATAAAAAATGGAAACATCACTCTTGCGTACGTATGAACTATCGTCTCCATGTAGTGATTCAATTCCTTTTTTATCACTGATATATATAAATGGTTATATATATATATATATATAATTAATATATATGAAATTTTCTATCATTATTAACATTACATATATTGAATAACCATGTTCTAAGTGCAAGGAACATAACAACTGAACTAAAATATACATGAAAAACAAAGCTATTAACACCAGAAATGATGATGATAATGAAGGATTGTTTATGAATGAGTGATAAGATGTTATAAGTAAACCATGTATGGTATTATAGGTATGGTTAAAATTATATAATATAATTATAATTAATTAAAAATTCTTATACAGGATGTTAGAGTGTTTACAAAGGAAGATTTACTTGAGGTAAGAGTTTTATGTCACGATCTCTTTTTATAAGGATTATTTTTTCTTAAATTTTCAATGATAAAATTATATGATCTATCTCACCAAAATATTATATATTTTATTATCCATCATTTATTTCTATATATTATATTTTTCCTCTTATATACATCTAATTAATTACTCAAAATTCTAATATAATGTTTTTAAGGAAAAACATCATTTCCTTCTTCGATCAAGAATCTTTTCTTTCATCTCCATATTTTCTTTAAAAAAAATTTAAAAATATTTTTAATATTCTTCAATGATTTATTAAATTTATTTGTAGCCATGTTTTAATTTTAATTAAATTTTCATAAAGTAACCATCTTGTTGTTTTCCATTTGAGATGCTTTTGAATTTTATTGAAAATGTGAAAGTAATTTTTTACTATAAACTAAATGAACTGATTTAATTTACATAATTAATATTATTTTATCGAAAGTTTTATTTATAATTTTACATGTTTCTTTTAAAATTAAATGTTTTCCTTAATAATTTGTAATGTATTATATTTTATATAAGTGTTTTGAAAATTAAAAGGGTATTTTCCTCATGAAATGTTGCCATGGTCTTTTAATGGTATTTTAATTTATTAATGTTTATTATGATTTAATATAGTTTATGATTAAATTTTTCCATATTTATTATTATTATGGATGATTTATGATTATAAAATATTGATGAAACCAATTTTATTTTACACGGGTTAAGATTTTATGTAATGATAATTATTTTCCTGATATTTTTGATTATACATGAATTGTTTATAAAAATCTGATGGTGGTTACATTATAAACCAGGGACTAGTGGGTTTGTTATAGCCCACCAATGTATTAGGTATACATGAAAGAGTTGAGAAACTCCTAATATTTTATGGATTTGAAAAAATATTAAGTGATATTGGTGTTCAGAAACTCTTAATAGAGTACACAGTTGATAAAATTCTAAGAGATGATGAATTTAAATAGATAAAATTTAATCCTAATAGAATGTTGAAAATGATTTATTTGTCATTTTAATTATGGGAACTTTTACACAATGATAGTCTTAAGAGATAACTTTGATTAATTAACTGGGTTTATTTTATTATGTGAATGCCACAAACTTATATCTTATGACCTTTTTATGTTATAATGGATTTTGATTGATTATTAATGATTATGAACTATTTTTTATGATGTCATTATTTTTGAAAAAACCTTATTCCGTGTTTCATGATTAAATAACTTTGACTCATATTGTATGATTATTATAAGTATTACTGATTTTATCATACCCTTATGCTTATATTATGATCACTTATGATTATTGATTTATATCACTTATGTTTACCCTTACTGAGCCTATATTCTCACCATTTCTTATGTTTCCTTTCCTCTGGTTATAGAGAAAGGTTTTAGGTATGTTTAAGAAGGGCGATTATTTCAAAAAAAAATTAACGGGAAATGATACAGATATTTTATGTGTTTGTTGTTTATGTACCCATTTTTACAAATATACTAAACCTTTATGGTATTCAGGTGTGTATTATTGTGAAATGTAATGAATATTAATATAAAATGATGTAATATTTATGTACCTAAAGTTTGGGTTTCTATATTCTATCCTAAAACCACACTACTACAAAAAGGGCATTGTTTCAGCTAAAAAAATGTCGATAACGACCCACTTTATCAGCATTTTTATTGATAAATGCATACCTTATCAAAAAAATTTAGAATATATAAAGATTTTAGTTATCAAAACTTATTTGACATTGATAAAGGGTGTATTTATCAACACTGTAAAAGCACTAAAAAATAGGAAAATATAATTTTAAAATTATTTACCTTCCATCACACGTCCCATTCTACCTTTTTCAATGCTCTCCCGACCCCCGTCAGCACTCTCCAACCCCTATCCCACACCCCAAATCATGCGTGAAGCCCCCCACATTCTTGAACAATCAACCCCCTTTGTTAGTGTTCTCCCCCATTTTTCTTAGTCATACATTCCTGTTTTCATAGAGGGGGAATCCATGTACAAATTGAACACCCTTACTACTATTATATCTTGTTTTCAACTTTATTTTATGATTTATATTTATAGTTTTATATTTTTAAATAAATATTTTAATAAATATACTTATATATTTATTTTTAAACATATTTATAATATATATGTCTGTGTGTGTGTGCATTTATGTGTGTGTGTGTGTGTGAATTGTGGTTTGTGTGTTTATATATATATATATCTATGTGGGTGTATTTATTCCTATATCTATGTGTGTATAATATTTATATTATATCAATTTTTATTTAAATTTATTATAATATATGTATATGCAAATAAACATTTCTTTGGTAATACTAGAATATACACATATATTTTTATATATAAATATTCTATATAAATTTGTATAGTTATATATACACACACATTTTTATAAGGTAAATTAAATGTTAAGTAACTTTTTAAAATAAAATAGTTAATAATTATTTCAACACGGTTCTTATATTTAGAAATATATTCTACAAAAATAAATTTAAATATTTTATAAATAAATAAATTTTGTATGTTAATAACTAATAATATATATATATATGTATATATTTAATTATTAATAAAATTACAATATGAAAAAAACCTGAACACTATAATATCCATATAAAAGTCATACATTGGAATAAATTCATTCTCAACCCAAAAAAGATATGGAGACCCTCCAAAATAAAGATAAAATTCAAGAAAATATTAAAAAATTATGGTATTACAACTAAAACTTTAGTTTTGGTGGTCTTTTATGGATTTTCTTACTATGAAAAAATAAGAATAGTGATACCCTTAGGTATAAATGATGTAAATATCTTAGAAAGCTTATATTTGACATCTTGTGGAGACCATATTGACACCTAAATAAAATGTTATGGTTATTTAATGTTTATGAGATTTTTTGAACTTTTATTAAGATATTAATTGATTTATTAATTTTATTATAAGTTAAAATTTATATTAAATGTCTATTACTAAATTTGAAGGCAATAAGTTTTCTCATGAGCTGGGAAAATTAAATTTGAATTAAGAGACTCACTCTTGTAAAGATGTGTTTCCTGATTGGATTTGTATCCTTGCTTTTCATGAACATAATCCTATTTAAGGTATCTTTTCATTTTAAAAAATGTCTATTAGTTAATAGTAATAATCAAATTATTAATTAATATTGACATTAAATTATTTTATAAAACATTTTTCACTTAATTTATCAAATATTATGTTTGAACACTTATTTAGCATTATATAAATTATATTTGTGAAAATTTATTAGATATAAATTTGAATAAATTTTTATATTTAAATTGGATTTTTAACAATATTTTTTTTATATTTTGTCAAAGAAATTAACAACGACTTTTTATTAGCACTAAAAAATAAATGATAAAGGGTTCCCTTTATGATTAGTTTTAGCTAGCGGTGATAAAAAATATGGGACTTAATATGCTAGATTTTGGAGGTGATATGATGAGTAGTCATCCAAACCTATTTTTTAGTTTCCACTCTGCATGGAAACCAATGAGGGAATGAATTTACAACTAACATGATAAATGGTTTGAATTTTATTTATTATCCACCTTGTAACTTTATTTTATTCATATATAAATATAACAATCTGACATCATTTAGAAATATTGGATTCTTTATATTCTCATACTAGAATTTTTATTAATAAGAAAACTAAAAATCAATTGTATATTGATTATTTTACTATAATTTCATACTTATTTTATGTGTGACATTTTTTGGATTGAAACCATATTTTATCGACATGAAATAATGAAAATATCTGTGATAGATAATTTTAAATAAAAAAAGTGCTAGAATGAGACATAAACAATGTTTTTCTCTAAAAAGAAAAACTCTAACATAAAGTTATTTAAATTAAACCTAATATTAGAACCTATATTATATATGCGTATAGGTAAATCTAGAGGAACAGTTCTAGAGTCCAATCATAATCCCATATTAGATGGTACATGTATAATTAATCTAGTAATAAAACCCAGATTTCAATAAAAATTAGCCTTGATTAATTAATTAATATGCAAGTGAAACACTTCATCATCAATAATTCTTATACAATAAAAAATATTGAAAATATGAAACCAAAATAAACCTTCAAAATTGAAAACTACTTCTTGAACCAAATCATGAATAAAATAGGTATAAAAAATAAATATTAAGATTAATCTAAAACCTGGATTTAAATGTCACAAAAGGAATAACTTGAATAAAAAGTAAAAAAATTATAGTTGTTGGATTTTTTATTAAATAATTTTTATTTTTAATATATTTTAAAAAATAGTAAAAAAAATTGAGAAAAAAATAGTTCTCATCATGTTATACTCATTCGACTTCCTCACAAATAGTATATGAAAACAAAGACTAGACTGGTGTAGCCATACCGATATCTCACCTTAACCCATATATAAATTTCACATTTAGGAACCCTCAAAAACTTATCATGATTCTCTCTAATTGTAAGGTTGAGTCATGTTGATCAGAGTAATAAATATTAAGGGATATTTCATGCTATTTTGGGTGGTGTTGGCGGTGGCAGTGGCATTGGTAACTATTTTAGTGGGATTTTCGTTACTGGTTTGGACAGTTCTTAAACTGATCTTATGTATTTGGAAATCATAAATTTTATATTTCAATCTATCCTTGATACCTAATGAAATATTTGAGTCTATATTCATTCAACTTGTATTTATTCCTCTCTAAAAATTATCAATAAGTTAATTTTGAGTTTCAACAAATCCAACAACTTCTATATGTTTTAAAATTAATCATTTCAACCTTTAATATAAATATAAATCTTAGTGGGATTCTATGTATTTTTTGGATATTAAATGAAATTTTCCTTACATAACTAGAAAGAAGTGTTGATGGAAAATTTGGTTGTTTTTATATACACATACAGAAACATATATTTATATGTGTGTCTATATATATATATATGTATATATATATATTCATGTTTCTACACTCCACATATTTTTTATTGTTTTACAATTTATAATAGGGAAGTTTTTCCTACTATTTAGTTATAAATAGTATTTAAATTCAATTTTTATGTTTTTATTTTAAATTAAGTAAATTTGGTGTTGATTTGGTTGTTATAATTTATATTTTTTTATTTGATTTTGATAATGCACGTTTTGTGAAAATCAAGAGTGTAAATTAAAAAAAGTAATATATTTTTTCACTTTAGTTATTCTAATAATGAACATGGTAAATTATTTTCCACTTCAATCATTTAAATTAATTATGTAAAAACAATGAAAATATTTACCTTTCATGCAATATTTTCTTATAATAAACATGTAATATTTTTACCACATTGGTTATATTCTATAAAATAATTGATAAATCTATATAAATAATAGCATTACCAGTAGTTCATAACATTTGGGTTTAAATAATTGATGGTGTAATATATTTTTATTATTGGTTTTTATAATTGATGATAAAAATAAAATTTTATAACCCCTAACAAAGACAAAATTTTATAACCAATGTTGTTAAAAAACATTAAAAACCTAAAAATGAACTATTGCATACAGTTTTTAAATGACCAAATATGTTGCATTAAACTTATGACATTACCTTTACATAAATTCAGTGAATTTCGTACCTAAGTTATTTAATTTCCCTGACTATTCAAGTTAAACACCTCAAAATGGAAGAATATATTCAAATAATAAACACAACAAAGTATTATTATTTTAATACCTATAATCACATCATTTCAATTAATCATTAGTGAATACTAAAATAGTATTACCATTATATCTCTATTAAATAGAACATTTTTTCATGAAATCAAAATATGTACCAAACATCTATAATTGATGAGGACATTGGTTTTCCCACAAGATAGATTCCCCAAGATCAATATTTATATTTTTCTATCAATACTATTAATCACACCATATTCATCGAGTGGGATAAATATTTAAAACTAGTCTAAGCCCTAGATATCAATTATATTTATATCACAATCCCTTATTATGTTATTTATTTGTTCTTAAAATGCATTCAATAATTAGTTTAATTATAAAATATTTTTTACCCAATGATAACGATGTTGGGTTTTGACATGGATAACACTTATCCAAAGAATTATATAAAACATATAAATAACAGCTAATTATTACTGAATTCAAACCTTTTATCTTTTCCATTGAATATTCTAAACCCTATTATATGAGCTTGTGTGTGATATCTTAGTGCTTAATAAAGTTTTCCAACCTCCAATGGGAACTAACAAGTTATATAAATGACTTTGAACTCTCCTTGGCAGTGCATCTCTCTTATCGACAACCTATTAGAACCTTAGTTTTAAAGGGATAAGTGAACTATAGATCTTTTATTTGAAGTTTTTAGGTTTATGAAATATAGACATATCCATATTTTTTCAATATTTGATAACATCATATATTCTCTTTCTTGTGGTATTTTGATATGAAATGTCTCTTAATTATTATATTTATGGGATATTTTATCATTGAAAATGTTTTAATAATGATCAAATCATGTAAAAAACCATTTAACATTTATTTATGGGGTTTAGGGGATCATCATATAATAGATTGGAATTGGAATAAAAGACATATAATTTCTAATATATCAATAATGATATCAAAATGTAATATAAATGAACAATATAAAAATATATAATTGGATAAAAAATTATATCTTTAATATTTGATGAATTATTATCGATATTGATCACTAGAGATATAGGCAAAAGCTTTCTACATTTGAGGGGATTACACTGACTAAATAATCCCAAAATATTTTTTGACCATCCCTAAACAAAAAGGTCTATTATTGCATTTACATAATGATAAATTGGGGGGGGGGGGGGTGAGAGAGTATCTAGTTCTTTAATACAATTAATGACCCCCAATAAGAGAGATATCATCCCTTTATATAGATATACTCAATGCATTTCATTTAATGAAACGTGACTGTATTATTAAATATATCTACATGTGTTAATTTGTTTTAGAATTATTCATTGAATTCATTAAATGAATGAAATACATCTAATCCATTCATAATGTATTATAACTGATGAAACATTGTGTTTAGGGACCGAATAATTTTAAAAATTTATTACAGGATTCTTAAACATGTATATCCATTAATATAATAGAAGGATCATAATGGCATATTATCTTTGGAACACTATGTTAATATTATATAAAATAAAAATTAAACATTACACCATTACACCATTATTTTATTCTCTATATTTAGCTCTAAAAATCTATTTAAACTCAATAAATTAGACAAGATAACCTAGGGAACACATAAAGAAAGTGGTGAGATAAAAATCAAAGTAATGGAATAAACATGTTAAGGAAACATAACATTTGAGTCCAAGGTATAACATGATATCATAAAAGATAAGGATCATGAGTAATTTCATAGAAGCATATCATAAAGAACCTGGTATAATAAGACCATGGAATCATTGGTAATATGGAAACAAGATATAACATGACATAAACATGGGTCAATGCTAACTACCTAGACAATATAACCTGGTTTAAAAACCCCCATAAAAGGTTAGGTTTACTCACTAATATAATACTAAATATTTCATGAGGAAAAATCCTTACCCAATTCACTGAAGTGCTATCTAGGTGCACACTACATAACATGTAAATTATCTATGTGTTCCACATAAATAAAATACATTGTAATGAATAATATTAAAATTATCCATGGAAAGAAAAATGGATGCATAATCCCGCATCATATCACATTCAGAGAAAATTTCATAATGAAGTCACTTGAGAAATGATCGTAAGTCATGTATTACCCAGTCAATGTATAGTAAAATAAACTAGATATATGTTTGAGATATATATACACATAATTTACAATGAATCTATAAAATAAAACGGTTTTTGATGAAAATACTTTTAAAAAGTTTATAAACATTATTTTGGAAAATAACCTTTTTAATTTAAGTAACATCAAAGGATTTCAATTTACATGGAAAATAATTTTGAAAAGTCACTTTGGACATTTCTTGAGAAAAATATATTTTACATTTTGATAAAACTTATTTAAAATATAAATATTTATCAATCATTAATTTTTTTTTAGAAAATAAAATTTGATTCTTAAAAATTAATATTTAAAACATTTATTGGTCATGAGATCATAAGATTCTTATTCAAGAGAAATACATTAAACAAATCAATGTTTTGTTTCACATTTTTTTTCAAAATTTTAAAAGTTACATTTTTTAGAAAATGATGGAAATATTTCTCTTAATTTTTTTATAAAAAGATAATTAAGGGTAAAAATGACATTAAAAAAATCATATTAAAACATTTTTTAATATTTTAAAAAACATATATTTATATTAAAAATTATTTTTTATTGAAGAGTGAAATAAAGTTAGATTTTATTAAAAAACATTTCCTAATAATTTTATACACTAAAGAGAGGATAATAGTACTGTTACTTGAAAACAACATGAATAAATATATTAAAATAAAATGGAATGGTTTTATTAGGTTATGATCAAATAATTTCCATTAATGTAAATTCAGACATAAACAATCCTAATTAAAATGATATTGAAACATAAACCCTTATCGCTTAAGAGAAATTTGAATAATAAATTCCAATGAATAAAGTAGATAAATTATAAATTTAAATATCATGAATTTTAAAGGATTTAGGATATATTGTTAAAAGGTTAAGTATAAACACCATTTAAAAGAGATTATACGTGTAAAAGAGTATGTTTCCTAAAGAATGTTGTTTTGAGATGAAATATTTACAAAGTCCATATAATTGAAATGAGAGTTAGTCAATGAAGTGATTATGTGTAAAAAATGTATATAAACAAAAAATAAAAGTGAAAATAAAATCCTTAAGTAATAAAATGTTATTTCAAACATAATATTTCCACAATATAACCAATGAAGTAGATATTTAACAAAATGAATGGGAATTGAGTTAAGAAACCCCTTACCTCACACTTACCATTAGTCAATCAATATTTAACCTCATTTATAGTGGTTTTAAACATTTTATTAACTTATAGACGAATCATATTAGAATTTATAATATCATATATTATCCTTTTATAACATATTATTACTCATTTTTTAATAATATTTCCTTGTCACTATTGTTTTGTGTGTTAATTGCCTTGTTTTCTCCTGTATGTTTCATCATGAAAGTTTTGGATCTTGAAAAAAGGTTATATTTAAAAAATCTCCATAATTATATTAAACTTATAAATAGAATTTATGTTCATTATATACATCTTTATAATCATTATTAATTTTGAACATGGAGAATGAATCACATCCCTTCATGGAGACGGTAGGCCGCACATATGCATGAGCAAGGTTATCATTTCATTTATGGGTGAAAGGATAAGAAAGTGGATTTTATATTAATTTTTAAAAATAAATATCATTTCATTTATATTATTTAAATTTATCCTTTGTTACCTTCCTTGTAAATCGTTAGTGAAAAATGAATCACATCACTTTGCGAGGTGGTAGTCTGTTGTACACACGAACGATGGTATCTTATTCTCTATGGGTTGGATTGTAAGAAGGTAAATATGATATTATAAATTTATAAGTTTAATTATATAATAAATATAATATATAAATGTTCGATACATCAATATATGTATCCGCGGGAACTGGTGATGGAAAATGAATTATGTCAGTTTGCAAAGCGGTAGCTTTCTGTACACACAATCAATAGTTTGGTTTTCCATTTGAGGGAAAAGGATATAATTTTTAATTATAAAATTAAAATAAAAAACATAATAGTATATGGAATACACTAAGGTTATTATATCGTATTTTTCTAATAATATTTGAATGAGGTAGAAGAAGAAGAAGAAATGCTCGGTTAAAGACGATACGTCCTTTTTGGACAACTTCTTTGGGGTTACACCAAATGCCTTCCATGAATATATTTTGAAGAAAAAAATGCTTTTAGGATTATGAGAGGTAATTAAAGAATTTATTTTGGTTGGTATTGTTTGAAATAATTGGGCTTGGAAGTGTGAAAATGTGAGGAGAGGAGGTGGTATTTTATAAGTTGGGGGAGAGGATACACTTGGTGTATTTGAAAAGAAAACAATTAAAGCTCTTTTTTCTCATGTAAAAAGGATAAAAAAAGAACTATTTTATAACCTTATAATATATAATGTGGATATATAACCATAAAATAATAATTATACATATTTATAGTCTTTTATAAGTGGGGGGAGAGGATACACTTCATGTATTTGAAAAGAAAAAAATTAAAGCAAAATTTTCTCATGGAAAAAGGATAAAAAATGGACTATTTTATAACCTTATAATATATAATGTGGATATATGACCATAGAATATTAATTATACATGATTATGGTAATTTTTAACCCTAATATTTTTAGTTTAACCCATAGTAAACCTGTTTTTACCTTAACCACATCAAATAATTTTTTATGTTTTCACTATTCAATAGGGTAAAAAATTAAGTTGGACTTCTTAAATAATATAAATTATTTTGATTCCAAATATGAAATCCATTTTTCCAAATTGAACTCATTGATATTTCATAATTTTATTAAAAATTAAACCCACATACGTGTCTAAAAAATGTGTCTTCCAAAGCAAAACATTGAAAAGTTTAAATATTTTAATATTATAGTTAATTATGAAATTGATTTAAATGACTTAAATTAGTCAAATTTTAATATAATTTAAATATTTTTAATTTGAAAAGTAATTTAAAAATATAATTTACCTTTGTAAACTATTTTCTAAAATCAGTAAAAATTAATTTTAAATTTTGTGCACAAAGTGTGACTAATTCCCCTTTCAGAAAAATACAGATTTTCCAAAAACATTTTTTCTCTTTCAAATGTTTATTTTTTTAATCATTAGATAAAAATTGAAATTATTTTATACATGTGTATAATATAAGTTTAATAATTTATTTCTTACTACTCATACCCACCAATTTAACGGCTAGGTTATAGTGGTCTTTTTTAAATAATAATATTTTAATAGAGTGTCGCATTTTGTTTAAACCTGATATTATATGTATAATAATCTATCAAAGAAATTGAATTTATTTAAAAATAAAAATATAATAAAGTATCAGGGTGTTATGTTCTCTTCTATTCTTGATGTTATGTGTCATATACATTATCTAACATAATGCTCCTCTTTTAAAATATTAGGGCATGGCAATATGGGAAGATGAATGCACTTAAAGTCATTCATGGGAGTAGATTCATGAAATCAACCAAATTATCTAAAAAATATTATATCATATATATCATATACATATATTTTTCTTGTATAACCAAAAATCTATCATTTTCACTAAAATCCATAATTAATTCATTAAAAATCCACCACTCTTTGTAAATCCATCCAAGACTCCATTTGGATACGGTTTCATTGAACTCTCTTTATTTTGGATCAAAAACTTTATCCAAAACTTATCACTTATCTAAAATCATAACTATGTTACCCTACAAACCTTAGTAATATTGAAAAAAATAGAATTCTTATTTTATAGATGTATGAAAAAAGTGTCATTTAGTAAAGAATCAATGTTACTCAAGCTACTAAGGTGTTTGGTGTGATCTGCATCAAATATACTCATATATCTATATAAACATGTACAATATAAAATATAACATATACATAATATGTATGAATATATTATCATTATTTTCTATGACCCCAAGTGACCACTATAAAAGTATTGATCCCAAATATAGAATTTATAATGAATATATCAATATGTGTTGATGATGAAGTGGTGATGCTTAGAGAATTTTCATGGAATCATTTAATGTAAGTGAATGTTATGCATGATAAATTATCTTTACATATCTAATTATTGTTTTTATTATATTCAAAGGAATACATGATAAGTATTTGTGGGTGTAGAAACATTATATACTACATTTGATAAATGATTGAAGGCTGTAGGATTGAGCCTGAGGTGTTTGAGAAAGCCCTTCATGATTTTGTGTTAAATTGGATACCTATGTTAAGGTAATTTTTAAATTACATTACTTTCTTGAAGGTAATATATTCCTATGTAAAGGTAAATTGTATTCTATGTAATGGTATTGAGAAACTCATGAGGTTGTGTAATGGTAGGTCACTATCTGTATAAGGGTAACCTAGACCGTTCAAGAGTAAGTCTCTACCTACATAAGGATAATACATGAAGCATAAGGGTAAGTCCTTAATAGTGTAAGGGTAACCCAGGATGAATAAGGGTACATTGAGATTTAAATTACTTTTGTAACGATAAGTTATTTCATAAAGGCACCCAAGGAAACCGCATAAAGGTACTCAATTCTTGTTGAGTGTTCCGTAATGGTAAAAAAGCTTGCGTAAGGGTAGTTTTTGACTTGTGTAAGGGTATTTCTGGGCCTACATAAAGTTAATCATGTTGTAATAGATATTATATAAGGGTATCTTGAAACTTGTGTAAGGGTAGTAGCAGTGTAATGGAACTGGAACAAGGGTTGAACCTAACTCACATAAGGGTAAGAAGTTGGATCCACCATCAGGAATTTCATTATACTATTATGCATCAGGTTATACCTCCAGGTAGAAGTATCTACCATCAGGAATCAGATACTACTTCTAGGATTTATGTTTTACCACCAGTCATCGGGTTATACCACTAATCAATCATATCTAAAACTTGTTTTGATTGTGATTTCATCTTGAGATACCATGTCAAGTGATGAACTGAGGATATGAAGTTTTTGTGTGGTGAAAAAAATCATTTGTTCATTCATAAGGGATGGGATGAGTTAGTTTGGATTATCAAAAAATTCACGAGGTATGTTGGATATAACTTTACATGAATGAATTTAAACTTTCATAAATGCATATCAAATGTAAAATTAAAGGTGGTGATGTATGGGTTCAACTCGTGCATTTTATATACCATGGAATCCACGTATAGGATACACCCAACTATCATGTTGCATGTGTTTAATGCATAAATAGTTGAAGAGATGTGCAACATAAAGTTTAATGATGTACGATAAAAATGAGGTTGCGTTTTGATATGCATACACGTGGGTATTCAAGAATGAAGATACTACATGAAGAAACATGTTGACCTAAATCTTTTGAGTATTATAAATGAATACAAACCTATATGTTTGATGCTTGAATAAAAGATGAATGATTGATTTATTGAGTTTAAATAAAAATGATAATGTGATTATTTAGTAACTGAGTGAATAATAAAATAGGTTACATGAATTCCATTGTTATTTAACTTGAATAATCGTGTATGGATTTGGAGAATATTTATTATGTAATTAATAAGGTCAGAAATATAAAAATATCATGTGAAATATGGAATGTTTCCTGAGTGATTTGATTATTTAAATTAATATTTAAATGGAAATAGAAATAAATTTAAATGAAAGATAAATCACGAATCAATTGACCAATATGAATGAGAAGATATTTATTTGAAATATCACAGGTTCTCTGTAAGTAAAATATAGAAATAGTGACTGTGATATTTTGAGAATGAATTTAATGATGATTCTGTGAATATAAATATGCAGTGAAGGTATTTAAGAGATGTTTCTGAAAATCCCGGAGAGATATTTCATCCATTATTTTAGGTAAATTTGAGAATCTTGATACATCTTTGTGTTGAATAAAGAAGAAGTCAATGACAAAATATTCTGCAAGAAAGTAATCACATGTGGTTGAGAATTTGAAGAAGATAATTCAGATTATTCATGACATGAAAGGAGTTTTGAGTCTAATAATATTGTTTAAAACAAATATTGCCAACCTTAATTAATTTTACACAAGTAATAGAGATCCATCATTCATTTATGGTAATGATATGGGAAGAATAATATATTTATATCCTTGTTTGAAAATTAAAGAATAAGGTTATATTTGGGGGGTCTAAAAATTTTATAGAAGATGTTAATTGGGTTTTATAACCAATCACAAGAGAAGAAGGTACAATTGAGGGGTATAACCAACTAATAAAGGTGGATTGAATCTGGTGGTTATAACCATTTTGTAATTGGGGAGTATAACCAATTACTATTTGGAATCACCATCTGATATAGTGAAGAATCCATATTAGGGGGACTAACCAACATAGAAAATATTAGGCATTTTTAGTAAACCTTGTAATTCATTGTGTTCTGTGACCTCAATATACAACATTATTTTAGGTGATGATGAGATACACAAGAAGATTTAATTGAGTCTTTAACCAACTATAGAGGTTGAATTGAAAAGATAAGATTCGTAAAATGAAAATTGATCACTGATTCACATCAAACCCCTTTTTTTGATCTTAAAATAATACAATATCTACAAGTATTATCAAATAAAAGGTCACCTATGAATGATCTTATGGTCCACCCAGTGTGGAGTAGTTGAATTATGTAAATATCATGGGAGTTTCCAATTTAAATGTTTATAACTACCATGAATAGAGAAATATAATGATACCATATTTCATTTCATTTGGGGTAGAAGTGAGAGATTAAAAAACTGTGATATTAGACTCCTATGACGAGAATACTCTTATGAATTTTGTAGATAAGAGGAATTTAGAAATGGATGGAAAATAGAATAATTATCTCTTAATGTCACTTTCTAGGTATATATAAATAAAACTCATGGGAATCCAAATTGTTAAGGATATTTGGGAAACTAAATAGTTGTTGTGAGAGAAATATAAAAGATAATGATGCTAAAATACAAGTGTGGAGAATAATATTTTATGATATCAAAATGGGTGATAATGAGAGTATTTTTAACTACTTTATAATAGTAAATGATAATGTTAGTAACATCAGAGGTTTTGGGGAAAAGATCAATGACTCAACCATTGTAAAAAATATGATGAGAAAAATTATAGATTGATTTGATTCAAATGTTTTTTTCACTAGAATACCGAGATGATATATCCCTATATAAATTTCATAACATTCTCAAAGTGTATAAAATGAGAAAATAACCAGCATTCAAGAAGAAAGAAAAAGTTGAGATAGAATATGAGGAAATGATAAAAGGTAAATCTAAAAATGGATAAGAACTAGAATCACTAGACACTTTGGATGAGTAAGTTGATGTTGAATTCAATAAAATGACATCCTTATTTAAATTTTTTTAAAAGGGGAAAGTAGAGAGAAAATATAAACAACCACAAAATTTTAAAATTTCCAAAGAAATGGTCATTTTTAGGTAACTTTCAGAGGATTATGTAGTTAAAATAGACTTAGATAAATAAGACAAGATGTCTCAGAAAAGGAAGTACAATAAGCTTAAAAATATGTATACTTCTAGGAATAGAAATTTTATGAGTAAGGAAATGGATGCATTATCATTAATAAGTAGTGATCTAGAAGATGGAAGATCTTCTAAGAATCATATGTGTTTTATGTGAAGTGTTAAGAAATCTAAAGACCCATTTGAAGGTGATTATGGTGATGATAGTACTGAACTAGAATGTGTGTTAAAATAAATTATTGGAGATACTCTTATGGGAATATGAAAATAAAGAAAGAAAATAAAATCTTGAAGAATTAAATTGATAATAAAAACATTGATAATTGTAAATGTGTCAAGAAAGAGGAGACACATCTTAAAAAAATTAGGGCATATAAGATGAATAAAAAGGAGTTATAAGGAAAAATAATAATTAAATAGAAGATGAAAATGAAGATCTTAACAAGAAAGAATAAATAATTTTTAAAGAAGATAAACAAAACAGATTGAAGATTCCTAAATTTCAGAAGATGGTGAATGATCTAAGTAAAAAAGAGGGGTGAGAAAGTGGAATAATTGTCTGATACAAAATCAATGTCTCTTACATCTCAAAAAGAGTTAAATAAAATGTGAAAATACTTCACCATGGTTGTTAAAAAAAATGTTAATCATTACAGGCTACAAGGAAAAAGGTTTTATAGAGACATATTTTTTCTACTCCTAATTAGTTTCAATGAACACCAATTATCTAAAACAGTGAAGGTATGAAAGGAAAGGCTAAAAAATTCTAGACTAATATAATGATAAAACATCTTCCACAAAGGAAAAGTGGACAAATTTATCCAAAATGTTTACTATTAAGTAGAAAAACCCACAATTTTTGAACTAAAAGTAAAATAAATCTTCATAGAATAACTAATATCAGTCTAGAAGATAAAGTTCTTGAGTTTAATGCTAGTGTTTTAGAGTGTTTGGTCACTAATCATATTCATGATAGCATAACATGTCACTACCATTAAAGAGGAATGGATTAAGGGGGAGCTATACTAAACATATGAGATTCTATTATCAGAAAGAGAATCATGTGAACAATACATCATAAAATCTATCATCATAGAACAAATATGTGTTATTGAGTAAAGTTTTTTTATAGATGTGGTCAAGAACTCCAAAAATTAGAGAGATGTATAGTTAGCTTACCGAGGGATATTTCTCACAATTTAACTGAGAAGAGAATTCAGAAAAAGATTAATGATATAGTCACCAGTAAATTATATGGGATGATCAATAAAATTAAATACATTTAGAAATAAAGTATAGTGATATATAATAATAAAATTTCCAAGTCTAAAATAATATATAAGGATAATTATCTGGTAGTGGAAAAAGGAAATAATGTGGTGACATTTTTAGAAGTTAATTCTAATGAAAATTCATCTACAAATGATGAATTGAAAATTATGAAATGTGAAAGGTGTGAAAAATTATGCATGACATAAAGAATTTCATTAAGATTCTACTTGCCAAAGAAGAAAGACTAAAAAATATGTGGCAAACACAATGCAATTCTTCTAGTACTGAAGTGGATAATACAACCACATCATAAGTTTCAGTAGATGAGGAAAAATCAATAATTTTTTTTTACAAAAATAAGAATTAATGAATCTATAATTATAAATATAAGAAGAATAATATTATATTGAGAGAAATATCTCATTCTAAATTCTATTTCTATGAGACCCATAGTTCCAACCTTATTCCCTATTTTTTTTATATATCTTGGGATAATATGTAGTGAATTGAAGGAGAAGTTTTAGATTTTAGCTACCAGAAAAAATGAAATGATTGTTCTTCATGGATTATAATTACTTATATGAAATGAATGAAAATTAAAAAATCCTCAAGGGGATAAAATTTGATAATAGTATTTTTATACTAAATTGCAATTAATTTGAAAATTTTAGAGATATTTCAATAAAAAAGGTTATGGTATGATAATAACACTTACAACCTTTTGTTATCATTGCAATAAATTCACTTATTGAGGGGAAGTGTTGTAAATATTAACATGATAAAAAGGGGGAGTTACATGACTTGTACATAAACTATTTGGATGGTTTATTGAGATGTGTGTAGGTTCCATGTTTCTCTTTAAAAAATATATTTTCATATAACCCCTACTTTAGAATTGATAATTTCTAAGAATTATTTCACATACATTGTAGTTTATGGACAACATAGAAAGCCTTTCCTATATCTATATTGTTTTCAACATTGGGTTTGCCTGTGAAAACTTAGAGTAGATTAAATAAAGTCATTTTCCCAAGAAAATAATGTAATATCATCCATCACTTATAAGTGATCAATAAATAATCACACAAGGTAGGTGATCATTTTTTTTAAGATGAAAATAGAACAGATGTGAAGACCCCCATTTATCCTTTGTATTTGAATGTCAATAGGAGGAGAATGTTTAAGCACACATATTGACTTTAAAATGTGAAGTGATATTGACAAAAATAAGGTGGAGATTGTTGAACCAAAGTGTTATTTTTTTCAATAAGTAAATATGTGTTGAAGATGAAGTGGTGATACCTAGAGAATTTTTATGGATTCATTTAATGGAATTAGATGTCACGCTTGAGAAATTATCCTACTAGATCTAGTGATTGTTGTATTGATCTTAAAAGGAATACATGACAAGCATTGGTGGGTGTAGAAAACTGTATAAAACATTTGATAGAATATAGAAGGCATTAGTATTTATTAAAAGGAGTTTTAGAAGGCCCTATATAATTTTTAGTTAAATTCTATACCTATGTAATGGTTATTTGAGAATTAAATTACATGAATAATGGTAATCTATAATTATGTAAAGGTAAATTTAATGTTATGTAAAAGTACTGATAAACTCATGAGGCTACATAAAGGTAGTTCACTACCTATATAAGGGTAATCTTGGTTAAATAAGAGTATGTATCTACCAATATAAGTGTAACTCAAGCGACATAAGGGTATGTCATTAGCTATGTAAGGGTAACTCATCCCATATAAGGGTTCATTAATATTTACACTTCTTATATAATCCTATGGAACCACATAAAGGACCATAGTGGCACTACATAAATGTACTTATTTTAGGTTAGACAATGTTTAAGGGTATATGTGATTTCATAATGGTAGTCTTGTTTCTGTGTAAGTGTATTTAGAAACCTATATATGGGGAAGCATGGTGTAAAGGTTCTTGTGTAAGGATATCTGGAGACTTTCATAAGGGTAGGCATCATATAATGAATCTGTTATGAGGGTTAATCCCAACTCATGTAAGGGTAATAATTATATGATCCATTAGGTATTAGGTACTGTCGCTAGGCATCAGATGCCACTATTAGGCACTAGGTGCTTCCTCTAAGCATCATGTGCTATAATTAGGCATCAAGTGTTTCGTCTAGAAATTATGTACTAACTCTCGGAATTAGGTTCTATCTCTAGGAATCATATGATACCACCAATTGGGATCATGTGTTTATCCAATGCTACCATGTCAAGTGATGAACTGAGGAGTTGACGCTTCTATGCGGTGGAAAACAGTGTATCCACCCTTGTATGAGCAGGTATATGATTATGTTTTTGATTATCAATAAATTCATGGTGTATGTTAGATATAACATTTCCTGCATGTAGTTACACTTGTATTCATATAGATAAAATGAAAAATGAAATCCAGTTATGTATGGGTTCATCCCAAGAATTTTATACTCAATGGAATCCACGTACAGGTTACACCCCAAAATAATTTTTCATGTCTTCCATGTATGATCTGTTGAGGAGACATTCCATGTACAATTTAATGTCATGTGATAATAATGTGGTAGCATGATAAACCTTTAGGCCGTGGGTATTCAATAATTAGGATTCTGTATAAAGAAACAAGTTAGCCAAAATCTCTTGGGGATTATAAATGAATGCACATCTATATGTTCAATGCATGTATTAGTAATGCATGATTGATTTCTTAAGTTGAAGGAATAATGAGAACATGATTATTAATTAACTACATGAATAAGAATGGTGAATACCTAAATATTTTCTACAATACTGTAGGGTTCGGAAACCATCGTCGAGTAAGAATATCACATAGTTGGGAGGCCTTAGCCTAAGGTATCTATACACATGCACACATCTCCAAATACATGCAAAATGATGAAAGGTGAAATAGAACTGATAGGAAAATGCATGAAAACACAATATACCATATCAGAACATGAATCAAGTATAGAGGAACAAATTCAATCCCACCAAAGCCATAATATATTCCAACCTATTAGAATGGATGGGACCGATGTCAAATGGAACTCTTTGAACTAACTATGGTCCATCTATATCAACTATTCCCCTCCTTCTGCAAGTCCACCTAGGATTCTATAATATGACCTTCCATATATATACAAAATTACATATTTTGGAAGAGACCATGAAAGGTTTAGTATGACATACCTAGTAGGGAACCCTGAAATCAATAATCATAAAGAATCAAGATAAAAGTCATATCATCATTATGAAGGTATGATAATTAGAACATGATAAATAAAAATAATAACCAAGATATACTCAATATATACAATGAGTATCAATGTAAGGTCATAACCATACTTCTAGATTAGGATTCTACCCCTGGATTTAAGGTAATTCTTTTTCAGGAAATCTCACTCCATGATTTCGATAATACTGATGTCACTCATCTGATAGGTCATTATCACCGGGCCTCACAATAAATAAGCACTCATTTAAAATTGAAAGATATTGATACATAGATAGTGGATCTCACCCATAGCCTATTGAGGATCCCTTACCCTAAATAGAATAACTTTCTAGGTCAAGGATCAACACCACAATACATTAGTCATGTTATTCCTGAACCTACTTAAGAAAGATTAAAATACAAAGGATCACACCTTGTTCCACATAGAGGTATTACTAACTCTATCTGAGACTAATACAGTAGAGGGGATCACATCCTATTCTCATTATGTGGCTTATCACTGTACCCTCATAGGGATAGACTAAGAAGACACACCATCTAGATACTGGTCTACACTAAAGATAATGAGGTCCACATCCAACTATGGAAAACGTACATGGTGTGTACTGGGAGTAAACTATGCATGCCACTAATTCTAGACCTACCAGTGTCAATATCCATTTTCAACAACCCATGATCATTTAATTTTTCCTTTCCCGTGTTCACTGGCCATTTTTGACTATCGGGTCATGCCTGTGTACCATTCCAATTTCGATTATTTGGCCATGTCTGTATACTCCGGTTGTGCCCATGTACTTGGATGTTCCCATTCAAATTTAACCTTGGGGTAAATGTTGATTTAATAATCATGGGTCACATGGACTGTGGAAAGACAACATGATGTGTGATATTTTATTTTTTTGAAACCATAGCCACCATATCTCGAGTACACACTACATGTGTTTATCCAAACTACATGCTATGTAACATGGGATTTTCTAGAATCATACACTCTTCACATATTTCCACATTTCCACATGCACCACATACTACTTATATCTAGATATAAAACCTCCCCAAAACTTAGATAAGGAATTAGACAAACCTGAATTGTCACTGGTGGTGGGATTCTGGCCACCCAATTTGTGTATGAATCATCCTATCACACCACATCACCAAAAACCCAAAAATCGCAAATATATAACACTCAATATATTCTCTAATCCTTATATAATCTTATAATACACCGCATTATGCTGAAAAATTGCTTCTTATCCTGAATCTAAACCCATATAAATGATCCTTTGTGCTAATTATTGATTTCACAATGATTGGTTTATAGGTATTTTTTGATTGCTGACCAAATGAAATATTGACGATGAATGGATGATGAAATAGGGGATAAAATCACAAAAAAAAACATGAGGAACCAACATAATACATTTTTGGTTTGGCCTCAATCCATTAAAGAATAATAATTTAATGAAGGAAGTAATCAAAAAATTAAGCATTCCTAATTCAAGGAAGATAAAATAGTAGTTGTAAATCAATGATCAACACATGAATCAATTTTTTAGAAAGATTAATTCATGTTTGACATGAGAATTAATAAATAGGGATTAAACTAAAATAAAAAAAATATCTACCTGAATTTTATATATATAAATAATGAATAATATTTCTATGTCGTTTTCATTTATGAGGTCCATAATCTCTATTGGTGAGGAAAAACCCCTTGGAACTAATCATCAATCTATAATCTAGTTGTCATATTCCAAATATATCCTCCTTGGTCTCTCTAAATACCTAGGGTTATGTGGATAACCCTATTAGTTTCCCATAATAGTGTTTAAATATATAGGGGTTAGGTCATGGAAATTAAATTACTAATTAATTAATTAATTTAATTATCATTCATCCCGCTACTGCTCTTAAAAGAAACACTCAACACATACAAGAGTTATATCACATCTATGATAAATCCGCCATTATAGATTCAATACCGGTATCATATTTTTTATATGAGATTCTATTTGGGATTTATTACATTATTTCATAAATACAACATAGGTGTGATATAATATATTATATATTCTTACTACCTCAATACCAAGCCTCCTAGATCCCTAGAATCTCGCATTGACTTAGTGCCTAGCTTCAAAAATATTCCTTAAAATATTATAAATTCATTGATAGAAAAAATAGAGTTGTTACATTCTCTCCACCTTAGGGAATTTATTCCCTAAGAGAAAAAACTTATGCAAAAATATGTGGGTACTAAGCCCGCATATGATTCTCCCACTCCCAAGTTCTCTCTTGCATATTCTCATGCTACCACTAGAGACACACTAAGGGAATAAATCACCCATGAAGGATATTTTCCTAAAAATCCTTGATATATACAAGGTACTCAATGAATTTATCTCCGTTAATGATATCTAGCTCTCCCTAGTCAATAACATGTTACGGGTCATGAACATACTTTATTAGCTATGAAACATGGCCAAAATTGTGTAATTAGTCTAACTATAGTGGTGGGGTTATGTGGTATGCCACCTTGTCGACCGTACACCATATCTAGAAGTGGAAAATGGTTATCGGAGATAACATTCCACCATGACCAAATCTACAAAATTCTTTGTCATGGTGAGAAGTTTAGGAACACATGGTCTCCCTGATTAATCTCTAGAAACCTCTATCATTGGTCTTCATTAGACTTTTGATTACTATGAGTTGTCATCATCTACTTATAGATGATCCAGACCTTCTCTATCATCACTCTCATCAACTCTAGTATCATGAGTTCTAAATACTAAGGATCAATATAACATTGGGGCGACCTACATGGTCACCCATTGAAGGCCCAAAATAGAACCATGCTGATTGTGGCGTGGTAACTGTAGCTATACTTAAATTACACTTGGGGTAGGTGATCCTCCCAACTACAAATATAGTCTAACATGAAATCCAAAAACATGTCCTCCTAAATCTAAAGAGTTCTCTTAATATAGCCATCTGTTAGTTGGTGAAATTCCATGATCAAATAAAACTAATCCCCAAATACCTCCTACAATCCTCTATATAATTGTGACGTGAATTGAAAATCATCATCTGAAACAATATTTAAGATAAATTTATGAAGGCAACCTATTTTATTCTTGTAAATTCATCACATACTCTCCACTTAACTCTAACCTTGAATTTATAGGACGTTTTTCAACTTAGTGATTCAGTCTATGATCGCCCAGATAACATCATTTCTTCTAGATGATCAACAAATATTTATCATGATGTCCATGTATATATTATCCATCTTCTACTCTACAAACTCAAGGGGTTGATCCAAACCGATTGGAACCTGATTTCTAGACTTCACTTACTGATAAGTGAGGCTTTGGGAGACAAAATCAACTATACAACTCTTCATACCTAGCCCCCAAAAATGATTCCAAAGGTTATGGTACATCCTTTTCACACCTAGATTTATAAATAAGTGGGATGTAAGAAATTACCTCAAAACCTACTATTCCAGTTTAACTAGTATCATCATCTTCCCTCTTAAAAGGAAGATGCGCCCCATCCTTTTGAAAATCAATCAGGAACACGTCTAGTGGATATCTGATCATGAAGGGTCCCATAGTCGATATATCCGAGGTAAGACTTCGTAACATGTTGAAGAAGAAGTGAGGTAACAACCATCGACATGAGGTGTGATTCACCATACTTGACTACTAAGGAAAACTAAACAATGCCAACTACTTTAAAACCTCACTCAACAACTATGATCAAGATCTCTTGTTGAGAGAATCTACTACCCTGTTCCCCTTCGTAGAAGTATATACTATCTTGAATTCATAATATTTGAGGAAGTATATCGACTTCCCATGTCTCATGTTAAGTCCCATCTTCAAAAATATTTACTTGGGACTCTTATTGTTGGAATATATGATAAATTTATCACCCATAGGGTAGTGCCTCACTACTGTAAACTGGGCCTTTAATAACTCTAGTAAAAGGGATTTATCATCACTATAGAAGTGATGATAACATGATATATGTAAAAGGGTTTGATTTAACCACACTACTAAAAATCACTGATAAAGTTCCCCTTTAATAAAGCTAAAAAAATCAATGATAAAGGGTCCCTTTATCAGCACTTTTTTAGTGCTGATAATTGTGGCCTTTAACAATGATTTTTTTAGCACTGTTAAAGGACCCACTGATAAAGGGGATAATTTTTTTCCATAAACTTTTTATCATCACTTCTCACTTCCCTTTATTATCTCCCCCTTTATCAGTGCTCCCACTTTATTAGCACTTCAATTAATTCCACCCTCTTACGCGCACCCTTGCCTCCAACGAGTTTTAAACATGAAACCTACAACTCATACGCCAACGCCATTTCCACTCACCCATGTTATTTTATTTTCAATTTTATGATATATATATATATATATATATTTCATTTACATTTTTATCCATATATTTATATATCTGTTTATATTTAAATATTTAAAAACATATATAGATTTTTGTGTGTGGGAGTGTTAGTAAATTAATAAATACATACATATATATATATATGTGTATGTGAATCTATAAATATTATTATACATATTAATATTTATTTATATATTATATATATATATATATTATAATATATAGATAAATTTATATCTGTTTTTCAATACACACCCATAAATATATATATATATATATAAACATTATATATACATTAATTGTATATTCTTATAAATAATAATAAATTTTTGTTTTAAATAAAATGATATTTAGTTTTTTTTAATATAAGGTTTATGTATTGAAAAATTTATATTTATATGTAAATATGTTTAAAAATTTATTTATACAATTAAAATATTATTTGTGAATATATAAAGAATATTTATATAGTATTATATATTTGATTATAAATAACATAAAATTATAAAAAATGATATAATTTCAAATTCATAATAGCAATATGAATGTAACCTTAGGGAATAAATTTAGTCCTCGATGAAAAAAGAGACAAGAACCCCTTAAACGAGGATGAAAATCAATAGAATGTTAAAAAATTGGGGTACCCCAACTAAAAACTCAGTTTTGGAGGCATTCTAGGCCTTTTTTGGCCTTACAAAAGTCGACTAGGGTCCCCCGAGTCTCTTGGGAATATAGCTCCTTACAATCTTCTATTTGATACGTAGTAGCGCCCAAACAAGCTTATAGATCACAATTTATGGCCTTTTGAATTTCGATTTACATTTTCAATTTATTTTAGATCTTTTATTAATTATTTGATTTTTTATCTTAAAATTGTCACTAAATGAATATTAGTCAATAATAATTTCAAAATTATTAATTAAAAATATTTTTTAATTATTTAATAGTCCATTTTCATAGAATATCTTATATATTACATGTAAATTCCAATTTACACACATCCAAAGGATATTTAAAAATATATATATTATATTTATATCAATATAAATATATTTATATGTTTTTTAATATATTTTTTGAAATATAAAATTTATCCATGGTAGTAAAAAATTGATGATAAATGGGGGGTCTTTATCTTCCCTTCTAAAAAAGTGCGGATAAAGACCCCTTTATCATTGATTTTTTATAGGTGATGATAAATAAACCTTTTTAATAGTGATTTTTTAGCACAGTTAAAGACCCCCTTTAACAATGAAAAAAATACCTATTAAAGAACTCCTTTAACAACACATTTTCTATCATTGATAAAGGGGTTTTTTAGTAGTGATTTTAACTTGCGCTGTTAAATCCCTATCCCTAGATAAACCCAGTTTTGTAGTGGTGCCTCCAAATCATTATTGGGAATACCCCTACCTCCAGAACAAGATCATGGGTCATGTATTTCTTCTCATAGGATCTCACCTTTTAGGACCTATAGGCTTTCACTACTTTCTTATGCATCAGAACACATCGAAGTCAGTTCTCAAAGGCATCACAAAACACCTAATACTTAACTCCCTCATTTTAAAAGTTTTATATGGGGGCTATTGTTAACCTCCTCATATAATCTAGAAAATATTGTCAGAACCTCTAAATCTACATGAAGGGATTAACCTTTTAGGTCAAAGAAGTCAAGGGTGAAAAATATTGGAGAAATAGGGAACAAATATCTGATAGTATCCTACCAACCAAAGGAAGCTCTACACCTCAGACACACTCTAGAGTTGATCCCAAGCTAACAACGCCTCAACCATTACTAGGTACACTGCTACACTAGTTTTTAAGATGCAATTTCCCATTAATTGGACCTATCAAATCCAAAACCAAAACATTGAGATATTCTCATAAATTTGGTGCTCTCAGAGTATATAAAGGGTAATCCTTATATGTGTAACATGCTCCTCCTAAGATACTACTTATATTAGAATTTAATTATTGAAGACTACCATAAACTAGTCTAAGAAAAGGTGAAATATCCAATTCATGATTACCATGAATAATTTTTTAAAATTTCATCATGCTTAAAGGCGTCACTAAGTGCTTGTAGTGACTGTGAGAATATTGGAATTTTGTTTTTGATATATCCTCTTCCTGAACTTGGAGCTGGTGATAGCCTGAACTAATTTCAATATTTTAGAACCACCTTACCCATTTCAACTTGTTTAAGTGTTCATTGATTGTTGATAGTGGATAATTATTCTTGATAGAAACATAATTCAAGTGATGTTAATCCACACATAACCAGAAGCTCCTGTCTTCCTTCTTAGTAAACAAAACTCAGGCTACCCAGGGGGAAACACTAGGTTTTAAAAATTCCTTCATAAAAAACTCCTCTAACTACACCTTCATATCACAAAACTATATGGGAACCATCCAATATAGTGGCATAAATATCAGGTATGTCCTTAGCTATAAGTCTATATTGAATTTGATCTATAAATGATGAGGTAAGTCTATCACATCCTCAGGGAAAAGTTCATCATACTTCTCCCCTGTAATTGGAATCTAAAATCCCATAGAATCAACCAATATAAGGATATTACTGGAAAACTAATGTGTAATCGACTACATCCTCTTATGTATGATCCCATTCTTCTCTTCTTGAGTTTTCTTTAATCGATGAATGAAAAAAATCATCCCATTAATACAAACACACCACGTCCTTTTCCTAAAATAGTAAATTTGTGCATGAACTATAGAGAACCAGTCCATAAATTGGGTGACTTCATAAGGGCTCATCATGGATATAAATATATCCCATAAGAAGCTCCACCCTAAAATATTTAGGACTAACTTTCAGAATAAGTGTGTGATCATTGGATCTCTTCTAATAAGAGTATCCAACCATAAGGGTCAACCCAAAGGATCAACTGAAATATCAAGATCTCAAACAAGCAATGTGGAAAGAAAAGGGTGGATTGTGCTAATTTATATCGGTAATAAATTTAAATTATACAAGATACTGGGCGTACCTCAATTCATCCATTGATCATTTAAGATAAAATACTCCAAAGCCTACAACAACCCTTTATTTGTCCACTAGCTCCCTAATATATGAATGGACCACCTAGGGGTGGTGGAGGAAACATATAAAATCATCGGCAACCACCTGTTGCTCTCATAGTTCCTATTCCATATATACTACTTGAAATACCTCACTACTCTACCCACTACCTCTTCCTTGGGGATCCGTCAACTATCTTTCTATAGAACACATTGCAGATTAGAAAATCCTATGTGATATGTCCCCACCCATCACAGAAGAAACATCACCTCTACCTTGGTTCTCTATATTTATTTTGAGGATATTTCTGAATATACATAGCTCAATTGGATGCTTGATTTTGACATTGTCTACCGACTTCCAAAGTCTCTGCTCTTGGGTTCTCATTACTAGCACAAATTGTTAATGAATGTTATGCGAAGAATCACTATACTACCAAAGTTTGCTTGACCAATATTGTATAAGTATGAAATAAAATAGATGTCTCATAAGCCTGTATATTTCTATAGTGTTTTAGATTGAAGGTCTATTATCGAAATAAAAAATCTTGAACCATATCCATGGATCATCGTGATAGCTTAGTTAACCTTGATACATTCAATGTTACTATCATGCTTCCTTACTTAAACTCTTGAAGATCCTTGATGTGTACTACTCATAAAACATCAAGATAGAATTTCACATTTAAAAGATTCTAAAACACTATCCAAGAGAGATACCTCATCATGCATCTAAGTTACCATAATCCACTATCTTCTTTTGGATCCAGGATGAAGGATCACTTCTATGATAACCATCTAATCCATAGGGGTTTTCATAAGGTGGGAAACACACCCAAATTCTTCAAGCTAGTCCTTTTCCACATGAGGATGCAGATCAAATAGAAATGTAAGGGATTAATACCTTTTAAACAAATGAAGTCAACTCATACTATGTATATCATCCATCATTACGTCAAGTGCAACCATATTCTCAACGGGTGGTGGTATGACCGGAAAACCGCCTAGAGGCACCTCCTCCAACATTGATCCTCAAACTGAAGCATCATCCCTAGGAAGATCTTCATTGTGATCCTACTATGGAATACTATCTAGATATCATTGTGGAGGAATACTATAATATAGAATACATACATTGGTCAAAGAGTATATATTGGGAGATAACTCAAGAAGGATAGGGAAATGAAAACCCATTTTAATATGATGAATGAATGAATGTTTTCCCTGCAACTAGTGTCTACATGTACCAGGTCAACAAGAAGGTTATCAGAGTAATGGTGAATATATATGTTTGATTCTAAACCAACAATGGGTTCCCTATCTTAAGATCCAAACTCGAGACACATTAACTCCATTTCCCTAGTTTCCAAGGCAAACCTCAAAGCTAGATAATATTTAAACTTTAGTCCTCAGATGACTTCCTCTGATATCACTCTATCATGAAACAACCCAATTGGGATCATATGGTTGGTGGAAATTTGAGAGTAACACCCCAATAATACTTCAAATCTGCTAGGGACTTGTGGCCAATGACGAGTAGGAATATCACACACATGGGAGGCCTTATCATAAGGTATCTACACACACACACACACACACCTCCAAATACCCTCATAATTTTTAATGTAAAAATACAACTGGTATGAAAATGAATGCATATATTATATCCCACATGAGAGTAAAACACAAGTATGAGAAATAATAAAGGAAACAATACATGAACACCAAATCTATAAAAATTTTGAACATACTAGAAAGGAGGGTAATGATATCAAATGAAACTTTGTAACTAACCATAGTCCATCTAACTTATCTATACCCGGATTTCTCCTGGTCCTCTTAGGAATCCATCGTAAGGATTTTCATCTACATAATACATGGAATGTGTTGGCATATTCCATGTAGGGGGTAGTATAACATACTCAGTTAGACACCCTAAAATCACAAAAAATAATACATCCAGAAAGAGGTTTTATATTTTATTCATGAACTTATTTTAAGTAGAATATGTGAAATAACAATAATAACCAAGATATACTCAATATAGACACTATCTATCAATGTTTGTTTATAATGATAATTCGAGCCTAGGATTTTCAATAAGATTCAAGGTAATGCTCATTTGGGATAACTCACTCCACGAGTTTGATGACACTGATGGTGATCATCCAAGAGGTTATGAACATCAGGACTCTCCATGAATAAGTACTCTCTTGAAGTTAGAAGATATTGATACATAGATTGAAGATCTCTCCTAGGGTTTATATTTAATTGCTAAACTAAACCCTAATAACCCGCTAGGTAGGGGATTGATTATTTGGTACATATGTCATGTAATTCCTAACCCTACCTAAGGAATAAGAAATCACTAAGGATAAAACTCAGGCTATACGATGCTATTTATGACTCTATATGAGACGAATCCCTTAGAGGGTATCACATCCTATGAATAGGATGTCATGCCTCACTATACCCTCATAGGTGCGGAAATAGGGAACAAGCCCTATAATTACTGGTTTATAAAGAAGAGAATGATGGAAAAACCTTCCTGGGTAAATGTACATGGCATGTCCTGCAATATATGGACCTTCCCATGTTCATTAATATCTTCAACATATCCATATTATGTACTATGTCCTTGCTCATGTAAATTTGACATGTTTGAGTATTGGGATATTCCCTTGTAACTATCCATGCCTGAGTATTAGGTCATGCCCATGTACTTTGTTCGTGCTCATGAACCTAGTCATACCCAATCCTATGTACTCCACGGGTACTATAATAGTCCTAAACCTAAAACACAAAATTTGATAATAGAACACATTATATTTAAATTTATAATTAGATACCAATTATTGTGACCCAATTTTTTCCATCTGAACCCTACAACATAAAAAAAGAAAAATTAGTTTATTTACAAACCCAATGTCTTCATGTGAGTGTTCCTCCCACTAAACCCAGTTTTTATTATTTCACATTAAGTCATCTTCATAATACATTTGAAAACCTTCTATAAATAATTCATTTAACATAATTATTGATAACCTTGTGAAAAGTAAACTTACGAAGCATGGGTTCAAATACTTAGTAAAGGTAAAAATAATCATTAAAAACTTAATTCCATTAGTAAGAATAATATGGGAATAAGGAATGATGACATAATCAAAGTGAATGAGAATAAAATAAGAATATTCATACACTGAAATACTTTGATCATCAATCATGAAACACGACATAAATCTTTATCAAAGGAAAGATTCATAAGGATCAATAATGATAAGGCATGTGATTTCAATATTGATAAAAGGAATTATTAAAAACCCATAGATTTCTTTGAGAAAACATTTTTGGTATCTTGGAATATTATCTTCATAGAACCCTTACAAATTAAAAAACCATACAGTCTACTTCCATACCTAATGAATTGGTGTTCTATTTGGGTTCACACATCATAAAAGATATATCGGTCTCACCTGGGAGCTATAATAAGGCTTAACACTTCGTAAATAATTTTCAATAACCACCACAGGAATAAATTACATAGAACATTCATCTCATTATAAAACTCATAAAAATATCCATAATTCCTTTCATAAGTTGATTAACCCATGAAAAAGAAATGAGTTCCATGAAAATTTCATAATCCATCTAGAGATATAATAATGATGGTATCAATCCACATATCCCTTTTGAAGTGTATGTAAAATCCAAAGTTATAGTATTTGATTAATTGAAATACCATTAAAAGTTCATTAAAAGTATTCTTGAGGAAGACAACATTTTCAATTTAAAAATAAGATTTAAAAAATAAAAATTTACAAAATATTGTAAAAATAATTTTATTTGATAATTTTTTTGAAACACATGAAAGAAAATTCCAATAAAATAATGGCTTTGATAGTATTAAAATCCATTCATGATGTAAAGGTTCAAAATATATATTCTTTTCAAACCTTTTGAAAATCTTGTCAAAAGAGACCCATTTAGAAAATGTTAAGAAATTTCCTTTTAAAACAATTTAAAAGAAGGTAAATGACTATATAATATATGTTTATGAAATAATTTATTTGTAGAAAATAACCTTCTTGATTTTTTTATAAAACCTGGATATGAAAGATAAAAATACCCAATCTAAAATGAAATAAAAGATAGGTATCAATTACAAAGGGCTTTCTTGATGTTTATTTAATAAAAGGGAGGAAATAGAAATAAAAAATCTTAAAAATGTTCATAAATATTTTAGAATAAAGATATGCGATTAAAGAAATATGTTCATATTATTTCCACCAATGGAACTCTGAACATTAATATCCCTGAAACAAAGGAGATTGTAACACAAAGCCCTTTCCACTTTGGTACTCCAAAATCATAATCCCCATGAAGGAATACATTAAAATTATATTTTAAATACCATAAAAATATGAGTTTCATGATTTAAAATGATAAAGTATCATTAGATACAAAACATAATAGAATTTCGTTGTATAACATAACATATGTTCCAAATAAGACAATTTGATATGGGAAACCCTTATAATGATCATTACTTTAAAGTGAGAATTAATAAATGAATAAGATAGGTGTATCAAATATAAATCATTCTAAAATAATTTTAAATAAAAAATAATATAATAAAATTTTATTATATAGATAATATTATATTATAAAATATAATGAAGAAATAATATAACCCAATGAAAATAAATTGAGTTATGAGATTTTTTACCACTTGGTAACATTGAATTAAAATCCCCATGGATGAAATAATTAAAAAAAATTAAAATACAAAGATGTATGATGTATCCCTTATATTATATGTGAAATGGTAAGTATACACACCATATTATATAAATTAATTTCATAACATTAAAATATGAATCAATGAAGGAAAATTGAGAAGATGCCCCTTACCTCGAGTCCAGAATTTGCATGCATGTCCTTTACCTCCTGTATAATAATCTTATAATTTTTTATATCTTTAGAAACTTTTCTAGGTTTAATAAATTTTAATTAAATAATTTATATGATTTATTTTATTTAAATATTTAAATACTTAGTCATTTAATTCTATATCATGTGTTTTGAGGATGTTCGGTTCAATATTTTAAAAATGATTCAGCGTGTCCACCAAGGTCAAAGAGGACATTGTTTCAAAATATTTTTAATAATAATCATGAAATTTTTATAATATTTATTCAAATATTATACTTTTAAAACCAATAATGAAATATGGTCATGGAAAATTAACTACGCTACATTTATGAAGATGGTTGGTCATACATATACATGAGTAACATTTCAATTTTTTGAAGATCATTATAGAAAGAAGGTAGGTATTATTTTATATTTATAGAATTATAATAATATAATTTTATAATTTTATTTCTATAAATACATTTATATATACTATCTATGTAATTTTTGGATGAAAAAACAATCACATGGATTAGGGGATGCGATAGTCCACACATACACACGAATGATGTTATCATTTTTTAGTGAGTGGGAAGATAATAAATAAAATGATATATTACATTTTACAAATGATAAATATTTAATTAATATCATAATTATATCATATATATCAAATATATTAATTATCACTTTTCTTATTTCCTTCTATATGAAGCATTAGTAAAAAAAAATCCCAACACTTCGTGAGGTGGTAATCCGACCTACACAGTAGAGACGCTGTCACATCCCCCATAGAATGGAAATTATAAAGGTATATACGATATAAAAATTAAATAAGTATAATTATGTTAAAAAAATCACGTGTATACTTTGAATATATCATTATAAATTGTAATAAGTAGAGGTGATGGAAAATTAATTATATTAGTTTGTGAGGCGGTAGTCCTCCATACACAAGAATAATGGTTTTGTTTTCCATTTGATGGAAGAGGAGATATATTTACGTTATCCATTAAAATAATAACATCAAAGTATATTTGAAATACTTGTTTTACTATATCATCATAATTTAAATATATTATATGTAGGTGTTTGAAGAAACCAAATAAAAATGCACGGTTAATAACTATACCTCTTTTTCAGACAACCTCCTTAGGTTAGTACCGAAACCATTCAAAGGATGGATTTATGATTGAAAAGAAAGATCTAGATAATTGGTATTGATTTAAGTAAGGTATTAGGGTATATATTTTACGATAAAAATGTCTTTGAATGTGTGAATAAGAGCGGAGATAGGGTGGCCTTTTATAAGTGCGGTGAGTGGAACACTTGTAATATTTTAAAACAACAAGGTGTACTGACATTTTTTAGATTCCAAAAGGATACAAATTGAACATAATAAATAACTATAAATAATAATCTCTAAAACATTAATAAAATAAATTTTATACATGTTTTAAGGGAATTTTAATCCTCATCTTTTTAGTTTATCACCCATTAAACCCGTTTTCACTATAAATGCAGTAAAGGATTTTAACTATTTTTACTTTTCATTGTGAACAAAAATTAAGTTGAACTTATTAGGTAATATATATATATTTTAATAAAAAATAATAATACATGTTAAAAAATTCAATTCACATAAGTGGTTGACTTTAATTTAAAAATAAGACCTACAGACATGATAAACTGACGAGTTTTCAAGAAATGTATTTTTGAAGCATAAAATGATTTTATATCAAATATATGACTAGTAATAATCATTTTATGATAATAAATTTATATTTATTGACATATAATATATAAAATTAATCTAAATAATTCCCAATTAGGTGTTTTTAATTAATTAAAGTGGATAAATATTATGCACTTTAAAAGAGTTTTTAGAAAAAACCTATTTTTAATCCCAAAAAGAAAATTATACTAAAGTCTAGTATTAATATGATTAAAATGTAATTAATTGGATTAAATAAAACTAAATAAAAATTATGTTACTTAAAAACAAATTCAAAAATAATGGGACTTTTAAATTACTTAATTTATGGGAATGAAATTATAGTTTTACAAAAAAATTGATATTTTTTACTATTCACTAAGAAATAAACATTTTTCAGAAAATCCCAAAATTTCACCCTATGTTAATCTTGAAATTACAATTTTTTTAAAAAAAATTAATTTTTCCAAATAAATGCTATAAATATTATAAAACTTAATTATATTATTTTCTCAAAAAAATAAACAAAAAATCAATTTTGAAGAAAACATATTTTTAATTAATTAAATAAAATTACTAAAAATTGATTGATTATTTAATAATAATTTATCAATAAATTTTTATTGAGTAGAAAATATATATAAATACTTCATAAATTAGTTAATGCAATTTATTCCCTCCAATTAAATGGCTAGTTTATAATAGTTATATTTAATATAATATTATTCCATGTTTTGATTAATCTTAATGTTGTATGTTTTGTATGTTATCAAGCACTACATCCTTTTTTAAAATATTAGGGTGTTATGTTATCCCCCATTTAAAAAAGTTATTCCTCTAAATATTAACATTATATTGGTAATTAAAAGCTAGAAATTTGAAAATACGTTTGTTGAAGTCCCACATTGTAAAAAGGGTCCATAAAACATCCTCTTGATAAGAGAGAAAAGGAAGTTGGAAGGTTATCTTGAATAACACTCACAATGTTTCCAAATATGAGAAAATATGAGGAAATTGAATATTTATACTTGGATAAAAAGTGTAATTCCAAAAATAATGATGGGGAGTGACTGATTTCATTGATAACAAGAAAGTTAACGACTATGATAAAGTAAACATTCCCAAAACCATACACCAAAGAGGTGTAAAATGAATATTGTTTCATCATAAATGAACGTAATAGGAGAAAATTCTCATTTTTCAGATCCTTTTACTTGGTTTTTGGAATTAATTTTGATCTAGAATAAGAAAATAATTAAATATACCTACTTGATAAGTTTAATTTCATCCTTTAATCAATTTCCACCCTAATCACATAATTTTATTCAAAAGATGAGTATTAAAGATGAATTTATCATGGATGAATCACTAAAATAAAAATTTAAAGGTCCACATAACCTTAAAATGGATAATTGAGCTGTTACACCAATTTTTATACATTAACCAAAACCTAAAATTTTATCATATGTTAAGATGTTTCCCAAGAATAATAAAACACCCAAATTCAATAATATGATAAAAAAATTAAACTAAATCATTCCATAAATAAATGAACATATATTCAAAATAACCTCAAAAACCTCAATATTAAATATTATTTTATCCTATGAGGTTATATAATACCCTTCATCTTACATGACAAAAAATATAGCTATATTCTTCTAAAACAATATTAATCACTTTTTCACAAAATAATATTTCAATTCCATAGTCAGTTATATAATAAAATATGTGCCCCCATAATTTACTCAATATACAAGATCATATAAACCCAAAAGTTTATAAATACCTTAAAAAATATTTCAACAAAATTTAAATTTATACTTCACTTTAAACCAATGATTTAAATATAATTCAACCTAATAAAACGTATCCAAAAATTTAATTAATCATTTGAGGATCTCATCACTTAAAACTTCACAAGGGGAATATAATACACTGAGCATATGATAAACTTTAATCCTATAGTACTTTTATGGTATCCATAAATCATAATATAACCTCACATTAAAAAAAATCATAATCTCTAAATTTATATACATATTTCTCCGATACCAACTATAACGACCTCAAACCCGCACTCCAGGATCCAGTGCTAGAACAAATTATCTTTAAAATGATGGCTTGATTACAATAATTTTGACCAAATTTTTTCTATCCAAACGTTTCAAAACCAAAATAAAAAATTGGATCACTTATATACCAATACACATTTTTGGTTTAAAGTGTTTTTGATTTAGTACAAACTCTAACATAGACAATACAAATGTCTTCAATTGAGTGTTCCTCTCACTAAACCCAAATTTTCTTATTTCATATTAATTTATAATCATAATACATATAAAATCCTTCGAGAAATAATTTAGTTAACATCATTATTTATAACATATAAAAAAATAAACATATAAAGGGTGAGCTCAAATGATCAGTAAGGGTAAACATAATCATTAATAACTAAATTTCATTAGTGAGAATAAGATGAGTATAAGGGTATGATGGAATAATCATATTACATGAGTATAAATATTCATACCCATTAATACTTGTATAATCAATCATGAAACATGTAATAGAGATTTATCAAAGTAAAGAATCATAAAAATAAATAACCAGGATCCACCAGATTTCAATCTTGATAAATGAAATCATTAAAAACCCATAGTAAGTATAAATAAAATGTGTTGGTATCTTAGAGTATTGTATTCATAGAACTATTAAAAAACCATTATAGAACCATTACAAATGGAATAACTATATGGTATACTTCTATAACCAATTCATTAAATCACTATATGGTCAAAACCATTATAAAATATATATTGGGATCAACTATGAGATATAATGGGGATCAACTGTTTATAATTAATGTACAGGAAACATAACTTGAATAAATTACATATAAATGTCATCTCATTATAAAATTCATAAAATATCCATTATTCATTTTATAAATTATTTAACACATAGAAAAGAAATAGGTTTTATGAAAATATCATAATCAATCTAGAGAAAAATTAAATATGGAATCAATTCCACATATCCCCAGTATAGTGTAAGTAACATTAATGGTGGTTGTTTTTAGTGAATAAAATACAATTAAAATGTTATTAAAAACATTCTTGAGGAAAATAAACTTTTCATTTTTATAATAAGTTTTAAAAACTAAAACTTCATAAAATATTTTGAAAATAATTTTATATAAAAAAACCCTTGGAAACTTATAAAGGATGATTCAAATCATAAAATGGAAATGATTATGGGAAAATTCGTTTTTGATGTAAATTCTGAAAATTAATATTATTTTAAAACATTTTGTAGTACAAGTAAAAAAAGACCCATTTAGAAAATGTTAAGAAATTTCATTTTAAAACCTTTTAAAAGAAGGTCGAAGAGAATCTAAAATTTCATAAGGAAATAATTTTGTTTTAGAAAATATTACTTTTGATGACATTTTAGAAAACACAGATATGGAAGAGAAAGAAACCCGATCTAAAAGAAAATATGTGATCAGTATCACTTGTAAATAACATTATTGTGGTTTATTTAATAAATAAGGAATTAAATGAAATAAAAATGTTAACAAAATTCATAACTAGTGGATAAGAAATACAATTTTTCCAATAATATAATATCATATTATTTTTTCTAAAGTATCCTTGAATATAAAAAATCTTGAAAGAGAAGAGATTGTAACATAAAGATTTTCCATTTTAGTTATCTTAAATCATAATCCTCATGAAGTAATAACTTCCAATTATAGTTTAAATATAAATAATATAGGTATTTTGATGATATAAAGTTTCAAAGGGTCAGTAGATATACCACATAAAATAAGTTAGGTGTATAACATGACATTTGTCCCAAAGAAGACAATTTGAGATTAGCAACCCTTACAATGATCATAACATTGAAGTGATATTTTATCAATGAATAAATAATGTGTAACAAGTGTAAATCAACCTAAAAAACTATAAATTAAACTTTATATAATCAAATATCCTTAAAATAATAATCTTAGAATACCAAAGACAATGAATAATTAATATAAACCAATGAAAAGAAATTAGGTTATGAGTTTTTTACCACTTGATAACTTTCAGGTAAAATTCTTTGTATGAAATAATTCAAATTGAGATTTAAAATACTATTATATATGATTTATTCATGATATTTATTGTAAAATTCCAATTATATGTACCATATAATTAAAATTAGGTACATAACATTAAAATCTTTCCCAATGAAGGAAACTTGTGACAAAGTCCCTTACAATGAGTCCAGACTTTCCATGCATGTCCTGTAACTCCCATATAATAAGATTATATAAATTATTTGATTTATTAGGAAACTTTTATACATTTAATAAATTATACATAATCATTTTTTTATTTCAATGACATATTTATATACCCAATCAGTTAAGCCCACATCGTGTGGTTTGGGGATGTTCAGTTCATAGTTTCAAAACAGCTTCAATGTGTTAAACGAGGTCAAAGATGTAATTGTTTAAACATATATATAAAAATAATAATCAAATATTTATCATTTTTATTTATAAATTAATCATTTAAAACTAATATTGAAATATTGTTATGATAAATGAACTTTATTA
The DNA here is from genome assembly GCA_963277665.1 of Viscum album. NCBI lineage: Eukaryota > Viridiplantae > Streptophyta > Magnoliopsida > Santalales > Viscaceae > Viscum > Viscum album. The sequence goes on along the minus strand of OY728142.1, from coordinate 1,766,002,705 downwards.
TAATCATGGAGATGATATGCCTTACCTACAGATGGGTAACATTTCCAGTTTTCAATAATCATTATAGAGATAATATAAGTCTTATTTTATCATTATATAATAAAAACAATAATTTCATAAATATTATATTATTTCTTTAAATACATTTTTATATAACTTAAATGTTATTTGGTGATGAAAAATGAACCACATCTCTTCATGGAGGTAATAGTCAACATGTGCGCTTGAACAATGCTATATATTTATAGTGAGTGGAAAGGTAAGAAATAAAAAGATATATTATATTTTAAAAATGAAATATATGTCATTAATAAAATAATTATTTTCTATGTATCACATAAATTCATTAAAATTATCCTTATTACTATACATGTATTGTGTTAGTGAAAAATGAATCACATCGCCCCGTGAAGTGGTAGTCTTTTGTTCACATGAGTGACATTATCATATCCCAAACAGAATGGAAATTAAGAATGTATAAGTGGTATAAAAACTAATAAATTATTATTATTTGATATATATTATATATATACTTTAAATTCATCATTATATCAATACATAAGATGAGGTGATGAAAAACAAATTACATCGGTTTGAGATGTGGTAGTCCGCCACACACATGAATGATTGTTTTGTTTCCCATTTGATTGAAGAGGATATGAATTTAGGTTAATAAATTAACATAATAATATATAAATATATGTTATATAATTTATTTAATTACATAATAAATATTTAATAATATTTTAAGGAGGTTGAAGAGGAAATAATATACAAATTCTTTGTTAAGCACAACACTACTTCTCAGATAACCTCTAAAGGTTAACACCAAAATCTTTCTTCAGATGTATTTATTAACAAAAAATAGAATCTGGATCTTGTAGAGAGATGAAATAAAGTTATTTGGTAATTTATTTACCAAGTCAAAGTGTTTTTAATGTGTGAAGTGGAGAGGAAAGAAAGTGACCTTTTATAAGTGAGGTGATTGGAACACTTACATTTTTTGAAAATAAAAAGGTGTCCTCACATTTTTCACATGAAAAAAGAATCCAAAATGGACCATTATAGATTATTAAACATGATATTTCTGAAATATTTTCATAAAATACATTTTAAATAATTTTTATATTATTTTAACACATATTTGTTTAGTTTAACCGCCGATAAATCAGTTTTCACCTGAATCTTAATAAAAGATTTTAGCTATTTTTTATATTCATTATGAATAAAAATTAAGTTAACCTTATTAGATAATATAAATTATTATAAATCCAAATATTTAATCCATTTTTCCAATTTTAATTCACATAAGTGTAAGAATTTAATTTTAAAATAAAATCGACAGACATGATGAAAAATTGGTTTTTCAAGAAATAAAATTTTCAAGCATAATATGATTACATATTAAATTTATGACTAGTAATCATAATTGTATAAAGTTAAATTAATTTTTATTTCTATGATATATAAATTTAATTTAAATAATTTCTAATTTTGGTTTTTAATTAATTAAAATCGATAAATAGTATACACATTAAAAGAGTTTTTAGAAAAAACCGGTTTTAATTGCAATAAAAAACTTATAAAAAAATCACTATAATGATTAATAAAATTTAAATAAATGGATTAAATATAAATAAATAATAATTATGTTACATTTAATAAAATTCTAATAGCAATGCTACTTTTAAATTACTTAATTTAATGGAAAGAAATGATAGTTTTACAAAAAAACTGTATTTTTTAACTATTCATAGAGAAATCAACATTAAAAAAATTAAAATTAATTTAATTTTGATATACCTATTTAAAATATTAATAAATTTTTATCAATACTTTTTATAAAATTTTTAAAAATTAATTATACTATTTTTTCGCAAAAACAATTAAAAAATATTTTGGAAGAAAACATATTTTCAATGAAAAAACTACTTTTCTAAAAGTTGATTGATTATTTACTATGAATTTATCAATAAATTTATTTTAATTAAGATATATATATATATATTTCATAATTTAGTATATACTATTCATACATTGTAATTTAACATAATATTATTTCATGGTTTGTTTAAACTCGGTGTTATGTGTCTTACAGTATATCGAGCATATCGAAATTTTATAAAATATCAAGGTGTAATAGGTTAAAACTAATCCACCATTCATGTGTCACATGGAGTTTGGATTGACCGGGCATTGTCATGGATTGCGGTTTGGCCGAACCACCCTGAGCAACAAAGACTTTTCACCCCCTCTCCTCTTCCCCAACATTGGTGCCCCCCACCAGAAGGGATTTGTAAGATCAATGTGGATGCATCTCTCTCTAAGGATGGCCCAGTTGGACTAGGTTTACTGGCCCGAGACAACCAGGGAAATCTTATCGCAGCCAAATACGAAGCACGTTATGCACTTTGGGATCCCTCAGTCGCGGAGGCCGCCGCCATCCTTGCTGGGTTAAACTTCGCAAAAGACCGCGGTTGGGATTCCATTCACATCGAATCTGACTGTCTCACTGTTATCAATGCCATCAATCTCACTGACGGCGAGCTTCAACCTTTCGGCCCCATTATCCGGTGTATTCACTCTCGGAGACAAGGTTTCAATTACTGCAATTTCTCATTTATTAAAAGGGAAGTGAATGAAGCCGTTCACAAGATGGCAGCCGTTGGACCTCCTTACGAGGATTTGCTTTGGTTCAATCATTTTCCATCGTGGTTATGCTGCTGTATTTCTGATGATCTCCATCATTAATGGATCCGTCTTATTTTGTCAAAAAAAAATCTAGTAGAAAAAATAACCTATAAAATCACGTATGGAGTTTTAAGAAATTGAATCTTCACTAGTTGCTAGATTTGTGTCCCTGATTTTTGTATGGATCATCCTGTCATACTGTATCTTCAAAAACCAAAATTCACAAATGAAAACACCATATTCGGTCTCTAATTCATGTCAAATATCCTTCTAAAATACATCATATTCCATCGGTGCTTTCAATCCTAAATATAAACCCATAAATATGATCTCTTTCCCCATAGATGGACTATGCAATGATCTGTTTACAAGTATTCATTAAACCACCTTCTAAATGAAATACTGACGACAAACACACAAAAACATGATGTGAAAAGAAAAATAAATTGAGGAAAAAAAATCATATATTGTTTGAATTTATTTAATCCATTGATTGGTAATATTCTAATGAATGAAATATTTAAAATATTATCCATTCCTAATTTTAAGAAGATAAAATATTATATTTAAATTAATGATCGACCCAAAAATCTATTTATTATAATGAATAATTCATTTCTGATGTGGGATACCAAATATGGGATTAATCCAATATAAAAAACACACTACCTAATGTTTTTATTGATCTATAATAAATAATTATTCTTTATTGTCTGTATTGGTGATATCTAGGAACTCCATTGGTAAAGAAAAACTTCTTGATACCGATTGTAGATCCATGATTAGGTCATTTTCTACCAAAGATATCCTCCATTCTCTCCCCAAATACCTAGTTTTATACAGCTAAACCTAGTATTTGACCATAACTCAGTTTAAATAGAGAAGATCTAGGTTATCAAAATTAAATAACTGATAAATAAATAAATTTATTTAATTATCATTCAGCCCACGACATCTATCAAACTGAACACCTGACACGCTTGTTTGTTTTTTCCTACCTAGGGTAAAAATTTCATTTTGGATTCAATGGATTTATTTGATTTCCCATCTGAGACTCCTATTGTGAGTTATTACATTATTTCAAAAAAACTTCATGCACATGATATAATATATTTCTACTATATCAATTTGAGCCTCCTCGGGCCCCTACTTCCTAAGCTGATTCACCACATAACTTAAAAAATATTCCCTATAAAATAAAAATTTGATAAAAGGGAAAAAAAAGTCATTACACCTTATTTGAAAGAATAATTAGAATGAAATTATTCATTAACCACATGAATAATATAGGAAAATACCTGATTCCATGGTTATTTAATTTGAATAATTATAGGAGTATCTGGAGAATAATTTTCATGGGATTAATGAGGTCATAAATATTTAAATATCCCATGAAATATAGAATTAAGTTAAAGACATTAGAACATTTAAATTAATATTTAAATAGAAATTCAAATGAATTTTAATGAAATGTAAATCTTGAACTAATTGACCAATTTGAATAAGATGATCCTACTTTCAAAGATCATTGGATGTCCATAATTCAAATATAGAAACATTGAATATGGTTTTTTGATAATAATGTTAATGATTATTATATTAGTATAAATATTTGGTGTAGGTATAAAAGAGATATTTTTAATAATCTTTTAGAGATTTTGAATCCATTGTGGTCGAGAATTTTGAGATGCTCGATACATCTTTGTCTTGAAGATATAAGGAGTCAAATAAAGGCCATTATTAAAGAATATGGTCACATGCACCTTATCATTTAAAGAAGATAATTTAGATTATTCAATATATAAACAGAGTTTCAAGGACAACAATATTATTCCAAAAAACTTTGGAATACCTTGAATAATTTTACACAAGTAGAGGATATTTAGCTTTATTGTAGAGGAATAACATTTTAAGAAGTGGTTCTGTATATCCTTGTATCAATATTGATGAATAACATTGCAGTTGATGGGTCATACTAGTTGTTGGAAGATTTTGATTATGAGGTATAAACAATCACTGGAGAAGAAGGTACAATTGGGGGTATAACAAATTACTAAAGGTGGATTGAAGCTGGGAGGTTTAAACACTTGGTAATGTGGGGGAATAACCAAATTCCATTTGCAATCACCTCTTATATAGTGAAGAATCTAGGTGGAGGTGACTAACCAACTCAACAAGAAGTGGTCCTTTTTGCTAAACCTTTTAAATTATTTTGTTATTTTCCCTTGACTTATAACATTATTTGAGGTGAGGCTGAGAGTCCCAAAAATAATGGATCGAGGCTTTAACTGACCATAAATTATGAATTAAAAATAAAAAATTTGTAAAAATAAAACGGATAAATAATTCACACCTCCCACTCTCAATAATGTCACACTGATATGGTCTTCAAATCATAGAACAATATCAAACTAGTAAATGACAACTCATATTTTCTTGATTCTTTTACTAAAACTGACCATGTTGTTGAATATATCACATTCCATCCATCTAAAAGATGAGTGTATCACATGTCCCTCATCTAAGTAGCTTAACCCATCATATATGTATCTAATATGAATGGGAATTCATTTCTTTAGTCTAATCAAATAATGAGACATATGTTACTCATTGTAAAAGTGGAAAAATTCTATATTGGATCCACTCTAACTGAATACATGATTAACAATATACCAAATCACCCCTGATTAGATATGTTTATTTTTAATTATGTAAGAAAAGTATAAATATATGAAGCTTATAATTTTATACATATCACAAAACTCATATAATAATGATTGATAATAAGCATACACCCAAAATCACATTGATTACTATATGAAGTTCCATGGAATATACTTTATCGATTTAATACAAGTCATAAGACTATACTTATTACCTCATGAATCTATTCTTAATATCTCATTTATCACCCTTTATAATGTTTATAAGATTTTAGTCATTCTAACCTTCAAATATCATCATAACACATAATACTCTATGATGAAAATCAATTAGGTACAACACAAATTCATACACTGAGAAGATTTTATCACATGATTATTCATGTAAAATTTGAGAACACATGAGTGAACAATAGATAAAGATTTCCTTTATAATAAATTGATTTTTCTTCTAATAATATTAAACTCTTTAATAACATTGAACAAAAATCAGACATAAGAACCTCCTTTTCATATCATTTATGATAAAGTACCATTTTAGCTTCATGTTTACTCCATGTTATGATTTTTTGTTAACTCATTATGTCTATATGAAATTCATGGCACATATCAAGGTTAACAATGGATACAACCCTCATAAAATGCTCTTTTTTTAGTAAAATATATAGATAAATGAATTTTGAGGAATATTGAAACATAAAAATCATATAAATAATGTTTAAATCCTTTTACTTATTCATTATTATTAACATAAAATATTATGATGTTACCTTACCCTATCCAATTAGAACTCTTTTTAAGAATTACATCATCATACTTGGAACCCTATTACAAAAATTTGTTTATTTGGAATCAATGTATCATTTTCATTATTTATAATCAGTAAAATGCTAAAAATTTTAAAATAATGTGAGATTCACTATTATATGGTAACTAAATTTAACTCTTAACATTTATCTTTACCATCACATTTCATAAACCATTTAGTGTATCACATTAATTTCATTCTAGTGAAATTTCAAAAGTCCAAAATTAGCCCCACTATCATCTTAGACATAATATCCTTATTAAAATATCCAACATTGATTCAACATAAACTTTTTTTATGATAAGAGATAATAGTTATTTTATTTTGTATGAATAATTAACAAATATAATAATATTTTCGTATCATATATGGAATTATATTTGTTTGAAAAAACTTGTTGAGAAATATTATTATTTAAAATATTTCACTAAGGAGTTGTGGGAATAACTTACCTCATATTTTAAAAAATAATTGGACAAACATTTTATCTCAGATAAAACACATTCATCCTCATATATTTTTCAAAAATTCTATATAATTCAATGAATCGTAAACCATATGTATTGAATCAATCATATCATGGGGTTCATAAAAAATCATAGTTAATAAACAACATATGTTATCATATAATAAAAATAAAATCGATATATACATATTTTATATAGATTCAACAGAGCTTGATATATTTATTTTCATTTACATCCTTGATATATTAACCCTTTGATTCATCAGTTGAATGTAAATTACAATCTCAATCATTTATTCCCTTGATTTTGAACCCATGTATATTTATTTAAAATGTAATGTTTAAATTTTGTATCATATACCCTTCTGAAACTCTAAACTATGTTTTGTAACACTAATACCTAAATGGAATATCCACTGAGTTTCTAAAAATCTTTTAGGAATTTTGGAAATTCATTACCATGGAATCACTACTCCTTATTCTTAATAATACCTTATATTTTAATAATCATAAAAAGATACTTGAAGAAACTTTATTAGACCTTATAACCAACTTTTCTTATTATATTTTAAACTTTTATCAACTTTTATAATCTCTATAGTTCTGTTACTTCGACCTCAAAAGGTTAGTTCATTAGTTCTCAACACTTGAGGATATTGAGTAAATTTTTCTTTAATTCATGCCTCTTATTAGAGAATTTCCATAGTTAAAAATATAACAAATTACTTAAATAGAATAAGTCTTAAAGAAAATATTAATCTCACAAGGTCATTAAAATTTTCAATCATATTTAATTTTAATGACATACTAAAATATATTGAGTATATGAGATTAAAACTCCTTAGTTTTTTTTTCAACCAATGAATTTATAACCCTAAATTAATCATTATATGATCCTTATTAGAATCTAGATTACAATTTTTCACAACATAAATGGTTTTTTATTTAGGAATATTTGGATATCACACATAGTACACCACCTAGTAATTTTTATTTAGTTACCTGTCTTAGGAGATGTTCACATTATTTTTCCCCTACTCAAGGGTTAATCAGAACGTTTAGTTTGTTAATTATGATGTTATTTATCCAAAAAATCTTTTATCAATTGATAATCATTTTTTTATTTTCATGAAGGCCTTTCAATGAATGTTCTCTCACTAAAAATGATGACCCAACATATCATATCTATTAGTGATCCAATATCTATTTTTTATAATGACTTACAAAAGTTTTTCTTATAAATAATCCATGTCTTTATATGGTTGAAAAAATATCAATCATATACCATTTATGATTCTTGGATTAATGATAAGAAAATTATAAGGCCCCAGCCTTAAACCTTACTTAATCTTGAGTTATTACAAGATTACACATTGAGGATCTTTTCGGGTTTAGAGTTTTAGAGAATTAGATCAAAAAACTTGCATTACATTCCACATATAAACAAAGTGGTTACATAAAGATAGTATTCTTCATTCCCATCAATGGAAACACATTTAAAATAAAACATGGATTATTTCTTGACACATCCTTGACTCTAACATCTTATCATGTACCTTTCCCTTGACCTGTGAAAAACATTTCAAAAACTTGGGATGAGCATAAAAACTCAGTATGGGTTATAAAAACATGTAAAGGAAACACGGGTACATACATACATAAGAGTGAAATCATACTTTACCCATAAAACATAATCACTTTAACATACCTCATCAAATCATGAATAAATCATAGAAATCATAAGACATAAAGGTAACTTGAGGCATTCATAACATTCTTACGTAGAGAGTAACCCTCTTGGTTACGTTTGGAATACCCATCACAGTATATTCCCTAAAATCTCTTCGGAGAAACCTTAACGTTTCACTCCTTCGCGTTACCCAATGCATTGGAGAGATATAACGGGCTCACCCGCCCTTAGTTTTTCACGGAACCACCCGTCTTCATAATAATGCCCAAGAACCATAACATAATCATATCACATAAAACATGCATAAAGGAAACATAAAATTTCCACATTTCAATCACGAGATATCAATACAACACATTGATATAAAAACATTATGAAAACCATTTTCAATACCAAAATAAAAGAAAAGTAAAACATGGTATTTATTTTTCTTTTAAAAAGAAGGTATGGCTTGTAGAGGAAGCCGAAACTCAAATAACGGTCACGACGGCGGAGAAGTCGTTGTCGCCGGATACGTACGACAAAAAAACATTCCCTTTTGTCGTTTAGTAAACGCATCGTATAAAAAAGATTCCTTTTGAATAAACGTAAAAGTCAAAGGGGTTTATACACCGTATAAAAGAAAGTTGTGTATAAAATAAAATATGCCTCAACGAAAGGAGATTGAGACGAAGTCCCATACCTCGTATCCGACTTGACCCGACCGTTCTTTAATCTCCTGAATAATAAACTTGAGTTAATATCTACTTGATTATGAATCTTTTTCATGTTCATTATTCCTTTTATACCATGTTATGAACATCATGTAATCAGTTAAGTTAATAATGTTCATTTTGTCGGTATTTGGTTCTTAAGTCAAAAATAGACTTCTTACACTTACATGTTGTTAATTTGGTCAAAGGTTCATTATATCCAGAATGGTATTCATGATGTAGATATCATATATGTCATATATATCCAGTAATTACATGCATTTTTAATATTACATAATCATTTAGAGGTAAGAAATGAAATGCACCGTTCATGGAGACGGTAAGCCGTACGTACGCATGAACGCTACTTCCATTTCTATTTCATATTTTCTGGAATGGAATCATAATGATATAAGAGTATATTATAATTCCAGTATAATAACATATATAATATCATTAACTTTATCCTTTACACATCCCACATATGGTATTAACGAATCAAATCACTTTTAGGGGGCGGTAGTCCGCACTTCCTAAAATGAAGATATCGTGTTTACCCATAATGGAAACCATAAAGGTATGCCAAAAATGAAAAAAACAGAAGATTTAGGAAAACATAAACATATTATATATCATATATAAAAATAGTGACATCATAATGGCGACCTTTGAAGGTGTTAAATGAGTGTTGAACAATCATCGTTTCGGGAGGCAGAATTTCGCCATCCACGGAAACCGTATGTTCTTTAACCATTTGATGTAGTTTTGTGAGAGTGTAGCTCAAATAAATCATATAACAGCATACTAGTATATTGAAGATACTGGTTTTGTTACAAAAGAAGTAAATAAAAAGAATTTAGCGGGTTGGAGAAGCAAAATAAAACAAACGAACACGAGAGAATGAATTACCTTAAAAAGTGTAACTCCTTTTGAGTTGAGCCTAAAGGCTTCCTTTGAAAGGCTTCTGCCCAACGGGAATCCTCTAGGATAAGGCGAGGGATGTGGAGAGAGCAAATGGGCAGGGGTTGGCCGAGCCAAAAGCTTGAGTAGTGTTTGAAATGAGGTAGAGGTGGGGGCCTTTTATAAGAGGAGAGGAGGGGCACTTTTGGAAAGTAAAGAAATATTACTTTACTTGAAAATGTTTTTCGGTTTTAAAAGGTCCCACATTGATATAATTTTGGGATAAGGTGATAAGGGTTCGAAATCCACTCATCCAATGGGTTTTGGACATGTGTAGTTCATAGATTTTACATTATCTTTCTATTTTATTTAAATCGTCAAATAATGATGTCATCGCTGCATCATTATTATGTCAAAAATAATTAAATTTATTTAATGTCTAAAAATTATAAAAAAACTCCTATGATATAGGAAATCTTTTTAGCTTTCCAATGACTATTTATAATCAAAATATGGACTTGTATAACCCCACTTAAAAATTGTTTTCGTAAAACATATTATGTTTGTGTCATTTTCACTTTAACATTAAATAAAAAGTAATTTATGTCATTTCCCAACAAAAGTGGATCCATGGGGTCCCCAAGTTTACCCATGGCATGTCATGGTCGGCCATGACACAACCAATGAGGTTGGGACATGTGTCTAGGTCATTTCATTTTATTAAAGTATTATTTATACCTTAAACTACCCTAATTACCACTAATCGTGATTAAGAACTTAATAAGTTACTATTCACCAAAAAATTATTATAATCTCATTGAACCACATTTTACTTCTTAATGACAACCATGTATGTTGGATTTTCAAAATTCAGTACACATTAGTGGTAAACTTTCATTTAACTGAAAAATCAGTTTGCTTGATTACCACTTAGTGGTTTCACTATTCATCAAAAATTGAAGTTTTTCAGAAAATTACCAAAAATTCACCCTAAGCTATATTTGATATTCCGAATTCAAAAATGAAGTCTATTTTACAAAATTCAAATCATATAAGTCACATTAATTAATTTAATCATTAATTCCCGCTGCCAGAGAAAATAGCGTGTTTTTACAAAACAATAAGTATCAAAAGATTGACACCAGTTTAAGTCTAATTTCAAAGTGAAATTGATTCCAATGACCACCATTGGATAAAATGGTAAAAATATATTCTAATTTAACTTCAAAACAAATTCAAAACATAATCTAATCATATAAATAAATTAGATTAAAAAGCATTTTTGATGTAAAATGCAGTATTTTTCTCTATTCATTAAAAAATGAACATTGTCAGAAAAATACCAAAAATTCACACAAGGTAAATTTTGATGTCCCAATCATAAAGGATAAGTTTATTTTGACAAACATAGTTTATAAAATTGTCAAAATATAGATTCAAAAAGGGTTTCCCATCATAAGGCAGTAAATCAATCTTTTAAGAATATTAGTGTATTACATGCTTAAGATTGGATTTATTTTCATTTTAAGCCTCTATAACACTATCTTAATCATTAATAGACATAGATAAAAATATCTATTATTCATTACTTACTTGGGATGTTACATCCTTCCCCCCTTTAGAAAATTGCGTCCCCGCAATTTATTTACTTATCGAATAAATGGGGGTACTTATCCCTCATTGCATTTTCAGATTCCCATGTTGCCTCTTCAATCATGTGGTTTTTCCACAAAACCTTTACCTGCTTAATCACCTTATTCCGTAAAACTTGCTCCCTGTGGTCAAGAATCTGGACCGGTTGTTCCTCATAAGATAGGTTCTCTTCCAGCTGAACTACCTCTGGGCTCAAAACATGAGATGGATCTGGCATATACTTTCTCAACATCGAAACGTGAAAAACATTGTGTACCTAAGATAAACTCGGAGGTAAAGCCACTCGGTATGCAACTGATCCAACTCTCTCTAGAATTTCATATGGTCCAATGAACCTTGGACTCAACTTTCCTTTCTTACCAAATCTCATCACACTTTTCCAAGGAGAAACCTTGAGAAAAACATGATCACCTACCTCGAAAGATAGATCCTTCCTCCGGTTATCCGCATAACTCTTCTGCCTGCTCTGAGCTGTTCTCATGTGTTTCTGAATCAGTTGAACTTTTTCTGCCATCTCTTCTACCAATTCTGGTCCCATCAACTTTCTTTCACCCACTTCATCCCAGAAAGCTGGAGTTCGACACCGCTTCCCATATAATGCCTGAAATGGTGCCATCTGTATACTGGAATGGAAACTGTTATTATATGAAAATTCAACCAAAGAAAGATGTTGGTCCCAACTTCCCTGATAATCCATAGAACAAGCTCGTAGCATATCCTCCAATGTCTGAATTGTTCGTTCTGACTGCCCATCTGATTGAGGATGAAAAGCTGTACTAAAATTTAATTCAGTACCCAACGACTTCTGAAGGCCTTTCCAAAAGTTAGAAGTAAACCTGGGATCACGATCCGATACAATGGAGAGAGGAACTCCATGTAACCTGACTATCTCTTTAAGATACAAACGGGAAAGTTGATCAAGAGAGAAAGTATCTCGTATAGCAAGGAAATGAGCAGATTTGGTCAAGCGATCAATAATAACCCAGATTGCATTATTACCTCGAGATGTCTTCGGTAATCCAACAACAAAGTCCATGGATATATGCTCCCATTTCCACTCTGGCACTGGTAAAGGCTGAAGCATCCCTTTCGGTAACTGCCGCTCTGCTTTAACCTGCTGACAAGTCAAACACTTCACAATAAAATCAGCAATGTCTCTTTTCATTCCATCCCACCAGTAATACTCCCGCAGATCTCTATACATCTTAGTACTGCCCGGATGAACTGAAAACGGAGAACTATGAGCTTCACATAACAACTCTCTCTTCAACTGTGAATCACAAGGCACACACAATCTCTTCCCAAATATCAAAACACAATCATTATCAATGTTGAATTCAGGCAACTTACCTTTCTGAACCAGCTCCACCTTTTTCTGCAACTCACTGTCTTGCTTCTGTGCTTGCTTGATTCTATCTGATAGAGAAGATCTCACTGATACCTGAAACAAAACAGAAGGACTTCCTACACCAACAACTTCTATGCCAAAGTTCATCAAATCGTTAACCAAAGGATCACGTTCCAACCGCAACATTGTTAATGAAGCATTACTTTTTCGACTCAAAGCATCAGCCACTTTATTTGCTTTTCCCGGATGGTAATGAATTGTACAATCATAATCCTTGATTAATTCTAGCCATCTCCTCTGTCTCATGTTTAACTCTTTCTGAGTGAATATATACTTTAAACTTTTGTGATCGGTATATATTTCACACTTTACTCCATACAAATGATGCCTCCAAATTTTTAAAGCAAAAACAACAGCAGCTAATTCCAAATCATGTGTAGGGTAATTTACCTCATGAGTTTTCAACTGTCGTGAAGCATAAGCAATTACCTGATCATTCTGCATTAGGACGCAACCAAGTCCTTTCAATGAAGCATCACTATATATAACAAACTCACCATTCCTGGAAGGTAGTGCCAAAACTGGAGCATTCACCAATCTTCTTTTCAATTCCTGAAAACAATCATCACATTCTTTTGTCCAGATAAACTTAACACCCTTCTGAGTTAGCTTAGTCATTGGACTAGATAACCGTGAAAAATTTCTAACAAACCTTCGTTAATAGCCCGCCAAACCAAGGAAGCTACGAATCTCGGTTACATTTGTGGGTCTTGGCCATTCTTCCACAACTTTTGTTTTTGCAGGATCAACAGTTATTCCATCTTTAGAAACAATGTGACCAAGGAAAGAAATTTGTTGCAACCAAAACTCACACTTGCTGAATTTCCCATACAGTTTCTTTTCTTTTAAGGTTTGCAAGATAACCCTTAAATGTTTTTCATGCTCCTCTTTACTTTTAGAAAACACCAAAATATCATCAATGAAAACCACCACAAACTTATCCAAGAACTCATGGAAAATTATATTCATTAAGTCCATGAATACAGCAAGTGCATTGGTTAGCCCAAAAGGCATTACTACAAATTCATAATGGCCATATCTCGTACGAAACGCGGTCTTCGGAATATCTGCCTCCTTAACCTTCAGCTGATGGTACCCCGATCTCAAGTCAATCTTTGAAAAAAACTGAGCTCCCTGGAGCTGATCAAACAAATCATCGATATGAGGCAAAGGATATTTGTTCTTAATAGTGATATTATTCAAGGCTCTATAATCAATGCAAAGTCTCATAGAACCATCTTTCTTTTTAACAAATAAAATAGGAGCACCCCATGGTGATGTGCTAGGTCTAATGAAACCTTTCTCTAATAAATCTTGCAATTGCTCCTTCAACTCTAAAAGTTCAATTTGTGCCATTCGATAAGGGGGTTTTGAAATTGGCCTAGAATCAGGAACTAAGTCAACAGTAAACTCAACTTCCCGATCTGGTATTATTCCAGGCAACTCATCAGGAAAAACATCAGGATACTCATTTACCACTGGCACATCATTAATTTGAACAGTTCCTTTATTTTCAACGACGTGTGCAAGGTAACATTCATTTCCATCTTTTACAAGTTTCTCGGCCTCTTGATATGTTATCAAAAGTGAGGGTTCATTCTTGTAAACAAACTGAAAGTCTTTCTGAAAGGAAACTTCTTTAGCTCTACAGTCAATCTTAGCATGGTAAATAGAGAGCCAATCCATACCTAGGATAACATCAAACTCTACTAGAGGTAGAACAATAAGGTTTGCAAGTAGTTTCTTTCCACAGATAAGGATAGGAAGATTCTTATAAATTCTTTTTGCGTCGACACTTCCCCCAGGTGTTTTTACCAAAAGTTCAGGAGTCATTTCTTGAGATGGTATTCCCATTTTACTAGAAAAGGTTTCAGAGATGAAAGAATGTGTCGAACCCGAATCAAACAACACACTGGCATAATCTGAAAAAACAAACAAAGTACCTGATACAACTTCATTTGATGGCCCGACATCTGCTGAAGTAGTTGCAAAGGATTTCACCACCCCTTTCTGCTTGTAGTCTAACTGCTTCCCATCACTCAAGCTCTTTGTCGGACACTCATTTGCATAGTGACCCATCTCATTGCACTTAAAACATTTCACTAACTGTAAATCAAATTTGTTTTTACCTTCACCTTGATCCTTTTCAGTGAAATCACGAGCCTTATGTCCCATCTTACCACATCGGTAGCACTTCCCAGAATTCAGAAGACATTCCCCAGCATGCCTTTTTCCACATTTATCACAAACTGGAAACTTAGTTCTCTTACCATCAGACTTTTTTGAAGAATTCTTACCTTTCTCCTGCCACCTCGGTCTCTTCTTCTGCTGGTTGTTATAGAAAACTTGGTCATCGGAAAACTCCATTTCCACCTTCTCAGCACATCGAACAAGCTTTTCATAACTTTTAAACTCACGAGAAGCTAATGCCCTTCGATATTTTGGCTTTAATCCTGAGTAAAAATGATTTATTTTACTATCAAGGTCCTGGATAAAATTTGGAGCATTCCTTGCCAATCGAGTGAACCTTTCTTCATAGGCAGCCACTGAGTCTTCCTCTTGCCTCAATTCCAAGAATTGATTTTCCATCCTAAGTCGAACAGCCTTAGGAAAATACTTCTCAAGAAACATACCTTTGAATTCATCCCAGTCAAGAGCATCAATCTCATCGGCATCCCTGATATTTTTAACCATAGACCACCACTGATCTGCTTCTCCCTCCAAACGGTAAATAGCAAGACTAACCTTTTGATTGTCTGAACACCCCATGACATCAAAAATCTTCTCCAGTGCTTTAATCCACCCTTCAGCTAGCACAAGGTCAGATGATCCTCTGAATGATGGTGGATGTTGCCTCATGAAATGTTCCACCACTGACATGTTCCTCTGCGGTTGATCTGGCTGATCTCGTGCATGGATACCACCGCCATTTATCGCTTGAGTCAACTACGCCATTACTGCAACAAACTGTTCAGTTCCAAATTCCGACCATTTCTGGATGCTAATTCGGAAGGTTATTTCCTTCTGTATTCCTTCCTAGCACTGCTTCCCTGTTTCCTCTGCGGAAAACCATTCTGAACAAACATGTCTTAGATGAAGCAACATGGTAATCTTTAAATTCTATATCATTTCGAAAAAAAAATATTTTTGGATAATCATTTAATAGAGTTCTAACTCCTAAAGTTATCTAAACCGACCTTTGATACCAACTATAAGGCCCCAGCCTTAAACCTTAACTTAATCTTGAGTTATTACAAGATTACACATTGAGGATCTTTTCGGGTTTAGAGTTTTAGAGAATTAGATCATAAAACTTGCATTACATTCCACATATAAACAAAGTGGTTACATAAAGATAGTATTCTTCATTCCCATCAATGGAAACACATTTAAAATAAAACATGGATTATTTCTTGACACATCCTTGACTCTAACATCTTATCATGTACCTTTCCCTTGACCTGTGAAAAACATTTCAAAAACTTGGGATGAGCATAAAAACTCAGTATGGGTTATAAAAACATGGAAAGGAAACATGGGTACATACATACATAAGAGTGAAATCATACTTTACCCATAAAACATAATCACTTTAACATACATCATCAAATCATGAATAAATCATAGAAATCATAAGACATAAAGGTAACTTGAGGCATTCATAACATTCTTACGTAGGGAGTAACCCTCTTGGTTACGTTTGGAATACCCATCACAGTATATTCCCTAAAATCTCTTCGGAGAAACCTTAACGTTTCACTCGTTCGCGTTACCCAATGCATTGGAGAGCTATAACGGGCTCACCCGCCCTTAGTTTTTCACGGAACCACCCGTCTTCATAATAATGCCCAAGAACCATAACATAATCATATCACATAAAACATGCATAAAAGAAACATAAAATTTCCACATTTCAATCACGAGATATCAATACAACACATTGATATAAAAACATTATGAAAACCATTTTCAATACCAAAATAAAAGAAAAGTAAAACATGGTATTTATTTTTCTTTTAAAAAGAAGGTATGGCTTGTAGAGGAAGCCGAAACTCAAATAACGGTCACGACGGCGGAGAAGTCGTTGTCGCCGCATACGTACGACAAAAAAACATTCCCTTTTGTCGTTTAGTAAACGCATCGTATAAAAAAGATTCCTTTTGAATAAATGTAAAAGTCAAAGGTGTTTATACACCGTATAAAAGAAAGTTGTGTATAAAATAAAATATGCCTCAACGAAAGGAGATTGAGACGAAGTCCCATACCTCGTATCCGACTTGACCCGACCGTTCTTTAATCTCCTGAATAATAAACTTGAGTTAATCTCTACTTGATTATGAATCTTTTTCAAGTTCATTATTCCTTTTATACCATGTTATGAACATCATGTAATCAGTTAAGTTAATAATGTTCATTTTGTCGGTATTTGGTTCTTAAGTCAAAAATAGACTTCTTACACTTACATGTTGTTAATTTGGTCAAAGGTTCATTATATCCAGAATGGTATTCATGATTTAGATATCATATATTTCATATATATCCAGTACTTACATGCATTTTTAATATTACATAATCATTTAGAGGTAAGAAATGAAATGCACCGTTCATGGAGACGGTAAGCCGTACGTACGCATGAACGCTACTTCCATTTCTATTTCATATTTTCTGGAATGGAATCATAATGATATAAGAGTATATTATAATTCTAGTATAATAACATATATAATATCATTAAATTTATCCTTTACACATCCCACATATGGTATTAACGAATCAAATCACTTTTAGGGGGCGGTAATCCGCACTTCCTAAAATGAAGATATCGTGTTTACCCATATTGGAAACCATAAAGGTATGCCAAAAATGAAAAAAACAGAAGCTTAAGGAAAACATAAACATATTATATATCATATATAAAAATAGTGACATCATAATGGCCACCTTTGAAGGTGTTAAATGAGTGTTGAACAATCATCGTTTCGGGAGGCAGAATTTCGCCATCCACGGAAACCGTATGTTCTTTAACCATTTGATGTAGTTGTGTGAGAGTGTAGCTCAAATAAATCATATAACAACATCCTAGTATATTGAAGATACTGGTGTTGTTACAAAATAAGTAAATAAAAAGAGTTTAGCGGGTTGGAGAAGCAAAATAAAACAAACGAACATGAGAGAATGAATTACCTTAAAAAGTGTAACTCCTTTTGAGTTGAGCCTAAAGGCTTCCTTTGAAAGGATTCTGCCCAAAGGGAATCCTCTAGGATACGTAGAGGGATGTGGAGAGAGAAAATGGGCAGGGGTTGGCCGAGCCAAAAGCTTGAGTAGTGTGTGAAATGAGGTAGAGGTAGGGGCCTTTTATAAGAGGAGAGGAGGGGCACTTTTGGAAAGTAAAGAAATATTACTTTACTTGAAAATGTGTTTCGGTTTTAAAAGCTCCCACATTGATAGAATTCTGGGATAAGGTGATAAGGGTTCGAAATCCACTCATCCAATGGGTTTTGGACATGTGTAGTTCATAGATTTTACATTATCTTTCTATTTTATTTAAATCGTCAAATAATGATGTCATCGCTGCAACATTATTATGTCATAAATAATTAAATTTATTTAATGTCTAAAAATTATAAAAAAATCCTATGATATAGGAAATCTTTTTAGCTTTCCAATGACTATTTATAATTAAAATTTGGTCTTGTATAACCCCACTTAAAAATTGTTTTCGTAAAACATATTATGTTTGTGTCATTTTCACTTTAACATTAAATAAAAAGTAATTTATGTCATTTCCCAACAAAAGTGGATCCATGGGGTCCCCAAGTTGACCCATGGCATGTCATGGTCGGCCATGACACAACCAATGAGGTTGGGACATGTGTCTAGGTCATTTCATTTTATTAAAGTATTATTTATACCTTAAACTACCCTAATTACCACTAATCGTGATTAAGAACTTAATAAGTTACTATTCACCAAAAAATTATTATAATCTCATTGAACCACATTTTACTTCTTAATGACAACCATGTATGTTGGATTTTCAAAATTCAGAACACATTAGTGGTAAACTTTCATTTAACTGAAAAATCAGTTTGCTTGATTACCATTTAGTGGTTTCACTATTCATCAAAAATTGAAGTTTTTCAGAAAATTACCAAAAATTCACCCTAAGCTATATTTGATATTCCGAATTCAAAAATGAAGTCTATTTTACAAAATTCAAATCATATAAGTCACATTAATTAATTTAATTATTAATTCCCGCTGCCAGAGAAAATAGCGTGTTTTTACAAAACAATAAGTATCAAAAGATTGACACCAGTTTAAGTCTAATTTCAAAGTGAAATTGATTCCAATGACCACCATTGGATAAAATGGTAAAAATATATTCTAATTTAACTTCAAAACAAATTCAAAACATAATCTAATCATATAAATAAATTAGATTAAAAAGCAGTTTTGATGTAAAATGCAGTATTTTTCACTATTCATTAAAAAATGAACATTGTCAGAAAAATACCAAAAATTCACAAAAGGTAAATTTTGATGTCCCAATCATAAAGGATAAGTTTATTTTGACAAACATAGTTTATAAAATTTTCAAAATATAGATTCAAAAAGGGTTTCCCATCATAAGGCAGTAAATCAATCTTTTAAGAGTATTAGTGTATTACATGCTTAAGATTGGATTTATTTTCATTTTAAGCCTCTATAACACTATCTTAATCATTAATAGACATAGATAAAAATATCTATTATTCATTACTTAGGATGTTACATCCTTCCCCCCTTTAGAAAATTGTGTCCCCGCAATTTATTTACTTATCGAATAAATGGGGGTACTTATCCCTCATTGCATTTTCAGATTCCCATGTTGCCTCTTCAATCATGTGGTTTTTCCACAAAACCTTTACCTGCTTAATCACCTTATTCCGTAAAACTTTCTCCCTGTGGTCAAGAATCTGGACCGGTTGTTCCTCATAAGATAGGTTCTCTTCCAGCTGAACTACCTCTGGGCTCAAAACATGAGATGGATCTGGCATATACTTTCTCAACATCGAAACGTGAAAA
This sequence comes from Viscum album, assembly GCA_963277665.1. Taxonomy (NCBI): domain Eukaryota; kingdom Viridiplantae; phylum Streptophyta; class Magnoliopsida; order Santalales; family Viscaceae; genus Viscum; species Viscum album. The sequence goes on along the minus strand of OY728142.1, from coordinate 1,765,982,666 downwards.
ACATTGTGTACCTAAGATAAACTCGGAGGTAAAGCCACTCGGTATGCAACTGATCCAACTCTCTCTAGAATTTCATATGGTCCAATGAACCTTGGACTCAACTTTCCTTTCTTACCAAATCTCATCACACTTTTCCAAGGAGAAACCTTGAGAAAAACATGATCACCTACCTCGAAAGATAGATCCTTCCTCCGGTTATCCGCATAACTCTTCTGCCTGCTCTGAGCTGTTCTCATGTGTTTCTGAATCAGTTGAACTTTTTCTGCCATCTCTTCTACCAATTCTGGTCCCATCAACTTTCTTTCACCCACTTCATCCCAGAAAGCTGGAGTTCGACACCGCTTCCCATATAATGCCTGAAATGGTGCCATCTGTATACTGGAATGGAAACTGTTATTATATGAAAATTCAACCAAAGAAAGATGTTGGTCCCAACTTCCCTGATAATCCATAGAACAAGCTCGTAGCATATCCTCCAATGTCTGAATTGTTCGTTCTGACTGCCCATCTGATTGAGGATGAAAAGCTGTACTAAAATTTAATTCAGTACCCAACGACTTCTGAAGGCCTTTCCAAAAGTTAGAAGTAAACCTGGGATCACGATCCGATACAATGGAGAGAGGAACTCCATGTAACCTGACTATCTCTTTAAGATACAAACGGGAAAGTTGATCAAGAGAGAAAGTATCTCGTATAGCAAGGAAATGAGCAGATTTGGTCAAGCGATCAATAATAACCCAGATTGCATTATTACCTCGAGATGTCTTCAGTAATCCAACAACAAAGTCCATGGATATATGCTCCCATTTCCACTCTGGCACTGGTAAAGGCTGAAGCATCCCTTTCGGTAACTGCCGCTCTGCTTTAACCTGCTGACAAGTCAAACACTTCACAGTAAAATCAGCAATGTCTCTTTTCATTCCATCCCACCAGTAATACTCCCGCAGATCTCTATACATCTTAGTACTGCCCGGATGAACTGAAAACGGAGAACTATGAGCTTCACATAACAACTCTCTCTTCAACTGTGAATCACAAGGCACACACAATCTCTTCCCAAATCTCAAAACACAATCATTATCAATGTTGAATTCAGGCAACTTACCTTTCTGAACCAGCTCCACCTTTTTCTGCAACTCACTGTCTTGCTTCTGTGCTTTCTTGATTCTATCTGATAGAGAAGATCTCACTGATACCTGAAACAAAACAGAAGGACTTCCTACACCAACAACTTCTATGCCAAAGTTCATCAAATCGTTAACCAAAGGATCACGTTCCAACCGCAACATTGTTAATGAAGCATTACTTTTTCGACTCAAAGCATCAGCCACTTTATTTGCTTTTCCCGGATGGTAATGAATTGTACAATCATAATCTTTGATTAATTCTAGCCATCTCCTCTGTCTCATGTTTAACTCTTTCTGAGTGAATATATACTTTAAACTTTTGTGATCGGTATATATTTCACACTTTACTCCATACAAATGATGCCTCCAAATTTTTAAAGCAAAAACAACAGCAGCTAATTCCAAATCATGTGTAGGGTAATTTACCTCATGAGTTTTCAACTGTCGTGAAACATAAGCAATTACCTGATCATTCTGCATTAGGAAGCAACCAAGTCCTTTCAATGAAGCATCACTATATACAACAAACTCACCATTCCTGGAAGGTAGTGCCAAAACTGGAGCATTCACCAATATTCTTTTCAATTCCTGAAAACAATCATCACATTCTTTTGTCCAGATAAACTTAACACCCTTCCGAGTTAGCTTAGTCATTGGACTAGATAACCGTGAAAAATTTCTAACAAACCTTCGGTAATAGCCCGCCAAACCAAGGAAGCTACGAATCTCGGTTACATTTGTGGGTCTTGGCCATTCTTCCACAACTTTTGTTTTTGCAGGATCAACAGTTATTCCATCTTTAGAAACAATGTGACCAAGGAAAGAAATTTGTTGCAACCAAAACTCACACTTGCTGAATTTCCCATACAGTTTCTTTTCTTTTAAGGTTTGCAAGATAACCCTTAAATGTTTTTCATGCTCCTCTTTACTTTTAGAAAACACCAAAATATCATCAATGAAAACCACCACAAACTTATCCAAGAACTCATGGAAAATTATATTCATTAAGTCCATGAATACAGCAAGTGCATTGGTTAGCCCAAAAGGCATTACTACAAATTCATAATGGCCATATCTCGTACGGAACGCGGTCTTCGGAATATCTGCCTCCTTAACCTTCAGCTGATGGTACCCCGATCTCAAGTCAATCTTTGAAAAAAACTGAGCTCCCTGGAGCTGATCAAACAAATCATCGATATGAGGCAAAGGATATTTGTTCTTAATAGTGATATTATTCAAGGCTCTATAATCAATGCAAAGTCTCATAGAACCATCTTTCTTTTTAACAAATAAAATAGGAGCACCCCATGGTGATGTGCTAGGTCTAATGAAACCTTTCTCTAATAAATCTTGCAATTGCTCCTTCAACTCTAAAAGTTCAATTTGTGCCATTCGATAAGGGGGTTTTGAAATTGGCTTAGAATCAGGAACTAAGTCAACAGTAAACTCAACTTCCCGATCTGGTATTATTCCAGGCAACTCATCAGGAAAAACATCAGGATACTCATTTACCACTGGCACATCATTAATTTGAACAGTTCCTTTATTTTCAACGACGTGTGCAAGGTAACATTCATTTCCATCTTTTACAAGTTTCTCGGCCTCTGGATATGTTATCAAAAGTGAGGGTTCATTCTTGTAAACAAACTGAAAGTCTTTCTGAAAGGAAACTTCTTTAGCTCTATAGTCAATCTTAGCATGGTAAATAGAGAGCCAATCCATACCTAGGATAACATCAAACTCTACTAGAGGTAGAACAATAAGGTTTGCAAGTAGGTTCTTTCCACAGATAAGGATAGGAAGATTCTTATAAATTCTTTTTGCGTCGACACTTCCCCTAGGTGTTTTTACCAAAAGTTCAGGAGTCATTTCTTGAGATGGTATTCCCATTGTACTAGAAAAGGTTTCAGAGATGAAAAAATGTGTAGAACCCGAATCAAACAACACACTGGCATAATCTGAAAAAACAAACAAAGTACCTGATACAACTTCATTTGATGGCCCGACATCTGCTGAAGTAGTTGCAAAGGATTTCACCACCCCTTTCTGCTTGTAGTCTAACTGCTTCCCATCACTCAAGCTCTTTGTCGGACACTCATTTGCATAGTGACCCATCTCATTGCACTTAAAACATTTCACTAACTGTAAATCAAATTTGTTTTTACCTTCACCTTGATCCTTTTCAGTGCAATCACGAGCCTTATGTCCCATCTTACCACATCGGTAGCACTTCCCAGAATTCAGAAGACATTCCCCAGCATGCCTTTTGCCACATTTATCACAAACTGGAAACTTAGTTCTCTTACGATCAGACTTTTTTGAAGAATTCTTACCTTTCTCCTGCCACCTCGGTCTCTTCTTCTGCTGGTTGTTATAGAAAACTTGGTCATCGGCAAACTCCATTTCCACCTTCTCAGCACATTGAACAAGCTTTTCATAACTTTTAAACTCACGAGAAGCTAATGCCCTTCGATATTTTGGCTTTAATCCTGAGTAAAAATGATTTATTTTACTATCAAGGTCCTGGATAAAATTTGGAGCATACCTTGCCAATCGAGTGAACCTTTATTCATAGGCAGCCACTGAGTCTTCCTCTTGCCTCAATTCCAAGAATTGCTTTTCCATCCTAAGTCGAACAGCCTTAGGAAAATACTTCTCAAGAAACATACCTTTGAATTCATCCCAGTCAAGAGCATCAATCTCATCGGCGTCCCATACCTCGTATCCGACTTGACCCGACCGTTCTTTAATCTCCTGAATAATAAACTTGAGTTAATCTCTACTTGATTATGAATCTTTTTCAAGTTCATTATTCCTTTTATACCATGTTATGAACATCATGTAATCAGTTAAGTTAATAATGTTCATTTTGTCGGTATTTGGTTCTTAAGTCAAAAATAGACTTCTTACACTTACATGTTGTTAATTTGGTCAAAGGTTCATTATATCCAGAATGGTATTCATGATTTAGATATCATATATTTCATATATATCCAGTACTTACATGCATTTTTAATATTACATAATCATTTAGAGGTAAGAAATGAAATGCACCGTTCATGGAGACGGTAAGCCGTACGTACGCATGAACGCTACTTCCATTTCTATTTCATATTTTCTGGAATGGAATCATAATGATATAAGAGTATATTATAATTCTAGTATAATAACATATATAATATCATTAAATTTATCCTTTACACATCCCACATATGGTATTAACGAATCAAATCACTTTTAGGGGGCGGTAATCCGCACTTCCTAAAATGAAGATATCGTGTTTACCCATATTGGAAACCATAAAGGTATGCCAAAAATGAAAAAAACAGAAGCTTAAGGAAAACATAAACATATTATATATCATATATAAAAATAGTGACATCATAATGGCCACCTTTGAAGGTGTTAAATGAGTGTTGAACAATCATCGTTTCGGGAGGCAGAATTTCGCCATCCACGGAAACCGTATGTTCTTTAACCATTTGATGTAGTTGTGTGAGAGTGTAGCTGAAATAAATCATATAACAACATCCTAGTATATTGAAGATACTGGTGTTGTTACAAAAGAAGTAAATAAAAAGAGTTTAGCGGGTTGGAGAAGCAAAATAAAACAAACGAACATGAGAGAATGAATTACCTTAAAAAGTGTAACTCCTTTTGAGTTGAGCCTAAATGCTTCCTTTGAAAGGATTATGCCCAAAGGGAATCCTCTAGGATAAGGAGAGGGATGTGGAGAGATCAAATGGGCAGGGGTTGGCCGAGCCAAAATCTTGAGTAGTGTGTGAAATGAGGTAGAGGTGGGGGCCTTTTTTAAGAGGAGAGGAGGGTCACTTTTGGAAAGTAAAGAAATATTACTTTACTTGAAAATGTGTTTCGGTTTTAAAAGGTCCCACATTGATAGAATTCGGGGATAAGGTGATAAGGGTTCGAAATCCAATCATCCAATGGGTTTTGGACATGTGTAGTTCATAGATTTTACATTATCTTTCTATTTTATTTAAATCGTCAAATAATGATGTCATCGCTGCATCATTATTATGTCATAACTAATTAAATTTATTTAATGTCTAAAAATTATAAAAAAAAATACTATGATATAGGAAATCGTTTTAGCTTTCCAATGACTATTTATAATCAAAATTTGGACTTGTATAACCCCACTTAAAAATTGTTTTCGTAAAACATATTATGTTTGTGTCATTTTCACTTTAACATTAAATAAAAAGTAATTTATGTCATTTCCCAACAAAATTGGATCCATGGGGTCCCCAAGTTGACCGATGGAATTTCATGGTCGGCCATGACACAACCAATGAGGTTGGGACATGTGTCTAGGTCATTTCATTTTATTAAAGTATTATTTATGCCTTAAACTACCCTAATTACCACTAATCGTGATTAAGAACTTAATAAGTTACTATTCACCAAAAAATTATTATAATCTCATTGAACCACATTTTACTTATTAATGACAACCATGTATGTTGGATTTTCAAAATTCAGTACACATTAGTGGTAAACTTTCATTTAACTGAAAAATCAGTTTGCTTGATTACCACTTAGTGGTTGCACTATTCATCAAAAATTGAAGTTTTTCAGAAAATTACCAAAAATTCACCCTAAGCTATATTTGATATTCCGAATTAAAAAATGAAGTCTATTTTACAAAATTCAAATCATATAAGTCACATTAATTAATTTAATAATTAATTCCCGCTGCCAGAGCAAATAGCGTGTTTTTACAAAACAATAAGTATCAAAAGATTGACACCAGTTTAAGTCTAATTTCAAAGTGAAATTGATTCCAATGACCACCATTGGATAAAATGGTAAAAATATATTCTAATTTAACTTCAAAACAAATTCAAAACATAATCTAATCATATAAATAAATTATATTAAAAAGCAGTTTTGATGTAAAATGCAGTATTTTTCACTATTCATTAAAAAATGAACATTGTCAGAAAAATACCAAAAATTCACACAAGGTAAATTTTGATGTCCCAATCATAAAGGATAAGTTTATTTTGACAAACATAGTTTATAAAATTGTCAAAATATAGATTCAAAAAGGGTTTCCCATCATAAGGAAGTAAATCAATCTTTTAAGAATATTAGTGTATTACATGCTTAAGATTGGATTTATTTTCATTTTAAGCCTCTATAACACTATCTTAATCATTAATAGACATAGATAAAAATATCTATTATTCATTACTTACTTGGGATGTTACAAAAATCTTTTTTCCATTATATCATATGGATAATCCCAAATATATTCCTTTGGTATCCTAACTATTAAGGTTTCTTAGCTAGTGAAACCCAAAAAAATCCAGGAATACATGATAATGGATAATTAAGGGGTACCTAGCTAGGATCGACCTAACAAACAAGATAATACTGAGTCAATTATAGCTTGTATTCCTTTCATAAGGTAATAATTGGTACCATTATTGACCTAATCGGTTTTATGATTGGGGTCTTGATAAGTTACCCTTTGGAAGCAATATCACACATAGTATTTAAGGGGATTTCTTAGTCTCACAAATTTAAGATACAACATATTCATATAGAATTCATAATTATTTAATCACATGTAATATTTATCTCCTAATTTTTTATTTATTTGGGTATGCATACTTATATCAATTTAGTGTTGGAATCCCTTTTCCATCCTCTAAATTAATATGCACACACTACATTAATGTGTAACCATTTATACAACCCACAATTTATGTTACTCACAAAAAAATTTAGCAATGTATATTCATATATTTGAAAATGAATATTATTCATAAGGAACATGAAATTTTCATTTAAAGGCATAAAGCTATATGGGATTGAAGATCTCCACATGAGTAATCCTAGAGTGATAGATACTCAACCCCTCACATGTATATTATAAGGCACAAGTCTCTAGGATAGTGGTTAGTTCAACCTCGAGCCCCTCTCTCTAAGAAGACATTGATAAATGGAGGATTAAATTCCTGATGTATCAAACATGTAATATAAACAAAATATATTCAAAAAATATTATCACTCTATTAACTCAAATAAAGAATCCAGGAAAAGATAAATGAAAAAAAATTATAGAGTCTCAAATATCATGTAATTCAAGGCCTTTTCTCCTAGAAGAAATTCAAAATATAAAGTATACACATTATTCATATTCAGTAGAAAATTTATAAAAATTAATAATATAAAGAAATAAATACAAAAATATAAATTTTATTTAATATGAGAAATAAAGATAAAAATTTATATTTAATATACACTTATTTCACACTAAATTTTTCTATAAATATGAAAAAAATTAAATAATAAAAAATTAAATAAAAATTTTATTTAATCATTAGAAATAAATAAAAAATTTCATATTTTACACAGGTTTATAAAATCTATTTGATAAATCCTAATAGTCATCATTTATCAATCATTTATAAACTATAATAATAATTCTTAAAATAAATAATCATTTTACTTACAAAACGATACAAACTTTTCAAATTTAATTGAGACTTATAAAAAATATTTATTTATCACTAACACTTATAATTTATAATTAAACTATAAAATATTATCATAATTATTAAATTAAATTCATAAAATAATATAAACTCTTGATATTTAATTTAGGTTTATAAAATCATTTTTTATTAGTCCTAACACATATTATTTATAACTAAATTATCAACCATAAGTATAAAGTTTATATTTTAACTTAGGCATGTAAAAAATATTTTACAAAACCTCTTCCTTATCTTTTATAACTATTTATAAATAGATTTTTACTATAAACATTTTATTGTTAAAAAACTTTATGGATACTTCATTATATTATATATAAACACTTTATATTCTCTTTCAATATGAAAATTTTCATTTTATTCATTATATGACATTTCTCTTTAAATATATGAAATTGTTATGAGTTATAAAATTTTGTAATTAAATTTTGATTATTTTAACTATTTATATAATATAAATATAAAATAGTTAAACACTATAGAAATCCTGAAAAAATATAACATCAAAACAGTTTTAATGTGGTCTAAATAATATCTTCAATATGGTCTATTTTAATTTGAACTATTCAAATAAATTAATTATGAACTGTTCTTAATTATAAATATATACTCATTTATATTTTGGCCATATTTATATAATTTATGTATTCTTTATAAAATAAAATCATAATTTATTAAAAAAAATTAATTCAAGTTTACTAGGCATGGAATATAACTTGGTCAAAGATAAATTCATTTTTACTATGATGTGTTTTTTTTAAACTATGTAAATTTGAAAAGGGTACTATTAATACCCACTTCTAATAAAAATTGAATATTTATAATAATTTTTTCAAAAACAAAAAAAAATAATTAACCACATAAATTTTATATTTAATTAATTAAAAAAATTACATATTCAAATAATAATCCAAAATATATGACTCCATTATCTATAAACAATTTAGAAATATCATAAAGACCTAATTTTCTATTTTCATAAATCATGACACATACTGTATTAAATGATTAACATAAGTCATGAATTCCACTCTACATTACATTAAAAAAATAATTGTAACATTGAGTGGTAATTAAAAAAATTACATTATCATATAAAGTAACACAATATGGGGAAAACTATTTATGGTTTCGTAACAATTTTTATTCATTTAATAGTGAAAAAATGTTTATTCAATGATGATGTAGGCTCTGATACCACTAATGTGTTTTATGGTATAATCATATGATCAACTAAAAATGGAAAAAACCCATATAATTCTTGATCAATCCATATAGATTTCAACATATATTATAAATTAACAACATAAACATTCATATCTAGATAATTGGAAGCTCCATCTTCAATCATTGATGGAGTATGATTAATGTTGACCACTGGAGTAGTAGATGAAATTATTTTACTTCAATGAGGATTATATCAACCAAAGAATCCCAAAACCTTCTTAAGGATCCCTAAATGTGGAAGTGGTGTTGAACCTTCACATAGTTTTCAAAACCTAACCAAGGTTAACCCGGATTTGGACACCCATACTGGTCCCTTGGGAGGCCCAAAGGGTGTTCTTGATCCCCATGTATTGACGACATGTTCTTGGGCATCTTAAACTAGCTTTGATGATAATTTTTTTCACATAATTAACCATATAATCAATATATTTAATATATGAAATAAATAATACAAGATAATACAATATCAGAGAATGGAATAAAAATAGTATAAGGAAGGTAAAGTTTCAAACCGAAATAAGTAATCCAAAGTAGATGAGACCAAAAAAACCCATCTCCATGTGATATAAGTGTTGAAAACCCACTGTGTCACTACCAGACTCCCATGCCCCTATAATAAGGATACCCACAACCTCTATCTAGCACTTTTCCGTTACCTTCACTAGATAAAACAAGTCCTACACACACCCAAAGGTATGTGCGAGGTGTAATAAAAACAAGACTAGTAGGATCCAACTATGTTTTTCATAAAAAATCATTAATAAATAAAACAATTATTACCATTTATAGAAAATAAAGGAATAAAATATATCATTATAGAATTTCCAATAAAAAATGGCAACAGACCCTTTCAATGTTGCTCATAAAACATTACCAAATAAAACATTTTCTCATATAATGCCTTAATAACCATTTAAAAACCAAGAAACATGGAAACTAAGAACTAGGGTATATTAGGTCCAGGTGAGATAAGATCCTTGTACCTCAATTAAGAGATGCCTAAGTGTGCAGATATTCCTAGAAAATTGGATTAGTGATATGGTAAACACCATAATAAGTGATGCACATATAATAACAATGTTTAGGTTGATTGGTTTCTTAAATCCAATTTAGGAATCCATAAACCATTATTGCATGATTGTGCCATTATATATCCCTCCAAATACCCTGGGTTCACATGTTCAATATCCCACACATGGTGGATTTCATTTTTAGTAAGAATGAACACTTGGAGGATTTTATTTCACTATTCCAAATAATTTCAAGGGTACCTCACACATCAACAATCAAAATTTTCATTTCAAAATAAAATATAATTTGAAATCCATTTTTATCATCAATACCAAAGGAAAATACATTTTAAAAAATAATAAAAATTATCAGATCTCAAGAATCATAAATCAAGAAATTAAAAAATTTAGAAAACCAATTTAAAATGAGAAAAAATCATGTCTTATAAAAATGGCTTCTCATAAAACCACCTACCTCACACACCTAGAATTTGTAACAATTGATTGTGATCCAAAAGATAAAGAAAAATAAGGGAATTAAGTAGAAAGATAATAACCTAAACCATAAAACCCATATCAAGAAACCTAGATTCACTAATCTCATGATCTATAGAGGTAATAAAAACTACTTACCAAGATAATTCTAGAAGAAGCGCTCAAAGATCTTGACAGATCTGATCTCTATATTATTTTCTAAAAATGATTCTATAAAAAATATAATTAGATAATGAAAAAAATATATACATCTCCATAACATCACTGATTTAGGGTTCCATTAAAGAAACTAAGAGGAGATCAATAATAATTATGAAGATAATGAAGAATGATGAAGAACATATATGTACCTTTGATTTTTATGTTCCAATTCCTAAAGTTCCATCTGAAATAATCTCTGGACGATTGGGATCCCAAAAATATTAAAGATGAATCCATATAATTGGGATATTATCATATAGGTGGAAGAGTATGGTCAATAATAGGCGTTTTGGGTCTATAAATAAATTTTTAGATTTATTAATTACTGTCACACTATGCCACATAATTTAGAAAACCTTATGCTAACCATGTTCCCATTTCACTAAAATATATGAGACTCAGGATTTGGTAAGCCATGGACCAACCATGAACCTAGTTATATACAATGGAAAAGCTATATTTTTTAGTTACATGGTTTTACTAATCGTGACTAAATCATTTGTAACTTCGTTGTTCCAAAACACCATAAGATTCATGGTTTCCAAGGATTTATGCACGGTTTGTCCTAACCATACGATAACTACAGACATGTCCATAAAATAGTAAAATTTTCCAAAAATAAACTAGTGCTACCCAAGAAAGGTTTAAACAAAAAAATGGTAAAAAAATGAATATATGTACATTATAGTGACCCCGGGATATGAGAAATCTCCCCTCCATATTAGTTTTTTCCAATAAATTCAAGATAAAGAAAAATGATCAATGAATAAATGAATCCATTTATTCCTCATAATCAATTCTCATTGATACATCCCATGAAGATCTATTTTAGGATGCACAACACTCATACTAACATAATAGATTTATCATACATAATCTCTTTCTATGAATCAAAAATCTGAACCTGTCATTCAACTATGGATATATCTAATTCCAAAAAACATCTCTTCCCAACTTAGAACATGAGAGTTATCATGATGAAGCTTCTTAATCTAAGACACATTAAAAAAATCATGGATATAATTTAACTGAGATAATTATAATAACTACTAATCTACCTTTCCAATCCTATCAGTGGTCTAAAAAGTTCCCATATATCTCATGGAAAACTTCCCCTACTTCCCAAACCAACAGTGGCCCCACCGAGGTCAAAATTTAAAAAAACCTAGTCACTAACTGAAAATAATAGTGTATGATGATGATAATATGTATAATATTTTAGATAAATTTTATCCATTTCCTATCATTGATGTATAATTTGAATCTTAATCAACATCCCTTGAACAATTCATGTTCTCAAAAGAGAAAACTCACCCACCTCAGACCACTAAATATGTTATTTACATGGTTGACCATAAAAATCAACAAAGGTAGCCATTCCGATAGGTTACTGGTAAAAATTATTTTAAGAAAACTCAACCATTACCCAATGGTTATCCCTAGAGACTCAAAATTCCATGATTTAAAAACATAACATATCCTCTAAGGTGAGAATATATTGCTCTAATTGTCTATCCATCCAAGGATGGAAATCATTGATAATTTTAATTTGAGGGATCATCACCTCCAGGAAGCCTATCTAAAATCAATTGGTATACTAGGGGTATCTATCCAAAATAATAATAGATGATATCCTGTGAAACCTCTTAATCTGTTGAACTTATAAATTTTCTAACTCCTTAACCTTGGTGGTTTCTAGTATCAAAATAAAATAATCTAACTTGGTTATTTGCTCAATCCCCATCCATATATAATTATTACCCTAAGACTTATGTGGTAATCCAATAATGAAATTCATTGACACCATATCCCTTTTATAATGGGAACTGGGAGAGGATAAGATTTACCAAAGTCTTTTGGTGTTTGGAATTAATCTAATAACAGCTATAACAATGAGACACAAAGTCAACTATTTGATGTTTTAACCATATCCAATAAAATTGATGCTTCATGTCATAGTACATATTTATTATATGGGGATGAAAATACCATGAATAATAAGGAAAAAATTACAACACATCCTCCCTCATAGAAGAAGGAATGAAATACTGATTCTTGAAAAAAAGATTGTCCTATGGGGAGAGTGGCCAACCAATAATGGTATCCTCACCATATAAATTGTTCTTCGTACACCTAAACTCATTGAACTAATATTTCTTATGAAAAATAAACTCAAGAAGAGATTTTATCAATTAGGAACATTCCATAACCATACTCATATATTTCTTCTTCAAATCCAGGTGTATCTGAGTAGTGATTCCAATGATATTCCATTTTTCCTTAGACTCCATCACATATTGAGTAGGAAAATTTATACTCAAAATGTCAGGAACCACATTCCACTTTCCCCAAGTATAGGTGATTTTGAATTCAAGTGAATTAAGAGGATACACCCATTTCCTTTTCCTAAGTGTAACACCCTAAGATTTAATGATACATTTCTCTTTAAATAAGTTTTATGTCTTTGATAGATTTCTTTATATGCAAAAATGTGTTTAAAAAACCATGATATATTGTGGAAATATTTTTAAATGTGACAATTCTCATATAGAAATTCAACTGGTTGGTATGAATAAGACAAACTAAATTATGAAAAATAGAATTTTATTTATGAATAAAATGAACTAACTGGTCTTTAACTGGTTAAAAAATAAAATAAAACCATTTTAAGGTAAAAAGAGATGTTGTTCTAAAAAAATATTTTTATACATAAAATTTCTATTTATCTTTTTAAATTAAAGTAATCTCTATTGAAGAATTATAATTACCTGAGATTTTGTATCAATTAAAGTAATTTTATCTTCAATAGATTGTGTAAAACACAACAATGAACTAAAACAAAATCGTGATATGTTTAGAATTTTAAAAACTAGACATTTAATTAGTAGATATGAATTAGAGTAACTAAATTACGAATTATGTTAATACACATATATATATAAATTTTATTTTATAAAAAACTTCTTAATTTATTATTGTGTTTATGAATTTTTATTTTTATGCAAGATAAATTTTATTCAATAAATATATGTATATTATTGTTAAATTTTTATTTTAATAAAATATAACACTAATTTATTAATGATTGATTTATTAGTGTTTCATAGAAATTTATAATGAGAACAAATAGTTTTTAAAAAATATTTTTTCCTATTAAATTATTTCTCACTGTATTTTTTAATTTTAATTAAAAATTTAAAAAATATAATTATATAAATTAAATTTGAAAAAATAAAATGTATTTTTGGATTCAATATTTCAATATTAGTTTAATATTTTTTTGATTTTTTCAAAGGAGATTGATTTTTAACCAAATAGTAAAAAAATATAATTTTTATAAATAACATAAATTTATAACATTATTAATATATATGTACGAATTATAAAATCATGAAATTTTTTTCTATAAGGTTGGCCTTAAATTATAAAAATATATTTTAGATTTTATAACTCAAGTTATATTAAAAAAAATTATATTTGATGCATTTTAAGCACTTACATTTAAAATAATTTTTTATCACATATATGAGTTGAATATTATAAAATTACTTCAGTTTTTGAATTCATCATGTGAAACTGAACATATATTTTGTTTTGATTTTTTTATAATTAATTATTTTTAGTTGAATACTAAAAAATATAGTTTTTTTAAATGATGACCTTTATTACTTTTTTGAATATGAGAAAGAAATAGAGTTTTATAAAACCATTAAATTGATAAAATATGCATTTAATGAATAATGTTATTCATGGTAAATATATTTTTATGTCATATCTATAACCTTATAAATTAAATGTAATATTTTAATTCTAATAAAAAACTATTTTTGGTCTTCTAATTTAATTAGACATTATTTTGTTAAAATTAGAATTTGATTTGATTTTAAATCCACATAAATTTTAAATTTTTTATAATAAATAAATTTATTTATCCAAAATAAAAAACAAATATGAATAATATTATCCCACACATTAACTTTGAGATTAAAATGATGTTTTCTAAGAAACTTGTTTTACACGTTATGTGCTCTAATACTAAAATTGATTTATATAAATTATTGAAATTTTATACTATAAAATTATTTAAATATTTAAAATAGAGAAATTAAATTATTAAATAACTTTAATTTAAATTTTTTACATTAAAATTATCTTCCAAGGGTGAAAGTGGAGTTACCATGGTAAGGGTAATTCAGTTAATGGTTTTTTATGCCTGGTGTGAGAGGTTATATTATATGAAAATCATGTATAATATTTAATGGTGGATGGAGTATCAGAATTATCTCAATACCCATACCATTAATATCCATTTTTGGAGCCTTTTTTCTTGAATAATGGAGTGATATCATTGAGAAATAATGAGTTTTTACAAATGTTCCATTTTCATCACTTATAAAAGCAGGACACCTTCCTCCCATTTATCGACCCATTCCAAATCCTTGACTTAACCAAAACTGTAACCTATTATCTCCTCAACACCTCACCCATGCCTTTGAAGCCTTAGTCTCATAAAAAGTTCAATCTTAGGAGGCTTAAGGAGTTTCCCAAAGGGGAACTTCCAAGGGAAATGTAATACTACGAACCCTACTTTTCTATATTCTTTTCTTCTTATTCACCCCTCAAGTCCCATGTATCCATGAATGTATCATAAGGAAAGATATCTCATTATGATTAAATATTATTTTACTAATATGATATCTATTTTATACTTTCCTCCAAAATCAATTAGAAAAACAAAAAAGTCGTTATGTGTGTGTGCAGACTACAACCTCTAGGAATGACATGATTTATTTTTCATGACCATCAACATGTATGAATTTAAATTTTTATTATTATTTAAAAATTATTTTTTGATATTTTTTATATTATAGAATGATTATTTCTCCTAATATATAAGTAATAAATAAAAATTAACAGTTATAGTAACTTTAACCACAAAAAATGAACTTTTCAAGGATCCTTTGTTAATTTGGATCTTTTTTAAGATAAAATATGAAAATGTAAAAGTATTTTAATAATATAATAACAAAGGAAATAAGACTCCAAAATTATGGATATATTAAATATATTTTGTAACACCTTTGACCAAATTCAAAAAATTGAAATTGTTATGAAGAAATTAATTGAATAACCCCAAGTAACTGACCTAAGAGAAAATAATTTTCAAAATAAGTATCAAAAGATAATAGATGGACCACAGAATATTAAATATGGATGAATAAGTTTATTGGTATATATATAATTAAAATAATTAAAATATTTAGGAAGTTAAGTGAATGTTCATATCACTTTTGGACATAGGTAAGTGTTATCATCTCAATTTCTCATCATTGAGACATATTTTGTGGTTATACACCAATTTATTATTTCAATGTTGCATATAATATAAAATAATTTATTTTTAATAATCCATTAATTATGCATGGTATTTTTATAACCATATTATTTTCAATATTACAAATATTTTTAATTAAATAATTAATAAATCCATAAGAGTTTAGTCTGAAAAATTCTATCTTTTAGACACATTTTATTTTACACAACTTTATTTATTTAAATGGTTTGTATAATAGAAATTAGATTGATAAAATCATTAATTATCTTATTTCATGTCATTTTAACTTCATGTTCAGTCAATCACTCATTCATTGGGTTTTTATTTACTGTATCTTGAGCAATAAGGGACCATCTAATCCTTTTTCTTTACCTTTGGGTTACATGTCCCCTTTATTGTTTTCCATTATACTATATATTATATACTTTTATGACTTCCATATCAAATATATATATATATATATATATATATATTCCTTATAGATATAGTTAGTTTACCTTACATTTCCTTATTTGGGATAATATTTTTTTATATTGCATTACACTTCCGTCTCTTAAGTAAACTGGATTTTTAAGAAAAATTCCCTTTGTAAAAAATCTGATTATGTATCACCCCAATGAAATGTTTCAACCATGAATAATTTTATAGAAAAAATATTTATTTCATGAAGACACTTTTAAGTTAATTTTTTTTATAAAAGAAATAATTTTACCTTTATTTTATTTAAAAGTTTCTTTTCTCATTTCAAAAAGCATCACATATAAGGTTATTTTTATTCTTAATTATTCAAATTGTTTTAAGAATTATTTTCTAAAATTAATTCCAATGTTGAATACCTGTGATTATTTTTTATAAAAAATCAATATCAAAATTAATTTTATTCCATCATATCCTTATAATCAATAGGTCATAGCCTTCAGATTTTCCATAAGATAAGATTGTGAAACCCACTTCATTATCATTGGTTTTATCAAGATTATGATTTATGAATGGTTTATTTTTTTCCTTTTGTGACACACATATTAGTTTACTTTTAATGATGGAAGTTAACCTAATATTTTATGGTTGGGTATATTATAGATCTACAATGAATTTGGTAATGTTAATGTCTCATGAGATTCCATATACTGTGTAAAAGTAGCTAGCCTAAGCACACTATATATGGTGCATGCGAAGTTATCCAAAGAACACTATGTCATGATAGAGGTTACTTGAAACATAACATTATAACAATGATAGTTAGTTTATATTATGTTTTATTTTCATTTATCCTTGACATATGCTTATGATGTCCTGCTTTAGGATCTTTCCACATGTTTATGATTCCATTATATTCTGGTTTCATTTCCTTATGAATTATTTTCGTACTAATGATCATTGTTTTTATGATATCAAGTTATGGATCTTGAATCTCATTTTTTACTTTAAGAAAATGTTTATTTTTTGTAATGGTCTTTTTATCTTAAAATTTTTCTTATGTATTTACCAAGGGTATCTTATGATGTTTTTATTGATATTTGAGAGTTATGAGTAGTATGTCAAGTTTTAAATAATGTCTTTCCATTTATGTTCCAAATGATGAATTTATGTATATAGTCTTCCAATGCACCAGGACTCTATATCCTTGGTTTTTATTATTGGTAAGGTATGTTTTAAAACATAAATTAGGTGTGTTTAAGTCTTAGATTGATATGGTTGGAATTAAATAAATGTCTATTTTTTATAGATATTAGGATGATAAAAAATAGTAAAAACCCTAAGGAGAAGTCTGAGGGATGAGCCTAAGTATAGGATAACATCCAATTTTTTTAAAGTAGATATTGTGGGGGTTTATTTATTATTAATTCCTTTTATGGAAATTGGAATGTGGATGTAAGATTTGGAATATTTATACCTTTGGATAATAAATATGAAGAGGGTGTGTTGGGTATTAACTCAATCGTGACCCATTGTATGAAAAAGAGTCCTAACTAAAAACCTGTATAAAAAATAAAGTGGGATATTATTCTGTAATTCAATTTCAATTTTTGAATCTGTGTGAATTTTTAATTTCCTAATTACTTTAAGATGTTTTTTTAAGAATCATGAGAGAATAAAAAATAAAGTGACTTAGGTAAAACTAAGAGAGTCATAGAATTAACTAGGTATGACATAGTTGAAATGAAATTATTAAATGCACAAAAACATAATAATTTTCTTACACCGAGATCTGAATATAGTATAATAAAATATAGTTAAGGGGGTCTAAAGAAATTAAGGCTAAGCACATCTCCAATAAAAGTGTCAGCACCCCTAGAAGTAAGAGAACAATTACAAGTGAAAACCCTAAGGGGGGAAGACTGTGAAGCTTTAGAATCCAAAAAGTCAACCACATGATTGTCTTCACACCAAGTATAATGGAAATAACTTTCATTTGTACAGATATCCTTACGCTTGGCAATATGATAAGTTACATTCTAAGGGTTAGAAGAGGGATCTTTGATATCACTCCAAACAATTTTAGTGGTTGTTTCCATTGTTTATAGGGGTATGTGATGGGAGAGGCACAAATCCAACCCCTGGATTAAATATTTTGCTTCATCCTTGAGAAATGAAATGAAATTATCATAGTATGAAATAATAGTTTCATTATATAAGAAATATCAGGATTGTGATTTCATATTCATATATTCTAATTATTTTTTATATTATTATAACCATTTTGGTTTTATTATTTGGTTAAATAAGATCATGAGGATAATTATGAGAAAGGTATTTATAAAAAAACCACTATGTATTATATCTAAATAATGGAGAATAATTATCTCACAAACTATACTGGATACCCTGGTACACTAATACACAAGCTAGTTTTGACATGTATTGAAGGGCATTCTCAATGCTCATGGGTTAGTGACAAGAACCTGAAATAAAACATCAATAAAAGAGGAATATTTTTTCCACAAAGAAGTTGAAGATAAATTATACAATTCGGTATGGTAACACTCATTATAAATAAATTAATAGAATTGAAAGGTAAAACAATACCCAAATAGTACATCATAAAAGACCAAACATCTTCCAAATGAAATTGTAGAAAACCCATGCAACCAGTGTTTCACATCTCTATCTGTCACATACATATCTCCAAGTCCCCTAAATAAAATACACCCACCACCTCCTAGTAGAAATATACTTTTTATTAGACATGGAAGATGATAATGTAAAAATTCTAGAAGGAAAATATAGGGTGTGAGAAAAATATCCCAGTAGGATTCCACTTAGTATTCCCTAAGAAATTCCATAACAATAAACCATTTATGCCTTCAATTTAAATAAAAAAGGCATGGAAGGATATTTAAATATTATCAATAAAACATGGTTTCAAATCAATAGTATGGAAGATATAGTAAAATCTTCTTAAATGAACATTTTAAATTAAACATTAATATCAAATAATTGGCATGAATAAAATGGTTCTATAAAACATGTCTTGTAATCAAATTAAACCAAATAGAGAAATATTCTCATAATACCTCAGTTATATTAGTTTATAGAAATAGGATCCGCACACTTCTCATACATCATCATAGATCAAGATATGTGTTCACACTAAAATTAACACCCTAATAAGAGACCCAATACAAGAACTCAATCAACACACCATTACCATAAAGGGATAACATTCCAAACATGGCTTAGTTAGTATTATTATCTTCAATCCATTTCTAGGGAGTCAGATTCATTATAACTTTTTCCTAGTCTCACCGCAACTACACAATATCACATGTGCTTCAAAAAATTAATGAATAAATCATTATAAAATTTATCATTTCAATTAATTTTAACATTCATTGTTTAATTTCTTAATTTTATTTTCCATATTTCTTTTCATTTAAAAACTAAATCACTAGTTTCCAGAAAATTATTTCCTTTTAAAATAATCTTTTATTTAAAACCAATGTTTTCAAGAATAAATATCAAATCATTTTATTAAATACACTTTTCACTCAAGCCATCATTTTTATCAAAATATTCCCAAAAATATTAAATCCATTGAGATTTGGAGTGTTTCACAATTCCATTCCATTTTTAAATCAAACATAAAATCATCTCAAATATAGATTTTTAAAATCAATTAACAACTCATTTAAAATCAATCAAGTAATACATGGTTTCAATTATATGGTAAATCCTTATAGAACCCCTTCCAATAATAATGTGATCAAATCCACACCTGTAACAGGAACACCAATGAGAATGAAGGAAATGGATATCTAGAAATCAAAACTAGATTCAATATCCATAAAAATGAAGGTTAGATCCATTAATAACATGATGATATATCACTCTCTAAGGAGGAGATAATAAGATATCAAGATAAACTACATGATATGATATTTAATTACAAGAAGAAGATTGAAATCAATCACCCATGCTTTTATCCACTAAAAGAAGGGGCTGGAGAAGTGAAAATCACCTCCAGAGAGCCTCCAAAGACCAATAAATCATATTATGGTTGAATGTGGCTATTTACCAATTTAACAGGGGTTCCCATGTTTTTTAATAAAATTTTAAAGGGGTTAAAAACCTGCATGCATGATTTGTTGGGTAGGGAAACCCATTTAGTAGCAACCATGTGCCATAATCATTCACCCTACCTAGATTTATGGATGGAACACATAGTATAGATGCACAATTAAACTATCCTTGTGTTAACTATTTAACCCCTTAATGTCCAAGGTTGAACAGTTTAGAGGGGTGGCTTTATATTTTTGGAAAATCTATGTGCCCCCTTCTAGTGGCATAACCATAGCCACATGGTTTTCTTAGTGAAACTGAATAGTTTTACCTTACCATTCACAAAGCATGTATAGCCCCAAAATTTTCCAAAATTTTCCCAACATAAAAAAACTACCTGAGATAGGCCTGAAATAATGTACTGAAAAAATAGTGTGAATAAGTACCATAAATATGGGAACAAATTTCTTCAACCTCTCTACCATAAACACTTTCTATCCCTAGAAATCCTATTAAAAAGATTACATATCAAAAAGACAAGTCTAATTGTCTCTAATCAGTACCTCACACTCTCATGTATCATGTGATTCAGAACAATGTTTCTATAGAACACATACCAAAGGTATCATCGTCCCATGAGGAACCTTTTTCTTAGAATCAAAAATCCTGATTTGATCGTCTTTCATGGATAAATAATGTTCATCATTAAGATATCCCCATCTTAGGACATGAGAAGGTTTTGAAAGATACAACTAGAGTTATGATACATGAAACAAATTGTGGATCGAACTCAACTATGGTGAATGTTCCAAATGGTATTCCACTTTCCCAACCATCCTAGTAATCTCAAAAGTAATCAAAAAACATTGAAAAATCTTTCCCTATTTCTTAATATGTCGGTGAACCGACCAAGAAAAAACTCTAAAGAACGCATGGTCACTAACAAAAAATTCTAAAGTTCATCATTGATGGTAAACATAGGATTTATAATAGATCTATTAGATCACCATTCTTTGATGAATCAATATAATCTTCACCATCTTATATTGAACCAAAATCAATCTAACTAATGAAGTTTACCCAATATATGATCAAAAATGTAATGATATACAGGAGGATCCAAATAAGGAAAAAATGACTATTCTGATAGAAATCAGGCAATTATAATTGTAGCCAAACTGAACCGGTCCAAAATGGTCATCCCAAGATCTAAAAAATCCAATAATGTAATCATGTATCATATTTTTAATAATATTCATAACTTGTTTTACTTACCCATCACTCTGTGGATGATATTTTTATATTCTCGGTCCCATAACAGAAGCTAGTGGGTTGTGGATTTTAACATTTTCCTCAGTGGGATAACGAGACTTGTCCTCGCCAATGATCTGAGCCCCGATAAGGCCTGAGGATCTCGTGTAAATTTTAAAGAGCACAAAATTAAATTGAAAACGTATCCATTTCAAATCTGAAGCTGCGGTTGACTGCAACTAGTTGATTGTGATCGTCACATGAAGTATCCAAAGTAGGAACCCTCTAGATCATCCAAACGTGCTTCAAAAATCAGTAGGAGCACTGATCATTGAATTCCGGGTGCTAGCACGGTGATCTGACGATGCTTTCATTGTTCCGATGATCAATGCATCGAGATGCCTTTGATGCTGAAGTGATATCTTGATCTGAGCTTCTTAAATCGAGATATTCTCTCTCTAGAGAGCGGGAGGAGGGAGAGGCTTTAGATTTCACTCCATGAAATGAGTGAATAGTGAATTTCACACCAAGGGAGGGAGCCTCCTCTCATATTTATGGTGGAATTCTAAAATACCTGGTTGGGTTCCCCGACCCCCGTTTATTTCAATGTCAACTAAATAAATAATTGTGAAAAAATAAACTACAGAGATATTACTTATTATTTTATCACTTACTTGTAATATATATAATATATTATGTGATAAAACTCGAGCTGTCTAACTTGACACATTGTTCTGCTTAATATTAAACGAACCTTTATTATTAAAATAATATTATTTCGATTAATATTTTGTTGTATTTACCAAACTTGTAAATACATTAAGTAAATTCAATCTCAAATATTCATAACTTGAATATTAATTAATTAATTTAATTCTTTTGGTGATCGATACATTGGACAACACTCGACCCCTGTGGAGGGGCCCACTATGTCCATACACCTATTCAACTGAATAGGGAAGAGTCTTGAATAAGCTATTGTGTGTGAACCTCTAGGCCCTTATCTCGATAGCAGTGAATAAAATAAATTGACCAAGAGTGATGTCTAGAAACCCATCATGGCCCCTAAAGAGATAAGGATAACCAGAGAAATGACTACCATCCTATGAACACTGACTATGTACTATAATATCTTTGTCATTAAATACCTCATAAAGCATGATGCACACCTGTGTCATTGTCCTTTTTTTATTATTTGTTGACCTTACCGGATGGATTTAACTTTGTACTACTTTGAAAAAAGAATTAAGAAGGACACACCACCCTAATAAACTAGGCCTGAGATATACAACTTCCTTAACATGGAAGTTACAAATCCTTTCTTGACCATTCATCCAATGTCATACCACCAACGACGCACCCAACAAAAAATACCTCACCACGACATCATTGCCCTGATTTTCATCCTGCATCAAAGTATGCAATAAAATGATATACATTGTTAATGGTCTCAAGTCAGGATACAAAAACACATATCCGTATATAGGAAGGACCAATGACACTCAAAACATGTGGTGTTCCTATTGGAAGGTCTGTCCTCAAGATCTCATTGCTAGAGATAACCTAGTGTGAACTTCATGAGAAGAAGTCTCAATGCTTATGAGCCCCCAACACCTGATAGTCAAGCATCTATTGTGTTCAGTGAGTAAGATGTATCTAGATTATAGAAAATATATTTAAGATTATTGTCAAAATATTTTGAGGTTCTCATTATAGCCTGGGATATGCTATAACCTCTCAACACGACAATTTAATATTTGGACATTACCATTATGATAGTGGATGCAGAAAAGTATACACTATAATGGTAAGATCACATCATGTATAACTAATTGTACACATGACATGGTAATCAAATGTACTACATAGTTGGGTCTAGATAACCCACTATTTCAACACTCCCACTTGCACTAGAGCCAACTTACTAACTAAACTTGCTAGCTACGCACATGATAAATTCCATGCTTCTGATGAGTAATGGTTTTAACAGCTGGGACTTCCACGTTTTCACCGCCTGACATATCTACTATATGCGACCTCATCTGCTTGAGTAAAACCTCTCATGATAAGGTATCCCCGAGTATATCACTTTTTCCATTATCATAACTTTACAACTTTTCTAGTAAGAATATCCTAATTTACATTATGATAATACTTTTCTCACTAGGTGTGAATCCAAGAACCAGAACATATCGTTGCTATTGTTAACTGCTTCTTAGCTTCTATAGAAGCTGCAATGTACTCGGTATTTGTAGGCATGGCTATCACTGGCTTTTATGAGCTTGACTCACTCATCACCTTATCCTAACTGCAATAATATATCAAATTGATCTAAGGATTACTAGTTTGTGTACCACCATAACTAGTATACCTTCTTCTCTATATAATATACACATATCATTTGTACTCATCGAAGTACAAGATGACAGCTCTGACTGCATCATTTTCAATTCTCCTAGAAACAATTGATATCTTCCTACAATAATGTATATCATGTCCATATCAATTATTGTACATAACATTGCATGTGTGATTGATCCATCGCTGAAGAATATGGTACCCAACTCACAACTTTAATCTCTTCCCGTGTTCTGAACATGTCATCCTGGTGAGATTAATCCATGTGACGTTGGCAACAATTCTGAAATTGAATTATTCCAACTTGTATTTTTCAATACAATTTCACTTTATGTATGATTGAATAAGTACAAAAAACCATTAGATCTACCTCAGTAGATCCTGTTACCTAGAACATAAGTTTCTACTTTAAGTCAATCATTGGAGAATTACTTTTAATCTGATCTTATTTAACTATAAGACCAAGTTATATTTTCCATATGTTTCCGAACATATTTCACTTGGAAAACATTGGTGATCCCACTAACATTTGGTAGAAACAAGGCAAAGATTCATTTATAATGAATGCTCTAAGATCTTATTGATTAACTTAATCCAGAAATGGATTTTAGTAACTTTCAACCCTTATTGGAATCATTTGATGTCATCATCTCTTTCTGGTTGCATCATATAAACACCTTCCATGAAAGATGATCTTGACATCCTATAACCAATAAAACGATCTTAGATGATTGGTTATGACAAGTAAAATTGTTATATATTTTGGCATATGCAGTTGGTATAAACAATCAAGCCTTATTGGTACCAATCTTGTACCATCCATGTATCTTCTCATTTGAATACCCACCATTTTATTCAATTTATAAGCCCCTTTGCAATTGGATACATAGAATTTACTATTGAATTTTAATTGATCTTGTCAATCTTAGCTTATTTCCATATACTTCTTACTTGTAGGAATTATTATTCTTAATGAATAATTTATCACCGATTGTGGTGAATATAAAACCTTCACCATGGTTTCATTCTTCATATGCAGTATGCATTAATAGAACATACATATTCCACATGTACTTGTGGAACCCATTCCT
This sequence comes from Viscum album, assembly GCA_963277665.1. Taxonomy (NCBI): domain Eukaryota; kingdom Viridiplantae; phylum Streptophyta; class Magnoliopsida; order Santalales; family Viscaceae; genus Viscum; species Viscum album. The sequence goes on along the minus strand of OY728142.1, from coordinate 1,765,957,544 downwards.
ATGCCAACCATTTTTTCATCTCAAGAATTTACTAAGTCCAAGTCAATTCTGCTCCCAATATATTTAGTAGAGATTTCCACCCGTATATATAAGTGTAGTATACTTTTCTATCTTAGGGACTTAAGTAATATCCTATGAAACTGGTAGGATAATTACCTTAGATGTGCAATGTGTTTAACTTGATGCATGTTTCTTTAAATCATAACAAACGCTTTTCATCTAAACACGTCCTATGAAATAATGGATTTTCCATCATAATATGACTGTTATGATATCCATTTATCATTTTAGATGGCATTGTTATGGGTTTAAACCATTATTTGCAAAGCACGTCATGAAATATAATGGAAGTTACTATAGCTTATAACATTAATACCACTTACATCATAACTTTGATGTATAAAATGTGTGTTTAGGAATTTCTCCATGCTACATTTTGTTAATAAATGTAAAAATTTAAGACATTATCATCAATCCTCCATATGAACATCAATACAAAGATATATATAAGACAACATGAATTTAGAAATTACTCCATGCTACATTATCATGATCGATGATTGTTTGGTCAGGATATTCTTTGGCATGGAAATCTGAAGAAACTCATATATTCTTATTAAATATATACTTCACTATTCATTAATAACTTAAAGTAATATTATGAAGTATCTTTACCTCTATCTTTACTTTGGAATAGTCCACACTCTCTTGTTGAACTAATCTAGAAAGCATTGTGGCATACCTTTATTTCTAAAGGTTTCTTGTCCAAACTCAGGATATCAATAATACCAATGGTGTTTAGTTGTACTGATCCTAAATAACATATTGGGTATATATTTTACTTCCACTTTTAGTTTGACTTGACAAAGAATCATATTGCCACAACTAGGTAGGTCATACAATTTTATATTCATCATTTATTGCCTTTGATTCAAGTATGTATGAACTATTTGTTGAATATGTTACCAGAAAGAAAATTTATTCCATAAACATGGAATCATGTCTCATTTTGACCAAAAGGGAATGTGAGATAATTTTTTTGGTTATAATCAACAACCTTCTCAACTTCAATCAATCACTTGGCAATTAGATGTTATGTGTTTCTCACCACAGACTTAGGAATCACCCTTTCTCAGCTGCTTGGAGAATACACTTTACTTCTAGTAGTATTTCTTTAATTACTTGGATACTATATTTAAATACATATATTTAAAAATCATATTGTATTTTAACACCCAATAAGTATGTTAGAATACAATACTTTTATTTGATGAATAGCAACTGAACGAGTAGCGGGTACTTGCTTCTAGTATTTCAGTCTATTACATTTATAAACTTCAAAAAATTTATTTCATTATGTGATGAAAATAATCTCTTGTTAAATAAAAAACAATTTTTATTTTAAGGACATGATGAAGGTTCCTTTCATGTAACTTTCCATAGGCCTTTCCACCTTGTCATTCAATATATATTCTCCATAAAAACAAAAGGTTATGCTAACTTTAATATTCTTATCACTTGGAGAATTTTAACTTAAAGGAAATGAAGTGGTTACTCTATACCATTTGTTTATATCCTTAAATGAAGATAGAGTAGTTGGGTGTAAAAGGTATAATAATGGGATTACATGAAAGATTATGAACTATCTTTCACTTTACACAAAGTTAGTGAAATCATCACTTTCAAATCTCGCTCAACTTTGTCCTAAAAAACATTTTGGAGATGAGACTACGTGTAACATCATCCATGTCATGATGTAGAAACCACAAATAACATTTGGCATTGATGATAGAATTATTGTAGAACTATAATATACTCTATTCATGAGTCTTCTGTAAGCAGTTTTATACCCTTTCTTCCTGAGGTGGCATTACAAGTTGGGACACAAGCAACTTGAATTTTCATTATAGTAGTAATGTGCGCAAGCGCCTATACTACACTTAGAATTTCATGCTTTCTTGGACATTAACATTGTCCAATATTTATCACTGTTTTATTATGGTATTACTTGCCATTATCTATAAATAATCTTTAGTAGATTGTACTTTTAATGTTGATTATGAAATGTGACATTACTGATTAATTAATCATTAAAAGTATCCCACTAATTTTTCAAATTCTTGGAAAAATCTTTAATAGAATCAGAATAATCTTGAGTATTCTAGATAAAAGGATCCCAGAACCTCCCTCATAGTCTATAAGCTATGTCTATGCCACTACACAGAGGGTCCAAGTTAGGCTTTTGGCTGGCCAACCACATTAACTTGCAGTTCCTTGATCTGTTGAGTGAAGTCCCAGCTTCAAAAATCATTACTGATTTACTCAACGCTTTCCTCTAAAATTACAACAAGCTAGATATGTCTATTTATTTGCTAAAATTTTAGTTATGTCGACCAACCACTCTAATAAGAACTTCCCTGTAGTAACAGGCACCCTCAGCTATGGCATGACTGACACCTTGAACACTCGGTTTTGTTCAAACTTGAATGATGGAAAGCTTTTGTGACTTAATATTTTCTTTGAGGGTTTTATTGGTTTCTCTCTATGAATGTGATCCATTTCTATTAAACTTGTTCATCTATGTTGTCGCACTCACAACTGAACTTTTATAGAAAAATATACTCCGCTTCTTTATGAATTTTATTATCTATTATTTTATGTATTTTCCTGTTATTCTAAAATGCAGAAAATAATAAATAAATGCATAATGTTAGACTACTACTGGACTGGTCTTGAGCATTTAAATGACCTAAGCACATCATACCTGAGTCGAAGCTCGACTCTTGATGCAAATTTCCCTTGTCTTGTATGTCTGCTTTATAATCTGGAGTATCGACCTATCTTGGTAGGGTCCACGTCACATCTTGGAATACTGCCTCATCTTGGAGGGGTCCACATGTTGTCTTACATCATCTTGATCAACATGCACCACCTCGTTTTGGCAGGGTCCACATCATTCTCTATCTTAGTCCTAAGTACAATAATACTCACGCGTAGGCGTGGGGAACTAGTGGGATACATATACATCGGGTAAAAATTGGGCACCTAGACTGTCTATTTAATTAATTACAATCATCACACGCAGTTAAAATAATTAATTATATAAATGTGATATACACAGGTCGGTGCTCAAGACTAGAATGCAGGTAAAATAATGCACGATACAATTAAAATACATTAAATAAGTACGAGGGTTTATTTAATTAAATAAAATGAATTAATAAATTCAAATTATTTATTTAATTATCATCCCTATAATTAATTTAATTTTAATGCGAAAATTAATTTAACAAAATTAAATTTAATAATTAAATTGAATTAATTTTATCCGAGTATTAAAATAATTAACCAAAATTAATTTTAATTAATTTAATTTAAAACTAAAATTAAATTAAGTAAATTAATTACTTTGATTAATATAAGTTGGTCGGTCCCTGAAACGTTATTGCTTGGCATGTGCGGGTTGGGATAAACCTACGCAGGACCCTAGCAGGCCGTATAAGGGCTATATTGTGCCTGACTGATCCACCCAAACCCGTTCTGAGTTGGGTAGGTTTGCCCAAACCATTTTGGGGCCATTTTTCTCTCTGGAAAAACATGTTAACAAAAACAAATACCTCCCAGGTCTTGACCGATTGTGAAGGTGCTGGAGGTGCAGCGACGAAGCGTCGGTTCGACATCCGTGAAAGAGGGCGTGGCAGCGGTGCTGCGCTCAGGCGAGCCGGTAGAGCAGTGACTGCACTGCGCCACTGCGGGAGGCTGGTGTAGAGGGTAGCCAGTGTGACAACCCGCCTTTTTATTACATAAAATTTCATTACATTATACAAAACTGAGGATCTTTAAGGTTTAGTGTCTTGGAAACTGGGAACTTAAAACATGACAACATAAAACATTTTTCTTAAACACTTGAAAGGATTCTTCATACTTGTTCATCCTAAGTTCATTACTACATCTCATAACCTGGGGACATACATCCAAGAAAGGGTGAGTAGAAGGCCCAGTAAGGGAAATAGGGGAAACATTTTACATGTGAACTTGAGATACATCAATAAAGTCATGATAAATAACTTTAAGGCATGAGAAAGAGATCATGAGGCATATCATAATAAAAATAATGTGTTTCATAACTTGAAGATGTGTCTACAACATTTAACTTAGAAAATAATTTTGGTATCACCAAGGTCCATCCCCAAGGTTTCATTAAAAAAAAATTACCAAGATTATTCACCAAGGTATTGTTAAAATGGTTATCTCTAGAGATTAAATCCTTACCCAATGCATTGGAGCGCTATTAGGGTGCACCATTAATTTGCCTTTATTATCATGTGAGCCACATATATCATCATCAAAAATTTCATAAATAACCCATATATCATAAAAGAAATGGGTTTCATTTTATAATCATAACGTTTTAAATACTTCTTTTAAGACATGATCTTTATGTCCCTTTAAACCCACGGTAAAGGAAAGTGGGTTTCATGTATGTAAATCCTAGAATTAAAATAGAACATTTTGATATATATGTGAATACCCCTGTATAATAAAGATCAATGAGTATTCACTTAATAAAATAAAATGATTTGGGACAAATATAGGGACATTTTGAGACGAAAATTCTGCAGCATAACGGCTATGTTACAGGGTTTTAGAAAACGTTGAAAAGAGAGGGAACATGGGTCACCCATGCATAAATGATCCATAAAACAGTAGAGGGACAAAATATAAAGGATATAAGAACATGGTAATGAAATTTGAAATACATACCATATGAAATGAAAAACTTGAAAGGAAGACAAAAATAAGATTTCTCTTATGAAAATTCGGCAGCCTAATGACATCACTTAAAATATCAAAAAAATGAATTGATGAGATCAAATAGGGTATCTCATCATATGAAAATAAAGAGGGATGTATGATGGATATGGTAGATCATACCCCAACATAAGAAAACTAACTTGAAATAATTGACATGAAAATACAACTTGGAAATGAGAAGGGTGAAAGAATCCCTTACAAAAATTTGGTAGCCTAACAGCGCCACTTAACCATTATTAAAACGAAACTCGTAAAACTCGAAGGTTGGGACCTTGGGGTATTGAGGGAACCTTGGGAGGACTCCTTGGGAGGTAAAGGGACCAAAAATTCGTTGGGAAGGATTTGGAAATGAAATTAATGAGGGAAAGGCTTGGTATTTATAGAATAAGTGAGGGGACAAAGCATTAATTGCCAAGGGACACCTCATCGGTGGTATTGCAAAAATCATGCACTTTCCCATGGTATTTTCCCATGATATTGGCCACTTAGAACACCTCATACCTTATCTTACTATTCATAAGTTGACCAGTAAGATTTCTTAATTATTAAATCCTTAATGATGTCATTAAACACCCGAAACTAAAAACTGTATTTTCACTATTCACCGAAAATTCAACTTTCTCAGAAAAATCCCAAAAATTAACCTTAACCAAATATCGATGCTATGATTTCAAATGTGGACTCCATTTTATGAAAATAATTTTCTAAATAATTTTAATTTAATTTTTAAATAAAAGGCACTATTCACTAAAAATTCAACCGTTTCAGAAAAATCTCAAAAATTTAACTTAACCAAATATTGATGCTCTGATTTCAAAAATTAATTCCATTTTATGAAAATAATTTTCTAAATATTTTTAATTTAATTTTTAAATAAAAAACACTATTCACCTGAAAAAACTAATATTTGACTAATAATTTCCGAAACAGTTATTTACCTATTTTATTGAATGACATTACTTAATCAAGGTGCCTAAATTATATTAATACTTTATTTAAGTGAGATTACTAATCCATTTGGTCACATTACTAATCCTAAACATAAAATCACTATTCATAATTTACTATTAATCAAAAATTAAGTTTATCTTATTAGACTCTAAATTTCATAATGAACACAATTGTAGAAGACCATTTTTTTTAAAATCATTACACATTTTTAAATCCTATAGTATTTTATTTTACTTAGGCAAATAGTACTCCAAAAGAGAAAACATCGTCCAAAATAACCTTTATCATTTAATCACCAAATCATTTTCCTATACATAGGATATCCATTTGATAAAACATAAGTTTCCAAAATCAACTTATTCTTGATCCATAAAAATAGAAGGTGCATTAGTCAGTCCGAAGGGAATAACAACAAACTCATAATGCCCATATCTTGATTGGAAAGCTGTTTTTTGGAATATCATCATTCTTCACCCCAAATTGATGATAATCAGAATGAAGATCAATCTTAGAGAATAATTGAGTCCAACAAAGTTGGTCAAATAAGTCATCAATTCTTGGAAGAGAGTATTTGTTCTTCAGTGTGATCCAAATTCAGCTCTCTATAATCAATTCATAACTGCATCGATCCATCCTTCTTATTTACAAAGAGAACTGGTTCTACCCAAGGAGACACACTTGGTCCGATAATCCCATTCTCCAAAAGATATCAGAGTTGTTTCTTTAATTCCTCCAGCTCCACATTTTCCATCCTATAGGGGGTCTTTGACATCGGATGAGATCCATGTATGAGTTCAATGGTGAACTCTACCTCTCTTTCTAGGATAGGTCCGGGTAACTCCTCAGGAAATACGTCAACGTATTCCTAGACGATGTGGACATTTTCTAAAAGAATAAATCCTTCATGTGAAACTTATCTCATTTTCGAATCTTTTAACTAAAAAGGATTTTATTTCTTAAAACTTCATGCTTAGACAATTACATTTTTCTATAATTCCTTCATAATGATTCATAAAAAGCTCACAATTAACCAAACATATCCCCCAGGAGTGTCGTAACCAAGAGTGCAGCAAGGCCCGTTGTCGTGTACCAGTTCCCATTTGAGTCTAGCTCAAAGTGGTGTTTTTGGGTTTTACTCCTATGTACATCTGTGCCAGAGCCCCCTCTACCTACTCGTATCCAGACAGGGATGTATTTTCTTGAGAGACCACTTACTCAATACTCACCTAAATACCAGGAAGATTTCCCATTTTTAAACTTTTCTATAGGTTTCTTCCTAAAGTTTTCATATCCTAGTTTCCATAAATAACTAAACTATCATTTGATACTAACTATGACAGCCCACCGTTTTATCAAATAAACTTTCATTACATTATACAAAACCGAGGATCTTTAAGTTTTAGTGTCTTGGAAACCAGGAACTTAAAACATAACAACATAAAACATTATTCTTAAACACTTGAAAGTATTTTTCATACTTTTTCATCCTAAGTTCATTACATCATCTCATAACCTGGTGAAATAATCAAAGGAAAGGGTGAGCAGAAGGCCCAGTAAGGGAAACAAGGGAAACATTTTGCATGTGAACTTGAGATACATCAATAAAGTCATGATAAATAACTTTAAGGTATGAGAAAGTGATCATGAGGAATATCATAAAAAAAATAATGTGTTTCATAACTTGATGATGTGGATACAACATTTAACTTAGAAAATAATTTCTGTATCACCAAGGTCCACCCCCAAGGTGTCATTAAAAAAATTACGAAGATTATTCACCAAGGTATCGTTAAAATGGTCATCTATAGAGATTAAATCGTTACCCAATGCATTAGAGAGATATTAGGGCACACACTTGATTTTTATTTATTATAATGTGAGACACATATATCACCGTAAAAAATTCATAAATAACCCATATATCATAAAAGAAATGGGTTTCATTTCATAATCATAACGTCTTAAAAACTGCTTTTAAGACATGATCTTTATGTCCCTTTAAGCCCACGGAAAAGGAAAGCGGGTTTCATGTATGTAAATCCCAAAATCAAAATAGAAAATATTGATATATATGTGAATACCCCTGTAGAAGAAAGATCATTGAGTATTCAATTAATAAAATAAAATAATTTGAGACAAAGAGAGATACATTTTGAGACGAAAATTCTGCAGCATAACGACTATGTTACAGGGTTTTAGAAAACGTTGAAAAGAGAGGGAACATGGGTCACCCACTCATAAATGATATATAAAACAGTATAGGGACAGAATATAAAGGATATACGAACATGGTAATGAAATCTTAAAGACATACCATATGAAATGAAAAACTTTAAAGGAAGACAAAAATAAGATTTCTCTTATGAAAATTCGGCAGCCTAATGGCGTCACTTAAAACATCAAAAAAAAAAATGAATTGATGAGATCAAATAGGGTCTCTAATCATATGAAAATAAAGAGGGAATTATGATGGATATGGAATATCATACCCCAACATAAGAAAAGGTACTTGAAAGACTTGACATGAAAATATAACTTAGAAATGAGAAGGGTGAAAGAATCCCTTACAAAAATTCGGCAGCCTAACGACGCCACTTAACCATTATTAAAATGAATTGATGAGAGAAATAGGGGGTGTCTCATCATATGAAATTATAAATTAGAGTATGGTGAATATAAAATAACATCCTCCAACATATGAACATGTGTCATAAAAGAAATGACATAAAAGAGAGTACTTGAAAAGAAGGAGAGAGGTTGGATCCCTTACCATAAAACGCAACTCCTAAAACTCGAAGGTTGGGACATTGGGGGCTTGATGGAACCTTGGGAGGACTACATGGGAAGTAAATAGACCAGAACTTCATTGGTAAGGATTTTTAAATGAAATGAATGAGGAAAAGGCTTGGTATTTATAGGAGAAGTGAGGGGACAAAACATTAATTGCCAAGGGACACCTCATCAGTGGTATTGGAAAAACCATGGGTTTTCTCATTGTATTTTCCCATGATATTGATCACTTAGGACACCTAATAACTTATCTTACTATTCATAAGTCTACAAGAAAGATTACATATTTATAATACCCTTAATGATGTCACTAAACACCCTAAACTAAATACTGTATTTTCACTATTCACTAAAAATTCAGCTTTCTCAGAAAAATCCCAAAAATTCACCTTGACCAAACATTGATGCTTCGATTTGAAAAATTAACTCCATTTTATGAAAATAATTTTCTAAATATTTTTAATTTAATTTTTAAATAAAAACACTATTCACTGAAAGTTCTATCGTTTCAGAAAAATCCCAAATTTTTAACTTAACCAAATATCGATCCTCTGATTTAAAAAATGAACTCTATTTTATGAAAATAATTTTCTAAATATTTTTAATTTAATTCTTAAATAAAAAACACTATTCACCTGAAAAAACTAATACTTGACAAATAATTTCTGAACCAGTTATTTTCCTATTTTATTGAATCACTTTACTTAATCAAGGTGCCTAAATTATATTAACACTTTCTTTAAGTGAGATTACTAATCTATTTGGCCACATTACTAATCCTATGCGTAAAATCAATATTCATAGTTTACTATTCATCAAAAAATAAGTTGATCTTATTAGACTCTAAATTTCATAATGAACAAAACTGTAGAAGGCCATTTTTTTGAAAATAATTGCACATTTTTTATTATTTAAGGTTTATATAAATATTTTTAAAATATCCTTTTTCTAAAATTAATCATTAATATACATACGATATTTATCCGAACATTTGAAAATTCACAAACTTCACCATAAGAAGAAATCACGATTTTTATTTAAAACAAAGGATTTCACAAAGCAGTTACTGTCTCGTTACATAAACCCTTATAACACCAGCATATGACATAAGAGTAAGGTGTGCTAGGGTGATAGAATCTTTGGGCAGCTCGACCAACATTTCCCAAGTAGTGATTTCTATCAGCTTGAACTTCTCGCGAAGACGATTCTGTTCTAGCTTCACGTGATGATGTTCGGCTTGGGTTTGGTCCAGAGCAAAGCCCAAAGGTGCTACCTCCTTCCCGAGTTCCGTCAGATGGGCTTTGATCGGCCCGAGACTACTGGATGAGGCCATCAAATCTTCTTTCTATATTAATTAATCAAGATCACTTGTATTTATAGAGAATAATCGCAACATTTAGTTTTCAATGGTCATATTGGACAACGGTCATATAACAGTCAAAACCCAATGGTATTATTTTAATTATACTCATTTTATTAAATGAAATAGTTTTGTTGAGTATAAAGTAAAATAGCACAAAAAGTTAGTAAAAAAATTATTCAAAATTTCGGGTGGTTACAGCCCGGGCGGCGCGACATCGAGGGGAGCCGGCAGTGAGCTATGACAGGATGGCCGAGCCGTGAGGTTTATGCCTGGAGGAGGAGGTCGGTGTCTAGATAGACAGCCTTGTGCAAGGAAAGACCAGGAGGAGAGCAGGGTTGGGCAGGCTGCTTGCAGGTGGGACGACCAAGGCATGGTTGCGGCGTGCTACATGGATCTTGGGAAGTGGAGGAGGGCTCCAGGGTTTCCTGGTGTGGCGCCATTCCAGGCGTGTTGGATAGAGAGCCACAGGCGACTAGGAGGCAAAAAAATAGAAGGTGGCACTTTGTAAGAGGAAGATACGAGAGATGCAGAGCGATGTAGTTCCTCAGGTTCAGGGGGAGGAGGCGCAGCACCGTTTTGGTCTGGGTGGAGGGTGGACCAAGCATGGGTTGGGACAAGGGCAAGGGCAGCCGATTGAGGCCTGGAGGGAGCAAGCTTGCTGCTTGGCCGAGGAGTGCGGGGGGGGGGGAACATGGTGAGGCGCCAGTGGTTTCATGCTGAGGAGAAAGGGTGGCGCCCCTTGTGCGGTGTTCTGGTCACTGTGTGGTAGGAGGGGATCCGCGTGGACCCCCTGCAAAAAACATTTTTTTTTTCTATTTTACCTTTTTTGACCTGTAAACCCAGCCCCACCTCACTTTTTTTTATTAAAATATGTCTCCTTCCATTTTAAAAAATAAGTCATCTTTTTTATTTTTTATTCCTATCAAGTATCCTTTGCCCCTTTAACATTTTCCACAACCAAAATTTACAAAGGATAAATATCCTTTTAATATAATAATAATAAAATTATTATAATAAAATAATAATTTATTATTATTATATCATTATAATAATAAAATAAATATTATTAAAATAATAAAATTATTATGAAAATTACTAAATTGTAAAATTTACAATTTGCACAATTAAATTTATTTCAGATGAACCGATTGAAACTTAATTAGTTCAGAAAGATGAAATAAAAATTAGAACTCGAGATCAAACCGCATAATCAATCCAATCCAAAAAATTAAATTGACCATAACATAGACATTCAACATTAGATCGATGCACAGTTCGAACCATTGGGACCGTCTTTGAACACTCTACTTAATTTTATACAAATTAATTTTATTTTTCACAAAAAATTTATATTCTCCTCTGATACCACTGTTAGGTTTTGGGGCCCTCAATGGAAACTGGTGGGCTGGGGATTTTCAAATTATCATCGGTGGGACGATAGGACTTGTCGTTGCCAACGATCCGAGCCCCGGTAAGGCCCAAGGATCTCGCGTAAATTGTAAAGAGAACAAAATTAAAATGAAAATGTACCCATTTCAAATCTGAATCTGCGGTCACCTACAACTAGTCTATAGTGATCATCGTTTTAAGGATCCAAATAGGAACCCTCTAGATCATCCACCCGCACATAAAAAATCAATGGGAGCACCGATCGTTGAATTCTGGGTGCTAGCGCGGAGATCCGATGACGCTTTCGATATTTTTACGATCACCGCATCGAGATGCCTTCGATGTTGAAGAGAGATCTTGATCCGGGCATCTTGGATAGAGAGATTCTCTCTCTAGAGAGCGGGAGGAGAGAAAGGATCTAGATTTCACTCAATGAAATGAGTGAATAGTGAATTTCACTCCTAGGGAGAGAGCATCCTCTCATATTTATAGTGGAATTCCAAAATACCCAATTGGGTTCCCAAGCCCCAGTTTCTTTCGATGTCAACTAAATAAATAATTTCTACAAATTAAACGGTGCCAATATTACTTATTATTTTGTCTCATACTTGTAATATAAATAAAATATATTACATTATAAAACTCGAGCCATTTAACTCGACTCGCTATCCCGCTTAATATTAAAAGAACCTTGAATATTAAATTAATATTAATTCTATTAATATTTTCCCGTATTTACTAAACTTGTAAACATATTAAATAAATTCAATCCCAAATATTCATAACATGAATATTAATTAATTTCTTTAATTATTTTGGCGATCGATACTTTGGACAACACTCGGCCCCCATGGCAGGGCCCACTATGTCCATATACCTATTCAACTGAATTGGTTGGATTCTTGAATACTCTATTGTGTGTGACCCTCTATGCCCTTATCTCGATAATAGTGAATAAAATCCACAAACCAAGAGCGGGATCTAGCAACCCATCATTTTACCTAAAGAGATAAGGATAGTTATAGCAAGGACTACAATCCTATGAACACTAACTGTGTACTATATTATCTTTTTCATTAAATATCTCATAACGCAGGACACACACTTGTTTCATCACCCCTTTTTTGCTTTATTATTTGTTGACCTTACTAGATGGATTTACCTTTGTACTGATTTGGCTAAATACTTAAGAAGGTGACACTACCCTGATTAAAAAGGCCTGAGATATACAACTTCCTTAACTTGGAAGTGAAAAATCCTTTCTCGACCATTCAACCAATGTCATACCACCAATGACGCACCCAACACAAACTACCTCACCAGGACATCATTGCCATGGTTTTTGCCTTACATCAAAGTATGCAATCAAATGATATACATTGGTAATGGTCTCAAGTCAGGAGACCAATACACATCTCCATAGATAGGAATGACCAATGACACCCAAAACATGTGGTGTTCTTATTGACGGGTCTTCCCTCATAATCTTATTACTAGAGATCACCAAGTGAGAACCTCATGAGAAGAAGTATCAATGCTTATGATCCCCCATCACCAAATTTTCAAACATCTACTATGTCTAGTCAGTAAGATGTATCTAGACTATAGAACATATATTTAAGATTGATGTCATAGTATCTTTAGGTTCTCATTATATCCTGGCATATTCTATAACCTATCAACACGATAATTTAATCACTGGACATTTCCATTATGATAGTGGACGTAGAAAAGTCTACACTATAATGGTTAGATGACATCATGTATAACTAACTATACACATGATATGGTAATCAAATGTACTGCATAGTTGGGTCTAGGGAACCCACTATTTCAATAGATATGACATGCTCAATCATACCTAGGATCTCTTTTCATCCTAGACACCTATCCAAAAACAATAAGTAAAACAATGATCATTATTAGAGACTATAGTAGAAGGATATCCCTAAAAACAAATAATCTCTTTCATATATAGACTTCTGAAGTCCTCAACTTTGGTTGAATCTAAAATGTGTATAAATTTATTCAATTTGTCTTGCTTATCGATCATAACCCATAACACATTCCTCATCCAATAGGTATGTGATAACCCATCCATGAAATCTATAGTAACCTCATCCTACATCCATGTCATCATCAGATGTGGATAAATTAAATTGAAATGTTAATAGTTCTTGACTTTGACCTTTTGGAATGTATAATAATAAGAATTTTTTTTGGTGATGTCTAGTTTTATACTTGGCCACTATAATTTTGAACCACATATCATAGAACATATTCTTTGTTCTAGAGTGCAATACCCACTAGGAAATATGGAAATCCCACATCACAAATTTTCTCATAGAAAAGGTTACAAATTTTTGGTCCCGAAAACACAAGACATCCTTATTAGGGAAAAACATTCACCAATAGCCTCTTTAGCCTAAATAGATTCCCTAATGCCATGGAATTCATCATCAAGAGTCTCCTCCTAAAGAATCATATCCAAAAGATAGGAGTTTAGTAGAAAATTCGTCAAACTATTCACAGTCACATCCTACCAGACTCCCAAATGAAACTAATAAAATAGAGACATTAAATTCCATTCTTATGATGATTCTCTCATAGAATGTGTTGTAATTTTACTTCTCTAAGTATCAGTAATGTCATTCCACTTTCTAGGAGTATTGGTAACGTCAAAATAAAAGGGCTAAAGATAATCCTCCCATAACCTCTATCAAATATTCAATTGTTTTTGAGGGAATATATAACTATTGATTTTTTGGCCTAAATTAAAGGTAAACCATTTTAAGAAAAAGTAATGACACTTATTTTTGAATAATGTACCACAACAACGAGGTGAAGATCATGGGTTAAATTTTTCTTCTTGTGTGTTTTAAGCTATTTGGAACCATACGAAACCACATGAAGAACCTATATAATAAATAATCCCGAATCTGAGACTAATGTTTCACAAAAGAGAACATATCCCCACCCAGCCTCTAGAAGCGTAAACATTTTCTTAGAAGTAAAAAATCATTTTAACTCTTCAAAATAATTCTCAAATGGTGATAACTAGATCAAAGATCAATCTTTTAGAACAGCATTTCCCCTTTCAACTAGTCAAAAAAAGATCAATCCATGAAAAAATATTTTTTCTTTATCATAAATGAGTTGAGTTTTTAGTAATAAACATAAATGAAAAGTTTCCCATCATCTTTATTTTTAAAGTATACCGGCACATCCCATGGTGAATCACTCAGGCATATAAATCCTTTGTATAGTAGATCATCAAATTGGATGTTAAAATCTATAAACTCCATCAGTGCCATGTGGTATGAGTGAATTGATATTGGATGAGAAAAGTGTACTATATCCATTGATAACTCCACATCCCAAACTAGTTTAAATCTAAATAAATCATATTTAAACACCTTGAGAAACAAGATGAAAATTAGAGTGAGACTATAACTCAATAATTCTTACTCAAATTCAAAAGATAAAATTGATATTACTCTATCTAACTCCAAAAAAAGGTCTAGATCTACTCGAACTCAGGTGCCTGTCTACTTGAAGAATATGGATTACCCCTTTAGTCACAGCAAAAGAGACCCATAGAATTTAATAATCATTATTGGACTTATATACAATTAGACAACCTGTCCTTAAAATGATTTTATGAGGTTTTAGGTTGAGAAATATAAAATTATAAGTGTGATCAATCTCTGATAGAGAGAAGATGCAAGAGGGACATAAAATACCCTACTCTCTATTGGTTCCAAGGAGAATAGTAATATCCATCACATAAGACAAAATATCTGGAAGAAGATTTAGAAATTTGGCAATAAGAGTCAATATGAATGAGTGAGATGGACTAGTATCAAATAATGTAGTCACTAAAGATGAATCTATAATGATGGAACCTCCCATAGTCACTAGACCCGCATCATATTCCTCTAGTAACTATTTTAATATGTGAATAAGCTTTGTTTTTAATTTTTATTCATGGAACTCCTTAGTTTTTTAAGAATATCATTGAATTGAATTATTTTTATATGTGGATTAGACTATGAAAAATCATAGAGTAGAAAAGATGTGACATAACTTCTATAGGTGATCAAAGAATTTTTAAAAACTATAAATCTTGGGTGCCTCATTGAAAACCAATTTTGAATTCCCAACCTTTCCACATTGAAAGTAAGTGATTGGGCATCTATCAGGTTCTATAAATGGTTTTTATGACTCCCTCTATCAAGATCCACCATGAGATGAATAATAATTTATATTTCATTTAATTTAACTAAAAAAGATTCCTCAAGGAGAAAAAGGAACTCCTGAAAACCCTAACTTACCAGACAAGTCAAGATCAACCATCAACACTCTATCCGGTACATTAGTATAAGAAGTGAGCTTAATCATAGAGACTTGATATTGAATAATAGATTGAATACCCATCTAAAATCTTTTAGCCTTCAATTTCTCATTCACCACAACCTCAGTAGAAAACTAAAAAAATATCAACAAAATGGTTTGGATACTATGTCATGGTCTTTTGACTATGTTGGATGATGAGAAACTCCATCAATTTAAATATGAAAATAGATTATAGATAAAACCAATTAGTGAAACGATCTTTAATATCCTTCCACTACATGACCTTATGTTTCTTCTCTTTCACCAAAAAATCATACCATATCCAACTAGTCCCTTCTAGTTTAAAGGTAGAACACTACCCTTTTATCAATTCAAGAATTTCTAAGAACTCAAAAAGAAGCTCTATCTTTCTTAACCAATTCTTAGCCTCATGAATATAATTTGAACCATTATAAGCTAATGGAATTTTATAAAGAAACTCTTGATCACTGTCTCTTGATTCTTATATTCATGGTTCCACTACCAGATCCTAAATGGGAATAGATTTATATAATTATAACAAAGCTTGGGTAATATTCACCATTATCTTAACAAGTTTCTAGTACACTATAGGATTCACTAGTTTTGGTTCAATAGTATATTCCTCCTACTTCATTTTCAAATTTCTTCTAAGAGTCATGAAGCTATACAACATTAATAGAAAACATCAAAACATCAAAAGAGATACATAGACCATTATATCAATCAATAGATATTGGAATATCAATTCTATAAAACATAATTTTTTATTGTGATTTTATAAAACTCAAATCAAATGTAGTTACAAGTATAGAATTAGTTCAAAAAAATCACTAGGTAATTTTCCTAAACACCCATCGTGAATTAATTATCATTATGATAATAGATAGCGAGGAACTCACTCGTAGCTACATACCATGTCTTGAAATCCTACCTCTGGTCTTCCAAGGCATCTGAAACTATATATCACGATCAATGAAAAATAAAAAACCTCATTTGATACCACTCTATCATGATCCATACTTGATACCAAGGTACATTGATACCCTAGTTAGTATTGACATGGCTTAAAGGGTGTTCTCAATCCCCATAGGTTCCCAACTATCACTTGGCATTAAATAAGATTAAAAATGAATTTTACTTTCCTCAAGGTAGAATAATATAAATGATATAAGTCGGTATGCCAAAAATCCTCAAGGACAATGTACCAAAAAAACATGTAAAAAAATACCCAAAATAGTACATCATCAAAAGACCCAACATCTTCTAAAAAAATCTAAAAAAAACTTGTAACTGGTGGATCATATCTCCACCAGTCACCTCTAACACTCTAGGTCCCATGAATTAATTACATCGACTACCTCAATGCGGTCTTTTCCCTATTTTTGGACAAGGTATAAGATAATATAAAAATGACCGAAGTAAAATAAATGGTGTGAGAAAAATATCCTAGTACGATACCACCAAATATTACATAAGTAATTATATAAAAATAATAATCCATGTATACATTCAATTTAAATAAAATATGACATGGATTGAAATTTTAATATTTTAAACAAAACATGATTTCAAGTAAAAAGGGTGAAAGATATATAAAAAAATTATTAAATCCAGATTTTACATAAAAAATTGATATCATGATGTTGGAATGTATAAAATTGGTTTATAAACTATTTAATGCAATCAAACAAAAAAACCAAGAACAATGATCATAATCATTGATTTACATTTGTTTCTAGAAACAAGATCCTCACACTTGTCAATAATATCACAAATAAAGATACTTGTGCAAATTCAATTAAACATGCCAATGGGAGAACCATTATGGGAAATCAATCGACACCCCATTTGGGGACCCATCATAAGATAATAGGCCGAACATGGTTTAGTTAGTGTTATCATCGTCGATACATTTCTAGGGAGTCAGAGTCTATGAAATAATTCCCTAATCACCCACTAACTACCAACTCTCACATGTAATTTAATCAATCAATACTGGGATAATAAATTATTTCAAATTATTTTAGTATTTATATTCTAATTTCCCAGTTTTAGTTTCTATATGTCTTTTCATTTCAACACAAAATCATAGGTTACCATCAATTCACACATTTTCACACCATATTTTAATTTAATACAATATTCTCAAGAACAAACATCATATAATTTCATCAAATAAACTTTTAATTAAATCCACATTATTTCAAAAAATCCACCCAACAATTTCAATTTCATTGAAATTGGGAGTTTTTCACAATTCCATGACCTTTTTATATATAATATTAAATCCCATCAATTATGGGTTTTTAAAAAATAATTTGAATACTTATTTCAAATAAATAAATAAATATATGGTTTTAATTGTATGTAAAATCATTATAGAAACATATACCTTTAATAATGAGATCAAATAAACACCTACAACAAGATCACTAATGAGAATGAAGGTGAAAGAGATCATGAAATCCAAACTAGAATCAAGATCCATCAAAAAAAGATTAAATCTATCACTAACATGATGATCTATCACACTCTAAGGAGGAGATAATATGATATCATGAGAAAATACAAGATATGCTATTTAATTACTAAAAGTAGATTAATAACAATCACTGGTGCATTTATCTACCAAGAGAAGGGGATGGAAAAGTAAAAATCACCTCTTGAGAGCCTCCAAGGACCGAAAAATCATATTCGGTTCGAAAGGGGTGCATATTTTTTCAAAATAGTAAAACTAACCGTGATGAAACTATAAATAACCCCAATATCCAAGGGTTCATTGATTTTATGGGTGATCAAATGGTTTGGAGTAACCGTGTATTCCCTTCTAGTGGGTTAACCTTGACTGCACGATTTTTTGGGCCAAACAACATGGTTTTTACTAACTATACTACAACCATGAACATCCCCAAATAGTTCCAACTTTTTCAAAATTTTACCTGAAACTACCCATGACAAGACTCAAAATATGTAGTATAAAAAATGGTGAATAATTACTTCAAAGAAGTTAAAAAATTGTTATAACTGAAATGGTTGAAAATATCGGTATATTTCTGTCTTGATAAAAAAAGGTTAGTTTTATAGATTTACTTATGGTATTTGTAATGACCCACCAATTCTCATTGGCTTGAGAGTACAACGAGTCATTACGTGGCCTTAAGATACATCCCCAAGATGTCAAAGGCAGGCAATTAATACATAAGGGTTTCAAACACTAGTGGGGGATGATTTAACCTTTGAGAAATAAACCAATACTCCAACCAACCATAACCAAATATTCACTATACGATGCCTGAACAAATGGAAGACAACTCAACAACTTCATGTATCTCAAAACCTCATCAAAGTATATAATAGTGGAAGAATAACCAAGTGTCAAAGTACATAGTGGATAAACGACACAAGAAACTCAAAAGGCCACAAGACTCAATGCTTCACAAGTTACAAGCTCCAAAATCTCCAAAAATCCCAAACATCATGAGGTAGTGATAAAAACATGGGAAACGTTACCTTTTCCCCTATCCCAGAAGACAACACCTACAAAAGCACCAAAGCACCAAAGCATGGGAGAATGTAAATGTAACGCCCCCGACCCCAGTTACCCAGAGTCGGTGCATTATTACTCAACATTGGCACGATCATAAAAGATCAAGTCTCGAAAGACCGATTAGTTTAGTAGCCTTGGAAATACTAGATATATACATAAGTATTACATTATATCATAGAGTGAAAAAAACTACAACACATCTTGTCTTCATATCACCTCATACATTCCCTGTAGGTTATTCATTAAATACTTCTTCACATACAGGGAAAAATTAAAACATTAAAAGGGGTGAGATCAGATGCTCAATAAGGATAACAATATTGCAGAAACTTTCATAAATAAGAATAAACATTTAAGGCAATGTGAAACTAAAACAAAATCCTTTTAAACTTTAACTTCAGCATAATATGGAAAAAATAAAATGAAATAATTCCATTTACTTATTCACATGGATATTCTACTAGTAGAATAATCACATGCAATATCAATATCCACTTTCATAATGATGGAATGCATAATTCTAGACTATCATGACCACATAGTCAAGGCCTTGTGCAAAGACTACAAATAAGATTTTGTCAAGGCCTTGTGCCAAGACACGAGTTTGTCTCATGAGACCTACCGATGCATCAAAGAGCTATAGCAGGCTCCACCTGTAACTTATTAAGTCCAATGCATTCTTCATATGAACAGGTTTAAACATAACATAAACATTCGTATTAAAACTATCATACGAAATGTCAATACTTTCTCCATAAACCATGAATGGTATAAAAATAACACATCCATAATCAAACATATCACAAAACCTTCAATACAATCTGGATGTTTTGTATCATAATAAATAAACTTCAAATAAGCTTAAAATCCATCAAAGGATGTTGACTTAGATGAAATCAAAACTATTTGAGAGAAATATCTATTTTTTTTAAATCATTTAAAAGTCACATAATTATAAAAGAAAAAATTTACTTTGAAAATATTCTTATAATATTGTAACGGAAGCTTCAATGATTTTATAATGGTGGAAAATAGCCACACCCGCCGTATAAGTTAAAAAAGACATTCTTACCTTAATTATGTCGAAAAGGTTAAAAATGAACTTGTTTGGAAAATGACAGAAAGATTCATTTATAAACTTCTTATAAAAAGTCAACAAGGGTATAAATGACATTAATCCATAGTCTGTAAAATAGTAAGAGTGATTTGAAATGAATTTTTAAGAAACATGGATGTGGATGATAAAGAGGTCAGAGTATATAATTACGTATAAAAAACCTCGGATAATGAAGAGACTGTGAAATAAACCCTTACCTTGTACTTTTCCTTAGTTGAGGGTAGGTTAACCTCCTGTATAATGGTGAAATAATTGTTATTAAATTATACAAGAATCATATACATTAATATTATATCATATAAGATCTTTTAACATTGCTTCGTTAACAATATCTTAGTATTATCGTCGTTTCGGGTGTTAACTTACTCGTTTTCTTTTATATGTTTTGTTACATAAGCCATGTTTGTTATGGATATGTTGTATATTATTCATATCCAGAATTATATCAAGTTTTTAAACATTATTTTTAACCATCAAATGAGAATTAGACTTGAATGTATACGATGGGGAATGAATCTCATCGCGTTTTGTGGAGATGGTAGTCTGTACGTATGCACGAGTGACAATATCATTATTTTCATATTAAAATAATATATAATTGGATGGTATATAATATATAAATAATAATTATAATTTTATATTTATTATTTACATCAATTAAACATCATTATCATACCCATCCAAATAATAATGTTTGGAATAACAATTACACCACGACGTGGAGACGGTAAGTCGTACGTACGCACGTATGATGACATGTCATTCAAAGGATGGATAGAATACTGAATATGGTTGCACCATATTTATAATAACATCACAGTATATATAATATATTGGATTTATTATTTTATAATGGAAATAACAAAGAAAGATGAAGTTGAAGAAGAAAGGAACTTGAAAGAGGGTGGTGAAAACATTACCTCTTCTTCGGGTTCTTCCTTTTGATTTGACCAAAAGGGATCCTTAGGTTGGCTTTCTGATCAAAATAAGTCCTCTAGGTTGAATTGAGGGAAGTTGAGAGAATATTCGGGTAGGGTTTGGCCGAACCATAAGGCTTTGATGGTGTGAATAATTGGTTAGAAGTGGTGTCCTTTTATAAGGGGGGTGAGGGGAACCATAGGAAAAGCTAGAAATGTTATTTTATAATAAGTTCATATTCAGTTTATAATGGCTCTGAAGTGTATTATTTAAATTTTAAGGTGGGTATGGGTCAAAATAATTTCTACCAATAGATTTTATATAGGTTTGGGTCACTATATTAACGTTATCTTTTAGTTTTAACTCTTAGTTAATTAGTTTGACATTTACCATGCCACTTTGTATTTTTATATTATATAGTTAATAAACTTACTATATACATCCAATCGACCCCAAAGTAGTCCATTAATAATACACAAACCATTATATAAGTCATTTGGAATAACCTCAGAATTTTAGGAATAGAATATCAATTAAAAATATAATATTTGTTTTAAAAACTCTTTTATGTCAATTCTGACACTATTGGGTATTTTATTTTTGATAAATTCATAAAATCATTATTACTTTGAAAACAATTAATATAAAAAATATTAATATGTCATATTAACCTATAAAATTAATTTAATTCATAAAAAGTTTCAAATTACATTTATTTGGGTATTTATAATATCAATTATCTTAATACTTCATTAATTAGGCAATTACTGCATCACCATTGTGTCATAAATAAATTAAATTATTTAATGTATAAAAATTATAAATAAAATACCATTATGTAGGAAATATTTTTATATTTCTAATGAATATTTATAATCTAATTTACCTTTTTTATAACCCTATATTAAAATTTTTTTAGTTATTAAACTTTGATTTTAACTCTTTTAACTCTTCTTTGAATTAAATAATAATAAATGTCCTAATCTAATAAAAGTGGACCTAAATGATAATATTTTATTCCTAAGGTTGTTTTTGGTCGAGATACACTTGTCCAATAGAATTAGGATATGTGTTATGGTAATATTAATATCATTTTTACCCTTAATTACCCTATTTACTTTTAACCGTGGTAAATAAAAGTAAAAAGTTACTATTCACCAAAAATTATTTTCATCTTATTGAACCAAATGTTACTACTTGATATTAACTATGCCTCTCAGATTTTGGAAATTCCACTAATAGAAGTAGTAAAATTAAGTTTTATGTGAATTTTCAAATTCTCCTAGGAGGTGGGTAAAAGACGGTGAAAGTTCAATAAATTTTTTATATATCTAAAATTATTCTAAAATAACTCCAATGAATTACATTGAACTTATATAGGTATTATGTATCTATTTTAACCTTAATTAAATTTAAATAAAATAAATAATTATTTAAATAAAAATTCAGTTTTAAACTATAACTCAGTGTTTTTCACTATTCATCAAAATTTGAATGTTTTCAGAAAGATACCAAAATTTCACCCTAGGATAATTTCGATATTCTGAATCCAAAAATAAATTCCATTTTGAAAGATAAAATGTATAAAATTTCAAAAAGTTGGTATTACTATTTATAACGACTAGTTTGATTGGTTGTGGTGTGTTTTAGAACTCGAAGTTGCGTATAACACACGCTACTGTATTATTCAAAGAGAAGCGTATCATAGAAGCATGGGGTGTTACATTCTCCCCTCCTTAAAATAATTTCATCCTCTAAATTTCAATAATACTACCAAATGAAAAGACTCGGGTGATTCTTCATCATAATTTCCTTGGGTTCCCACAGTGCCTCTTCCATTTTATGGTTTCTCCATAGAACTTTTACCAGACGAGTTGTCCGGTTTCTCAACACTTGTTCTCTTGTATCAAGAATCCTGACGGGTTCTTTGCAATAAGACAGTTTGGGTTCCAGTTCTAATTCCTTGTAAGTGAGTACATGCATTGGGTCGGGCTTGTATTTTCTCAACAGTGATACGTGGAACACATTGTGAACTAGGGAGAGATTTGGCGGCATTTCCAAACGGTAAGCTACAACACCAATTCGTTCTAGAATTTCTAAAGGTCCGATGTACCTGGGACTCAATTTACCTTTCTTACCGAAACGTATAACTCCCTTACATGGAGATACCTTCAAGAAAACATGATCTCCTACCTGAAATTCCAAATCCTTCCTTCGGTTATCGGCATAGCTCTTCTGCCTAGTTTGAGCTCCTTTGATGTGGTTTTGGATTACCTTTACCTTTTCCATCGTTTCCTGCACCAGTTCGAGGCCTACAAGTTTTCTTTCCCCTAAGTCATCCCAACAGGTTGGTGTGCAACATCTCTCTCCGTATAACGCTTCATATGGTACCATCCGAATACTTGAATGGAAGCTATTGTTATAGGAAAATTACACCAGATTTAAATATTGATCCCACATACCCTGAAAGTCAAGTGAGCAAGATCTCAACATGTCTTCTAAGGTTTGAATAGTCTTTTCTGGTTGTCCATCTGTTTGAGGGTGGTAGGCGGTGCTTAAACAAAGCTCAATATCTTGGGATTTCTAAAGACCTTTCCAGAATCTTGAAGTAAATTGGGGATCAGGATCAGAAACAATCGATAGGGGTACTCCCTGAAGTCTCACAACTTCATTAATATATAGTTCTGCTAGACTTTCAAGTGGTAGATCTTCTCTTATAGCAAGAAAATGTGCTGACTTGGTAAGACGATCAACAATGACCCATATAGCATCGTTCTTTCTAGGAGTCTTTGGTAGTCCCCTGACAAAGTCCATCGTGATATTATCCCATTTCCACTCAGGTATGGGAAGAGGTTGCAATACTGTACTAGGATGTTGCCTTCCAACTTTCACTTGTTGAAAAACCATACATCTTGACAGAAAATCAGCAATCTCCCTATTCATGTTGTCCCACCAAAAATGTTCATTCAAATCTCTATACATTTTGGTGCTCCTAGGGTGTATAGAGAAATTGAAACTATGAGAATCGTCCAACAATTCCCTTTTTAGATCAGGTATATCGGGAACACAAAGTCTCCTCCCAAATTTCAAAATTCCATCTTCATACACAAAGTCACTCAATCTCCCATCATTCACAGCTTTAATCATCTTTTTAAACTCTTTATCATTGGCCGGAGAAATCTTTATCCTTTCTAGTAAAGTTGTTTTGGAAACCGTTTGAAAAAGTATTGACATTTCACCTTCCATGGTGATTCCCATATCCATCTTTACTAGATCCATGAAAATAGGATCCCTTTCTACTCTCATCTTGTTCAAAACTCCATGATCCTTTCTACTCAAAGCATCTACTACCTTGTTTTCCTTCCCTAAGTGGTAGTGTATCGGGCAATCATAATCCTTGAGTAGTTCAAGCCATATCCTTTGCCTCATGTTGAGTTCTTTCTGTGAGAAAATATACTTCAAACTCTTGTGATTGGTATATATCTCACATTTTTCACCATAGAGATAATATCTCCATATCTTCAAAGAAAGTATTACAGCTGCAAACTCAAGATCATGAGTAGGATAGTTTTTCTAATGAATTTTCAGTTGTCGTGTTGCATAGGCAATAACCCTATCATTCTGCATAAGGACACAACCAAGTCCTTTCTTCGATGCATCACTATAAATAACAAACCCATCATTCCCCGATGGTAGATTCAATTTAAAATCATTGACTAATATTCTCTTCAGTTCTTCAAAACATTCTTCACACTATTTTTTCCAAACAAATTTAACCCCTTTACGTGTGAGATTTGTAAATGGGTTAGCCAATCGGGAAAAATTCTGGATGAAACGTCGATAATAACCTGCTAAACCAATAAAACTGCATACCTCAATTATACTCGTCAGTGTTGGCCATTCTTGGATTTCTCTTGTATTAGAAGGATCAACAGAGATTCCATCCTTAGAGACAATATGGCCAAGAAAAGAAAACTCCGGAAGCCAGAATTCACACTTTCTAAACTTCCCATATAATTCATGTCTTATCCTAGTCTTCAATATAATGAAAAAGTGATTTTCATGATCTTTGTATCTTTTGGATTATACCAAGATATCATAAATAAATACCACTACAAAGTCATCAAGATATTCCTTGAAAACTATGTTCATTATATCCATGAAAATAGAGGGTGCATTAGTCAGCCCAAAAGGCATTACTGTAAACTCGTAATGCCCGTACCTGGTTCGAAATGCTATCTTCGGAATGTCTTCCTTCTTCACACACAACTGATGGTATATAAATCGAAGGTCAATCTTTGAAAAGTATTGATCTCCATACAATTTGTCAAATAAATCATCAATGCGAGGTAGGGGATACTTGATCTTTATTATTATAGCATTGATCTCCCTGTAGTCGATACATAACCTCATAGATCCATCCTTCTTCATAACAAAAAGGATAAGGGATCCCCATGGAGAAACACTAGGGAGAATAAATCCCTTATTACTCAATTCCTCAAGTTGTTTCTTTAGTTCCACTAATTCCACAGTGGACATTCTATAAGGAGTCTTCGATATGGGCCTTGATCCAGGAATTAAATCAATAGAAAACTCAGTTTCTCGTTCTGAAGGATGTCCATATAAATCTTTTGAAAACACATCAACATATTCTCTCAGAATAGGTACGTCCTCTATTTGAACATTCCTTTCCACACCCATAGTCATTTCATTCTCTTCCTCCCCAATAATTGAATTTAGTTGAGCTAGAGGGGGTGGATCTAGATAAGAATTAGTTGGTGACAATTCTTCTCTAAAGATACGGTCTTCCTTATCATCATCATCAAAAATCATAACCTCCTTATTTTTATAATAAATTTTGGCATCATGGTATGAAAACCAATCCATACCGAGGATTATATCAAACTCAATCATGGGTATGACGATGAGATCAATAGATAAAGAACATTTATGTGCTCAAATGGGAACTGATTCAAAGAACCATGTATAAATGATACTTCCCTAATGAGTTTTAACTGAAAACTCCCTTGTTAAATCAAATTGGAAATATCTAATTTTCTTAGAAAACTGGGAATATATGAAACAGTGCGATGATCCGGAATCAAATAATGCATTTTCTAAACTTGAGGAAACAATTAAATTACCTGCCACCACGTCTTTCGGGGCTTATACCTCAGTAGTAGTGATAGAATAAACTTGTCATTGATCCCTTGAACTTTTCTGAGGTATGTTTCCATGATGCTTAGAACATTCATTTGCATAATGTCCAATCTCCCTGCAATTGTAGCATTGAATATCGGTAGCTTCCTTATTCCTCTTGCAATCACGAGCTTGGTGGCCTTTTTCAGCATACTTGTAATAGACTCCCATTCCTTTTAATCAAGTATCATGGTTCTTCTTCCCACATTAACTGCAGGATGGATATTCGGAATTTCCCTTCTTCCCCTTATTTCCATTTCTAGATTGATCAGCAAATCGCTTCTTCTCTTGCTTTGCTTTAAAGTCATAAGACTTAGAGAATTCCTTTTCTGTCTTGATAGCACATGAGACAATGTCTTCGTACGACAAGAAGGATTGTGAGACTAATGCTCGACAAAGAAATGGTTTTAACCCATAAAATAAACGATCAATCTTACTTCATGGGTTACATATATAATCTCCATCATACCTTGCTAACCTTGTAAAGTTAGCATCATACTTTGCGACATTCTCATCCTCCTTTTGTATCAGACTTAGAAATTGCCTTTCCATATCCGCTCGATGGTCACGAGGAAAGTATTTTTCTAAGAAAATCTCCTTGAACTCCCTCCATTACATATTTGATACTTCTTCATCTTCCTTCATGTTTTGAATCAATGACCACCATTGATCAGCATCTCCAGTGAGGCGGTAAACACCCATGATAAATTTTTCCTTTTCACTACTTCCCAAGACATGGAATATTTTCTCTAAGGAATTTATCCATTACTCAGATACTAAGGGATCTATACTTCCATTGAATGTCGGTGGTTGTTGCCTCATGAAGCGATCTAACATTGATCCTCCATGTTGCGGATCAGGGTGCTCCATACGGGTAAGGTTATTATTCATAACCTGAGTGAGTTGTCCCAGTATGGTGATTAGCTAATCAGCACCAGTTGCATCACCAAATCCACTATAATTATCTTGAGTAGAAGGGAAATCCCTACATGGAGTGAGTGCATTGATACAGTTACCATTACTTCCACTAGGTGCCATTTCTAAACAAATACAAAAACTAGATCAGTTTATGAATCAAAATACAAAATTCCATACTTGTAAAAAACTTAACATAAATTGCACTATTTATGGATATAATCCATAATCATAAAAAAAATGTTTTCTTTGAGGAAGTATAAACTCATAAACCCTTCATAATGGTTTTAAAAGTAAATGAGAATTATCCTAAGCATATCCCCCAGGAGTGTCGTAACCAAGAGTGTAGCAAGGCCCATTGTCGTGCACCAGTTCCCGTTCGAGTCTAGCTCAAAGCGGTGTTTTTGGGTTTTACCCCTAGGTACATCTGTGCCAGAGCCGCCTCTACCTGCTCATATCCAGATAGGGATCTATTGCTCATAAAACTCACAAAATCTCTACAATACCAAAATTATAGGAAGTTCTTCTACACTAATCCTTAAAGTCCATCTTAGGTCTATGTGCTTTAATCAGAGTTTATCTAAATCTAGCTTCCATGGTTTGTACTAAACTTCCTTTGATACCAACTATAACGCCCCAACCCCAATTACCTAGAGTTGGTGCATTATTACATAACATTGTCATGATCACAAAAGATCAAGTCTCGAAAGAACGATTAGTTTAGTAGCCTTAGAAACACTAGATATATTCATAAGTCTTACATTACATCATAAAGTGAAAAAAACTACAACACATCTTGTCTTCATATACCCTCATACATTCCCTGCAGGTCAGTCATAAAATAATTCTTCACATCCTGGGAAAAATTAAAACATTGAAAGGGGTGAGCTCAGCTGCTCAGAAATGATAACAATATAGCATAAACTTTCATAAATAAACATAAAAATTTAAGGTAATTTATAACTAAAAAAAGCCTTTTAAACTTGAACGTAAGCATAATATGGCAAAAATAAAATGAAATAATTCCATTTACTTATTCACATGGATATTCTACTAGTCGAATAATCACATGCAATATCAATAACCACTTTCATAATGATGGAATGCATAATTCCAGACTATCATAACCACATAGTCAAGGCCTTGTGCCAAGACTACAAATTAGATTTTGTCAAGTCCTAGTTCCAAGACACTAGTTTGTCTCATGAGACCTACCGATGCATCGAGGAGCTATATAAGGCTCCACCCATCACTTATTAAGTCCAATGCATTCCTCATATGAATAGGTTTAAACATAACATAAACATTTGTATTAAAACTATCATACGAAATGTCAATACTTTCTCCATAAACCATGAATGGTATAAAAATAACACATCCACAGTCAAACATATCAAAAAACCTTCAATACTATATGGAAGTTTTGTATCATAATAAATAAACTTCAAATAAGCTTAGAATCCATCAAAGGATGTTGACATAGATGAAATCAAAACTATTTGAGAGAAATATCTCTTTTTTTTGAAATAATTTAAAAGTCACATAATTATAAAAGAAAACATTTACTTTGAAAATATTCTTATAAGATTGTAATGGAAGCTTTGACGATTTTATAATGGTGGAAAATAGCTACACTCGCCATATAAGTTAAAAAATACATTCTTACCTTAATTCTGTTGAAAAGGTTAAAAAGGACCTTATTTGGAAAACGACAGATAAATTCCTTTATAAACTTCTTATAAAAAGTCAAAGAGGGTATAAATGACATTAACCCATAGTCTGTAAAATAGTAAGAATTATTTGAAATACATTTTTAACAAACATGGATGTGGATGATAAAGAGGTTGCAGTAGATAATTACGTATAAACAACCTCGGATAATGAAGAGATTGTGAAATAAACCCTTACCTTGTACTTTTCCTTGGTTGAGGGTAGGTTAACCTCATGTATAATGGTGAAATAATTGTTATTAAATTATAAAATAATCATATACAATAATATTATATCATATATGATCTTTTAAAATTGCTTTGTTAATAATATCTTAGTATTATCATCGTTTCGGGTGCAAACTTACTCGTTTTCTTTTATATGTTTTGTTACATAATGCATGTTTGTTTTGGATAGTTTGTATCTTATTCATATCCAGAATTATATCAAGTCCTTAGACATTATCTTTTAACCATAAAATTAGAATTAGACTTGAATAGATACGATGATGAATGAATCTCATCGCATTTCGTGGAGACAGTAGTCTGTACGTACGCACGAGCGAAAATATCTTTCTTTTGATTTTAAAATAATATATAATTGGATGGTATATCATATATAAAGAATCATTATCTTGTTATATTTATTATTTAAATCAATTACAAATCATTATCATACCCATCCAAATAATAATGTTTTGAATAACAATTACACCACAACGTGGAGACGGTAAGCCGTATGTACGCACGTATGGTGACATGTCATTCAAAGGATGGATAGAATTCTGAATATGGTTGTACCATATTTATAATGACATAACATAATATATAATATACTAGAGTTATTATTTTAGAATGGAAATAACAAAGAAAGAAGAAGTTGAAGAAGAAAGGAACTTGGAAGAGGGTGGTGAAAACATTACCTCTTCTTCGGGTTCTTCCTTTTGATTTGATCAAAAGGGCTCCTTAAGTTGGCTTTATGACAAAACTAAGGCATCTAGGCTGAATTTAGGGAAGTTGAGAGAATATTTGGGCAGGTTTTGGCCGAACCAAAAGTCTTTGAAGGTGTGAAGAATTGGTTAGAAGTGGTGTCCTTTTATAAGGGGGGTGAGGGGCACCTTAGGAAAAGCTAGAAATACTATTTTATAATAAATTCATATTCGGTTTCTAATGGCTCAAAAGTGGATTATTTAAAGTTTAAGGTGGGTATGGGACAAAATCCTATCAACCTATATATTTTATATAGGTTTGGGTCACTATATTAACCATATCTTTCAGTTTTAACTCTTAGTTAATTAGTTTGACATTTACCATGTAACTTTGTATTTATATATTATATAGTTAATAAACTTACTATATACATCCAAGAGACCCCCAATTAGTCAATTAATAACAAAACTACAATTATATAAGTCCTTTGGCCTAAAATTATAATTTTAGGAATAGAATATCAATTAATAATATAATATTTGTTTTAAAAACTCTTTTATGTCAATTTTGACACTATTGGGTATTTTGTTTTTGATAAATTCATAACAGCATTATTAATTTGAACACAATTAATATGAAAAATATTAATATGTCATATTAACCTATAAAATATATTTAATTCATAAAAAGTTTGAAATTACATTTATTTGGGTATTTATAATATCAATTATCTTAATATTTCATTAATTAGGAAATTACTGCATCACCATTGTGTCATAAATAAATTAAATTATTTAATGTATAAAAATTATAAATAAAATAAAATTATGTATTAAATATTGTTATATTTATAATGAATATTTATAATCGATTTTACCTTATGTATAAACCTATATTAAAATTGTTTTAGTTATTAAACTTTGATTTTAACTCTTTTAACTCTTCTTTGAATTAAATAATAATAAATGTCCTAATCTAATCCAAGTTGATATAAATGATAATTTTTTATTCCTAAGGTTGTTTTCAGTCGATATGCAATTGTCCAATAGATTTAGGAAATTTTTTAGGGTAATATTAATATCATTTTTACCATTTATTACCCTTTTTACTTTTAACCGTGGTAAATAAAAGTAAAAAGTTACTATTCACCAAAAAATATTTTCATCTTATTGAACCACCTTTTACTACTTGATATTAACCATGTCTCTCGTATTTTTGAAATTCCACTCACTGAAGCGATAAAATTACGTTTTATGTGAATTTTCAAATTCTCCTATGGGGTGGGTAAAAGATGGTGAAAGTTAAATAAAATTTTTATATTATATAAAATTATTCTAAACTAACTCCAATGAATTACATTGAAATTATATTGGTATTATGTATCTATTTTCACCTTAATTAAATTTTAATAAAATAAATAATTATTTAAATAAAAATTCGGTTTTAAACTATAACTCAGTGTTTTTCACTATTCATAAAAAATTGAATGTTTTCAGAAAGATACCAAAATTTCACCCTAGGATAATTTCGATATTCTGAATCCAAAAATGAAGTCCATTTTGAAAGATAAAATGTATAAAATTTCAAAAAGTGGGTATTACTATTTATAACAGCTAGTTTGATTGGTTTTGGTGTGCGTTAGAACTCGAAGTTGCGTACAACACACGCTACAGTATTATTTAAAGAGAAGAGTATTGTAGAAGCTTGGGGTGGTATAGTAAAACACAGTAGGTTTTCTCCAATGACTTTCATACTCTGGCTACTAGTATATAATAGTTAACAACAATTATATAAAATAATTTATATAGAACAATATCCAAAAAATAGTTTATAACTAAATATAAACAAGTTTCCAAAACCATTCATTACCAAACACATACAAGTGCAATTGAAACCAATTTTCCAAACAAGATATTTTTCTATAAAAATAACTAAACAAGCCTTAAAACCATTTCATAATATCCCTTTTTGTTATTTCCTACCATTCCACAAACCCATGAAACCAATCATGCATGCTAGGTTATGATAGTTCCATACTCATGAGTGGTTTCTCGTCAATCTACCAAGTCGTCACAAGGTAATTGTTTCCCATGTTCCATTAACCCTTTGGAACCAATTAAAAGGTAATATTTCAACCAAGACCCATATAATAAATATTAAATTTATATCTTGTGTTCCATTTAACCTTTGGCACTAATCACAAGGTCATATTTCAACCAAGCCCCAAAAATGCAATATGAACTCACACACCAATATGCCCAATGATCTTTCCAAAACACCTTTTCAATAAAAACACACTTTTTATTGAAAACCAAATTTTCATCAAACCATTTAACAATTTCCTAAAAGAAATAATTTAAAATCGTCATTCTAAATTCAAGAGGCTAAATCACATTGCACAATAATTTACCAAGATTTCAAAATTTCACTAAAACAATAAATCATCACAGAAGAATATTTATTCCATGCTTTTTACAATCAATAACATTCAAATAAACCAATTTTAAACCGATACTATCAATTTCAGCAAGAGGAGATGAGAGTGAAGCCACCTAGCTTGAATTTTTTGACAAAACTCGACAATGGATGAAGAATACACAAGAAGATGAGTCAATTATCTAATAACGACCTTAGTTCTCTTATCCTAGAAATATCACGAATCAACATTGAATTATTTAAAATCCAAAAACATAGATCTATCCACTATAGGTTCATATCAAGGAAATAATGGAGATCATAAAATTAGATCTAAGCACATCTAATAAAACGTGGAAAATCAGGAAAGAATGGTGAATACCTCAAGAATCGGATCAATATTCCCTGAAAAAACATAGATATGTTCCTCTATCATGAAAAACACCATATTTATACTTTATTGATGTTAAAAAACTTATATCTAGCCACATGAGGTGTAGATCTAAGAAAACGTGAAGGAGAGAAGGGGGAGTTGGTAGAAAATAGAAAAGAACCAAGAATATCAGTACTTACCCCAAGAATTGGGTTTGAAATCACCAAGGGAAGGATATAGTTTGTCTCCAACTAATGTGGGGAGGTTTCTACAGCCATAAAGGGAGAGTAATCTCGATATAGGGGATTTTTTAAGACGAAAAAGAAATATATAGATAAAAAACATGTAAGTTCCTAGAAAATATGATCTAGATTTGACCACTACATAAGGTTTGACCACACGGTTTGAGCCAACCGTGTATGGATCATGCAACCTTCCTTTTGGTCCCAAAACTACTTATAAAAACCCAAAACTATAACATACTTCACCTTTAAAATTTTTATGGAAACACATTTTTATGGAAACATCCCACTTTATGGAAAAACCCCCACTTTATGGAAACATCCCACTTTATGGAAAAACCCCCACTTTATGGAAACAACCCACTTTATGGAAACACCCCACTTTATGTAAACAACCTACTTTATGTAAACAACCAACATTATGGAAACACCCAACTTTATGGAAAGTATCTATATTATGGAAACTATCTTTTTTATGGAAACTCACTATTTTATGGATTCTCTCTATTTTATGGAAACTCTATATTTTATAGAAACTCAATCAAAGACACGCCATATAAAATACATGAGGAAAGGGGTTATGTACCCGAGACTGGGGGTACTACATTCTCCCCACTATTGGTTTTTTTCCTCGGAAAGTAGTAAACCCTCACTGGCCAAAATTGTGTTTTGGCCACTACTTTTTTTTCCTTCTCACATTCCTAAGTCTCTTTCTGAATCTGAACATGTCTCCATAAAACCCGCACTAAGATGATGATTTTCCCATATAGGAGTTTTTTTGTCTGTACATAATCCACACTGGGATATCTACCAATGATTCATCTGGTTCTAGTTCAATGTGATCCCATCTGATAACATGGAAAGAATCAAGGTGATACTTTTTCAACAGGGATACGTGGAACTCATTATGCACTAAGATAAACTGTAGTGGCAATGGAAACTGATATTCCACCTCACCAACCTATTCTAGTATCTCAAAATAGCCAATGTATCTAAGAGATAACTTCTCGCGCTTCCTGAAACAATGATGTCCAAGCCTTGGAGAGATTCTTAAGAAGATATAATCACCCACATCAAACAAAAATAGTCTTAGATGGTGATTTGGATAAGATTTCTGATGACATTGACCCGTCTCTATCCTCTTTCTAATAAACTGGATCTTCTCCATTGTTTCTTGAACAAGTCTTGGCCCGAATAGTGAAGTTTAGCATGTTTCCACCCAACATAGTGGAGAATGACAAGGAAGGACATACAATGCTTCAAACGAATCCATGTGTATCAAGGCTTGATAGATATTATTGTATGAGAACTCTACTAAGGGTATATGGTCCTCCAATGAGCCATAAAATTACATTACACAAGCCCGAAACATGTCTTCCAATTTTTGTATCATTCACTCAGATTTACCATCCATCTGAGGATGATACACCATGCCCATAGTCAACTGAGTCCCAAGGTCTTGCTGTAGGGATTTCCAAAAATGAGACATGAACCTCAGATCACTATCTGAGACTATTGAAACTAGTACACCATGACTCTTAACCACTTCTCAGATATAGATTTTTGAAAGAACCTCCACCGTATAAATTTCAGGAATAGAGATGAAATGGGCCTACTTCGTTAGACGATCCACTATCACCCAAATGACATCATGTTTCTGGGCTGTTCTTGGAAGACCTATAACAAATCCATTGCTATCTGATCTCATTTCCAAAATAGAATGCGCAATGATTGTAACACACTAGCTGGTCTCTGATGCTTTGCTTTAAACTACTGACAAGTTAAGCACCCCGAGATGAACTTGGCCACCTTCCTTTTCATGCCGCTGCACCAAAACTACACCTTCAATGCCTTATACATCTTTGGTGTACCTGTATGTATAGCCCATCTCAAATGGTTGTAATCATGAAGCAGTTGTTCCTGACAAACCATAAGTAAAACCACCCAATCTATGAAACACAAAACTAAACCCCCATAAAGTTTTCCACCCTCAATGGTATCCCCACTATTGAGTTTTGAAATTACATCCAGACATTCTGCATCAGATTTTTGTTCCTCTTCGATCATTTTTACTAAATCAGGAACTATCATTGCTGAAAAGAAAACTGCAACATCACATCAGTCTTCACATTACACATTCTTGTTAGTTAAGACCAAGATCAACTTCCATTCATCCAAATATTCTTTAGGTAACTAAACATAAGAATTTATACTCAATGCATCCGCCACCGAAATTCCTTTCATTGGTGTGTACATTAAGTCAAAGTCAAACATTTAGAGATACTCTATCTATCCCCTTTTCCTCAGATTCAAATCTCACTATGAGAAAATATGTTTTAAGATTTTTTGATCCATTAAACATAGTAAACTTCTCACCAAAGAGATAATGTCTCCATGTTTTCAGAGCATGGATGACTACATCTAACTCCAAATCATGTGTTGGGAAATTCTTCTCATGCACCCTAAACTACCTTGAACCATAAACAACCAAATGATCTCTTTTCATGAGAACACAACCCAACCCTGATCCCAAAGCTTCACAATACACCACATACCTCTGTCCTGATTCAAGAAAGATTAATATAGGTTTCAATGTAAGATTAAATTTCAGTTCCCGGAAAGGCTTCTGACATTCATTTTTTCCATTGGAATGGATCGCTCTTCTTTGTCATAGCTATCATTGGTGAATATAGTCATGAGAAATCACACACAAAGGGTCGGTAGTAACCAGCTAGACTAAAAAAATTTGTATCTCAAAAACATTGTGCAGTGGTTGCCAAGAGATGGCAGCTTCTATTTTTTCAGGATCCACAGAAAGGCCTTTTTCAGAAATGACATTTCCAAGAAAACGTACATCCTGTATAAAAAATCATACTTTGATAATTTGGAATTCAAATGGTGATCTCTTTATATTTTTAACACTATTTCCAGGTGATCCTCATGGCCATCCCTTGCCTTTTAATAGACCAAAATGTTGTCCACAAACACCAAAATAAAAGAATCAAGATATTTTTGAAATATCTGATTCATCATTTCCATGAAGACCACTGATGCATTCGTTAGACTGAAAGGAATTACTATATATTCATAGTGTCCATATATACTTCTAAAAACTATCCTTGGAATATCCTCTTTCTGAACTCACAATTGGTGATATCCTGATTGCAAGTCAGTCATGGAGAACCACTGAGCTCCCGTTAATTTATTGAATAGATCATCAAAGCGTGGAAGTGGATATATGTTCTTTATCGTAACTTAATTAAGATTATGATAATCAATAAAAAGCCAAAGAGGTCCATATAACTTCTTTATGAACAAAACTGGTGCTACCCACAACGACGTACTTGGTCGAATGAAACCCTTGCTTTCCAGCTCCTCTAACTATAATTTCAAATCTCATAACTCTATTGGTTCCATACTATAAGATGGAAGGGAAATAGGATTGGTACCTAGCAGGAGATTGATCATAAAATCAACTTCCCATAGAGGTGGTAACCCTGAGAAGTTATTAGGAAATGCATCTGGAAATTGATCCACAAAAGGTGGAAAATTATTTTCCTCGATCTCTTCCCTGAATTCCAAATTCAACATTTCCAACTAAAAAGAGTTTGTTCCCACCATTGGGGCCAACAATATCTTTTCACCTTTCTTTATAATCTTCTCTCCTATGAAGAGATACTCGATGCCATCCTCGATTATGAAACTAACTGTTCTCCTTTAATAGTTGATATGAGCCTTGAACATTGTCAACCAAACAATACCCAAAATTATGTCATAGACATCCATCTCCAATATAGAGAAGTCCCATTTCAGCTTAGCTCTATCAACAGTTATAGAACATGCTCTACACACAAAGGCTTGACACTGTCTTTCACTGAGAAGAGTTTTTAGTTTCAAAACAGAAAGCATCATTTATAGTTTTAATCATAGAAAGTCAACAACACGAGATGAAATGAAGGAATGTGATTCACCAAAATCGAACAACACTTTCACAAAGATAGAAATCAAAAGAATCATACCTCTCACCATAGATGGTCTAGCCTGATCATCAAAAATCATCTACTCAACTCCATACAATTTCTTCTTCGCTAAACTATTCTCCTTGTTGCCTTGCTGAGGTTT
Organism: Viscum album; assembly: GCA_963277665.1. NCBI lineage: Eukaryota > Viridiplantae > Streptophyta > Magnoliopsida > Santalales > Viscaceae > Viscum > Viscum album. The sequence continues at coordinate 1,765,920,372 of OY728142.1, read as the reverse complement.
CACTGGTTGAGGAGTCATGGCATTTCTAGAATCACCATGGCTAGCTCTTCTCTACTGATGAGACTGATTCTGCTATCCTCATCCATTCAAATCATGCGATTCTTGCGTTGCATGAGAGGTGTATAGAGCAATTGAACTTGGACCACTATGACAATAGCGCTGAAGATGACCCATCTTGTTACAATTATGTCATGATATTGTTTGTGTCATACAATCTTGCTTTATATGGTCAACCTAACCACATTGAAAACAACCTGCTTTTATCTGGGGTTGTGGAGGAATGTTTACTGATCCAGCCATCTCGTTCGGATTTCTACTTTCACCTAGTAAATAGATGTCCCTTTTCTACTTGTTCACAGTCATTGATTTCCCACCGTTTCCTGTAGGTATCATCATGCCTCCTCCCATAGATCCCGAGATATCACATTCATCCATAGTCGCTCTGTTCACCATCTATGTATAGTCTATAATTCAAAGTACTGAAATCTTTGATTGAATCTACTATCATATCCCTGATTCAAAGATGCGTGCCTTAAAAGAGGCACTTGTAAAAACTTTTGGGGAAAAGAAAACTATGTTCAAGAACTTTTCCACATACATAGTGAATGAGAGACACTCTTGTTTCCTGATGAATAAGTTCCTTAATTTCTGGATCTCGAACGTGTGAGGATAGAATTTTTTGTTGAGTAATTCCTTTAAATACACCCATGTAAGGACTTCATCCAATTCAGCCTACACCACTAAATCCCACCACTGACATTCATGATCCTCGAGTATATATGTCACCATTTTGACATTTAGCTCTACCAGTGTGCCGATGAATTTGATGATATGATTCATCCTACATAGAAACACCTATGCCTTCTCGGGTTCAGAAACACCCCGGAAGTTAGGTGGATTTTGCTTCATGAATTGGATGGTATGATCCATATGTCGTGGATCATTCCTTCAATCCCTGTGTCCACAGCTTGAAAAGCATGAACAATACTCTGAACCAGCTCTTGGTTCACACGTGGTTCAGGTGAAGCCACATTCTCCACAGCTTCTTCGGGTTGGTTTTGATGACGCCTACCAGGTTCCATTTTTTAAACTACTAACAAACTCTTTCAATCTCACTCTATAGAAATTATTGGCTTAGAATTTAAAATTCTATCACAATGACTATCAAAACATTGTTTTCCAAAACAACCTTTTTCCCATGTTCAACCATTTTTGAAAACACTTCACATGCTTTTGAAAATTAAACCATTTTCAAAATACAATAAGCATTCTCCCTTTCGAAATCATTAATTTGAAAACCAATTCCATACTTTATAAAAAATTAACACTTTTTTTCACAACATGAATCATTTCTCAAAATGATGTATGCACTCCTAGTGGGAAGTCATTCCTCTAAAATTCATTTCATGCTCGTCTCATTGGCTAAACACATGACAATGAGATTTCAAAATCCAAGAAGTGTCTCTAAACACTTATTTACCCAACTCCTTGGTAACTTGAAGTTCAACATAAAGGGGTTAGCTATGTCGTTTTTTGCTATACATTTCAAGTTACAACAATCCTACTCCTTTCTAAGATTCCCACCCAAGGAATAGACAAGAAGGGATTTTATCTCCAAAACTAGGAACATCGATGACTAATTTTTAGGAAAGGTCCACACAAGATAAAACCATTTGTAATGACACAACAATTCTCCTTGGATTGAGAGTACAAAGAGTCTTTACTTGGCCATAAGAGACATCCCCAAGATGCCAAAGGCTGGAAAAAATGCTGAAGGATTTTAAATACAAGTGGGGGATGATTTAACCTTTGATAAGTAAACCAATAAACCATCCAACCATAACAAAACATTTACTATATGATGCATGAAAAAATTAAAGACAACTCAACAAATTCATGTATCTCAAAACCACATCGAATTATGTGACAGCAGAAGAATAACCAAGTATCAAAGTAAACAACTAATAAACGACACAAGACTCTCAAAATACCACAAGACTCCATACTCCACAAGATCCAAGATCCTCAATCTCTGAAAATCCCAAGCAACATGATGTAATGATAAAACCATGGGAAACATTACCTTTTCCTCTATCTCAAAAGATGGCACATGCAAAAGCACCGAAGTTCCAAAGCAGGGGTGAGTATAAAACTCAGTAGGTTTTCCCAAATGACTTCCCTACTCACTTCAATAGGATAAAAGAGTTAGAAACAATTATATAAAATATTATATATAGAAATATTTCTTAAAAATAGTTTATAACTAAATATAAACAAGTTTCCAAAACCATTCTTTACCAAACACATACAAGTGAAATTGAAACCAATTTTCTCAGTAAGGTATTTTTTTATGAAAAATAACTAAACAAGATTTAAAACCATTTCACTGTACCTCTTTCTGGTATACCCAGCCATTCCACAAACCCATGCAACCAACCTTGCATGATACATTATGACAGTTCCATACTCATGAGCGGTTTCTCATTGATCTACCAAGTCATCACAAGGTAATTTTTTTCCATGTGAATTAACCCTTTGGCACTGATCACAAGTTCATATTTCCCCCAATCCCCACCTATGCAATACGAAATTTGTATCCTGTGTTCCATTTAACCCTTGGCATTGAGCACAAGGTCATATTTCAACCAAGCCCTAGAAATGCAATATGAACTAACACACCAATATGCCGAATGATCATGCCAAAACACAATTTGAATAAAAACAACATTTTTATTGAATTTTTTTTTATCAAACCATTTAACAATTCCATCAAATCAAAAATTTAAAATCATCAATTTAAATTCAAGAGGCTAAATCACATTGCACAACAATTCACTAAGATTTCACAATTTCACTAAAACCATAAATCATCACTGAAGAAGATTTATTCCATAATTTTCAAAATAAATCCCATTAAAATAAACCAATTTGAAACTAATACAATCAGTTCTAGAAAGAGTATATGAGAGTGAAGCCACCTACCTCAATGTTTTGGATGAAACTCAACAACAAATGAAGAATGCACAAGAAGACAGGTCAATTCTACAAGAATGGCCTTAGTTCTCTTATCCTAGAAAGATCAAGAATCAATATTGAATTATTTGGCATCAAAAAATGTCAATATACTCAATATAGGTTCAGTTTTGAGTATGAATGGATACCAGATATGTAGATCTAAGAAGATCTAAGAAAACATGACAAATCAAGAAAGAATGGTGACAGACCTAAAGAATGGGATCAGGATTCCAAGAAAGTATCTTAGATATCTTCCTCTATCATTAACAACACCATATTTACCCTTTTTTGATGTTAAAAACTTTATATCTACCCACATCAGGTGTAGATCTATGAAAACGACAAGAAGAGAAGGAGGAGTTTGTAGAAAATGGAAAAGAACCAAGAATATCATCACCTACCCCCAAGAATTGGGATTGAAATCACCAAGGGAATGCTCTATGTTGGATACAACTCATGTGGGGATGGTTACCTAGACTTATAGGGAGAGTATTCTCGAAATAGGGTCATTTTTAAGCCAAAAAGAAATATATAGAAAAAAAATAGTAAGCTCCATGAAAATAGGATCTAGATTTGACCACTACGCAGGGATTGACCACACGGTTTGGGCCAACCATGTATGGATCGTGTGACCTTACTTTTGGTCCCAAAAATCCTTATAAAACCTCCAAACTCTATCATCCTTCACCTTTACCCTGTTTATAGAAACATTGTTTTTATGGAAACATATCACTTTATGAAAACACCCCACTTTATGGAAACAACCCACTTTATGGAAACACCCCACTTTATGGAAACAACCCACTTTATAGAAACAACCAACATTATGGAAACAATCTATATTATGGAAACTCTTTATTTTAATGAAAATATCTATATTATAGAAACTCTCTATTTTACGAGAAATCTCTATTTTATATAAACTCACTATTTTATGGAAACTATTTATTTTATGGAAACTATCTATTTTATGGAAACTCTCTATTTTATGGAAACCCAATAAAAAACACAACATATGAAAAAAATGAGGAAAGGGGTTATGTACCCAAAACCAGGGGTACTGTAGTAGTGATGTAGATACCATAATAGAAATTATCTCTTGATAATTATATCAATTTTCATTAGTGAGTGATACTTATTGATGGTGGTTCAGTATATTCTAAAACTTTATAAGGGTATGTGAAACATCTAAGGATTATTATAGAGTATTTATTATTTAATGGATTTGAAATATATATTAAACGGAATCAATAACCTTGAAAAATGATTTTATAACAAGGTTATATATTTAGAGATAACTATTGAATAACACATGATTGAGGTACATGTAACTCTTAAAATTAATATAATATTTATGTTGAGGTAATAAAGTGTTGATTAATTTTTAAAAAAGTGAGGGTTATATTAATGATTTCCTTGAAATTGGTTATTGGAAAATAAGATCCATGAAACTTTTAGTAAGGTTTATATAATTTTGGGATTATAAAATATATTTAATAGTGTGTGACCTTTTGATATAGTGTTTAATACCATTTTGGAATAAAATATAGAATTAAATTTTTGGAATAATACATGATTTCACTTTAGTTTTATGATTGGGAGATTAAGTACTTTTGGGAATGGTATAAACTTTAGAATATATTATTAGGGTATAAACAATAATTTTTTAAGGAATGATATATATGTAGATATATTTTAAGATAGTATGATTGATGTCACAATATAAGTTATATATAAAATAATAAATATACTAATATTTTCCTCTACTAATGTAGAGACTTGTTTTTTACCTTGTAAGACTTTGAAATATTTCTAAGAATATTTCCATAGCCAGGTGCTGAGACGACGTGTAATTATAAGGCACAAAATTAATTTTATAAAAATATTAATTATTTTTATTCTATGAATGCTAAGGAAATGGGATATATCTTAAATGGTACATAAATTCAAAAATATGATTCCATGGTTGAGTTTATAATGTGGTGTTACCCCTAGGTAGGGCATAACTTTTATCAGTGCAAGACTTCGCCAAGAAAATTTACATAGGGGAAAAAACATAAATAAAACAATTAAAATTTTATATTTTATCTTGAACACTTAATCAAATAAAATTTATTGGGATCTAGGATTGGAAATCTGGGACCGCTTTTGAGTTAAAATTGGGAATTTTTACCAGGGCGTGAAATAAAATGAGAGGGCACAAAGGAGTCATAGTTCTAAACTGTTGGATGGTGTGGTTATGTAGATATTCTTAGACTAAAAAAATATTATAAATTCATGTTTTTGGGATTTTTATTAGGGTTAGCCACAAATGCTCCCCCACCAAGAGCTCACATCCTTCATCCCTTGGAAAATCCACAACGAAGCATTGGCAAATCGTAGTGGGATCAAGACGAATGTGTTGACAATGATAATAAAATCCAAACAAGGTAGGATTTCTTCCACATTTAATTTTCTATTGAAGATCTTCCTTGAAAATTCATTTTCGTCGTCTAAATTCATTATTTTAATATCAATCATTTCTGGCTGAACTAACATGACCATCGATACATGTTTTTTTAAAGGTTGGGACTAAAGCCTCAATTTGTTATTAAACCAAAGAAAATACCTCTTTTGACTAGGTAGAAGGAGACCCATTACATATACTAAAGGCCCAGGGGCATGAAAGCCCATTTTTGGACCAAAGGGCCCTTCAGTGAATAGTACTTCAATAGTACCTGGGCTACTACAGTACCTGCTACAACACCGTCACCACTAAAGTTCCCACTAAAGTACCTCCACCACTATAGTTTCACCACTGCTATAGTTCCTATGCTACTACAGTGCTTCTATAGTGATGCTATACTGATGCTGCAGTGGTGCTACAGTACTGCAATAATACCCAAGAATTTTGTCCCTACCCGCAATCCATCCCACGTCATTTGGATGCCAAGAAGGAACCTTTACCACTTCGGTATAAGATTCCATCAATCCATGTTTCAATCCTATGGTTTTATCTAGAAATATTTTCTTTATTAACATATAATTATCCCTAATTTTTGGACACATCAACCAGCCGTTGGATCGCCGATCAAAGGCTTGTTCTTTGAAGGTCTTATCACATGGATCATTGATCTATTCTTAGATCGGAAATCAGACAGTCAGAGGATTCCTGGTGGTCTATAGAAGAGACCCCCCTGATAGCCATTGGCAGTGGTGGTGCATAGTGTCTACTATCCGCATAGATGTGGAATCTTTATGGTCTACACAGCTATGTGTGAGCAGGATGATAGTGTGTCCAGGGTTAGGAAGTGCAGTCGGCTGGTGAGTTGAGAGAAGCAAGGCTGGAGCGGCATGGTGAGGACTGAGATGCATAGAGTTGGAGAGCAGTGGTGGTTTGGTCTGAGCCAGACAACTATGATTTTGGGCTGACTAAGTATATTAGGCCGGTTGGGGTAGGCTGGTCCAGGCAGAGGGGTTCGGCCAAAATGGGCCGAACCGGCCCAATTGGGGTTGTGTAACCTTTAAACACCCTTATCTCATACTCCATGCATCTAGTTGACACACTGTATATGGAAACACATCCCTCTCAACGATTCAGATCTTTTTGGACTGATTAGGGACTTTTTAAACTTTGTATCAGGGTTCGGTTTCACGAGACACATAAGTTTAATAATAATATTGTTATTATTAATTTTATTTATGGTTCTTGTAAAAGACCTATCTTCTAAACCAAACTTCTGTTTGACATGCCATCCACGATGGTGAGAACTAGGCCATTGAGAGGACTTTTCAAGACTACTTTTTGGTGTCTAAACAAAGTTTATGTGTGGGCCCCATGAGGCCTAGTTTTCACATGTTGTGGGGAAATAAATCCCTTTCACTAGGTATCCATTTAAAATGAACGAGTAGTCAACCCCCTGTGTTTTTTTCATAAGGATTGAAATGGCGTGATCCATATAAATTATTTTTGGGATCGAGGCATTGTTCCCATGAGATTCCTTTCAAAGGAAATGTGGCGACTTTTAAATTTTCCATTGTATGTTAGATTGAGGTATGTAAATAGTTTATCTTGCGTGTTTTCCCACAAGGATCACAACAGTGTGACCCGTTTGGAAGTGTGGTACCTTATTCATGAACTAATTAATTGTAAAACAAGAAAGAAATATTGGTGGAGGATACTTATGTTGTTTTAGAATAGGACCCTATGCTTAGATTAGTACCCACTCTTGTGAGATTCAAGAAGACATATTTATATATGCAATCCAATGTTCTGAGGACACTTGAGGATGCGAGTTTGTGAATTAATTTTTTGGACCTCTGAATCAACAATGAGCATTGTGTGCTCATCGACCATCTTACTAGATGTGCCATATAATCTGGGAGTGTCTTAGCAGGTCTAGGGGTACTTGATCACAATTTAGTACCTAATAATGGTTAGGTACATATCCATACGATGAGGTGGTGGCACACATTTTGTGGGCCCTACACGCATTGTGTAGGACTTTATGATACGACATGAGATGTTTTGGGTGTGACACCTACCCGAGGTGGTATCTAATGACTGCAATGACATTCGTCTGAGAGGCACCATCTTGTAGGGATGGCCAATGTCATTCCTTAGTGCTTTCTAAAGGTTACCTTCCAATAGGGATGGCTAGCATGGTTTCTTAGTGCTTTCTGAGAGGTTACCATCCAGAAGGGATGGTAAGTGTGGTTCCTCGGTGCTTTGTGAGAGGTACCATCCAATAGGGATGACTAGAGAAGTTTTGGGATTACCTCCAGCTAGGATGGGTAGTGTTATCTAATGGAAGTTCTATGCTTACCTCCAGCAAGTCTAGGTAGTGGTCACTGATTGTAGTTTATGGCATACCTCCGTCAGGGATGGGCAGTGGTTCCTGTTGACGACACTTACTAGGTAGTACCCTCTAGAGGGGCTAGGTAGTGGGTGCCTATCGATTTCTAAGTGATGATACCCCTGACGTACAAGGGAAAAGATACCCTATGACAAGTGGCATCCACCAGTTGGGCTGGGCATGGATCCTCAAATTTGAGACTACCTATTGACTGTGTGACATAGTGAATAGGCGTGCTTTTACATCCGTTTAGACTCTCAATAAAGAGAGATTCTTTTCCCACCAAGTTGCGTCCTTATGACACGACCTAAAATAGTGTGGCCAAGATAGTTCCACCCAAAGTGTATAGTATCAAGGTGAAGTGATTAAGTCCCATTAAATTGAAGTTTAAAGAAGACGTGTGGGATATTAGGAATCAATGGTGGTTACTTTAGGGACTGTCAGATACTCTCTTTTCTTGGGATGAGTTGTGATATGGTATAACGGCCCATACTTTACATACATTGTTATTGCTTCAAAATTTAAAGCACACTTATTACAACATATAACAAAACCAAGAAAGGACTGTATAGGTATAGTGTCTTTAGAAACTGGGAAACATAAACAACTGGTTCATAAATCATCTACATTGTCTCCCATTTATTTCATCATATCTAGAGTTCCTTTTTGGAACATCCTACATAATATCCTTCTTCCTGACCTGGGGAAAAGAAAACATACAAAAGGGTGAGCTCAAATGCTCAGTAAGGGTAAACAAAAGAAATATCAAACATATCATATTCATAAGAACATAACATTTTGAAAATCTTATCCTGCAAAAGAGATCATAGCATGGGATAAATCATAGAAGTGAAATGTAATCCCAATAATCATAACATAAAACATTAAGCTTTGTGGCATACACACATAATCATAGAAAATTATTTCCTAGTAGTCAAGACTCAGTTCCAAGACTATCTTAGCGGACAAAGTCCATTTCTGAACCGAGTTCACTCCTCGTATCAGTCATGTTTCACTGAACCGGTTTAACCTATCGTTCCATCCATGTCTATCTCATGAGATATAAATCTTTACCCAATGCATTGGAGGTAGATATAGGTCCCACCCATCTCATAATGATACCATTATTATATGTGCTACAAAATCATAAACCATACATCATATCATAACCCATGTAATAAAAATGGGATTCTTAAACATCATGTCATCATAACATAAGCCATAAAAGGATATCGTAAAAATAATTCCATAATAACATAATAAAATCAATTTAAAAATAGGGATATAAACAGAACCCTATATTATCTTAGATGGAAAATAATTTTGATAAAACACTTGAACTCCATTCTTGAGGAAAATATCCACTATACTTCAAAAACATTTTCCTTTCTTAACATGTCATATAATTTTGAACTAAAATAATTTGATTAAAAATAAACTTGAAAATTTTTAAAGGAATCTTCATGGAAATAATGTTTTAAAAATCCATTCATGTCGTATAATCTAAAAAAACATTCTTCCCGTACTTTGGCTGGAAAAGTCAAAAAGTACCTTGTACGAAAAACGACAAAAGATTCCTTTCATATCTTTTTCTAAAAACTCACCAAAGGGTAAAATTGGATTTAAAAAATTTTAGGTGGATGGAAATAATATTACATATTGAGGAAACATGGATGTGGATAATAAATATTCACCAGTAAATTCTGAAGTATAAACAATCTCGGATAAAAATGAGATTGTGAGATTTTCCCTTACCTTAGGTCCGATTTGCTTCGTAAGTGTCCGAACCTCCTGTATAATGATTTAAATAATGTCATTGACTTATTCCATAACCATACTCATTGTTATGATATCATATATTCCCATATTCTTAGCTTCTTATTAGTAATATTTCATTTCTACTTGTTATTCGAGTGTTTATTACTTTTTGTTCTTATGCATGTTTTGTTGAATAAATTTTTATTATTCTCTTTAGGTTATAGATACCTCATTTCCAGAATGTTATTAGTGTAATATATATCATATTCATTCATTCAATTCATTTATATAATCATTATGCAATGAAGATCATGTAGAACGAGTCGCATCACATCGTGGAGACGGTGTTCCATACGTACGCACGAGCGATGATATCATTCCCATGATCATGGAATTGTATTGGAGTGTATGTATACTATTTAAGAATCAATATCACTTTAAAATAATAATATATAGTTATTATTTACACCATTATACCCATTCAAGTAAGGTGGTGGTGGAAAATAGATTACACCACGGCGTGGAGACGGTATTCCGTATGTACGCACGTGCGGTAATTTCATTTTCCGTAGGGTGGATAGATGGTGAAATAGGGTTGTTTCATACTTATAATAACATAAAGTATATGAGTGATACTTATGTTATTACTTCATAATGAAACAACTAAATAAGAAGAAGTGGAAGAAGAAATAAAGTTGAAAGAATCAGTAACGGACATTACCTCTTCTTTGAAGCGCCTCTTTGAGACCTCCTATTAGGGCACTAAAATTGGTCTTCGAAGAATACCAGGACCTCTAGGATGTTTCTAGGGAAGTTGGAAAGTGAAATGGGCCAGGATTGGCCGAGCTTGAAGGCTCAAATTGGTGTGGGGAGGAGAGGGAGGAGTTGCCCTTTTATAAGGGAGGAGAGGGACACCTTTGGAAATATAAGAAATATTAGTTTATATTAAATCCCAACCCCACTTAAAAACATCCAAAATGACTCATATCTAAAGATTAGATGAGATAGGGTTATGATCTAATCAACCAATAAAATTTAGACATGTTATGAATTTATTTTAAACATTATCAACTTGATTTATCCTTATTTATCAATTTAATTTTTTTAGTGGTAATAATATTATAAATTTTAAATTATTATAAATAATTACATATTTGTTGGGAATTATCCATAATTTGACACTATATGACATTCTAGACCATATAAATTTTAATTTATAAATTTTAAATATTTTTGTGATTTTTAAACAATTTTATAATATGTTATTTTTATAAAATAACAATAGTGTCAATTTTGACACTATTCATTTATTTGAATTTAAATAAAATATATACAGAAAATATGTTCAAACTAAAAGCTTTAATAGATCTATTAAAATGTAATATGTATCTAGAAAATTAGTGGAACAAATTAAATAGTTCATATAATATTTATTTTAACATTTTTAAAACCATTTATTTGATATTTTAATTAATAAAATAATTTCAACATCACTATTGTGTCATAATTAATGATAATTATTTAATACCTAAAAATTATAAATAAATTTATATGATGTAGATAATTGTATTAGAGTTCTGGAGATTATTCATCTTCAAAGTTTTATTAATTTTATCACTAAATTAAAATTATTATACTTATAAGATTTAAGAAAGTGACATGTTGTCACATTCATTGGTTTTAATAATAATTAAATTATTTTCATAGAAAAAAGTCCATTAAATGAATCTAATCCAACCCTTAGGTGATATGGTTCTACTTTTAGTCATCCAATAAGATTTTTCCAGGTGTTAGGGTAATTTTATAATCTTATATTTACCCTTAATTACCCGATTTACCTTTAACTATGGTAAATAAAATTTACCGTAGTTACTATTCATAATGCCCAAAAAAATAAAACGTAGCCTATTAACATAATTTGGACCTGCTGATTCCAAATATGGAATCCATTTTTCAAAATTCAAAACACATAAGTTGCAGTAATTAATTTAAAATAAATATCGTTGTTATGAAAACGTGTTTTAGAAGTTAAAACATTGTCAAAGATTGAAATGTTTTTACCTATGAATTCAATGTAAAATTAATGATAATGACATACATTATATTAAATGGTAAAAATATATTCTATTTATACTTTAAAACCATTCAATATTATAATTTAACCATATAAATTATCTCAATGGAAAAAGTTATTTTTAATTAAAAATTAGCTGATTTTTACTATTCATCAAAATATGAAAGTTATCATAAAAATATCAAAAATTTATCCAAAGTAAATTTTTATATCCTGATTCAAAATAAGAATTTTATTTTTTCAAATTGAACTTATAAACGTGTCAAAAACTAGATTTAATGTGGGTGCACCATCAAAAGGCGACAAAACTGCATTTTTTGAAAAATACTTATTTTACCCGAAAAATTTATTTTGTTCTCTTACCATATTCTAGAAAATGTGTAAGATGAATAATAATGTTATAAAATTCAAAATCTAGTTAATACTATTCATAACAGCTAGTCCATAATAATATATCATTGTTTAGTGAAATCCGGTATTGCGTATGACGCAAGCTATCGAGGAAGGTCACGATTACGTGTAAAGCAAGCCAAGCTAGTGTTGTGTGTAGTGAAAGATTAATTTGATGATTTATATAACATAAAAGCAAAATATTTCTCATAAAACTCTTGGGTGTTACATTCTACCCCCCTTAAAATGAATTTCGCCCTCGAAATTCTTCACTTTGTAACAAATAGATGAGGATACCTATCCCTCATCATATCCTCAAGCTCTCATGTAGCTTCTTCAAATTGGTGGTTCCTCTATAAAACTTTCACCAAGCGAGTGGTCTTGTTCCGTAGGAATTTTTCGCTACGATCCATAATTTCTATCAGCTGTTCTTCATAAGAAAGATCTTGCTCCAACGGTACAACTTCTGAGCTAAGTACATGTGAAGGATCATGTATGTACTTTCTCAGGAGATTTTTGTAAGAACACTTTATCACCCACTTAAAACTCTAGGTCTTTTCTTCGGTTGTTCGCATAACTTTTTTGTCGACTCTGAGCTGCTCTTATGTGTTATTGAATAGATCTGACCTTTTCTTCCATTTCATCAACAAGATCAGGTCCTAATAGCTTTCTTTTCCAACTTCATCCCAGCAAGTTGGAGTCCTGCATTTCTTTCCATAGAGAGATTTATAAGGAGCCATCTAAATACTGGAGTGAAGTCTATTATTATAAGAAAATTCCACCAAAGGTAGGTGTTGATCCCAACCACCTTTGAAATCTATAGAGCAAGCTCTCAACATATCTTCTAGAGTTTGAATTTTCCTCTCAGACTGACCGTCTGTCTGAGGATGATAAGCAGTGCTGAAACTCAAATCTGTATCCAGAGTATGCTGAAGACTTCGCCAGAACTTCGAGGTAAACCTCGGATCCCGATCAAATATAATGGAAAGTGGTACTCCATGCAATCTTACCACTTCCTTTACGTATATCATGGCAAGCTGATCTAGAGAGAAATCCTCTCTAATAGCAATGAAGTGTGCAGACTTTGTAAGACGATCAACTATGACCCAAATAACATTATTGCCTTTGGATGTTTTAGGAAGTCCGGTGACAAAGTCCATAGTGATGTTTTCCCATTTCCATTCAGGTATGGGTAATGGTTGTAACATCCCCTTAGACTTCTGTCTCTCAGCTTTAACTTGCTGACAAACCAAGCATCAAGAGATATATTCATCAACATATCATTTCATGCCATCCCACCAGAAGTACTCTTTCAGATCCCTATACATCTTCGTGCTTCCATTATGAATAGAGATGAAGAACTATGAGCCTCACCCAGCAGCTCCTTCTTTAATTCTGGGATGGGAGGAACACAAACCTGATTCATGAACTTTATTATCCTATCACAATCTAGGTTGAATTCAGGAATATTTCTCACCTTCTTTTATAACTCTACATCTTCTTTCTGTGCCTCTTTAATCTTCACATGTATATATGGTTGAACATTCATTTGAGAAAGATACGATTTTTACCCTTTCATTATAATTCCAAGATTCATCCTTTGTAAATCCATAAATATTGGATCTTTTGTGATCCTCATCTTGGATAAGCTAGCATGGTATTGTCGACTTAATGTATCTACCACCTTGTTTGCTTTCCCAGGGTGGTAATGAATTGAGCGGTCGTAATCCTTAATCAGCTCCAACCATCTTCTTTGGCACATATTCAGCTCCTTTTGTGTGAAAATATACTTTAAACTTTAATGATCAGTATAAATATCACACCTTTATCCATAAAGATAATGCCTCCAAATCTTTAATGCAAATATTACCGCAGCTAGCTCCAAATCATGAGTTGGGTAATTTTGCTCATGGATTTTCAACTGTCGTGAGGCATAAGCTATCACCATATAATTTTGCATAAGAACACTACCCAGCCCCTTCTTGGATGCATCACTGTAGATCACAAACCTTTCTCCACTACAAGGAAGTGTGAGTGCAGGTGAACTGGATAACCTTCTTTTCAACTCCTTGAAATTCTCTTCACATTCCTCCGTCCATACGAACTTAACTCCTTTTCAAGTCAACCTGGTGAGTGGATTAGATAATCGTGAAAAATCTTTCACAAAACGTCATCAATATCCAGCCAAACCAAGAAAATATTGGATCTCAGTTACTGTTGTTGGTCTCGAACATCTTTCGATAACCTCTGTTTTTGCTGGATCCATAGATATCCCCTCTTTTGAGATTATGTGACCCAAAAATGAAACTTTTTGAAGTCAAAATTCACACTTGGTAAATTCTAAATAAAGCTTCTCCTTTCTTAGGGTCTTCAATATAATTCTCAAATGATCTTCATGTTCTTCCTTGCCCTTTAAATAGACAAGAATATCATCTATAAATACTACCACAAACTGATCAAGATAGTCTCTAAAGACTCTATTCATCAGATCCATGAAGATAGCAGGGGAATTGGTAAGACCAAATGGCATTACTATAAATTCATAGTGTCCATACCTTGTACGGAAAGCCATCTTTGGTATATCCTCCCTTTTGACCATTAATTGATGATACCCTGAATGAAGATCAATCTTGGAAAAGTATTGAGCTCCGCGTAGTTGGTCAAATAAGTCATCAATGCATGAGAGAGGATATTTTTTCTTGATAGTGATCTTGTTAAGTTCTCGATAATCAATGTAGAGTCTAATTGATCCATCTTTCTTCTTAACAAACAGAATAGGTTCTCCCCAAGGTGATGCACTAGGGCGTATGAATCCTTTATCAAGATTCTCTTGGAGTTGCTTCTTCAATTCCTACAACTCAATTGGGGACATTCTATAAGGTGTCTTTGAAATAGGCAAAGCACCTATTACGAGTTCTATTGAAAACTCAACTTCATGATTTGGTGGAAGACCCGACAATTCCTTCGGAAAGACATCTTCAAACTCCCGTACAATGGGAATATTCTTAATCGTGAGTTTCTCACCAACCATTTGAGATAAATAACCTTCATTTAGTGGAATCAAGACCCATAATATGGAAGAAATTTCCACTGGAAGGTTATGTTCATCCTTGCATCGATAGATGATCATAGATTGATCTGGAATATGAAATGTGACTTACCTCCTTTGGAAATTGATATGAGCTCCATATAAAGAAAGCCAATCCATGCCAAGAATCACATCAAATTCCACTATAGGATGGACCACAAGATTTGCAGGAAGCACTTTCCCACAAACTTCAATCGGAGAAGAATGATAAACTTTTGATGCGACTGTTGTGCCATTAGGGGTTGTAACAGCTAACTCAACATCTAATTGTTTAGGTAATACGATGATACCCTTAGAAAATTCTTCAGAAATAAAAGAGTGGGTGGATCCAGAATCAAATAAAACATTTGCTACTTTAGAGTGGATGGTAAGTGTACATCTCACCACTTCGTTGTCGTACTCCACATCGCCGATAGTAATTGCATGTGACTTTCCATTGTCTTTGGACTTAAGAGTTTGTTGACGTCGATCATCATCATCAACCCTTGGAATTGGGCATTGATTGGCATAATTCCCCATCTCCTTGAACTTGAAACATTGAAGTGTAGTAGGTTCATTCTGTGTATCCCTTCCTTTGTTTGCATCATTAGACATCTTCTTCCCATTATTTTGACATTCAATTGCCTGATGACCTTCTTTTCCACACTTATAACATTTTCTTGTCCCCTTAAGACAATTTCCTCCATGTTTCATTCCACACTTTGAGCATAAGGTAAAGCTCATCTTCTTTTCAGTGTGCCCTTTAGATTTTCCTTTGAATTCCATTTTCCTTTTCTTATCAAACCCATATGACTAATGGGTTACTCCAATCTCCATCTCAACCTTGATAGCACATCGAACGATTTCCTTGTATCTTTTGAAGTCCCTTATGGATAACGCCCTTCGAAGACTTGGTTTTAAGCCACTAAAGAATCAATCAATCTTACTCTCAGGTTGGATAATAATACCAGAAGCGTACCTTGAAAGTATTGTAAAATTTTCTTCATAGGTACCAATAGATTCATCATCCTTTTGCTTTAGTTCAAGAAATTCCTTCTCCATCTTTGTTTGAAGAATACGAGGGAAATACTTATTGAAAAATAAGTTCTTGAACTCGTCCCATTCCAGAGACTCAATTTCATCCCTTTGCCTCGTATTCTTAATAAGATTCCACCATTGATCAGCATCACCTTCTAAACGATACACTGCTAAGATGACTTTATCATGTTCAGAACATTGAAGAACTGAAAATATCTTTTTAGTGGTACTGATCCATTGTTGAGCAACTAATGGATCAGAAGACCCGCTGAATGCAGCTGGACGCTGCCTCATGAAGGATTCAACGGAATGTTACTCCTTCCTTTGCTCATTTGGAAGTCCTGCATGATTCATAGCTTGAGAAAGTTGTGTGAGCATGGCTACAAGATTTTTCATTCCAGCTCCCATAACGTTTGGTTGCTCAGGGGGACAATCATTTCATTGCCCGTCGCATTCCGCATTAACACAATTCCTTCAGGTTCCAGCCATTGACTAAAACCAAGAAGAATTGTGTGAGAAACACTAATTATAATAGGAAAAACACATAATCAAGAATAAAATTTCACACTTAAGGTCTTATCATAGGTTTTTCATGGCCATTTTTAAAACACTAAGATTGTGTTCTATGCTTAGACTTATCCTTAGGGTTCTTACTAAGGCTTTCACATCCTAGTTTCCAAAGGTTGACTATACCTTTCCCTTGATACCAACTATAACGACCCATACTTTACATATATTATTATTGCTTCAAAATTTAAATCACACTTATTACAACATATAACAAAACCTAGAAAGGACCGTATAGGTATAGTGTCTTTAGAAACTGAAAAACATAAACAACTGGTTCATAAATCATCTACATTGTCTCCCATTTATTTCATCATATATAGAGTTCCTTTTTGGCATATCCTACTTAATATCCTTCTTCCTGACCTGGGGAAAAGAAAACATACAAAAGGGTGAGGTCAAATGCTCAGTAAGGGTAAAAAAAAGAAATATCAAACATATCATATTCATAATAACATAACATTTTGAAAATCTTATCCTGCAAAAGAGATCATAACATGGGATAAATCATAGAAGTGAAATGTAATCCCAATAATCATAACTTAAAACATAAAGCTTTGTGGCATACACACATAATCATATAAAATCATTTCTTAGTAGTCAAGACTCATTTCCAAGACTATCTTAGCGGACAAAGTCCATTTCTGAACCGTGTTCACTCGTCGTTTCAGTCATGTTTCACTGAACCGGTTTAACATGCCATTCCAGCCATGTCTATCTCATGAGATATAAATCTTTACCCAATGCATTGGAGGGAGATATAGGTCCCACCCATCTCATAATGATACCATTCTTTTGTGTGCCACAAAATCATAAACCATACATTATAGCATAACCCATGTAATAAAAATGGGATTCTTAAACATCATGTCATCATAACATAATCCATAAAAGGATATCGTAAAAATAATTCCATCATAAAATAATCAAATAAATGTAAAAATGGGGATATAAACATAACCCTATATTATCTTAGAGGGAAAATAATTTTGATAAAACACATGAACTCCATTCTTGAGGAAAATATCCTTTATACTTCAAAAACATTTTCCTTTATTAACATGTCATATAATTTTGAACTAAAATAAGTTTATTAAAAATAAACTTGAAAACTTTTAAAGGATGCTTCATGGAAATAATGTTCTAAAAATACATTCATGTCGTATAAGTAAAAAAAATATTATTCCCGTACTTTGTCCGAAAAAGTCAAAAAGTACCTCGTACGAAAAACGACAAAAGATTCCTTTCATATCTTTTACTAAAAACTCACCGAAGGGTAAAATAGGATTTAAAAAATTGTAGGTGGATGGAAATAATATTAAATATTGAAAAAACATGGATGTTGAAGGTAATTATTCCCCTATAAATTCTGAAGTATAAACAATCTCAGATAAAAATGAGATTGTGGGATTTTCCCTTACCTTAGGTCTAATTTTCTTCGTAAGTGTCCAAACCTCCTGTATAATGGTTTAAATAATGTCATTGACTTATTCCAGAGTCATAATCATTGTTATGATATCATATATGTCCATATTCTTAGCTTCTTATTAGTAATACTTCATTTCTACTTGTTATTCGGGTGTTTATTACTTTTTGTTCTTATGCATGTTTTGTCGAATAAATTCTTATTCTTCTCTTTAGGTTATAGATACCTCATTTTCAGAATGTTATAATTGTAATATATATCATATTAATTCATTAAATTCATTTATATAATCATTATTCAATGAATATCCTGTAGAACGAGTTACATCACACCGTGGAGACGGTATTCCGTACGTACGCAGGAGCGATGATATCGTTCCCATGATCATGGAATTGTATTGGAGTGTATGTATACTATTTCAGAATCAATATCACTTTACAATAATCATATATAGTTATTATTTACACCATTATACCCTTCCAAGTAAGGTTGTGGTGGAAAATAGATTACACCACAGCGTGGAGACGGTATTCTGTATGTACGCACGCGCAGTGATTTCATTTTCCGTAGGATGGATAGATAGTGAAATAGGGTTGTTTCATAATTATAATAACATAACAGTATATTAGTGATACTGATGTTATTACTTCATAATTAAACAACTAAAGAAGAAGAAGTGGGAGAAGAAATAAAGTTGAAAGAATCGGTAACGGACATTACCTCTTCTTTGAAGCGCCTCTTTGAGACCTCCTCTTAGGGCACTAAAATTGGTCTTTGAAGAAGACCAGGACCTCTAGGATGTTCCTAGGGAAGTGGGGAAGTGAAATGGTCTTGTATTGGATGAGATTGAAGGATCAAATTGGTGTTAGGAGGAGAGGGAGGAGGTTCCTTTTATAAGGGAGGAGAGGGGCACCTTTGGAAATATAAGAAATATTAGTTTATATTAAATCCCAACCCCACTTAAAAACTTCAAAAATGACTCATATATGAAGATTAGATGAGATATGGTTTTAATCTAATCAAACAATAAAATTTAGACATGTTAGAAATTTATTTTAAACATTATCAACTTTAATTATCCTTATTTGTCAATTTAATTTTATTTGTGGTAATAATATTCTAAATTTTAAATTATTATAAATAAATACATATGCGTTGTAAATTTTCAATAATTTGACACATTATGAAATTATATACCATATAAATTTTAATTTATAATTTTTAAATATTTTTGGGATTTTAAAACAATTTTATAATATGTTATTTTTATAAAATAACAATAGTGTCAATTTTGACACTATTCATTTATTTGAATTTAAATAAAATATATATAGAAGATATGTTCGAACTAAAATCTTTAATAGATCCATTAAAATTTTATATGTATCTAGAAAATTAGTGGAGCACATTAAATAGTTCATATAATATTTATTTTAACATTTTTAAAACCAGTTATTTGATATTTTAATTAATAAAATAATTTCAACATCACTATTGTGTCATAATTAATGATAATTATTTAATCCCTAAAAATTATAAATAAATTTCTATGATGTAGATAATTATATTATATTTCTGGATACTATTCATGTTCGAAGTTGTATTAAGTTTATCACTAAATTAAAATTATTATACTTATAAGATTTAAGAAAGTGACATGTTGTCACATTCTTTGGTTTTAATAATAATTAAATTATTTTCATTGAAAAAAGTATATTAATTGAATCTAATCTGACCCTTAGGTGATATGGGTCGACCTTTAGTCATCCAATTGGATTTTGGAAGGTGTTAGGATAATTTTATAATCTTATATTTACTCTTAATTACCCGATTTACCTTTAACTACGGTAAATAAAATTTACCGTAGTTACTATTCATAATGCCCAAAAAAATAAAAATTAGCCTATTAACATAATTTGGACCCACTGATTCCAAATATGGAATCCATTTTTCAATATTCAAAACACATAATTTGTAGTAATTAATTTAAAATAAATCCTGTTGTTAAGAAAACAGGTTTTAGAAGTTAAAACATTGTCAAAGATTTAAATGGTTTTACCTATGAATTCAATGTGAAATTAATGCTAATGACATAAGTTATATTAAATGGTAAAAATATATTCTATTTATACTTTAAATCCATTCAATATTATAATTTTACCATATAAATTATCTCAATGGAAAAAGTTGTTTTTAATTAAAAATTAGCGTATTTTTACTATTCATCAAAATATGAAAGTTATGAGAAAAATATCAAAAATTTATCCAAAGTAAATTTTTATTTCTTGATTCAAAAGAAGAATTTTATTTTGTCAAATTGAACTTATAAACATGTCAAAAACTAGATTTAATGTTCGTGCGCCATCAAAAGGCGGCAAAACTGCATTTTTTGAAAAATACTTATTTTACCCGAAAAAATTATTTTGTTCTCTTACCATAATCTAGAAAATTTTTAACATGAATAATAATGTTATAAAATTTAAAATGTAGTTAATACTATTCATAACGGCTAGTCCATAATAATATATGGTTGTTTAGTGAAACCCGGTATTGCGTATGACGCAAGCTATCGAGGAAGGTCGTGATTGCGTGTAAAGCAAGCCAAACTACTATTGTGTGTGGTGAAAGATTCCTTTGTTGATTTATATAACATAAAAAAAATATTTCTCATAAAACTCTCTGGTTTTACATATGGAGATCCCCTTACTCTCTCGTTTGGGTTTATTTGACTGAACATATATATATATATATATAAAATTTTATTTACCCACTCCTTGGGCTTTGGTTACTCTCCTTCTAAGAGATGTGAAGATGCTTGAGGTATGCCATTTTCTTTCCATGTCTAGCTTATCGTGGTTGTAAATTTCTACCCTCCTACTATAAGTTGTTAAGACTTAATGATAAGCTTATCTTCTAACTATTTATATCTCTTTTTTCTTGGATGAACTTATTCACTCCTTTGTTGGGTTGAACTGAACTCCTTTTACTTTACCTTATATTATCTACTAATTTCATTTTTAGAGTATCTCTTACCACTCCCCATTTGAATTTTTGGGGGGAATCCTACTGAGTATTTTTATACTCAACCCTGCATGGGATTTTCCTGCACATGTCATGTCTTATGAAGATGATGATCAGGTTGACCATGAATTCATAGGAGCTTTGGGATATGGGTGTTTGGACTGCATATAGTGGTTGTAGCCTGAGATCGAGGAGAAGGGATTTATCAGGTATTTTATTTTTCAGTTACTTCTAGGTTGTGACAATTTTATTATTGGGAATGTATCTTCAACCCTTTTCTTTTAGTTTTCTATACCGTACTTTTGTTGTTTAGTGTTTCATGCATATTTGGTTTATTTATAATAGTGTTTCATTTTTTGTTCCTTTACCTATACATTTTTTCATTGAGTTGGCTATGTGTGTGTGTGGGTTCTTCAGAAAATGCCTCCCTAAGTTTGTTGTGCATTTGGTGCTAGTCACCACCCTTTTCATATAGAGGCAGGCTGGGGGTAGTTGTAGCTCAAGCCCCAGTATGGGTCAAGTTGTGAAAAAGTGATATCATGGGTGGTTCAACCCTTGGGATGTAGTTCGAATGTTTCTCTAAAAATGTATTGGTTTGTTTTAGTGAAATAATGTATAAGTGTCTCATGATCGGTTCTCAGGCGAGGGAGTCCAATGATGGTACGACCGACTGACATATTCATTCACCATGACCCTGATTACCCACTTTCTAACTTGACACCCTGAGACACTTGTTGCGAGGAACAATAGTACATGCATCATGTAGGATTGTGTATTTGAATTTCCTTCTTGTGTAATCTATCCTTTATAGTTGATATATATGTATATATATATATGATCATCTGACCATGGAACTCCTTGATAATATTCAGGATGTATTGTCAATGATAGACATCCAGGATACCAGCTTCAGTTCTTTATAACGACCTTGTGAGGGATGAGGTCTCAGTTTAGGACCCATAACGTGATACCCTTCCTCCAGGTGGGAAAGTAGCATCAGCTCCACCTATTGAGAAGTGAACATCCCTTATAGAATAGTCTTAAGACATGCACAAGATGAGCTCACTTTGCGAACTCTAGCGACAGAGACCGCTGAGATTCCCTTGTGAGCCAGACCTTCAGTTACTAGAGGTTTGGTTAGAGTCAGTGGTCCACCTCTTCAGGCTTATACAGACACTTACAGATCAGATGGTTGCTTTGATAGAAAATATTTTTCATGGAACAGTTGGGAGATGGTGGAGACTAGTTACTCAAATACTTGATGAGTTGGAAATCTCGTGGGATGACTTCCAACAACTGTTTTGTGAGGGGTAATACCCCTTCTTCTTGTGATATGTTTGGATTCATGAGAAAATATAGTTTCATTAGGGAGGGATGATGGTGGTTGTGTATCTGACTAGTTTTACAAACCTTTCATGCTACTCTCTCGACATGATCCAGCTTTGCTACTTTTGAGTGCAGATTTTTGAGTAGGGACTCTGTAGATCAATTCATTCTATCATAGTACCCTTTTGAATCCCCACCTGTATCAGGGTATTGGAGTAGGCACTACTGAAATAAAAATTTCTGTAAGAGGGATGCCATACAGCTATTTGTGGCAGCGAGTTCAATAGAGGTGAGATGTATACCACAACTAACAGGCGTTAGATGATAAGATCTAGACACAAGAGGCCTCCACATAATCAATATTAGGCATGAAGTCGTATGGGGATGAGGTGGTACAGAGTGCGGGGATATCCTAGGTAGGTAAGGTGTTATTCTTATGATGGGTGAGGTCACACAACATGAGAATTCACGACCATATGTGATGAGAACCCCAAGGAAGTAGCTGGTGGACCACCACAGTAGAGATAGTACTGTGATTAGGGTGGTCCCCAGATAGTTGGGGAGTTAGAGGAGCATGAGGATTTGGTGGTGAGGGAAAAAATTATAAGGTCTTTACACTACCACTAGGTGGACCATGTCTGTCTCAGGAAGCTGGTAGTTGGGACTGTGGACATCCACAAGCTTTAGATGTCTACGTTCCATCATAGCATGGGATTATGAGTGGTACCCCATGTATATTTTCTACTTTTTGTAGTAGAACTTGTTAGATACTATGTGAAGTACTCTTTTTTCCATGATCCTAACTTTAGGGTTTGTTAGGGTGATGTGGGGCATTTATGTAACTATGTGTTAGTTTTGTTCGATGTAACTTTTAATAATCGTGGAAGAGGGGTCCTTCTCCCACTGAGATTTGTTTTTGTGACTAAAGAAAAACCATTAGGGAGAGTAAGTGCCACACAAAAAGGATAGTATCAAGGTGCAAAGGAAGAGTCCCATTAACTTGTGCATTTAGGGTGAGGCTATGAAATGGAATGTCAGAGAAGGTCCTAGAATCCCCAGTGGAGTTTTTTTTCTTGACCTCATTTGGATCGGAATTCCATTAGTGGGTGTGGAGGAGTGCCTGTTTTGGTTATTACTCTACTTCCAAGAGATTCAAAGACACACAGGGTATGCCATGTGTTTTCCATGCCTATATTTATACAGTTGGATGAGTTTACTCGCATGATTTTCATTGGTACCTTGCATGATCAATGTCAAATATTGGTACTGGAGTTATCAAATACCGGTCGAGGTGATGGAAACCCCATGATCAAAACTATACAACTAACTATTTAGTGTTGGTATTATTAGTCTTATCCCTAAGAATATACAGACACTGCCTTCTAAGAGAGAGCATTGTGTTTTGTTTAGACCCCAAGAGTCTTAGGTGTGTCTTCCCCCAGAGAGACTTGAACCTGTGGTGGCAATGATGGTTGAAATTACTTTAGGACTATGACTTCGAGATAGTCTATACTTTGGAAAATGGCAGTTGCATAGTAGTTTCCCATATCAGGGAGTCCCAGACTCACATGGGGTGGGAAGTATAAAATT
This sequence comes from Viscum album, assembly GCA_963277665.1. Lineage (NCBI taxonomy): Eukaryota > Viridiplantae > Streptophyta > Magnoliopsida > Santalales > Viscaceae > Viscum > Viscum album. Next base: position 1,765,896,265 of record OY728142.1, on the reverse strand, counting down.
AGTTAACTTCCCTGCAGATGACCCTGGGAGAGCGGGAGGGTGAAGTTTTATTCAGTCGATGGTGTTTACTCCTTCAATTATTTAGCGTGAAAGAGAGTTTCTGTTATGAGACATTGACTACGAAACCTTGTGTGAATAGATATAATTTGGTGTTTACCTAGATGGATATTTTTAAGGAGAGAATTAGGAGATTTTGATTAGGGTTAGACACAAATCCACCCTCCACCAAGAGGTCACATCCTTCCTCCCTTAGAAAATCCATGGTGAAGTGATGAATGATCATAGTGGGATCAACATGAATGTTTTTTCAATGATGATCAGATCCAAACAATGTAAGATTTCATCCCATTTTAATTTCATATAGATGTTCATCATTAAAAATACATTTTTTTATCTAAATTCATTATTTTCTTATCAATCATTGATTTTATAATTAACAAAACCATTGATCTTTGTTTCAAACCTATAATTTTATCCAGAAATCCATCCTTTCTTCACGAATAATCATCGATTATTTTCAAACCCATCAATCCTCTGTCAGATCATCAATAAGAGGCTAGATCTATGATGGTATCTTCCTAGGGATCACTAATATATTTTTAGATCTAAAATAAGGCAGTTAGAGGAGTCCTGGTTGTCCACAAAAGGGAACACTAGAGAGCAGTCAGATGACACAAGTGCATGGAGATGTCGGTCCATATAGAGGCGGCGGGCACGACTATGTGTGAGCAGGACGACGACACGGATGAGGTTAGATGGTGCGGTCCATTAGTGAGTGGGGAAGAGAGATTTTGGAGTGGAATGGTAAGGATGAAAGGCCCTAGTTCCACATTGTGGTGGTGGGTCGGGCAGGCTAGGGCAGGTCGGGCCAAGAAGAGGGGTTCAGCTAGAATGGGCTGGACCAGCCCAATTTGGGTTGATGGACATTTAAACGCCCTTATCTCCTACTCCAGGCATCCAATTGACACGATGTCTATCGAAACACATCCCTCTCATTCAGTCAGATCTTTTTAGACTACTACAGTACTTTTAAGACTAGGTATTGGGGTTCAGTTGCACAAAAAGACTATATTTAATAATAATAATAATAATATTTTTATTTTGGGTTTTTGTAGTGGAATTATCTTCTAAATGGATTGTCTGTTTGACTACATAACCCTAGAATTTGAGTGGAATTCCCAAGTCTACTTTTAGTTGTCTAGTCCAATGTTGAGGTATGGGCCCCATGAGGCCCGATTCGCACGTGTTGCGGTGAAATGAAACCTTTTCACTGGGTATCCGTTTTGAGCGAATGAGTAGTCAATACTGTGTGTTTCTATGTAAGGATCTAAATGGAGTGATCCATATAATCTTTTTCTAGATAGAGGCATGGGACCGAAAATATTCCTTTTAGGGAAATGTGGAAAATTGTGAATTTTCAATCGGATGTCTGATTCGGGAAAGAAAATAGTTGATCTTGTTGGTTTTTTTTGATAGGGTCATAATAGTGTGACCTATTTGGATGTGCAGAGCCTTGTTCATGATACTATTAATTATGGAAACATGAATGAAATATCATTGGAAGATCCTTCTACTGTGTTTGAAGATAAACCTCAGCTTATATTAGTATCCACTCCTATGAGGGTGGAGAAGATATATTCATAGATGCGGTCAAATGTTTTGGGGCTGCTTGAGAAGGTGTGTTAGTGAATTACATATTTTTCCCTCTGGATCAATGATGAGTGTTGTGTGCTCATCGTCTTTCTAAATAGATATGCCATGTACATTGGGAGTGTCTTAGCTTCCATATGGGTACTTGTTCACAATTTAGTAACCTAAAATGGTTAGGTACATGACCAGACGATGAGGTGTGGTAACACATTGTGTGGTCCCTACACGTGATATGTAGCACTTTACAGTATGACACAAGATGTTCTGGGTGTGAAGCCTACCCCAAGAGGCACCTGATCATTGTAGCAACATTCTTCTAAGGGAAACCATCAATCAGGGAGGGCCAATGTGGTTCCTCGGTGCTTTTGGAGAGGTTACCATCAAGCAGGGATAGACAATGTGGTTCCATAATGCTTTCTAAGAGGTTACCATCCAGTAGGGATGGCCAGTGTGGTTCCTAGGTGCTTTATAAGAGGTTCCATTTAGTAGGTATGGCCAGAAAAATTCTATGCCTACCTCCTATTGGGCTAGGAAGTGGTCCCTATTAGCAGTTCTGAGTTTACCTCTAGCTGTGTTGGGCAGTAGTCCCTAATGATAGTTCAGAGTATCCCTCCAGTGGGGCTTGGTAGTGGGTCCCCGTCAACTTCTTGGTGATAACCCCCCTGATGTACTAGGTCATGGATACCTGATGATGAGTGGCATCATCGAGTTGGGATGGGCATGGATCCTCGACTTTGAGACGACCTCTTGACCATGTGAAACAATGACGAGGGGTGATTTGATGTACATTTAGAGTGTCAAGGAATAGGAACACTTTTCCCAATAAGACCATCCTTGTGACGTGACCTAAAACCATGCAGTTCAGAGAGTGACACCAAAAATGGACATTATCAAGGTGCAGTGATTGATTCCCTTTGACATGTAGTTTTGAGCAAACGTGTGAGATACTAGGCTTCGATGGTGGTTACTTCTGGGACCATTGGATAATCGTTTTTTCCTGGGATGAGATGTGATATGGAGATCCCCTTATTTTCTCATTTGGGTTTCTTTGACTGAGTATATGTGTGTGTGTGTGTGTGTTTGTGTGTGTGTGTGTGTATACTATTTCTAGTAACCACGCATTGGGTTTTGGTTATTCTCATTCAAGGAGAGGAAAATATATGGGGGGGTATGCCATGTGCTTTCTGTGTATATATTTTCATGGGTGGATGGGTTTACTCTCCTTATATAGGTACTGAAGACTCGATGAGAGTTTCACATTATCACAATTTCTAGCTCTTTGTGCTTCGATGAGCTTACAACACTCCTTTTTTTGGTTGAGATGCACACCCATTACTGTACATTGTCCTGTCTACTGCTTTCCTTTTCAGAGTATCTCTTACGACCCCCTTTACCATTTTGGGGTGTCCAGTTGATTATTTTTATACTCACCTCCTCATGGGATTTTCCTGCACATGTCATGAATTATGAAGATGGAAGACATGCTGATCACATATTTAGAGGATATTTGGGATACATGTACTCATAATATGTATGGTGGTCATATCTTGGGATCCAGGAGCTGGGCTCTCTCAACTGTTTTAGTTTTCAGTTATATCCAGGTTGTGCCATGTTTCTGGTTGGGCGTATATTATTTCCATTTTTCCCATTCAATTTACTATATCGTACATATAATGTTTAGTGGTTCATGGATTTTTGGTTTATTTATAATAGTGTGGCATATTTTTTACCTTTCTGTCTGCAAATTTTACATTGAGTTAGTAGTGTGTGTGTGTGCAGGTTCTTAGGAAAAGGACTACACGAGTTTGTTGTTCCTTCAACGCTAGTCGTCAACCCTGGCCTATAGAGGTGGGATTAGGGGAGTCGCGGCTTGAGACCCTACATGGGTCAGGTCATGAAAACTAATTTCATTAGTGGGTAATAATTATAATTATGAGGACACAATTTATTTATGGGGGTATAGTGTAACAACCAATGATTTTTCTGCCATTAAATCAATATTATCTTCAAAAGCTTGTGTCACATGGAAAAGTAAACTAAATTAAAAATATAATATGTCAATACCATTCAAAACCTATCCTTTGAATTAGTAGGTATGAATATTAGTATGTGAACTATGATATATATATATATAGGTTATTTTATACAAATTTAGTCAATTCATTATAGTGTTTAATAATCTATCCTTTTAAGAGATATATTTTTACAAAAGAAAACATAGTGTTTTATTTTTAAATAATTATTTTCATAAAATAAAATATTTATTGATTGATTGTAGATTTACTATTATTTTATAGAAATTAATAATAAGAGAAAATAAAATTAAAAAAATCCTATAAAAAGAGTTTCTCAATGTATTTTATAATTTTAATTAGATGTTAAAATAAAAAATTATAGAAATTGAATTTGACAAAATAAAATTCATCATTTTTATTTAGAATTTCAATATTAGTTTTTGATGAATTTTTAGGGGTTTCTCTAAAATGATTTATTTTTAATTGAAAAGTGAAAATGACATTTTTATAAATAACATGACTTTTATGTCATTATTAATATAAAAGTATGAATTGAAAACTCAAGACACATTCTTATAAGTCCAATTATGTATTATATAATTTAATTATTAATTATTATTTTTAAAAATGTTGGTTTTAATCTACATACCTATAGTGGGAATTTTTAAACATAAGTTAAATTTTTTTTAAAAAAATAATTGTTTTAATGCATTTTAAGAACATATATCTAAAACTAATTTTATCACTTATATAATTTTAATATAACAAAATTAATTAATTATTTTATTCATCATGTGAAAATTAAATTAGGATTATTTTTTGGGATTTTAATAAAATAAATTATTTGTAGATGAATATTGAGAAATATAGTTTTTTTCCAAAATGAAGACTTTTATTACTTTATCAAAATATAATCTAGACAAAGAGTTTTACAAAAACTTTTAAGTGATAAAATATTAATATAAAGAATAATTTTATTCATGTTAAATATATTTTTAAACCCTATGTGTAACCATTTAAAATAAATATAATATTTTATTTCTAATAAAAAATTGTTTTTGGTCTTTTGATATAATTAAACATTAATTTGGTATAATTTGATTTTGACTTGATTTTAGAGCACCATGAAATTTGATATTTTTATAATAAAATAACTTAATTATTTAAAATAAAACCCATTAATAATATTATCCTACATAAAAATATTAAGCATAAAATTATCTCTTCCAAAGAAACAGTTTTTACATGTTATGTGCATGAATACTCAAATTAATTTCTATAAATATTGGAAATTATATTTTATAAATGATTTAAAATTTTAAAATCAGTATTCTAAACTTATAAAATAATTTCAATTTAATATTTGGATATTAAAATTAGTTTCCAAGTGTAAAACTGGAGTCACTGTAGTTAGAGCAAATTTGGGTAAATGTTCCTTAAACTTTGTGAATGTGGCTAAAACCTTTGAAAAACGTATATAATATTAAATGATAGAGGAATTATAAAACTTATATCTATTAATTTTTTTTTATATTTTTGGAGGCTTCTTTTATTAAATAATGGTGTGATATAATTGATAAAAAATGAGTTTTTGCAGAAGTTTTCATTTCATCACTTATAAAAGGAGTTCACATCGTCAACATTTCTACATCTATTCCAATTAATTGGCTCAAACAAAAATCTTCCTTAGTATCTCCCAAACACTATGACCATTCATTTTAATCCTTTGTCTCATGAAAATACCTAGCTAATTAATAATAAGGATTTACCCAAGGGGGATCTTCCAAGGGAAAGTTAATACTTTCAATACAACTTTTCTAAGTTCCTTTCTTATTCTCCACCCCTCAAGTCCCATATATCCAAGAAGGTATTATAATAATATAAATTTTAATTTTCTAATATGTTATTATACTAATTTAATATCCATTTTATTCTTTCCTAAAAAGTCATTGATAAAAACTAAAATTTCATTAAGCGCGTGTGCAGACATTCTTCTCCATTAACGACATGTTTTGTTTTTTATGACCACCTTAAATAGATGAATTTAAAAAAGAATTTAGTATATAAAAATGATATATTTTACACTATTAATATAATTTAATGATAATATATTACAAACTATAATTAATAAACAAAATAAATGTTTAGAGAAACATTAACCGAATTAAATAGACTTTCAAGGAACCTTTCTTAATTTGGATCTTTTTTGGGTGAACTTTTACACTATATACATATTGTAAAAATGGAATATTAAATTAAATAATCCCCTATAATTATATATATTTTGAATTTTTTTTAAAACACCTTTGACCCTGGTTAATAAACTGAAAATGTTACAAAGAAATTAACTGAGCAACCTCGAGTAACCAACCTAAGCATAAATCATATTAAGAATAAGTATCAAAAGATAATAGATGGACCATATAAAATTAAATATGGTTGTATAATGTTCTTGGTTATATATAATGAACTTATTTTAATTATTTATGAATTTAGGTTTATGTTCATTGTGATTTCAGACACATGTAAGGGTTTTTGTCTTGATGTTTCTTCATTGAGACATGTCTTAGTGTTATACACAAGTTTGTCATTTCTATGGTATTTATAATATGCAAGAACATATTTTTGAATAATTCATGATTTAATTCATGGTATTTATATAACCATAATTTTTCTAATCTCCCAATTTCTTTTTATTAAAAAATTACTAAATCCATCAGGGTTTCATCTCAAAATTCCCTTCTTGTAGACACATTTTTTATGCACCAATTATAATTTAAATGATGTGTAAATTAACAATTAGATATATAATAGCATGAATTTTAAATATTCATGGTATTTTTACTTAAAATGAAATATTTTTCTCTTTCAATGGGGTTTTATTATAATTTATCATATTCCATAAGGGATCAACTGAACCATTTTATTACCTTTGGGTTACTTGTCTTATTTATTTTTCGTTCTTTTAGTCTATATTATTCACAATTATGACTTCTATTTCTTATATATTTTCTCCTTATATATATATATATTCATAGCTTACCTTACCTTTATCCTTTATGGATATTATGTGTTTTAAATTCCATCACAATTCCCTCTCTTAAGTAAATCCAATTTATAAAAGAACTACCCTTTATATACAATCATGTCTGGTATCACCCACACAAAATGTTTTAACATTTATTTTTTACAAAATACATTTTACATTTAATGAAAAACCTTTTTATTTTAATTCTGGGTTTCAAAGAAAACTTTCTTCCTTTCTTTCTTAAAATTTTATTTCGTTCATTTAAAAAAAAAACATCACATAAGAGGTTTTTTTATTATTAAATATTCAAATTGTATTAAGATTTATTTTCTAAATGATTAAACATGTTCAAGATATATTATTTTTTTTAATAAAAAATTAATACCCAAAATAATTTTATTTAATTGTCTACTTCAAATCCATATGATATAGCCTTCATTTATGCTTTAAAGAAAGAATGTAAAACCTACATACTTCTCATAGGATTTTTCATACTTATGAATTATTTAATTTTTGTTTTTACTTTTGTGTCACACATATTATTATGCATATTATATTGGTGTTTAGAATATTTTGTGATGTTTGGGTAAGTTATATCCCTCCAATGAATGGGGTATTGTCAAATTCTAATGAGATGCCATATATGGTGCACAAGAGGTTAACTTAAAAATATTATGTATAGTTAATTATCAGTTACAATAATAAAAATATGATATGATAGTAGACAATCATGGAATACTATTAACATACTGTCAGTTAGGTTATATTTTGTTGTCTTTGCAGTTATCGTTAACATATGCTTATGATGTCAAGATTTATGATGTTGAAACATACTCATGATTCCATGATCTTATGATTTCATTTCCTTATTTAACATTTTGATTCTTATGATCATTATCTTTATTATATCATGTTATTCCTCTTGAATCTCATGTTATTATTTATTTCCATTTTTATTTTGTTACTGGGCATTCTAGCTCACTGTTTTCCTTATGTATTTTCCCTTGGGTATCCAATGCAGTTTTAGAAGATCTCTGAGAGTTAAGAGCAATATTTTTATTTTTATGTCTTTATATTATTTTTACATTTTATATAATATATTTATGTACATAATCTTCCAAAGACACCAGACCTCTAGATCCATGGATTGTATTGTTGGGAAAGTTTGTTATAAATGATGAATTAAAGTGTGTTTATGATTTGAGTTTCTATATGAATGATTTTAATTATATGTGTAGATAAAATATTAAATCAAAAATTTTAACATTACTTTAATATTTTTTATGTTTCATAGAATGAATATAAACTCAGTTTTACGCATAAAAATACATTTGCCTAGAAGCAAGGTTTCTTTCATTTTTTACAGATATTTTAAAATGAATTTATTCTAGTTATAGAAAATAATAGTTTTAAAATAGATTCAATATTTTTAATAATAATAAATATCATAATATAATGTGGTAAACTTAATTTTTGGTCATTATGAATAGTAAATAAGGTAAAAAGTTTTCACATCAGTAAAGGTAAAACAAGGTCAAAACTTTGGGGTAAGGGTTTAAAATATATCTAGAGGGAGCCTTTATCATATTTGATTAATAGTGTTTGACCAAATATATGTTATAGGAGATAAATAATTTATTTTAAAAAAATATTTAGAATCTCAAAACCCATGTGTGACTTTTAAGGACTTGAATTATATTTTATTTAAATGGAGAAATATTTTTTGGGACTTTTCATTTAATGGTTTATTTGAAACATTCCATTTAGTTTTGGAATGATAAAAAATATCATATTTATTTATTTATTTATTATTTAACTAAAAATATATTTTTTTAAAATTATTACTTTATTTGAAGGTAAATTTTTTTACACATAAATCAAGTATTTTAATAAGATCTGTATTTCATGCATTTTTTTACTGTTATTAAACATATGTTTTTTCACCTATAGATATTGAATATGATAAATTGGATTAAAAATTAGGAAATATTAAATATAAATTTGTTTATATAGACCCTTTTATTTTTTTCTTATCATTAAGTTTTCACGGTTTAAATATAAGTTATCACGATTAAGGTTAAATTGGGTTCAAAGGGGGTTTTATTTTCTTCCAAAGTGATGTGAAAGGGATTGTAGATGAAAGGAATGTTGAGAAAACTAAATTGAATATACCTCCCAAACCAAAACATTATAATTTCAAGGAGTATAGAAATTACACCAATAAGTCCTAAAATTTGATGATCAATGAAAATAATTGGCATTAAAAACCTCTTTATCCAAGACACCAAGAGAAATATCATATGATCAAAACTATTGAGGTGGGCCATTAGAATGAAGTGGTAAAAGGCACACTTACCATCCAATTTAGAATTAAAAATATCTTATTGTGTTTTGAATCTACACACACTTTTATATGTTAAATTTTTTATAATGGTATCACATAACCACATAAATTAATATATATTGAGTTAGTAGTAAAAACTTTTAATGTTATGTTGATTACATACCAAGTCTATAGCTCATCTTTAATAGAAGTTTATTAGAATGTAACTCCTAAAAATCCTATGATTGTCCCTCTACTTGAATTCAATTTTTTTTGGAAATAGATTGGATTTATTTATATAGACCCCATATAAATTTCCAAGGAATGAAAATCACATTTGACATTCCAAACCCACCTATGATAATTTTTTGGTGAAAAAATTAATATGAACTTCTAAAAAAATTAATTCTCTCCTATGGGTCTTAAATACTATTCATGAGTGATATATATCTGAAATTGTTTGGAAGAAACTCAAAACTTATGATATTATTATTTTATAGGAATATGATGATGTATTTCTTAAATATTGTCCTAGTATTCTCCCAAAACAAGATATTGAGATTTAAATAGAACTCAAAACTAGTGGTAAACCTATTTCAAATTCTCTATATATTATGTTACTGATTGAGTTTTAGTAATTGAAATACAAAATAAGGATAATCATGATAAGGGATTCATATAACCTAGTTCATCACCATGGGGTAACCCTATTGTTTTTGTCTAGAAGAAATATGATTCAATTCATCTTTATATTGATTATCAAAATCTTAATAAGATCATTATTAATAAAAAGTTTCCTCTACCCTATATTGATGAATTTTTTTGATCAACTATATTGAGGTCAATATTTTTCAAAGATTAAAAATCATTCTCGATATCATTAATTGAGGGTCAAGATGAATGAGATACCTAATACAGACTTCTGTATGAGTTATTTCCATTATAAATCTTGTTGTGATTCCATTTTGACTTGTCAATTTCCCTAATATCTTCATGGATATAATTAATAGAGTATTTATAAATTACATTTATCAGGTTTTTTTAGTATTTATAGATGATATTATTATATATTAAAAGATAAAGGAAGATCATGAAGATCACTTGAATATTGTGTTAGAGACCTTTTTTAAGGATAAGATATATGCCAAATCTATAAAGTTGTAATTTTGGTTATATAAATTTTTATTTAGGGGTCATATAAGCTCAAGAGTGGGTATATCGATGGATTATTCAAAGATAAAAGTTATTAAAAAATGTACAAAACCAACAATGGGGATTGAGTCCACTATTTTCCTTTTTTGTGTGGATACTACTGATACGTTTTGAGGTATTTATCATGTCTACCTAATTTAATAACCAAGTTTACTCTTAAGGGATCCATGTTTATTTAGATTGATGAATGTGAGGAAAATTTCAAGGTGCATAAGAGAAGGTGGGTTAGTGTACCTATGCTAACTATTATCTATAGTGGATAAGGTTTAGTGATCCACAGAGATGCATCCAATTATTTATTGGGATGAATCCTAAAGAATAATGATATTTTGATAGCTTAAGCCTCATGTTAATTGAAAATTAATGAGATAAATTATCCAACTCATGATTTAGAGATATATTTGGTAAATTTTCTATTAAAAATATGGATCCATTATCTTAATTATTAAAGGTGTGATATATATATGGATCATAGAAACTTTAAGTTTATATTCACACAAAATTGTTGAATATGATCCAAAGTATATGGTTAATGTTGATAAATGATAATGACTGCTCAATACATTATCACTAATGGAAGGTGATCTAGGTGGATGATGCTCTGAGTTGAAAAGACCATGCTATTTTTTACATGATGAAGATTTAACGAGATCCATTATTTATGGATTTATAGAAGATGAATCTAGAAATTATAATGAATGGGAAAAAATGATATCTTTCTCCAAGGAATGTTCAACCGTCCATCTATGTGAGGATTAATGAGTCAATGAAGGAAGATGTTGAAATACTAATGAAATAGAATAATGTTCATAAGTTCAATCAATATTTTGATAGAATTATAAGGTTTAGTAATTGAGTATGTGTTCAATCAATGTAATATGTGAAAGAGTTTTATGATGAATCATATAGTTCATAATTCTCTAATCATCCTTTAATTATTATGATGTATTGAGATATGAAATTGCATTTTATATGGGAAAAAATGAAGAGATATAGTAGAGTATATATCCTAATTTTTGGTAAGTTAGTAAGTTAAGGTTGACAGACATAATTTTAAGGGGTTTTTTAATATTACCCATACCATAATAGAAAAATAATAAAATCGCTATGAATTTCATTCTTAGACTCCCCAAAAAATCTAGATGAATATAATTATATTTTTGTTATTGTTGATCCATTTAAGAATTAAACACATTTATTTATATCAAAGATTGTTTTTATCTAGATAATATTTTTAGAATATAAATTATGGAATTTTTAAGGTTTCATGGAGTACCACATTCTATTGTATCTTATCAGGATGTGATGTTTACCTTGATGTTATGGTGAAGTATTTAACAACCTTTGAATATCAAGATGAAATTTATCAATTAATATACTCCATAGATAGATGGTTAGTTTTATAGGAATGTGAAAACCATAGAATAATTTTAAGAGAGTTTAATATAGATTTTAAAGGTGGTTGGGGCCAACAAATTTCTCTTGTCAATTTTTTTACAATAATATATTTCAATCAAGCATTCACATGAATCCTTATGGATCTATCTATGGTAGGATATTCAAAACTATAACATTCTAGGATGATGTTAGATGAAGAAATAAATTTGGACCTAAGCTAAAATAGGAAATAATAAATAAGGATAGAACCATTTAAAAAAATTAGGGAAGCTTAGTTTTTATATAATAGTTATACTAATAATCACCAATGAGATATAGAGTTAAAAGTTGGTGACAAGGTATTCCTTTGAATATATCCTTGGAAAAAAGATATTAGATTTGGAAATAAGGGAAATTTTATTCCTAGATATATTGAATCCATTGAAATTATATTTTTTTTGATATGGTTTCTTAGCAATTAGAGCATCCACAAAACCTCTCCCATGTTCCCAATGTGTTCCATGTTTCTCTCCTAAGGAAGTACATACAAGATCCTTCACATATACGAAACTTAGAGGTCATAATAATGGAGAATTATTATCTTTTGAGAAAAAAAAATAAAAAATAATGGATATAATAGAGAAAGTGTTGGGGAACTAGACCACTCACTTAGTTGAAGTTTTGTGGAAAAACCATAAATTTGAGGAAGCAATATGGGAACACAAAGTTTTGATAAGGTAGAAATATCATCAATTTTCTTGTACCAGAGTGATGAAATATTGAGGGAGACCTTCTTTTAAATTGGTTATAATGGAACAAAATAATATTTTATGATATATTTCTCATTAAATAAGTTTTATGTATTTAATTTCTTTCATTATAAAAAACACCAAGATTAAATGAACCATAATATATCGTTAGAATATTATTTAATGTGATAGTTAACACATAGGTATTGGATTATAGGGTATGAATATGACTAATTAAATTATGTAAAATTATTTTTAACATATTTATAAAATTAATTTATTAGTTTTAAATTGATTATAAATTAAAATAAAAATATTTTTAAGGTAAAAGTTTCCATTTTCAAAAAAGAAGTATTTATGTGCACATTGTGTTTTTATCATGATAAATTTTAGTAATATGTATTTATGAATATTTTCAATTATGTTTTTATTATATATATAATAAATATAATAATAGTAATCTAGTAGTTTTTAGATGTAAATAAATTAATATAAATATATTTTTCTGCTTAAAACTGCTTTTTCCTAAAAAGGGGGTTTGTTGCGTTTTGCGCACTTATTTTAAAATGAATTCATAACAATTATAGAAATCTAAACATTTAAAATGAATTACATATTTTTAATCCTGGAAATTAACATAATTTAGTAACTTCAACCTATGTTTATGTCATTATCAATAGTAACCCTTGTAAAAATTTATCCCATTGGTAATGGTAAAAGCAGTAAAATAGGGTTAAAAGTGTGATGTAAAGCTTAAAATATCTATGAAACATTACTTTATCATATTGGATGAATTGATTTTGACCAAAAATATGTACAAGAATTAAAATAATAAACTTCAAATAATTATTTTGAATTTGAGATCTGATTCTTGACTTTTATGAACATCAATTTTATTTTATTCTAATTAAAACTATTTTGGGTTATTACATTTAATTATATTGTAGGAAGGTTCCAATAAGTTTGGTATTTATGGAAAATCCTAAAAACCTTATTTTTTTGTTATTATTTAACAAAAAAATATTCATGTAAAGTACTGTCTTACTTGGTTTCTAGATGAATTTTTTATGCCTAAATCAGTTATTTTTACAAAAATCACTTTCCATGAGTTTTTCATACTCATATAAAATGTCATTTTTCCATCTATAGATATTTTATATGATAAAATGGATTAAAATTTGTAACAAATATTTTGATTTTTTTTATAATTAACCTTTTTATATTTTTCTTATAGTTATTTTATTATGGTAAACAAGTTATCACTATTAATGTTAAATTGGATTTTAAGGTGGTTTAACTAAGAGATAAGGATTAAAATGTCACCAAAAATTTTATAAATGTGAATGGTTGAGTTTATATAGACCCTATCACATATTATATACAAATTTTGTTTGCTTTGGTTCTAATTGAAAAAAAATAATTCCTTATATTAATTTAATACTTTGAATAATTACAAGAGTACCACTCCCCACACTTATAAAAGATAACCCATTCTCTTATGTTCGTCAAACCAATTTAGACAATTAGAATGATAAATCCATAAATAATAAATTCCTAGATTCATTAACCATTTCCTATATCTTTGGGTATTCTCTTAAGATCATTCTATGACGGCTTATGTTGTAAGCCAAAGAAGGTCCCTCAAAGAAGAGGTAATTGTCTCACCCGGCTCTTTCAAAGATATCTCTTCTTATAATTCAACTAAATAAATAATATTTATTATAACATAATAAATGTAGTAACATAAATATATTTTGAAGTTATTTTTATTTTTTAATAAACATTTTTCTATCTCATTCCCTTCAATTGGAAAATGAAAACATTTCTCGTGCGTATGTATAGACTACCACCTCGACAAAGTGGTGTGATTCATTTTTCATTTGCACATCACATGAATTGTTCTAAGGATAGATTTAAATTTTATATTAGTATTTATTTTATAATTTTTAATATTTAATGGTGAATAATTAATTTCCGTTATTTTTTTCCATCCATTGAAATGTGAAAACATCACTCATGCATACGTGTCAACTTCCACCTCTACAAAGTGATGTAATTCATTTTTCATCACTAAATTATAGAAATTGTTATAAATGTGTATATAATGAATTAATATGAAACTCATAAAATTATTAATATTATTTATATTATAAATCAATGACCATGTTGCATGTATCAGAACCATCAAAATGAAATAAGTATAGAAAATGAACCGTTTTCACCAGAACGTTCATTTTAATGAAGAAATTGTTTAAAAAATGATAATTAGAAATTTTAAAGGAATGATACATAGTATGTTATGTATTAATATAGATATAGAATATATATATATATATAATAAATCTATATTTATTATATTTGATTATTGAATTCAAATGAAGAAAGACGAGACTTGAGGTAAGTGATTTATGTTACAGTCTCATTTATTTTTGAGATTGTCTTTTCTAGATTTACATTGAAATAAATTATTTATATATTATCCTTGAAACCCTATATAATTTATTCTAAACTTTTTATTCTCTTAATTTTCATGAAGTAGTTCCATTTTATTCACTTTGGTACCAAAAATGACCAAGAAGACATTTTTATGAAAAAATAAACTTATTTCCTCTTTGGTCAATAATATTTTTATTCCATTTTTAAATTCATTAAAATGACTTTGTGAATTTTATTTTATATGGTAAATTGATCATTTATATTAATTTTAACTAATTTTTTATTTTTTTTTCAATAGTTTTAAAATTAAATTTGAAAATATTTTTCAAACTGATTTTTTATGCCTTTTTAAAAAAAGTTTGAAAGGAATCCTTGTTTCAACGTTTACCATAAAATTTTTTTTCCGTATATCATGATTATTAATTTATTTATAGAAACCTTTATAGGTTTTTGTTTTTTATTTATTATTAATTTTTTTTCTCAATACTCTTTAAACTTTTAGAATATAAAGATACCAAAAAGATGGGTTTCCTAAAATAAATGTTCTAATGGTATTCTAAAGGTATTTTTCATCTATGTAAACATAATTTATGGATTCTTATGTTTTTAAAAGGAAATGATCTTATTATACCATACACTTTTATTTTATATATGTATTATTAAAATGATTATTTAAAGATGATTCCATGAATACCATTTCTTTCCCATGGTTAAATCAAGTTATGATGAAACATTTATGAAACCTTGTTCTTTTCCATGAGTCATGACATGATAAATTGATGGAATGAAACCCATTTACATTATTTAGGTTATGGTATGATGAGTTGGTGAAGGATTCATGATCATTTAACACAAATATTTGTTGTTTTAATTATTTGATAGGTGTTATTAAATTATATTTCCCTTTAATTCATTGAGTAAAGAATGATATCTCATTAGATAATAATGGAAGGAATAGGGAGTGAACCTAGTTCATTAAGGGTATCTTTACACTATGATAATCTTATTAGTGAATGTTGATTGAAGAAATTATAGAATAAAGAGTGAAACCAATCCAATATGATAGTCTTGGTGGTGATCCAAGACCAATGAATTTATTTTTTTATTCTTATGTGTATCCTGATAACCTATGTCTTATGATAATGACATGTTATCACAGCTCATGATTAATTATTGTTGATTCCAAAATCTTGTAACTTATGTATTTTTTTATGATAAATCCTTGTTCCACGATTGATGTGTAATGGAATTTGATTAATGGGTATAAATTTTGATTTTTATGATTGTGTTATCATACACTAGTGCTTATAATATTCTCATTTATGATCATTTATTGATATATCCTATGTTTACCCTTATTGATCATTTGATCTCACCCTTTCGAATGTTTATTTTCCCTAGTTTATGAATAAAGGTTTTAATTGGGGTATATCTAAGAAGTTTATAGTATGAGAAGGTATTTTGTGGGATATGATAAGGAACTTTAATGAAAAAATATTATTATGTATTCAGTATCCAAAGACACTGAACTTTTATTGTTTTGGGGTGAGTATTGTTTTGAGATGTATTAAATATTTATATAAAATGATATAATATTTAATTATGTAATGCTTGAGTCACCTCACTAAGGTTCATTTAATTATAATAAAATATGTAATATAAAGTAATATATCTAAAAAATAGTGAACCCTTCCCTAAATAGGTAATATCCCCAACTCTTGTGGGAATACACTACTACTTCAAGTCCCAAATCAAGTGGCAAGGCAATTATTCTCTTATAGTTTAAGATAATAAGATTATCACAGAAATAAATGATCTTCATTCAAGATAACATAGCCCAATAATACACAACATATTCCTTTCATTATTATAGAAAAATTAGAAGAGGCAGAAGGGTTAGACAATGCTTTAATTCATCAAAGGAAGTCAAGAAATTAGAATCACATATGAATTTTACCCTTTTTTGGTAATAGTTGTTAATGGTGATGAAATAATTGATATTTCTTTTACAAAATGATGATAACATCCTTCCCAAACCAAGATAAGTTGAATATTAAAGACATTAGAGGGTTCCTCCAATGAAAACAAACTTTCACCTTCAAAAAAATTACTAAGATTCTACATTCTAAAACCACACATTCTAAAAAAGAAACCTCGAAATCAGTAAATCACATTTAAATAACATATAATAATGGTGGGAAGCTACCAATATTCATAAAAAAGGATTTAGATGATGTCTATGATCTTCATCAGATGTAGTTAAGAAACCCGAGGAGCTTCATAAACCTTGCTCCTTCTTTCCAATAGGTGTCATCAGCTCCATTGAAAATAAAATGAATTCCGTTGGATGTTTTAAAATATTTATTGACTAGGTTTATATAAAACAATGAGAGGAAAAAATATCAAATAAAATTGTTACTAATGATGAATAAATAAAAATTGAACCTCTCAAAGTTGCATGGTACATATTAGTTTTCATCAGATAATATTTTGTTATGTGAAACTAGTTTATTCAAGAGGACTATGGATTGAACTATTTAATATTTAACAAATACAACTATAACATAGTACCTTTTGGTTCTAATGATTTTATCCATAATTTAGTGTTGAGAGATCCTTCCAGAACTTCTCCAAGTGACCTCATCATGCTCATGAGTTTTATATTTTAGGGGGTGTGGAGAAATAATGTCTAATGTGATTTGTATTTACATATTAGTACCAAGTTAAAGGTCCAAAACAGGATACTAATGAAGGTATGTTACCAGTAATATTTTTATGCCACTAATATTACCCTTATAAGCCATGTTCTAATTCTTATTCTTTATATACCATCTTTTGATACTACACCTTGGCGGAAGAGGAATTCAATCCAACCCTAAATTTACTTTTGGTTCAATTTTTTCTATATGGGTGATATCAAACACTTAAGAATATGAGGTAAGATTAATCATCAAAATATGTGAACATTTATTTGGTCGTTATTACATTTGGAATTTATATTAATTTAACATATCATTCCATGAAACATCAAGATAAAAATAAAAAAATTCAACAAAATGGTTGGCTACTTCATCATAGTTTGAATTTCTTTTAGAAGGTGATAAAATCCATAGATTTAGTCAAAGATAATGTTTTAGGGAATAACAGCTCAAAATTTATTTTTTTGAAGTCTTTCCACTCCATACCCACATGTGGTTTTCTAGAAACCATTTTGTCTCACAATTTCAACTTAGGTCTTCAAGGTTAAAGGTAGGACATTACACCTTAATAGAATTTAGAAATTATGTGAAGTCAAATATCAGTTTAATATTATCCAAAAAGTCCTCCACTTCTTGGGGGGTCATTCATTCCTTAGAAGGAATGTGTGTTTTTGGTGGATAAACTCATGAGGTCAATATTTGTCTCCTCCAGTCTCTAGTTTCACTTCTTTATCCAGATCCTGGATCGGGAAAACAACCTAGTCCATGGAAGGACCACTCTCAATATCACTTCAATAATATTCTAATCATCTTGAGGTTTTCCTCATAGAGCATATTCCATAGAACCCTCTTGAGGAATCTAGAAATCATTTTGGGGGAATATAAATACATCAAATAAAGAAGAGGGACCATGAAAAAAATGAGAAATATTAGTTTGGATACAAATAAAATAATAAAATAAATTTTATTAGATCAGAAATCAATATAAGAAACACATTTCCCAATGTCCTATGATATCTTAAGGCTCATTATAATGAGATATATATGGAAAATCTCAATTTATCTACCCATTAAGTCACATTGATTATTTCTCCTCTCTAATAAATCATCACATGAAAATAATAAAATGGAAATGGAATATGTTTTTGGATTAAACTTATCATTACCTGACCTAGGTCATCCCTAAACCAGACACTCGAGTCAGCCCGCAATGAGGCAAAAAGGGTTTTTATCGATCCCCACAATCCATTGAAAAGCACCTCGGAATAAAGAACTACATTTGAGAATTATTTTTTTCCATAATAAACTAAATAATAAAAATATGGAATACATAATGGAAATAAAACATTACAATACAAATATAGAGAGAACAAGATAAAGTGTACAAGGGAAAACATATTCTAAACCAAAATATGTAAACTAAAGAAACCAATACAAAAAAAAACCATATCCATGTGATATAATGGATAAAATACCACCATGCCATTGGTAGAATCAAATTCCTTACTAACATGGATACCCACTACCTCTATGAGGTAACTTTCCTTTACCCACATTAGAAAATAAAAAAATATATACACACCCAAAGTTTTCTGTAGTTTTTGATAAAAACAATCAGTTTAGGATCAATCTAAGTGTTTCATAAGTTTTATTGAATAAATAAACTAATTTTAATCATTTATAGAAATAATTCCTAAAATATGGATTTACATGGTTTTCAAAAAAAAAACAAGGGAATTCACCATTTAATAGTAGTTCATGAATCACTAATAAATGAAGAATTTATTAAATATTGAATAAATAAGCATTTCAAAATGATTAAACTTTGATACTAATACATAAGGTATATTAGGTCTGAGTTATCTATAATCCTCACACATCAGTGAATAAATGACCAAGTAAAAATATATCCCTTGAACATAATCCAATGGATGAGGGAAACAACTTGATAATTGTACCCCCTACCACAACAATTTTTATGAGTTGTGGTATAAATCCGTGATAATTTTCCTCAAACCTTCCTATAATGATTTTCCCATTATACACCCTCCTAAGTAACCCGGGTTCCAATGTGTCATATTCAACAATTGGATTCTTTCAGTTTTATAAACAACAAAAAATTGGAGGCTTTCAGTTCACTCTTTCAAATCATTTCAAGGGAATATCATACATCAATAGCCAAACTTTTAGAGTCACAGTAAAAAAATTATTTGTACTCCATAATTTAACTTTAATAACAAAGGGAAACACATTTTCTAAAATGAATCTGAAACTATCTCATTTCAAGAATCATATATCATAAAATTAATCAAATTAAAGTTTGAAGAAATCATGGATTATAAAACTTAGTATTTTTATGAAACCACCTTCCTAAACCACTTTGATTTTACATAATTCAAATGAGATATACTAGAAAAGAGAACTAATAATATTAGGTAGTAAGAGAAGAACCTAAACCATGAAAAAAACAACAATAATCCCATATTTAAAAATCATAATATTAACAGAGACAAGTAAAACCCCTTACAAAGATAAGTCATGAAGAAGTACACAAAGATATTAGAAGATTTGGGCTATACCTTACATTATCTCAACAGATCTTTATGAATAGTCATAAGACTAACCTTAGATCTATCCATGAAACCCTATATATAAGGTTAATTTCAATAACATAGAGGATATCTAGATATAAAATAAAGAACAATGAAGAAACATTGAGAATAGATCCATAAACTTTAATTCTAATATCTAATGCGTCAAGATCTGTAATAAATTATATCAGGAAGGTTTGGGATCTTAGAAATCTAAAAGAGGAATCTATAGGGTCATGTTTTTAATCATTTATAGTAATAATGTGGTCTAAAAGAGGCTTTTTGGTCTAAAAATAAGTTTTCTGATTAATTAATTCCTATTATATGGTTTATCCTCACATTTTTGGAAAATCGTGTTCTATCTGTGAACCCACTTCTATACACAAGAGAGGCTACATATTTTGGTCACACATTTTGGTAAAATTTATTCCGAATGATCACTTTTTTATATACACTAGTTCAAATAGATGGTTTAGTCACATATTTTGACTTACAGTTCAAGAATTTTAATGCTAGTATCCCAAACCTCTACAAGCTAAACGGTTTCCTAGGAGTGCTTTATGGTTTTATTTAACTTTGAACATGCCAAGAAAACTTGAAATTTTCTTAATAATCACTAAAAACAATCCAAGAAAGGATAAAAACCAAATATGGTAAAAAAATTAATATATATAACTAAATGTGACATCAATAAGAGACACTAGTTATAAAGTATATTTTTATAGGAAGGGAGTATCCAGAGGCTTGTAAAAAATCAATGATCCACATTAGAATGGATCTAATATCTTTATATATTCATCCATAATTCCTTTCATTTAGTTAAACACTTCAACCACATCTAATGTATAAATATACATTTACTCATGTTAGACACATTCATTTCTTTACTTCAATGAATTCAATCCATTTATTCCATTCATACTCGATTATAACCAATGAAATTGTATGGGAAGATGCATGAACCTAAAATCCTACATAGGTGGTATATTCGTATTCTCATCTTGTGAGGTGTAATATGTATGATCTCATCCTAAAATGTTGGGTTCAATGTATTCAATCATATATATCATATATATATATTTTTAGATCATAACCAACATTTATAACATGTGACTAACCATGAATGAAATTCTTAACACCTACACATTTCACTAATCCCATTTAAAAATAATTATGCGATATTATAAAAAAATTAGATATTATAATTGATAAATTATAGTATTTTAATGAATTAATAAAAATTGAATACCATTGAATAGATATATAAATGAAACTATCTTGTCCATGTCACCAAATACCACCCTAATAGTGTAATGGAGACAACATCATTCTCACCAAGACATAAACATAGAACAGATAGAGTTATGTGCATTATATTTTATTTTTTTATGTGATTTAGAGATATTTATCCATAAATTTACAACTTACACTAATTTTATATTCATTTTATTCAAATTTTACATTATATTACATTACATTTACCAAATTGTGATATTATATCAAAAACTCCTTTTATATATCCTAATAAGACCTTATTGGAGAAACCATTTTAATGATTATATAGTTCTATACTCACACATATTAACAAAAATAATATCGTTTTACATATCATATTTTATTATCTCAAAGGCATTTTTAGAATAAAAAATAATTACTAACTCTATAAACCATAATTTAATGCATAAAATGATTTCTAAAAAATATTTATACAATTCACTCTATAAAATTATTTTTCAAGATATCTATTAAAAAATCATATCACTATAAAAAAATCAACCAAATCTATCTTATACATCATGTATAATAATATAATTCTATTTCTCATTAAATTAGAGTGACCATGAGGCAAAACGAATGGAATTGTAATTTTGGCCCACTCATAAAATATAGATTCTCTACATAAAGATTAAATATTATTAATGAATACATCTCATTTTATTTATTATAATATATGACTAAATAAAAAGTCACTTGACTAAATAAATAAGCACATCACATACCATCAATCTAGGTAGACCCATATAATTACTCAATATTTCTCAATCAAGGGTCGAAATATCACACCTTTCAGGACAAAGGATAAATCCTTTATTGATTAATAAAAACCAACAACATGATCAATAATATACCCAAATTCTGTAACTTTTTTTACATAGGTGTAGTATAAGTAATTTATTAAATTTGGATGATTCACATATGAGATTAATTATTAACCTTATTCTATTAAAATTAAATTGAAACATGCACCTCAATAATATTAATGAAACTATATATAACAATATATATAGTATAATAAACTTGTTCATATAGAATGGAAATATAATTTATATCTCATAATAGAAACATAGTATCTCTATATGTTCTCCAACACACATTAATCTTGACATGTTTTCACAAACCATTCATATATATTATAACGATCAATTTATTATAAATCGATGACATAATTTATTGAGTAAGTTATCCTTTCATTATTTAAAATATGTGTTCTATAAAAATGAACGATAAATTAAAGATACCTTTTTTATAATATGATAATGTTAAAAAAATCATAAAATTCTTTAGAAATATTTATATAAAATTAAACAAGTGGTAATCTATATATTTTTCTATTCAAAAATCTCCAAAATCCCTTGATATTTCAATATTTTGTTGTCTTTCTATTTCTTTATATCTCATTCAACATTATTCACATTTGTATTTAACCATTTGATAAATACTACCACTAAACACATTATGAGAGATAACATATATGAATTGGATAATGGGGAGATAATTATTCACAATCCTTAAGATTAACACATTGAAAATTATGTCCAAGTAAATTTATACATTAATACATAATATTACGAAGTATTATATTTTTTTTTAAAAAATGGAAAACACATTAAAAACCATTTTTGAATACAAACATTATTTAAAATCTCTAATAATAACAAATAATTAGACTCATACATTTTGTTTTCATTTTAATAATATATATTGAAATGATTTAGGATGTAAATTGAATTATTAATGTGTTAATATTTATTAGTTAAAATTTTAACTTCTTATAGTTAAAAATATAATCCAAATATGCATTCAAATATTATATTTTCCCAAAATTAATTTTTAAGAAACAAATTTTTTATTAAATATAATTAAAAAATATTTCATCTTTTGGGAATTATTAAAAAAACCATGTCTAATATGGAATAATATATTTTTTAGTGATATTCTAGAAATTAAATTATATATATATATATATATTTAAAATATACCATTAATGTGTGGTGGGAACTCTTTCGCACAAATATTAGGGGGATAAAGAACTTTCAACCAGAATAAAACCCCTTATGTTTTTTCTTTTCTAAGTATTTCATATAATCGATCATATCATAAAACATGTTTATAATAACATCTCATTTTATTTAAAAATTACCAACATTTTATTTTTAAATTTACTTATCACATTAAATAATAATTAGGTGATAAATACACATCTTTTTTTCAATTTTCAATACAACATGCATGAAATAATTCATTAAATTTCATTTATCCATAAAAAACTATTTAAACATTATTTAAATGAAAAGTATATTCTTTCATAATATATTATTCAATAATTTTAAACATCAGTTTGTATTAAAAAAACCTTTAATTTAATGTTGGTATCCCATACCCTTTAAAACAGTAAAAGTATTTCTATAACATAAATAATTGAAAATTAATTTCTATGATGATTCAAACACATATTAAGGTATTCTAAGGAATTATGTCTCTAATGTAAAGGATTTCTATAATGTAAATTTTTACCAATAATGAATCCTCATTTAAGTTTCAATGTCCCATGAAAATTATTACATCCTATAATAGTTTAAATTCTCACATGGGTTACACTTTAACAAATATTTATATTTATTACAACACAAAATATTTCAACTCACATTTATTCCTCAAATAACCATAAGTGGATATATAATTCCCTTTAAAAATTTTACTTCTAAAAACTGCCTTTAAAACCTCAAATATATCATGTATATACTGACATTGATTAATATTTTTTAGGATTACAAATGTATTTGAATGAATCTATGTTATATTGTTTATTTTTAAACTTACGATTCATGGACACAA
Organism: Viscum album; assembly: GCA_963277665.1. Lineage (NCBI taxonomy): Eukaryota > Viridiplantae > Streptophyta > Magnoliopsida > Santalales > Viscaceae > Viscum > Viscum album. The sequence continues at coordinate 1,765,872,069 of OY728142.1, read as the reverse complement.
GTGACTCAATATTTTCATTATCTCATCAAAATAAAATTTATAATTTCTTCATGGAATGAAGTTAAAAATCTTGGGTTGTATCTTGAAGATTCATTAAATTTACTCATCACACCTTAAAATAATAATAATTTTTTATTATTTTATGGAAAGACGAAATATGGGGGGTTTGTTATGTGTAGTAAAAATTAAATGTAAATGAAATTTTGGAATAGTCAATGGGATCTTGAAGTGACACTTAGGTGAATTTCACCTTAATATTATCACTAAAAAATTAAAATGTTACTAATATTATAAATATTATTTGGAATAATTAATGATATCAGATTTTGCACCATTGTATTGATTTGATGATTGAGTCCCAATAAACTATGATCATAGTGCATTGGTCCTCATTACCAATATTAAAGATGGAGTAGAAAAGAAATGACTAAAAGCAAAAAAATAATGATTAAATTAAAAATTAATTTTTAATTGGGATAATTTGAAACACCTATATATTTTTAAAATAATAAATTTTTATTTTATAGCATATATGACACACAAAACCGAGCTTATATGATAATAAAAAACCATGCGACTTTATTGTATATTTCTTTTTAAATGAATTTGATCTCTTCGATAGCCTGTGAAAAATACAACACCAAGTATAAATAAACCATAATAACATATCCATTTAATTATATTATATGAATAGTACTAACTAAATTATTAAAATTATGGTTATCTATTGATTAGAAGGTTAATTATAGTCATTTGAAATAAAAAAAAGTGTTTTCTGAACAAATATTTTTTTAAACGGTTTAGTCATGCTTTGGACACAAAATATAAAATTAATAATTAAAAATTTTAGAAATTTTATTTTAAAATAAGAATTTAATTTTTTAAATCGTAATATAAATTTTATCTTGTGTTGAATTATTTAATTTTTTTTTGAAAAGTTTCATTTTTTGATGAATGGTGAATAATCCCAATTTTTATTGAAAAATACCATTTTGTTTAAATAATTTACAAAGATAAATTATAGTTTAAACTAGATTTAGAGTAAAATTATTTCAGTAATTTATAAATTTAACCAATTAAGTTCATTTGAATAAATTTCATATTGATGTTTGAAATAAAAATGTTTTAAATTTTTGAATGTTTTTACTTTGGAAAACCTCTTTTTCGTTGTGTCTCTGAGTTTAATTTTAAATTGAATTCACCACTTATTTGAATTTAGTTCATTAAAATTGTTTAAATACTTTTAATTATAATAATTTATATTATATAATAATTTAAACTGAATTTCTACCAAAATTAATAGTGAAAGTATTAAAAATTATTTACCGTTGTTAAGGTAAAAATTGGTTAAATGAGGGGTTAAAATAAGAAGGTACTGGTAAAAAATGACATGAAACAAGTAAAAAACACATTAATAGACATTATTAGACCGTATAATATATAAGGTTATATAATTATCCATTTATGGGGGTTGTGTCATGATAAAAATATGGGTTTAGTAGACTCTTTTCAAAAATTCCATGTGTTTCCTCACCCCCACTTTTAAAAGGCCACCCCATATGCTCCCATATTCACACTTCCAAATAAATTTTTTTTGGATAATAAATAAAAAAATAACTTATTTATTCCCATAAAAATATCCAATACACATTGGTTTAATCATAAATTCAACCTAGGATGTATTCTGGTGGAAACCTAAAGATGTTTTTCGAAGAAGAGATAACATTCTTAAATGAGAATTTTTTATTCTTATTATGACTCATTAAAATATTATTACACCATGATTATATAATAAAATATGCGTCCTAAATAAAATGAGATGTTATTATATTAATTTTTTTTACTTATATCCATCTCCTCTTCCATCAAATGTGAAATGAAATTGTCCATCATGTGTACGACATACTACCACCTCACGAACCTATGTAATTTTTTTTCCATCACCATCTTTCAAGGATGGAAATAATTATGGATATAACACATGTATATGATATTTATGAAATTATTATAATTCTGGACTTATAAGATCACATATACTTTTTAACTTTATATTCCATTTAAAATATGATAATACCGCTCATGTGTATGGGGGACTACCGCGTCATGAAACGATGTGATTCATTTTTCACATAGGTTTTTTATGGAAATTAACAAGGATAAATTTAATTAATATGTGGATCTCATTTTAAAATATATTGATTCTATATGATTAATATATCACCCACATCATTACCCATTCACCCGTTAATGGAATGATATCGTCACTCATGCGTACGTATGACCTACCATATCCATGAAGTGATGCAATTTATTTTCCATGTAAAACTATAAAATATGATTATAAAAATGTATATAATGAGTAAATATGATATTTTTAACATTTATATAATTCTATATATTATGGATATATATATTCTATATCCAATAATGATATATTCCATGAAAAAACACGCAAGAGAAAACAAGACTATAAATACCCGAAATAATGAAAATAAGGAAAAATTATTAACAATGAGGTCGTAAAATGTTATAAGAGGATAATATATGATATTATAAATAGGAATATATTTATGATATATATTAATAACATTCTCAAAACCATTATACATGATATTAAATCACATTAAACCAAAAGGAAGCTTTAGGTAAACTACTTCATCTCAATTTCACTTCATTAAGGCATGATGAAATGTTTTGAACCTAATTTATTTTATATGGTGTATATTGTGACCATTTTTCATGTGTTATAATTAATAGTTCACAATTAATGGTATTTAAATTTCTATTTTGAATTATTTTATATAATTTAATTTGAATATAAAATTACCAAGTGGTAAAGAATTCCATAACATCATTTTTTAATTGGGTTATAATACAACTTCAGTGTCACTGAGATTCTAAGATTATGTGTGTAAATAATTTTTACTATACTATATTTTAATTACACTTGTTTTATTTTTATTTAAATTTGATACACATAATTTATTCATTTATTAATTTTCACTTCAATTCCATGATCAATTTAAGGGTTTATTTCACAATCTCATTTTAAACGGGATTGTTTAAATAGAATTATCGTTGAAGGGAATTATTTGATCATTTTATAACAATAAAATTTATTTTCATTATCCTATATTTATTCATGATTTTTACAATAAATTTTACCATATTTATATCTTTGGTACTAAAATTATTGAGTAAATATTTTTAATAAAATATGACATCATTTCTCACTTCAGTAGAAAATCATTTTTCTTCCAAAACTATGTTTTCAAAAAATGATTTAAAAAATTATTTTTCATTGTAATTATTTTTATTAAATGAATTTTTACCCATGTATTAATTTTTAGGAAACTGTTTGAATGGAAACTTTATGTCATTTTATAAACAAGACCCATTTTTGTTTCATTATAAATGTGAAAAATATCTTTGTTTTAACATGTGCGACATGTATAAAATTTCCTACTTTCATGACCACCCAAAGTATTGAAACAAAATTTATAAGCTTCAATGTTTGTTTAAAACAAAAATTATTTTGAAAATATTTTTTGATCTTTTAGGTTAAAATAAGAATACATTCAAAGTGAAATGATTATTTTCCCCAATAATAATTTAATGATATTTTTATGGTATTTATTTTCATAAATGGCATCAATAATTTATTATACATATTCTCAATTGTAGATATGATGTATTGATGCCATAATTAATATTTATCTATATGGTTTACGACAAATTTGACTAGGGAAAGTAGTGAAATTTTATTTTTTGATTAATTTTTATAATCATTAACTTTCCCTTGAAATATTTACCTTCCTATTGTCATTTTAAATCACATTTCTCTCAAATATTAATAGTATTTATCATGGATATAATTATTAACTAATATATATATAATTTGAAAATATGGTATTTTAATTTGAAATTTATATGATTGACTAGGGAAATTATTTTTAATCCATATTCCTTACTCAATAAATAAATTTATTGATAAGGAATACTATTCCAGAATTAAATTGAACCTTTGATACATGAGGAATGCACTAGAACTGAATAAACAGGTAGGGAACATTTATATATAGACACTCGATGCATCAGTAGTCTCATGGGATGAGTCATTTTTTCAGTCTTAGTTAAATAGGTTTCTGGTGTATACATACCTATCAACTCTATGCTATCTTATGAAAGGTATTGACCATAGAGGTGTCATGATTCCTGAGATAATGATGTTTGATAATTAATCATTTCTTTCATTTAGAATTTAGTAATTATTTTATATGATAATTTAACAATATTATTATCTTTAGGTGCATTTCATTCTCAGTTTATTGATTAAGAGGAACATGTTTTTAGTTATTTACATTCCTATATTGAATATTCCATTTCTAATCATGATAGTAAAATAATTTAAATGGAATATGTTATAAATTATTTACCATTTCATTTTTATTATTCCTTATCTAATCATTATAGTCATGCTATTTATTAAATTGAATTCTTGTTAAGAAATTTACATTTCCATATTATTTATTCCTTATTGATTATGCTTTAGTTATTCATGATAGCTTCTACTTTACGTAACTCTTACCAAGTATCTAGGGCCGCCCTTATTTTTTTCACTTTCCTATAAATCCAATAAGTCTACTAAAAATGATATTCAAGGATATTATAAAATGAATAATCATATTTTGGAGAAAAAATATGTTTTTATTTTTGTATTCAAAATGTAATATGGGAATCATGTATGAATATAGTTTACCTAGACTACTAAACTATTTGGTCCTCTAACATGTGGTTCCTAATATATTATGAAAATGTAAAAAATTAGACACTGGGTCCAAGTAACTAGGGTTTGAGCCATTACTGTTGGTATCATAGGTAGTTTAGTAGAAACCTTGGGAACTATTTTTAGGAAAACTTGGATTATAAAACTTAACCCTATGATATAATTTGAGGATAAATAAATAAAAACATCCTAAATATTTGGTAAGGTAGACATAATGTGATTTTTCATGGAAATACATCCCTTCTAGGATAATACAACGGGATTTTTTTGGAATAGATGTAACTAGGGGTAATAAATTTAAAAGAGGCATGTTAGGCTTGACTCAAGCATTGAATGGTGCATGAAAAGAGGCCTTTCTACACACCTATTTTTATACTCTTGGAATATATTCATTGAATAATTCACACTTTATTTTCCAAATGTTATGAAATATTAAAATAGATGATGAAAATGAATGGCCTTAGTTAAACCTATAGTGTATAATATTAAGAATAAGGTTTCATGATTTCAATATACTATAAATTTTTTAATAGGATGAGGGTCAATCCCCCTTTATTGAAAAAAGAAAAACCTATATTTAAAATTAGGTAAATGAAAAATCCATAATAAACCCATAGGAAAAAATTAATTAAATAAACAAGACCCTAAGGTCTAAATATGGTCACAAGTTTCCAATTGGAAGAAAACATCAAAATAATAAATAGAAAAATCCTGACTTCCCCCTTCCAGATAACAAAATAATGAAATCATTCAATGATTATTCATCTCCCCCTTCAAAGAAGTTATGACATGTTGTTCAAAAACACAACATTAAAGAGAATATTTTTAAATCCAATTGACATGTAGAGGGAGGAACTAATGATAGGTGATAGAAAACCTATCCCGGTTTTGATCCACGCACGCAAAAGGAACTTGAGTCACTTTAAACTTGATGAAACCAAAAATAAGACAAAACAATGAGTAAAATTAATTTAGTGATCTCATCCATTCAAATGTGATGATGAATGGTGTGAAATATATCATGATTATGCTTAATTATTTATCCTAAATAATGATTAAAAACCTATTATTTATTAAACTCTTAGAATCAACATATAAAAGAAGGATGGATTTATCTAAGAGCTGGGGTGATTGAGACCATATGGGAAAGAAGGATTCATCTACTTAATGTTAGAAATGTGTAAATAGATAGCCATGAAAGTGTCTCAAAGTAATGGGGAAATGTTTTATGTGTGTCAAATAGGGGCATAAAGAAATGAATTACTGAGGAAAATGAAGTGTATGATAGAAGGAAACAAAATTTATCATATGAATCCAAATATATTTTGTTTTACTAAATGTGGGGAACCCAAGAATTATCTGAGTCAATTCCCTATTCTAAATGTTAACCCTTAAAAAAATGGAGGGCCTATATTGAAATAAAATGGTTGAAGTATTTATGTATTGGTATTCAAGAATTAAATTATATTATTTTTTTATCAATGGTATTTTGGTTATATAAATCATGAAACATCTAATGACTGTGTTAAATTTTAGAAGAATGTAAATCTTCATTAACTTTAGAGTTATTTATACCATATTGAGTTTAAGATTTAAAGGTTGATCAAAAGTTAAAATTATTAAAAACACCTTTATAAATTTTTTGTGTTAGGAATATAACATAAAATAGTATATTATTAGAAAATATTTATGGGAATACAATCCATTGGTTTAGTATATTAAATAGTTATTCATGGAAGAATGCATTTACAATTTTTAGAATTAATATTATAGGTATTGGTAACCTTAAAAGTTTATATTATATTTTTTTATAGAAATTATGGGTCATCACTGTCATTAAACAAGGTGGGATTACATCCAACCCGACACCCGAACCAACCTAAGACAAGGAACGAAGGGCATTATCAATCCCCATGGGATGAAAAATAGTGCGATGCATAAAATTAATCATAATGGGAATGAAATTTCCCAAATATATCAAGATCAATAACTGAATTGAACGCACAACCAAACCAATAATTACTAAACATAAAAAAATATTCAAACCAATCAAGATTTAAAAACTAATGAACAAGTAGAAATTGAATAAAAAACTAAAACCAAACCATGAAACATGATATCGGCATGACCTCTTGGACAACACTAACAATAATGACAAACTCCTCCAAAGGCTAACCAAACTAGAATTACGAACCTGAAAAATAGCTCAGATCTACTAAAACTAAGTGACACAAGTAGAGTGTGATCTTAAAAGACCCAGTAGGTAGTCACCACAGAGTCCATGAATTTCCTTTCCCAAAATATTCTATAAACACTAGTTTAAAATACATTTAGAAAATAGGATTTTAATCATCTTAAATAACCAAACACAACTTTCCACAATTTCACTTTTCTTTAACAACACATGGATATTTTCTTTTTAAAAATGGTTCTACTTTCCAAAACCCAGTTCAAAACACAAATACAGCTACAAACTCATACTAGATAACCCAAAGGATACTCTTATGATAATAAAGGAAACAAAAAAATCATTAACAAACATTAATGGAAAATAAAAAATAAGCATTAGAAGAAAAAAAGAACATACAGGTAGATAATCTTCAGAATTTCCTAAATATATCTAGAGGTAATCCCTAAAAGCACTCAGTTTGGACTCACCTACCAGTATATGGTGAATCTATATTGTCAATAACCCAATCACTACTCTAAACTGGAAAATCCAGTCAGACATCCCAAATGAACTCACAGCGAATCTTGGGTAGTAACATCCCTGAACTAAGAGCCACTAAACTGGGGCCCTAAGCATGGTCATCACATGAACTCAAGCACACCTCCCCATATGAAAAATGTTAATGAATAGTTGTGAGGGTCTAAAAGTCACATGATACGACTATAAACAATTTACCAGAGTAATCCACAATAAAGAATAAATATAAAAGAAGAAACAACAAAGGCAAACCAATGATCATGTATAAATAACCATCTCCAAAAACTGCGTAAAAACCACAACCAACTATAAATGTGCCATGTCATCCTAGAGTTCTAAGTGAAACAAAACCCAACATAAAGACAAATATCATAATCCCCAAAATGGTCCTGGCACCAAATCCAGAACCTTATTCACATACCTCTCAAGCATGACCCAACTCCAAATCACAAGGCCCTTTTAATTTTCCTGGCCTGCAAGTATGAAATCTTCTTGGGTACCTAAAAATGACCCGAGCTGGGTGTGAGTACAGCTCAGTAGGTCACCACAAAAGGTTTCTACAAAAAAACCATTCCAAAAATATAGTTCATGAAATTATTAAATATATTATAAGTAAATAAAAGGTCGTTCAGGTGCCATTACCTGACAACCATTACATTAAATATCACTACCTTTAGATCAATTGACCATTTTTATATTCTTCATTAATAAGTTCATAATCAACATGTAATCCATGTTTTAGTCATTTAAATCATTCACTGAAGGATTCAAGGCATTTATTATTTTTTATAAGGGAACTAGTCAATTCCTTATCTAACTAGGGATAATACATCACAACATCACGATGTCCTCACCTTGAATCCTCATCCTAGGTAGAATGAAACCATTAGGGGAATAGAACATTATACCCTTCCCTAACCTATTAATTGTGGGTGGACGTAGAGCATTAGTCTAACTTGACCTGTGGGAGGAACCTCAGTCCTTTATCCCACACCTCAAGCCATGCACACATGCTTATTCATCCAATCACCACACTTGAACTATATCACAACCAAACACAACCAATACATATAAAAATCATAATCTATAATAATCAACATGGTAATTAATATTATTCCATAACCCATTAATACATTTTCCATTTACATTACTTATCCAATTTAGTCCAATTCCAATTTTCATGCCTATCTCACTAAGCATATTCAATAATTCCCTTCATATCAACCCATTTTACATATTTATTCATTCCCTTATGAAATCCCATTTAACATGATTTTCATTTCACATGCCATTACCTATTTAACATATTCACCATTTCATATGCACTAACTATCTTAGGAATTTCTAATATAATTCATAATCCACTGGTCCCAATCTTGATTAACTAAATAAACTCATTTCCATACCATTCCAAACAACCCCTCATGCCATTACCAAATCTAGACACACTACCAATATTCAATTGTCATTTCCATTAAACATATCAAAATAGTAAAAAATGGATCTAAATTATCACACAATGGCCTTGAACTTACGTAACCAATTTATAGGCCTGGGAATATCGTCCCACCCTATGGGTGGACCTAAATCGGTCAAATCATTATTGATGTATCCCATGGGGACCATGAGGGTTTATATTTATCATTTAGACACCCATTTCACCAAACCCCTCTAAATTCATCAAGTGAACAACAAGAGATAAATAAGAATAAAACCTAACATACCTAAATCTACAATGATACTTTGTGATATAACTTGTAGACCACCTACCTCAAATCTATTGATGAACTCACTCTAAAACACAGACTTAGATCTAGATTCAACCACCCATTGAATACTCAACATAAATCATGTCATAAAAATATGGTTTTAGAGATTCAGATGAAGATAATAGGAAGATGAAAAACCTAAAACAAAAATAGAAACTAAAGAGGGATTAGACTCACCTGGAGCTTCAATCCATAACCAACAACACTCCAAATAGTGTAGGATCAAAGGAGAATAACATGTTTGGAACCTGGCACACCAGAGTTCATCACTAGGTCTTATAGGAGTATAAATGAAATCAATATTAGGTGGGGTTCTTAAATCTTGTAATACCAATTTTGTAATTTTCAAACTTTTAAAAGGATAGACGATTTACCAGCACGATTTTCTAAACTGTGTGAAAACTATACACAAGCGACTGTGTTTGGGAATTGGGGATGCATGGTTACTTGGAAATTTATGCACGGTTTACAATTTTTTCTCCAATCATGTGATATACCACAGTCTCAAATTACACGGTTTGTCCCTCTCATTGTAAGGATTTCACTAACCATGCGCAAACCATAAAATATTCCTAGAAAGCTCATTTTTATTCTATTTCATGTCCCAAACCCCCAAGACACCCATTGAGCCTACTCATGAACATTGAAACATTTATTTATACAAATAAAAGAGACTAAAACTGAAATTTAAACAAAAGCATACCTTGAGAAAATACGGGATCTTACAACCTCCCCACTTTATAATGGCTCGTCCTTGATCCACACTTCTAATAATTATTGGGTTTTTGAAGAAAAAATATCAGGACACTGAGACTAAATATCTGATTCCATTTCCCATGTTTCTTCCAAAAAATTTTCATGATTCCATAAAACTCAAACTAAGGGCACAATCTTTCCCCACAAGAACTTATTGCTTTGATCAATAATACAAACCAGATGCTCCTAAAAGGATGTATCACCATCAGGCTCCACATCCTCAACATTTATCACATAATATGTATTAGGGTGATACTGCTAAAGTTTCAAGTCATTTAAAACATCATCCATTCCACCATACCATTTTGGAATAGCCAATTAGTAATCCACCAATCTGATCCCCTCCGTGATCTCAAACAAACCCAAATACCTAGGCACCAACTTTCTATATTTCCAAATTTGATGGTGATCCAACCTTGGTGACACCTGAAGATGCACACGATCACCCAACATACACTCAACAGGTATACAAAACTTATATTCAATTGACTTCTACCTACTATGAGCTATTATAATGCACTTCTAAATCAATCAAACATTTTCTGATGTCTCCTTGATGATACTCAATCCCAACAACTTAGACTCTCCTTCTTCTAACCAATGCAACATAGATCTACATGGTCTCTCAAAGAGTTCCTCAAAAGGTTCCATCTGAATCGTAGACTAGAAATGTTTTTGTATGAAAAATCAATAAATGATAAATGTTTTTATCATGAACCACTAAATTCCATGAGAAAAGATCTCAACATGTCCTAAAACACTTGAATTATATGTGATGACATCGTATCCATTAGTGGGTGATATGTTGTACTCAAAAGCACCTGGGTACCAAGTGACTTATGTAATACCTACTAGAAACATGATGTGAAACACAAGTCATGATCTAAAACAATGGTTATTATCACACCATGAAACTAAACTATATATCGAACATATGACTCGTCCAACTGATCAACTGTGTAAGTCTCCTGGATCATCAAGAAATGAGTGACCATATCCAACCAATCCACAACCATCCAAACTACATCATTCTTCCGAGGTGTCCTCGGAATACCCACTTCGAAGTCTATAATTTTTTCATTCTAATAACACTAAGAAATAAGAAATGATTGTAATAGACCACTAAGGCGCACATTCTCATCCTTAACCTATTGATAGTAAAGGCATCAGGCCACAAAACCCACAACCTATTTCTTAGTTTCTGACCACCAATATTGCCTATGAAGACCATAATACATCTTAATCAAACTAGGATGCACATCTCACTTCCTTTCATAGAAATAACACATCAAATCATCCCATAAACAAAATAAAACAACCAGACCACAAAAAATAATGAAAATTATATCATCACCAACAACCCAACTTGAAGGTGAATCTCCAACTTTAAGACTCTCCTTCATTACCAAACACTTTGGATCCTCCATATGACTCTCCTTGACCTGGATCAAAAGCATATAATCAACTACTACAGATGCAATGATCATTTACCCATTACCATCTGGAACCTATAGGTGCATCTCAACACACGAGGCCATTATTATCTTCTTGAAATGGATTCCTGAACCACCTGGTTCCAAGTCTTCCGGATCAAAGCATCTATAACACGATTCCCATTTCCTGGTGTGTAAAAAAACTCGAAATCAAATAATTGTAGGTACTCAACCCACCATCTCTAAAAAAGTTTCAAACCCAGTTGTGAAAATATGTACTTAATAATGTTATGACCAATAAACACCATGAACTGATCTCCAAACAAGTAACGCCTCCATCACTTTACAGAATAAACCACAACAACTAGCTCAAGATCACAAGTAGCCGAATTTATTTCATGAGGCCTCAACTATCTCGACCTATATACTATGACCCAATTATATTTCCTTAACACTAACCCATTTCCAATATATAAATAATCATAGAAGAAGGTGTACCTCTTACTCAGCTCAGGTAATATCAGAATCGGTGCGGTAAGAAACTGATTCTTTAACTATTGAAAATAATTCTTGCATGCCTCATATCACTCAAACATAAATCCCTTCTAACTTAAGACTGAGAGTGGAACTTCCAAATGTGGTAAATCATTAATAAACATTCGGTAATACATAGATAGTCCCAAAAAACAAAAAATATCAGAAACATTCTTGGGTTTTTTCCAATACACTATATCCTGCACATTCTCTGGATCTACCAACATACCTAACTCAGAAATGTTATGACATAAGAAAAGAAATTTATCAATACAGAATTGATATTTTGATATCTTATCACAATTCTTATTCCTTCTTAGTGTACCTAGGATGATGTCAATATATTTTTCAAGATCGTCAAGAGTTCTTGAGTACACCAAGATGTCATAAAAAAGGCAACGATGAAATGAACTAGGATTGGGTGAAATATCTAGTTCATTAAATCCATGAACAATATGAGTGCATTAGTCAACCTTAAAATCATCTCCATATACTCAATAAACACATAACCTCAACGATTCATCTTCATTACTTGAAAATAGCACTAAAGACCCCCAATGTGACATTCTAGGATGAATAGAGCCTTTTAATCTAACTAATATAATCGAACCATAAGTTCTATGAGTTTTGTTGGCACCATCCTATATTGAGGAATATAAACTTGTTCTTCCCCTGGAAGAAACTCAATTGTAATTTCAACATATCCCTTGGGTGGTATCCCCGATAAGTCATCATAAAACAAATCCTGAAATTAATCCAAAATGGGAGGTAATATAAGAAGATCTAAACCATAATCATCATTCAGAAGATAAGACAATTAGTCCCTGATTTCTACCAATGGAGTATCAATTGGCATAACACCACATGAAATTTCCATAGTTAGGCCCATCATAACTAAAAACTATGCAGAAATAATAGAATGAATAACACCTATATCAAATAAGGCACTAGAGAGAATATAAATACTATAATAATACCTCAAACAATAGATGGTATATCCTCTCCACCACCAGGTGTAGACTGAACTTTGTGAAATGACATTCCCCTCTACCCTGGGTTCCAGCATGAGTACCTTTCAATTCACTGCCTTATTGGTATAGATGATCTCTCCCCCATGTTCCTCATCCACCACCCCTATCAGTACGACCCATGGAGCTCCAAATCCCCACCTGATACAGGGTCAATGACCCCTATGAACACTCAAAATTTGCCTTTGACCTCTATTTATGACTTTATACTGAGGGATATTAAATAACATTTATATATGTCCCAACCTTCCACATGACTGGAACATGACTAGTGGTCAATGACACTGACACCGCATGTTCCCCAAATTTCCACACTGGTAATAGAACAACTAATCACCACCTTGAAATACTGGCCCTCTATTATGAATACTCTGTGCACTTTCACCTAATTATAAATTCCCAAAACAATGCTTCCTACACTTGAAAGATGATCCACTAGTCCGCCCGTCTAGAAACACAAGTCCCCCACCTCAAGCTCCTTTTATGTTCCCTTTTGAGATAAGGTCCTAATCCATTACCTCTACTAACCTCTTCATATTTAAGATATTCACTTGGGAACTAATCTCATGCCTAAGACCATCCTTGAAGTGTTTCACCATAGTCATCTCACCCCTACCAGGATTGGACTGATGCAGCACAATTCAGTGTAATGACTAGAATAATCCATCACTGACGTAACCTCCTAGGTCATACTCATAAACTCTATAGCCTTCTACTGCCTCAAGGTCTCAAGGTAGTAGATTTACAAAACCATTTCCTAAAAATCCTTCCATACCATTCCATCAACCTGCTCTGTTTGAACCATAATATCCCATAAGCGCTTTGGCGGTCCTGACAACATATAGCCTGGTTGCTTGACTCATCTCTCAGAAGTATTCTCTAGATGATCCAGAATGTTCAACATAGTCTCTATCCGGAAGTTGTCTGCCTCTTTTCCACCCTCTCTGGTAATGGTCGGAGGGTGCTACAGGGGAAACACCCTGGTCAAATTGAACATACTTGGTGCAACCCACCCAAGGTTCAGTTCCATCATCTATATAAAATGATAAACGTTATCAAAGAACTACTCTTACCAATTATCTCAAACCACATGATCTCATTACTCCACTACTGGGGTAGAATCTTTGGTAACATCCTCTTATATTATAAAGTAAACATGTCTTCATGGTGTAATTTTTCCAAAATTCCAATCACAATCTTTAGAAAACAACCATAAAAATACCAAAAAATACAATGGAAGTCTCACCACTATCTATAAAAAAACCATTTGGTGTACACTATTCAAAATGGACCTATCATGCCAGGAACACTACCATGGACCATTACTACTGAGGAACATGGATAACATAGGGTAAATGAATCACATATTTACAAGAATTACCTCATACACTATTTCAAAACTATTTCCATATCACACCATACTTCAACAATATTTTAATTCACTTACAAACCATTTTTAATCATAATTTTTTAATTTCACGACTCCTCCCCTCGGGCCCATGCTGCAACTACACCAAGCCCGCCTCCCAAAGGAAGAGGGCTAGAAACTAGAGCCAAAGGAATTATCCTATAAGTGAGACACATTTTTTGAGTACCTGTACACACACACACACACTCACAACTCTAACCAACAATGATGAAATGGAAAAAATGCATACTACTAAAATTACCACAGAGAGTAGAGGTACAAGCTGTAACTAAAATGGGCCAAAATACAAAACCAACAAAGAAAATCTACAAAAAAGTGAGTACAATGTCTCAGATAATACGTCCCTAGAAAACCCTACCTAATGTGTAGGTGGAGTGTAGCTTCTAGAAGTTATAAGAGTACACCTCACATGTCCGATCTCATTGGGCACTGCATGGTCCAAGACCACGAAGGTCTCTGCCAAGCATCAATCATCTGCCCAAGACACGACACGTGCAACCAAAGCCCATGCAGGGGTGAGTAAAAAAATACTCAATAGGGACCCCAAAAAACAAATAAATACCACAAAATAAAAGTGCACACTAAGAATTTCCATCTCACACAGGTATAACCTAAAGTATAGGAAGAAAGATTATAAGTTGTAAAGATGAACTTATTGTATTGTTCAGGGACTCATCCCAGATGATTCA
The DNA here is from genome assembly GCA_963277665.1 of Viscum album. Classification (NCBI taxonomy): domain Eukaryota; kingdom Viridiplantae; phylum Streptophyta; class Magnoliopsida; order Santalales; family Viscaceae; genus Viscum; species Viscum album. The sequence goes on along the minus strand of OY728142.1, from coordinate 1,765,856,938 downwards.
CTAATGTCTTTTGGGCCAATAATGTCTTCTCATCTACTAGGTCACAGAGGATTGATCAACTATCAAGCCCCTAAGGTCCACTCATTTTTCGGGACACTGAGGTCCGCTCGGCTACTGAGCCACTGAGGTCCACTCGACTGATGGGCCACTGACATCTGCTTGGGTTCTGGGATTTTGAGGTATGCTTGTATACAAATCCATTGAGTTCTACTCAACCATTGGTCCACTGAGGTCCCCTTGTTACTTCCTTCATGACACATCCTGCAGTAGGATTCCTACTCACAACACACTTGATTATGAGAGAATCTACTCCACAAACTATTATCTGAATACAAACTCCCACTAAAACTCATTTGACGAATTTTAAAAGGATAGTTTCATCTTGAGGGTCCCAACGCTGCAAATGAATCATCAATCAGTTGCACAATTTGGATGTTTTCGATGTTTTAGTAAAAAGGGGTCTGTGGGGCCTATGTCTAGTCCAAACCATTTGGACCAACCCAACCTAACCTAGCTCGAGGTCCTCCAACCCAACGCTTGTCTGACCCAACCTAGATCCAAAATGATTTTTTGGGCCCAACCCAAACTGGCTGGGTCTGACCTAGACTAGCTGGGTCGTGGGTCCAAGCCGCTGGGTGGGCAGGTCCGGTTAGCCCAGGATGGGGCGAGCACCACATCCCACCTATGATAATTGCCACGGATCCCTGTCATGGTCCACCAAGACTATGACCCTCTAGCCACGTCATACAGTGTATAGGATTTTGTTGGGTCCCTTTGTATGCCACCATTTGCGGCCGATTCCGGTGGCCTCTGATCATAGCCCGCCGCAGGTGCCGCGGTACCTCCCTTGTACTGTCACGGCACACTGCCCCTACACCACCAAAGCTATTGAGCTATGACCTTTTTTGCACCTTCAGTGACCTTTTTCCGTGGGCCTCATCTACCACTATTGCACTCCATTGATGCACACCACCTTCTGCACCAAGATGGTTGTTGATCCACAAACTCTTCTTTCCACTATGGTCTCCTCCTAGACCACATATCTCTATCCCCACAATCTTAGGCTTCCTTCCATTTTTTTTGGTGGTGAAGTTCAAGGATTCATAAGAACGAAGAAGGTGGGAAACTCACATGAACACCTAGAGTGGAAGAACAAGGACTTGTTTGTTTCATCATTGATCTATCCACGTAAGAATTTAAGGGTGGATAAATGAAGATTTAAATAAAATCACATGTTCGGCATGAAATCATTTTTTTATAAATAACCCAAAAATTAATCCCATCATGCATTTAGCATGTGTGATATTTGAGTCATTCCTTTAATCGAATGATGCATGCTTGTCATGGAGATTTAGAAATAGGAGAGAAATTTAATTAAATAGACACCCTACCTTGAGGATGGATCATTCGTTGGAGAATATCACACCACTAAATTCATCGTTCCTTGATTTTTAGCCTACTATTGTCATTGGAGATCCTTCAAAGGATGGAAGAATATATGGAGAAAGGTACTAATTGTCAGGATCTTGTCCTAAGGATAAATAATCACGTTAGGGATCACGGTTAAAATCCACAAGATGTGCCTAGATAACTTTCAATAAGAGTGAGAGAGTGATAGCCATCGACTAAAGACAAGCTGCTCCATCCCCACCCACGAAGGATGTTAGCATTGAGGATAACTACTCTGACACCACACACAACACCTACAAATGAGATCTCTTACTGAGCATGTCTGATACCATGTTCCCCTTCCCAGGAGTATAGAATATCTCAAATTCATAGTCCTAGAGGAACTCTAGCCATCAACTCTACCTCATGTTCAGTTCCTTCTTGGAGAAGATATTCTTGAGACTTTTGTCATAGGAGTAGATGGAAAACCAATCACCCATCATGTAGTACCACATCATCTTCAAAGCAAAGACCACTGCTGCTTGGTCTAGGTCATGGGTCATGTAATTCTTCTCATGATGCCTTAACTGCTTTGAACCATAGGTGATCACTATTTTCCCCGGAATGAGGACACAACCCAGTCTTGTCCCTAATGTGTCATAGAATACTACCTACAGAACAACCTCCTCTTGTAGTCTCATGATGGGGGCACCCGTCAGTCTCTGCCTTAGCTCCTAGAAACTCTGTTGGCACTTCTATGTATTCATGAGGGGTTATCCCTTCCCTGTCAAAGATGATAAGGGTGATGCCACCATATAAATGTCGGGTACGAACCTCTGACAGTACCAAAAAAACTAAGAAACTTTGTAACTCAATCATGCTCCTGGGTAGTTCCAAAGCAAGAATCACCTATATCTTTTCTGGATCCACTGCAACTCTAGCTTCCGGAATGACGTTTCCCACAATGTGGAAATACTGAATCTAGAAATTACACTTCGAGAGCTTCCCAAAAATCTAGTTCTCTCATAGTGTATCCAGGACTATCCACAGGTGTGTAGCATGCTCCTCCTCGGACTCCAAGTACACCAGGATGTCATCAATGAAGACCATGAAGAACCGATCAATGTAAGGCTAGATGATCCTGTTAATGAGTCCCTTGGACATTTCTGGGGAATTGGTCTTGATTAAAGGCATAAAATAGAACTCATAGTGGACATACCAACATCTAAAGGTTGTCTTTAGTACATCCTCATCCCATACACAAATCCAATGATAGCCTGATCAAAGGTATATCTTCAAGAACCATCTCGTTCCCTTCAAATAATTTAAGAGGTCATCAATCTTTGGAATTGGATATTTTTTCTTCATATTCACCCGATTCAAGCTCCAGAAGTCCACACAAAGCCTCAAACTCCCATTTTTCTTCTTATAAAACAATACTGGGGCTGCCCACAGTGAAACACTGGGACTCACAAAGTCCTCCTTCTGTAAATCTTCCAATTGTATCCTCAACTCAGAAAGCTCCATGGGATCCATCTGATATGATTGTGTGGATATTAGTGCCATCTTGGGGTACATTTCAATGAAATAGTCAACCTCCCTATGAGAGGAATAGTTCCATAACATCCTCAGGAAATATGTCTTTGAACTCTTCTACCACTATGGAAGAGTGAGGACTCTTCTCATCCACCACACTGAGGGTGATACTAGACAACTGGTGAGTGATCGGGTGAACCCTCCTCTAAAAAAGTTCATCCTACACTACATAGGATCCCTTCTTTCTGGCGAAGAAAAACCTGATCCCATCCTTGTAGACACACCACACTCTGTGCCAAAAATAGACGATATAATTATGAACTATGGATAGCCAGTCTAAACCCCCATTGCCTATTGCTAGCCTCGACCCTATCCACTAGCCCCCAAAGCTAGTGGTGGAGCACCTGAGGGTTGTGGTGGTAGCACATCAAACCTCCACCCACCGCCTGCTACTATACTAGATCCCCTGACACATCACCCACCATAGTTACTACCTTAATCAAACCACTGCCTCTACCTCGGTGGTCCCTCAGCCATTTTCTGGTCATTCACGTTTTGAGTCAGGCAATCATGATCCATGTTCCCATGTCCGCCACATGAGTAACACAACCAGACCCTATGATGAATCCCTCCACCCTGGGGGTCTTGTACTGATGATCCTTCATCCTGTGGTCTTCCCTTGAAATGGTTGTCCCACTTAGGCCCCCATGTCTTCTTCCTGCTACCCACAACTAAGAATCCGCCTACCTAGGTCTACTAGTAACTCATACTACTGGCACCTACTTCGATATGAATCTCTCCATGAGTAGGGCTCGCTCCAGCACCCCGGCCTAAGCAAGGATTCTAAATGATACCATGGATGCATTGATCTCTAGGTACAATCCCTACTCAAAAGATCTATCCCTAAATAATAGGACTTTCCCCATGTCCATGGAGTAGTGAGAAACCTCATTGAATCTAGATGAGAAGTTCTCTACTGTCATGCCACCCTACTGTAGGTGTAGTAGATCATGTATGTGCACTGAGAGAAATGTCACTGGAAAGAAATCCTCTCTAAAGAGGAACTCAAAGTCTGTCCTGGTGAGGGCCACCTAATCGAGTGACTGGATCATTAAGCTCCACCATCTCCCCACCGAGCCCTAAAAAAGGCTCCTGGCTAATATCTCCATCTAGAGGAGAGGCATCCTCACCAGAAGGAAGACTCGTGTAACCGCCTTGAGCTAATCCTCACCCCCCTAGGGGTGAGTCTCACCCCTAAAAATAAGAGGTCTCTGCCTCTGGAACTTGTGTAAGGCACTGATCCTATTCGTGTCCTTTACCAGTAGCGCTAGTATCAAAAACTGACCAACAGGTGGTGGAAACCCTGGTGCAGCTCCCGGTGGGGCCATCTCTAGTACTTGTCCCAGTACTGATTCCTCATCACTGGGCGTACCATCTGTATGGTCATGCATTGGAATCCTCACTGGCTATCCACGTCATGGAATCCTGAAATAGATCAAGATGAATCATAGTCAATAAGTTATACCTGGTGACATGACTCAAGAAGGACATGAGGAAACACTAAAAATCCTATATGATGCATGCAATTGGTGGTTTCATATACTGAGTCAAAAATCATAATTTAGGGTCCCGGTGTATGGATAGGTCGGCCTCCTCACCACTGATGGACTCTCCAAGCCTAAATGTTGACCTCAAAAAATTTAACATTGTTTCCTAAAAGAATACCATAGAAACTTATTCTTTAAGGTATATTGACCATCCTCTAATACAAATTTTTCACGATTAGTCCTCGGGGTCAGTGACACGACTGCCCCAAGCCCGCCTTAAAAAATCCTGGGATTGGAAACCAGCACAGAAAGAATTATCCTTAATGTGGGAGGAATTTATCGAGTACATTTAGACATGCATACTTATAACCCCATCCCACAATTCTAAAAAGGAAAACCTACATACCAATAAGACAACCACTGAGAGTAGAGGTACAAATTGTAAGAAAAATGGGCTAGAATAAAAACCCAACCAAAGACAAGATTTAAACGAGTAAGTACAATATCTCTGATAATCTGTATGCAGAAAACCATTCATTAAGGGTAGGAGAAGAGTAGCTACTAGAAGCCATAGGAGTATGCCATGCTTGTCAGATCTAACTGGGCACCGCTTGGTCCTGGACCACCATGGTCTCTATAAAAGCGACGATCATCTATTCAAGACAAGACACATGTAGGTGAATCCCGTGTAGAGGTTAGTAACATAATACTCAGTTGGGATCCCCAACCACAAAGAATGACCATAAAAGAAAAGTGCACACTAAGAATTGTAAGCTCGCACTAGTATAACCTAAATTATAGAAAGAAAGATTAGACATTGTAAAGATAAACATCTTGTAATATAATGCCTCGACCCTAGAATCCCAGAGCCGGTGCATTATTTTAATACACTAGCATGATTACATGGAATCATGTCTTAAAGGACTGATCAATTTAGCAGTCTTTGAAAATAGATTACATACATGAATGTTACATTACACATTCAAACATAAAACACAAAATAAATATGTCTTTGAGAATGCCATTATTCCACTAGATTAACTTTGAATATCAATAATAATACACTTCTTTTAAAACTGGTAAAAGAAAACATAAGAAAGGGGTGAGATCAGATGCTCATTAAGGGTAAATAATTTAGCGAAAGCTATATAATTTTAAGGCAAGACATGTGATAAAAACAAAAACCTTTTTAAACATAAACATGAACATAAATGGAAAAAATAAATCAATCATTACCATATAAACATGCACATGGATATTCTACAAGTCGAATAATCACATGTAATAACTAATTTCATAACGAGGGAATGCATAATTTCGGTCATCATAACCACATTGTCAAGGCCACGTGCCAGGACTACAAATAATTTTTTTTTCAAGGCCTTGTGCCAAGACACTAATTTGTTTCATGAGTCCTACCGATGCATCGAGGAGCTATAGCGGGCTCCACCCATCACTTACTAAGACTAATGGATTCCTCATCTGAATATATTGAACTATAATATAAACATTCGTATTAAAACCCGCATATGAAATGTCAATACTTTAACCATAAACCATGAATGGCATAAAAATAGCACATCCATAGTCAAACAGATCATAAAACCGTCAATACAATATGAAAGATTGTATCATAATAAATCAACATCAAATAAGTGTAAAATCCAACAAAGGATGTTGACATAGAATAAATATATACTATTTTAGAGAAATATCTCTTTCTATTTTGAAATCATTTAAAAGGTATGTAATTATAAAAGAAAAAATTTATTTTTAAAATATTCTTATCATATTGTAAGGGGATATACAAAGGTGTTATAATGACTAAAAATATCAGTAGCCATCATATTTGATAAAAAACATTTTTTCCTTAATTTTTCTAAAAGTTATTAAAGTACCTTGTTTGGAAAGCAACATAAATATTGCTTTTAAACCATTTTATAAAAATTTAAAGGTATAAATGACTTTAAACCATATTATAGTAAATAGTAAAAATGTTTTGAAATGCATTTTTAAGAAACACATATGTGTATGATAAAGAGGTCCCAATATATACTCACGTTTAGACAACCTCAGATAATGAAGATATGTGTATGATAAATAAGTCCCAATATATACTCATGTTTAGACAACCTCAGATAATGAAGAGATTGTAAAATTAACCCTTACCTTGTACTTTCCTTTGGTTGAGGGTATGTTTAGCCTTCTGTATAATGACCATAGTATGTTATTGAATTATAAAAAAACCAAATTAATATTTATGATATCATACTTGATACATTTATGACTTTAAACTACTTATTTAATAATACTTTCCATGTTAAAATAACATTTTGGGTAACTATCACTTTCTTTGTCTTATGTGTTTTAACTTGTTATTCTTAATTGTATAACTTATATCATAATTTAATGGATTCCATAATATAAAAATTTATTTATGTATAATATATATTTAGAATATAAATATGCATAATATATATATATATGAAATTGAAAACACAGTTTATAGAGACGGTAAACCATACATACGCATAAACGATGTTTCCGTTTTCATATCGTATTGAATGGAAGTAAGTGAATGAGATATATGTAAATACATATACATACATGCATATATATATATATATATATATTTAAAGTAGAATTATTTTTTCATATATAACATACTTATTAATAATATAAATTTTATAATCATCGTTGAATGGTGAATGTGGAAATGAATCTCGTCGCGTCGTGGAGACGGTAAGCCGTACGTACGCACATGTGATGATATAATTCTATTGATAGTGAAATAGTATGTAATTGGATGGTATATTATATATACAGAATCATTAACATGTTATATTTATTATTAACATCAATTATACTCATTATTATACCCATCCAAATAATGAAGTGTTGAATAACAAACTACACCCCGACGTGGAGACGGTAAGCCGTGCGTACCCACATATGGTGAATTTGTCATTCCAAGGATGGATATAATAACTAATATGGTTTTACCATATTTATAATAACATAATACTATGTATAATGTACTGAATTTATTATTTTGGTATGGAAAAAACAAAGAAAGAAGAAGTGGAAGAAGAAAAGAACTTTGAAAGAGGTGATGAAATAATTACCTCTTCTTCGGGTTCTTCCTTTTGATTGGAAAAAAAGGCTCCTTAATATATATTAATGATCAAATTAATACCTATTGGTAAAATTGAGATTATTTGGGATTATATTTGATCAGGCTTTGACCGTTCCAAATGGACTTGGAGGAGTGAATTTAAGTGAAGAGGAAGTACCCTTTTATAGGTGAGTTGAGGGGAACTTTAGGAAAATCTTGAAATATTATTTTATTATAAAATCATTTTCAATTTATAAAGGATAAAAATAGATTTATTTCAATGATAAGGTGGGTATGGGTCTAAATACTCTCAACCAATAGGTTTTAGATTAGTTTAGGTCACCATATTAACCTTATCTTTTATATTTATCCCTTAGTTAAATAGTTTAACTCTTACCATGTCTTCTTGTATTCTTACACTATATGGTTGATAAGTAAACTACAAAATTCCAGGAGGACTTCAAGTGGTTCATTAATGACATATCAATAATTATATAATTCATTTGGCCTAACATTATATTTTTAGGAATATTATATCATTTAATAATATAGTATTTTTTTTAGAAACTCATTTATGTCAATTTTAACCCTATATAGTATTTGGTTTTTGTGAAAGTCATACCAAGTTTTTTACTTAAAAAAACACTAAATAAAACATAACATGTTATATTCACCTATAAAATTCATGGATGGAATAAAAAGTCACAATTTACATTTATTTTGATAACTATAATACCAATTATTTTAATCTTTCATTAGTATGGTAATTACTACATCATCATTATGTCATAAATAAATTTAAATATTTAATTTTTAAAAATTATAAATAAAATACCATTATGTGTGAAATTTTTTATCTTTCTAATGAATATTTATATTCAAATTTAAATTATGTATAACCCTATATTAAAAAGCGTTTAGGTATTAAACATCGAATTTAACACTTTTAACACTTTTTTAAATAAAATATAATAAATGTCATAATCTAACCCAAATGTATCAAGATGATCTTATTTTTTCATGAGATTTATTTTGGTCAAAATAAACTTATATAATAGAATTAGGACACATGTTAGGGTAATTATAATATCATTTTTACCTTTAATTACGCTATTTACTTTTAACCGTGGTAAATAAAATTCAAAAGTTATTATTCACCAAAAATAATTTTCATCCTATTGATCCAGATTTTACTTACTAATTTCAACCATGTATCTCAAATTTTTGAAATTCAATTCACAGAAGCGGTAAAATTACGTGTTATGAAAATTTGCAAATATTCCTAGAAGGTATGTAGAAGACGTTAAAAAAGTTCAATAAAAATTTATATGTCTAATCTTATTATAAAATGACCACAATGAATTAAATTGGATTACTGTTTTTATTATGTACCTATTTATACTTTAAGATAAATTTTTAATTAAAAATAATTATTAAAATTATGATTTTGGTTTTTATCTACAACATAGTGTTTTTCACTATTCATCCAAAAATTGAATGTTTTTCGAAAAATGCCAAAACTTCACCCAAATATAATTTTGATATTCAAAATTAAAAAATGATTTCTATTTTAAAAAATTAAAAACATAAATGTTTTGTTAATTAATTTAAAATTAATACTCATCGTCAGAACCACAAAATGGGTTTTTAAGAAGTAAAAACTACCAAAAGATTGACATGTGTTTATGTATAATTAAAAAGTGAATTTATTTACAAAGAAAAATATTGGATGAAATGATAAAAATATAATCTAATTATACTTTAAAACCACTCAATTTCATAATTTAACACTTTAAATTATTTTGATTAAAAAATATATTTTCAATTAAAATTTAGTTTTTCTCACTATTCATTAAAATATGAAAGTTATTAGAAAAACACCAAAAATTTATCCACACTGAATTTTTATGTCCCTATTCTAAATTAGATGTTTATTTTTTCAAATTTAATATATAAAAGTGCCAAATATCAGATTTAGAAATGATTTTCCATTAATTGGTGGTAAAATTACATTTTTTGAAAAAATACTTCATTTATTTGAAAAGTTGAATTTTTCCTTATATTATGTCTAATAAAAAAAATATGATTGTTAAAATTATATAGGATATATAAAAAATTCAAATTGTGGTTAATACTATTCATAATTTCTTTTTAAATGGTGAGTTTGATTAGTCATGAAGTGCTTGAACTCGGTGTTGCGTGTATCACAAGATATTGAATTAATTAAAATAGATAACGTATTATGAAATCTTGGCATGTTACATTCTCCCCTAATTCAATAAATTGAATCCTCACAATTTCAAATTGTTCTTGTAAAACAAATGTTTGAAAATAAGAAATACCTTTGTGGAAAACCCACATTGGAAATAGGGTTAATAAAATTTAGTCTTAATAAGAGGAAAAGGGAAATGAAAAATTCCCCACCAAATTAGGATTTAAAATAGGAGAAAATTGTTGTAAATTCGTAATACATAATAAGAGGAAAAATGTAAATATTTATGGGGAGTGATTGAGGTCATCAATCACAAAAAAGTGAAAATAAATGTAAAATTGAAGGCCTCAAAGCCATCAATCTATAATGATTTAAAGTATCATAGGTTCAAAAAAAACATAAGGTATTAGAATAAAAAAAAATTTAGATACTTTATTTTTTTGAAGAGGAGGGATTAATTTACTCTAATGATAATCACTCAAGAAAACATACTTGATTTCATTACCTGTCATAATTATATTCTCATCATTTGGTTGTGATTCGATCTATTTTCACTTCATCCCTTAAACTAGGGAATGAATGTTAAAAAATTATTTTTTATGCCATAAGAACATTTGATAAATCATAAGGTCCACAAGTATTCCCTTAATCCTCTAAATGTTTACTGAATAACAAAGGTTAGGTCAAAGTATTCACTGAATCATACTTTATCCTCAAACAAAACATTAAGTGTTCAACTTACTCAATTCCAGCCTTTAGAATTATCCAAAATACTTGTGTCTAAACTCAGAGTTCAAAAATTTATAAGGAAGGTAAACATAACATAATGAAGATATCTTTTATCACATAATAACACGTGAATACCCTCATTATGTATTCTATTAAAACATGGTAACAACAGAAATTACCATAAAAACTTATTTGAATAGATATGCACTTCTTTAATCCTTCTGTAAAACATAGAATACTGGATATACTCATTAAATCCAAAAATGTTGTAATCTCCAACAATGATGGAATAAACAAACCATTAATTAGTTCCAAGGTAGTCAATAATATCCCATATACTTTATCCAACTCAATTATCTCTTGTTCCAAAATCACTACCTCAGTATCAGTACCATATTAAGGTTTATCTTTCTCTCAACCATATATTTTCCAAAATGATTAACCAACTATTGAGTCACTTTTCTTTCTACCACACAATCTCAAATCTTTAATGTAATAGTACTACAGTACAATCCTTTTATACTTTATAATTCTTATAACTTTTACATCATTAATACCATACTCAGATGATACAATTCCTTAATAAAAACTTAAGAACACTAATCATTCCTCTTCATCTACGGTAGTATCATAACTTGATTATTATCTAATAGAATCCTTTGGGGTATACTCTTATGATTGGTATAATGATTTGCATAGTGTCTCAACTACTTACTGATGTAGCACTATCCATTTGAAAACTTTTTCTTACCCTTGCATTCACAAACTTGGTGTCCTTTTTCTCCACACATATAATAAACTCTCATTCCTTTCACAACTTTACCAAGGTGAGTCTTTCCATGATTATCACATATGGGAAAATCCATCTTTCAATTCTTCCCTTTATCCATCTTTTTAACTACCATCCTCTTCTTCTCTTGCTTCCCTTAAAATCTATAGGACTCAGATAATTCATTACTTATATTATTAACACATAATATTATTTCATCATATGATGAGAATATATGGGTGACTATTTCCCTTATAAATGTTGTCTTAAGACCATGAAAGATATTATCCTTCATAATATTTGGATCATGCATTTTTCTAGATTTCTCATTCCTTCTACTGGGCACCATTTCTAAATGATTAAATACACTAGGTTAGATCACATCATAATGTATAATATAAAATAGAAAAATTCTCAACATTAATTGAATATTTTCACACATCTAGTATCCTAATCATAAAAATGATTTCATTGCAGACATATTTACTCATAAATCGTTCATAATGGTTTGAAAAAAAATGTGAATTATCCTAAGAATATCCCCCGGGTGTGTCAAACCTGGTGCGCAGTAAGACCTGTTGTCATGTACTAGGATACCCTGGGTCAAGCCTGAAACTCCTTGTCGGAGTTTTCACTCCTAGGTACATCTGTATGAGAACCACGTCCACATGTAGTATCCAGACAGTGACATATTTATTGGAAAACCCAAATATTATCTACATTACCAAAAAAATTGGATTTTCTTCTGTACTAATTCTCAATGTCTATCTAGGTTAATGTTTCCTAATTAGATTTTATGTAAATATATTTCCAATGTTGTTTCTAAACTTCCTCAAATACCAATGGCAATTCCCTAAACCCAAAATCCTGGAGCTGATGCATTGTTTTAATACATTGGCAAGATTATAAGGAATCAAATCCAAAAGGACAAACCAGTTTAACAGTCTTGGAAAATAGATTACATACATGAATGTTACATTACACATTCAAACATAAAACACAACATAAATAATCCTTTGATAATGCCATTATTCACCTAGTTTAACCCTATATATCAATCACAATACTCTTCTTAGAATCCTAGGAAAACAAAACATAAGAGATGGGTGAGATCAGATGCTCGGTAAGGGTAAATAATTTATTAGAAGATATAAAATTTTAAGGAATGATGTGTGATTAAAACAAAATCCTTTTTAAACAAAAACTTGAACATAATATGAAAAAATAAATCAAACATTACCATATAAACATGCACATGGTTATTCTACTAGTCTAATAATCACATGTAATAACTACTTTCATAACGAGGGAATGCATAATGTCAGACATCATAACCACATAGTTAAGGCCTCATGCAAAGACTGCAAATAAAAATTTCCTCATGGCCTTTTTCTAAGATACTAATTTGTCTCATGAGAAATACCAATGCATCAAGGAGATATAGCGGGCTCCACCCATCACTTACTATGTCCAATGCATTCTTCATATGAAAATTTTGAAATATAACATAAACACTTATATTAAAACTAGCATACAAAATGTCAATAATTTAACCATAATCCATGAGTGGTGTAAAAATAGCACATCCACAGTCAAACATATGACAAAACCTAAATAAAATATGGAATATTGTATCATAATTAATCAACTTCAAATATGTGTAAAATCCAACAAAGGATATTGACATAGTTCAAATCAAAACTATTTGAGAGAAATATCTCTTTTGATTTTGAAATCATTTAAAAAACACGTAATTATAAAAGAAAACATTTATTTTAAAAATATTCTTATCATCTTGTAAGTTAGTCTTATAAGGTGTTATAATGAAATAAAATAGTTGCACCCGTCGTATAAGTTAAAAAACATTTTTTTCCTTAATTTATTGAAATGGTCATAAAGTACATTGTTTGGAAAGCGACAGAAAGATTCCTTTTAAAACATTTTATAAAAATTCAAATAGTGGTATAAATGACTTTAACCCATATTATAGTATATAGTAAAAAGGTTTTGAAATTCATTTTTAAGAAACACATATGTGGATGATAAAGAGGTCCCAATAGATACTCATGTTTAAAAACCCTCAGATAATGAAGAGATTGTAAAATTAACACTTACCTTGTACTTTCCTTTGGTTGAGGGTGCGTTTAGCAACTTGTATAATGACCATAGTATGTTATTTAATTATAAAAAAACCATATTCATATTTATTATATCAACGTTGATTCATTTATGACATTATACTACTTATTTAATAATACTTTCCATGCTAAAATAACATCTTGGGTAACTACAACTTTCTTTATCTAATGTGTTTAAACTTGTTATTCTTGATCATATCACTTATATCATGATTTAATTTCTTACATAATATAAAAATATATTTATGTATAATATATATTTAGAATATAAATATGCATAATAGATAGATATAGGAAATGGAAAACACCACTTATAGAGACGGTAAACCGTACAATCGCATAAAAATTGTTTTCATTTTCATATCGTATTAAATGGAAGTAAGTGAATGATATATATGTGTATATATATATATATCCAGGAGCATTTTTTTCATATATTATTTGATTATTAATAATATAAATCATTATAATCATCTTTGAATGGTGAACGTGGAAATGAATCTCATCGCGTCGTGGAGGCGGTAAGTCATACGTACGCACGAGCGACGATATCATTCCATTGATATTGAAATGGTATGTAATTGGAAGGTATATTATATATAAAGAATCATTAAAATGATATATTTATTATTAAATCAATTATATTCATTATTATATCCATTTAAATAATGAAGTGTTGAATAAAAAAATACACCATGACGTGGAGACGGTAAGCTATGCGTACGCACGTTTGATTAATTTGTCATTCATAGGATAGATAGAATAATTAATATGGTTTCACAATATTTATAATAACATTAAAGTATGTAGAAGGTATTGGATTTATATTTTTTGGTATGGAAACAACAAAGAAATAGGAAGTCTAAAAATAAAAGATCTTTGAAAGAGGTGACGAAATAATTAACTCATCTTCAGGTTCTTCCTTTTTATTTGAACAAAAGGGCTCCTTAGGTTGGATTTATGATCCAATTAAGGCCTCTAGGATAAATTTAGGGTAGTTGGGATGGAATTTGAGTAGGTTTTGGCTGATCCAAATGTATTTGGAGGTATTAATTTAAGATAAGGGGAAGTACTCTTTTATAAGAGAGGTGAGGGGCACATTTTAAAAAACATGAAATATTATTTTATTATAAAATCATTTTGGGTTTCTAATGGCTAAAAACAGATTTATTTCAAGGATAATGTTGGGATGGGTTTAAATCCTCTCAACCAATAGGTTTTTTATAATTTTAGGTTACCATATTAACCTTATAATTTAGATTTGGCCCTTTGTTAAATAGTTTAACTCTTACCATGTTTTCTAGTATTCTTACACTATATGGTTAATAAACATACTATAAAATTACAAGAGATCCTCAAGTGAATCATTAAGGACATATCTATAATTATATAAGTCCTTTGATCAAACCTTATATTTTTAGTAATATTATATCATTTAATAATATAGTATTTATTTTAAAAACTCATTTATGTAAATTTTGACACTATTTAGTATTTGGTTTTTATGAAAGTCATAACAAGTATATTACTTAGAAAAAATAAATTAATTCAATCCTAACATGTCATATTCACCTAGAAAATTTGTATATGGCATCAAAAGTCTCAATTTATATTTATTTTGATATTTATAATATCAATTATTTTAATCTTTCATTAACAAGGTAATTAATGCATCATCATTGTGTCATAAATAAATTTAATTATGTAAAGTTTAAAATTAATGAATAAAATATGATGATGTAGGAATAATTTCTATATTTATAATGAATATTTATAGTCGAATTCATATTATGTATAACCCAATATTAAAAATGGGTTAGTTATTAAACTACGACTTTACACTATCGGAAATGGAACTTTTACCAACACTTACATCCCAAGGGTTTGTGTAAACTATTGGGAATGTCTATGTATTTCAATGGTTTATGTAAACTGTTGGTATAAATGATTTTATACAAGCTTTTACCAACGGTTTTGCAAAACCATTGGTAAAGGCCTTCGATATCACCTTTTTACCAAAAGTTTATTTAAACCGTTGGCAAAGACATACATTCCCAATGGTTTTTAAAAACTGTTGGGAAAAATTACCCTAAATACAGTTGGGCATCCATTCCCCCTCTGCTCGATTGTAGATTGCAGTTCTGCTCGGCGTGCCCTAAATCCAATCTTCCTCCTACCAAATTTATTCCTCATATCAATCCATCTTCAAACAAGGAATGTTTTTCTTCTACACATAAAATCTGGAAGTGATTCCTTGATTTTGTGTTCTGCAATTATGTGTTCTTTTTTTCACTTTTGATTTGGCCGAAAGGGGATCTTTGTGGTCATTAATCATGTTTGTGGGAGGTCATTTAGGTTGTAATATAGTATGACTTAATTTTACTTGATATATCCAATATTATTATTGATTTATGTTCAATTTGATTATCTTTGAAAAGAGATGTTGTTTTCATTTATTATTTGGCCGAAAGGGGATCTTTGTGGTCATTAATCATGGTTATGGGTGGTCATTTAGGATGTAATAAATCATGACTTCATTTTACTTTATATGTCAAATATTATTATTTATTTTTGTTCAATTTGATTATCTTTGACAAGTGATGTTGTTTAATAAGTTGTTATTAATGGTTGTAATAATTAAAATATGGTATAAGGGTTGACATGGGGTGTATAATGGTTGACATGGTGTCTATGATAATCTAGTGTTCTGGGAATGTACATGGGAATGTACACAGCACATGACTTAGATAGCCATGTAAATATACATGGCCCATCCCTAATAAATCTTCTGTTTATTTATGTTTTTTTATCAGAATGGTTTTTCTATATTTTTTTTTGGGTTACACCTTAGTTATCTGTTTCTAATTACTTCTATATTTGTTTTCATTGCAGGAAATGACACCCATTGAAGAGAGGCGGTGGAAAAAGTTGACAGAAAATAATCGCCGCATGACAGAGATGGGAATTCTTCCACTCATCCCTGTAGTGAGTATTTTATTTAAAATATATATATTTCAATAACTTATAATATCATGTGTTTACTTTTGTGTTAAACTTTTTTTCAGGATCTACCCCCTATACTAGAGATATCCGACTAGGAGCCTGATATTTCTCTCAGTATAGAGGCTGGTGGTAGGAGGGGGGTGGTGTCAGAGTTAGACGATCATCTGGTGGTCCCGGTACTGAGATGGGCATTCTTCCACTCATCCCTGTAGTGATTATTCTATTTCAAATATATATATTTCAATAACTTATAATATCATGTGTTTACTTTTGTGTTAAACTTTTTTTCAGGATCTACCACTTAGACTAGAGATATCTGACTAGGAGCCTGATATTTCTCCCAGTACAGAGGCTGGTGGTAGGAGGGGGGTGGTGTCAGAGTTAGACGATCATATGGTGGTCCCGGTACTGAGGCCAGTGGTACAAGGG
The DNA here is from genome assembly GCA_963277665.1 of Viscum album. NCBI lineage: Eukaryota > Viridiplantae > Streptophyta > Magnoliopsida > Santalales > Viscaceae > Viscum > Viscum album. The sequence goes on along the minus strand of OY728142.1, from coordinate 1,765,840,071 downwards.
CTCGTGGTGCGAGAATTAGAAGATCCACTGGTCATACCTGATTGGACTATGCCCCTACCACAGACATATCTTCTACACCCCATTTTGATCTTGGTGTGTCTTTAGGGACACATGAGATATTTAGGCCTCTGATGTTTACACTACCAGTTGGCCAGACATCTGTGCCATCATCTTTTGCTTCTGGTTCATTATCTCAGAGCTATTATATTCCACCTTCTTTGACTCCTGCTCCGACACAGTATGTGGCTGAGGAGCGTACACTGAGGGACACTTTACCTGTATAGGATATTCCATCAGCTTCTGCACATCCAGTGACGCCCATTGATTCGACTACCACAGGTATATTTATATAACTCTTACAAATTTTTATACCAAAATTTATTTTTATTATAACTTGTACTAATATTTTTTTTTTCATTAATAATAGATTCATCTACTGATAGGAGGTGGGGGAGGGGGAATACTTGCTTGCATGTAGTATGGAACCACCAAACACAGTTGATGGTTGTATACAATGATGATGGATAGATGATTGATAAATCTGGGCAGGAATGTCGGGGTTTTTTGGCGACGCTATCCAAATACTCTGACATCATTCCGGTCAGCCCTCTCTCTTGGGGAAATCTGCCACACAAAGTCAAGGATAATGCATGGGCCCAAATATGGTTAAAAAATATTGGATTTAATGTAGTATTTATTTTGTATTTATATGAATTTATATATTGGGTGTCATCTTCGGTTTAACTTCCCTGATGGCGAAGGTTCACAACCAGCACGTTTAAAGGAGCTAGGATAGCTTTGGAGAGCTTATAAGCATGATCTATATGTTGGCTAGTGTGATAGAGTGGGCATGGATTTGGAGACATTACCTATTGTGGATGACTTCCCAATAGAGCAATATCACCGACTGATTACTCATTGGGAGACTGCCAAATTTAAGGTATTAATCCCATTTGAGGTATTTATATGACAATTTTCATATTTTGCATTAATATTATCTTATTTATTATTAAACATTATTTAGGAATATTCTAAAAAAAACATTGATTAAAATCAATACCTCCACACTTTGGGGCATACAACTATGTCAGATCATGAGAGGAAACCGGTACGATATATTTATTTATACTTTTTCTTTAGGACTTTCCCAATTTATTGTTTCCTACTTAATTTATGTGATTTATTGAATATTGAATATATGATTATACATGCACTTTATATTGTTCCAATGTCATTACAGAAGCAAAAATTGAATATTGAAGGACGTATCCCATGAGTAAATTTTGTTTGCTTGAGTAGAAGGAAAAAAGATGGAACTGCGGTTAATGAACGGACACAAGAAAAGATTGTATGTTTTAATTTGTTTATTTCAAATTTTAATATCTATTTTTAAATTTAATAATCTATTAATATTTTTAACAGGCTGCTTTAGAGGCCCTTGATGCCCAGGATCCTAACAATTTTGGGCCACATGATCATTTATATCAGGTTTTGGGAGATGAGCACTCCGGTCGAGTACGGTGCCGACCTGGTAAGAATATAGTTCCGACGAGGTATTGGTCCTCTCCAGGTATCCATTCTAGTACCACCGAGTTGGAACATGTTAAGGAGCATGAAATACAATCTGATAAAAGGGTCACAGAGTTGGAATAATAGGTTCAAATGAGGGAGAAAGAATTTATGGAACTGATCAAAAATTTATCTTCATCACCTTCACCAGAGGCCAACATGGCTTTTCTAACATATATGTCGTCGATGGGTGAATTATCCAATGAACCAGGTGGAAGTTCTAGTGGCGGTTGAGATGATGACATTCCGGGTGATGATGAGGATGCTGAAGAGGACTAGGGTGAGGATAAGGATGAGGACGAGGGCGAGGATGGGGCCAAGGGCGAGGATGGGAACGAGGGCGAGGACGGGGCCGAGGGAGAGGATGAGGACGATGAATAGGATAGAGATGGAGGTTAGGATGAGGATGATGATGACAGTGGTGAGGGTGATGGTGATCAGGGGAAGATTGATCCGTTAAATTTTTGAATTCTTTATAACTCTTTATTTTTGAACCTGGGTTTTCACTCAGGTATGGATATTTTTGAATTCAGTATAACTCTTTATTTTTGACCAAATATGGAAGCCTATTTAATTTAAGAATTCTTTCAATTAAATTTAGTTTCTTTCTTAAATCTTCTTAATTATATATAATTTAATATCTTGAATAAGTTTTCTTTAATATAATTGATTCATTTTATAAATAAAGTCATGTTTTTATAATAAAACCCCTCCAATAGAGGTAAGTTGTCTGCGAAAACTCACAGTGATAGTTTAGGGTGTGATAATTTGACTCTCAATTAGTATTTTCAACTACCTAGTACCACTTTTAAAAACAATTAATATAAAATATATATCTTTATCATACCACAATCCGGAATCAAGAGTCTGTTTTTTATAACATAAGATCAATTTCTATACTGTGAAGGACAACTACATAGGATTTATTTGTAATCCTGGCCGGAAGATGCTGCCCCGCAGATGTCACTAGACCGGGCCAACATGCTGTAGTCACACCGTGGTCATGCTGCGGTCACGCTGCGGTAATGCCGTGATTTGGCCCTGCTCCAGGACGACACCCAACGGCGGTTCACAGTCCTGTTAGAATTAGATGTATGATACATAGATAGAGTTTTAGATAAATTACCCACCCTCCTTCCTGGACCCTGTACAGCCCCCACCCTCCTCCCTGGATCCCAGATAGCCCCCCCAAACAGCCCCCCCACCCGCCTCAATCCGAGGCACGGTGTGGACGGTACCACTCAAAGTGTCTTTCTTTTGTTTAAAATGGATACTCTTTTAAGTAAAAACAACTGGCATATGGAAAACTAACCAAATTCATTCAGATTATGTTGATACTTTAGGAAAACGATCCATGGGTCATTTTTGACGTGTACAAGTCAACCCCGCCTCAATCCGAGGTGCGGTGTTTCCGGCACCACTCAAATGTCTCACTTTTATTTGAAATAGACAAGATTTTAAGTGAAAACCAAAACTGGCATACTTAAAACAGACCAAACGCATTCAGATTCTATTGAAACTTTAGGAAAATTATCCATCAGTCATTTTTGATGTGTACGAGTCAACCTTGCCTCAATATGAGGTGTGGTGTGGACGACACCACTAAAAGTGTCTCACTTTTCTTTGAAATGGACAACATTTTAAGTGAAAACAACATCTGGCATTCGGAAAACCAACCAAATGCATTCAGATTGTGTAGATACTTTTTTAAAACGATCTAATTATTATTCGTGAGGTGTAAAATGAGACAACATGTCATTTGGACGCACGGTTTGCGTGGCACGACTGAATGTGTATTTTTTAGGTGTTTGGCGTGGTTGAAAAGCATGCGTTGGGTGGTCAAAACTGACCGAACGACCTCGGAATTCCATGAAATTGGATGAAAACAAAGGGTGGTGAATTTTGAAATGGTCGGCCAGACGGCACATCAATCGGAGGTTTCGTGTGACCGCGCTGGGCGAAAATGCACTTCGCGTGTCGTAAATGGCCAAAACATGGGTTTTATGGTCAAATGCATGCCGAACGATATCATAATGACTTGAAATCACACAAAAACACCCTAATTATTATTCTTGATGTGTAAGAGGAGACGACACGTCATTCGGACCCGCGGTTTGCTTGGCACGACTGAATATGTGTTTTTTATGTGTTTGGCGCGCTTGAAAAGCATGGGTGGGGTGGTCGAAACCAGCCGAACGACCTCGGAATGCCATGAAATCGGACAAAAAAAAGGTCTTGGGTGAATTGTGAAATGGTCGGCCAGACATCATGTCAATCGAAGGTGTCGTGTGACCGCGCTTGCTGAAAACGCACTCCGTCTGTCGTAAATGGCCAAAATATGTGTTTTACGGTCAAATGCATGCCGAACGACATCAGAATGACTTGAAATCACACGAAAACCCTAATTATTACTCATGAGGTGTATGAGGAGACAGAACGTCATTCGGACCCACGGTTTGCACAGCACGACTGAATATGTGTTTTTAGGTGTTTGGCGCGTTTGAAAAGCGTGCGTGGGGTGGTCGAAACCGGCCGAATGACCTCGGGATGCCATGAAATTGGACGAAAACAAAGGGTGGGTGAATTTTGAAATGGTCGGCTAGACGGAACGTCAATTTGAGGTGTCGTGTGACCGTGCTGGCCAAAAAAGCAGTTCGCACATCGTAAATGGACAAAACATGCGTTTTACGGTTAAATGCATGCCGAACAACATAGGAATGACTTAAAATCACATGAAAACACCCTAATTATTATTCATGAGGTGTAAGAGAATAGGGTACGTCATTCGGACGTGCGGTTTGTGCGGAACGTCTGAATATGTGTTCTTTAGGTGTTTGGCGCGCTTGAAAAGTGTGCGTGGGGTGGTCGAAACCGGTCGAACGACCTCGAAATGCCATGAAATTGGACGACAACCAAGGGTGGGTGAATTTTAAAATGTTTAGCTAGATGTCACATCAATCGGAGGTGTCGTGTGACCGTGCTGGCCAAAAACGCACTTCGCGTGTCGTAAATGGCCAAAACATGGGTTTTACTGCCCAATGCATGCTGAATGACATCAGAATGACTTTAAATCACATGAAAACACCCTAATTATTATTGTTCAGGTGTATGAGGAGACGACATGTCATTCAGACCCGCTGTTTGTGCGAAACGGCTGAATATGCATTTTTTATGTGTTTGGTGTGTTTGAAAAGTGTGCGTGGGGTGGTCGAAACTGACCGAACGACCTCGGAATGCCATGAAATCAGACGACAACAAAGGGTGGGTGAATTTTGAAATGGTCGGCCAGACGGCACATCAATTGGAGGTGTCGTGTGACCGTGCTGGCCGAAAACGCACTATGCATGTCGTAAACGGCCAAAACATGTGTTTTACGGTAAAATGCATGCCGAACGACTTTGGAATGACTTTAAATCTCACAAAAACACCCTAATTATTATTCTTGAGGTGTATGAGGAGATGAAATCTCATTTAGACCAGAGGTTTGCGCGGCACTACTGAATATGTGTTTTTTAGGTGTTTGACGTGCTTGAAAAGCGTGCGTGGGGTGGTCAAAACTGGTCGAACGGGCTCAGAATGCCATGAAATCGGACAACAGCAAAGGGTGTGTGAATTGTGAAATGTTCAGCTAGATGGAACATCAATAGAAGGTGTCGTCTAACCGTGGGGGCCGAAAATGCACTCTACGTGTCGTAAATGACGAAAACATGCATTTAATGGTCAAATTCATGTCAAATGACATCAGAATGACTTGAAGTCACATGATAACACCCTAATTATTATTCGTGAGGTGTATGAGGAGAGACACGTCATTCAGATGTGCTATTGACACACACTCCGCGTGTCGTAAATGGCCCAAACATATGTTTAACAGTAAAATGCATCCCGAACGACATCGGAATGACTTGAAATAACACAAAACACCCTAATTATTATTCGTGAGGAGTACGAGGAGAAGGCACGTGATTTGGACCTACGGTTTGCATGACACAGCTGAATATGTGTTTTTTTAGTTGTTTGGCACTCTTGAAAAGCGTGTGTGGGGTGGTCCAAACCAGCCGAACGACCTCAGAATGCCATGAAATCAGACGACAAAAAAGGGTGGGTGAATTGTGAAATTTTCAGCCAGACGGTACGTCAATCGGAGGTGTCGTGTGACCACGCTGGTCGAAAATGAACTCCACGTGTCATAAATGGCCAAAACAAGCATTTTATGGTCAAATGCATTCCGAACGACATCAGAATGGATTGAAATCACACTAAAACACCCTAATTATTATTCGTGAGGTGTACGAGGAGAAATAACATCATTCAGATATGTGGTTTGTGTGGCACGACTGAATATGTATTTCTTAGGTGTTTAGCGCGCTTGAAAAGCGTGCGTGGGGTGGTCGAAATCGGTCGAACGTCCTCGTAATACCATGAAATCGGAAGACAACAAATTGTGGATGAATTTTGAAATGGTCGGCCAGACAGCACATCAATCGGAGGTGTTGTGGGACCGCGGTGACCGAAAACGCACTCCGCGTGTCAAAAATGGCAAAAACATGCATTTAACGGTCAAATGAATGTCGAATGGCATCGGAATGACTTGAAATCACACTAAAATACCCTAATTGTTATGTGTGAGGTGTATGAAGATATGGAACGTCATTTGGATGCACGGTTTGTGCGGAACGGCTGAATATATGTTTTTTAGGTGTTTGGCATGATTGAAAAATGTGCCTGGGGTGTTCAATACCAGACGAACGACCTCGAAATGCCATTAAATCGGACGAAAACAAAGGGTGGTAGAATTGTAAAATGGTCGGCTAGACGACACATCGATTGGAGGTGTCGTGTGACCTCGGTGGCCGAAAACGCACTTCGCGTGTCGTAAATGGCCAAAACATGTGCTTAACGGTCAAATGCATGCCGAATGACATCATAATGACTTGAAATCACACGAAAACACCCGAATTATTATTCGTGAAGTGTGTGAGGAGAGACACGTCATTCAGATGCGATATTGGCACGACACGACTAAATATGTGTTTTTAGGTGTTTGGCACGCTTGAAAAACATGCATGGGGTGGTCGATACCGGCAGAACAACCTTATAATGCCATGAAATCAGACGACAAAAAAGGGTGGGTGAATTGTGAAATGGTCAGCTAGGCGGCACGTCAATTGGAGGTGTCATGTGATCGCGGTGGCCGAAAATGCACTCCGCATGTCGTAAATGGCCAAAACATGCGTTTAACGGTCAAATGAATTCCGAACGACATCAGAATGACTTCAAATCACACAAAACACCCTAATTATTATTTGTGAGGTGTACGAGGAGATGACACATCATTCGGACGGGTGGTTTGAACGGCACGGCTGAATATGTGTTTTTTAGGTGTTTGGCACGTTTGGAAAACGTGCGTGGGGTGGTCGATACCGGCCGAACGACCTTGGAATGCCCTGAAATCGAACGAAAACAAAGGGTGGGTGAATTGTGAAATGGTCGGCTAGACACCATGTCAATCGGAGGTGTCGTGTGACCGTAGTGGCCGAAAACGCACTCTGCGTGTCGTAAATGGCCAAAATGTGCATTTAACGGTCAAATGCATGCCGAACGACATCGGAATGACTTGAAATCACACGAAAACACCCTAATTATTATTCTTGAGGTGTACGAAGAGACGACATGTTATTCGGACTTGCGATTTGCACGAGACAGCTGAATATGTGTTTTTTAGGTGTTTGGCGTGCTTGAAAAGCATGTGTGGGGTGGTCAAAACCGGCCGAATGACCTCATAATGCCATGAAATCAGATGAAAACAAAGGGTGGGTGAATTGTGAAATGTTTGGCTAGACGGAACTTCAATCGAAGGTGTCGTGTGACCACAATGGCCGAAATGCACTCCGCGTGTCGTAAATGGCCAAACCATGCGTTTTGCGGTCAAATGCATGTCGAATGACATCATAATGACATGAAATCACACAAAAACACCATAATTATTATTCGGAAGGTGTACGAGGTGACAACACGTCTTTCGGATACGCAGTTTTCACAGCACGACTGAATATGTGTTTCTTAGGTGTTTGGCGCACTTGAAAAACGTGCATGGGGTGGTCGAAACCGGCCGAACGACCTCGGAATGCCATGAAATTGGACAAGAACAAAGGGTGAGTTAATTTTAAAATGGTTGGCCAGACGGAACATCCATCGAAGGTTTCATGTGACTGCAATGTCCAAAAACGCACTCCGCGTGTCGTAAATGGTCAAATACATGCCGAACAACATCATAATGACTATAAATCACACGAAAACACCCTAATTATTATTCGTGAGGGGTACGAGGAGATGAAATGTCATTCAGACATGAGGTTTTCATGACATAGCAGAATATGTGTTTTTAGGTGTTTGGCACGCTTGAAAAACGTGCGTGGGGTGGTCGATACCAGCTGAACGGCCTCATAATTCCATGAAATTGTACAACAATAGAGGGTGGGTGAATTGTGAAATGTTCGGCCAGACGGCACGTCAATCCATGGTGTCGTGTGACCATGGTGGCTGAAAATGCACTTTTGGTGTCATAAATGGCCAAAACATGCATTTAACGATCAAATGCATGCCGAACGACATCGGAATGACTTGAAATCACACAAAAACACCCTAATTATTATTTTTGTGGTGTACGAGGAGACGACACATCATTCAGACGCACGGTTTGCGTGGAACGACTGAATATGTGTTTTTTAGGTGTTTGACATGCTTGAAAAATGTGCATGGGGTGGTCGATATGGATCTAATGACCTTGGAATGCCATGAAATCGGGCGACAACAAAGGGTGGGTGAATTGTGAAATGGTCGGCCAGACGACATGTCAATCAAGGGTGTTGTGTGACCGTGGTGGCTGAAAACGCAATTTGGGTGTTGTAAATGGCCAAAACATGCGTTTGATGGTCAGATGCATGCCTAATGACATCAGAATGACTTAAAATGACACTAAAAAACCCTAATTATTATTCGTGAGGTGTACGAGGAGACGAAACGTCATTCGGATGCGCTGTTTGCACGACACGACTGAATATGTGTTTTTAGGTGTTTGGCACGCTTGAAAAACATGCATGTGGTGGTTAATACCAGCCGAACGGCCTTGAGATGCCATGAAATCGGACGACAACAAAGGGTGGATTAATTGTGAAATGGTCGGCCATACTGCACATGAATCAGAGGTGTCGGGTGACCGCGGTGGCTGAAAAAGCACCCCGCGGGTCGTAAATGGCCAAAACATGCGTTTAACGGTCAAATACATGCCAAACGCATTTGGATTGTGTTGATAATTTAGGACAACAATCCATGGGTAATTTGTGACATGTACAAATCAACCTCGCCTCAATCCTAGGTGCGGTGTGGCCGACACCCCACAAAGTGCCTCTCTTTTGTTTAAAATGGACATCATTTTAAGTGAAAACAACAACTGACATACGGAAAACTGACCAAAAGCATTCATATTTTGTTGAAACTTTAGAAAAACTATCCATGGGTCATATGTGATATGTATGAGTCAACCCTGCCTCAATCAGAAATGTGTTGTGGCCAGCACCACTCAAAGTGTCTCTCTTTTGTTTAAAATGAACATCATTTTAAGGAAAAACAACAATTGACATACGGAAAACAGAACAAATGCATTCAGATTCTATTTAAAATTTTGTACAATGATCCATGGGTCATATGTGACGTGTATGAGTCAAACCTGCATCAATCCGAGGCACAGTGTGGCCGACACCACTCAAAGTGTCTCTCTTTTGTTTAAATTGGACACCATTTTAAGTGAAAACAACAACTGCCATCCGGAAAACCAACCAAACACATTCGGATTCTATTAAAACTTTAGATAAACAGTCCATGGATCATATTTAATGTGTACGAGTAAAACCCGTCTCAATACGAGGTCTGGTGTGGCTGACACCACTCAAACTGTCTCACTTTTATTTGAAATGGACTGGATTTTAAGTGAAAACAACAACTGGCATACAGAAAACTCATCGAACTTATTCTGATTGTGTTGATACTTTAGAACAACTATTCATGGGTCATATGTGATGTGTACGAGTCAACCTCGCCTCAATACGAGGTGTGGTGTGGCCGGCACCACTCAAAGTGTCTCACCTTTTTTTGAAATGGAAAACATTTTAAGTGGAAACAAGAACTGACATACGGAAAACCAACCAAACGCATTCAGATTCTATTGATACTTTATGAAAACAATCCATGAGTCATCTATGACGTGTAAGAGTCAACCCCACCTCAATATGAGGCACGGTGTGGCCGGTATCACTCAAAGTGTATGTATTTTGTTTAAAATGGACATCATTTTAAGTAAAAACAATTGTTATACGAAAACCCGACCATACGTATTCGGATTATCTTGATACTTTATTTTGGATTTATTAGCTTCAAATTTCTGAATTCAATCGTGTATGTGTTATAGAAAATGCAATTTTTTATGTATTCTTAATTCTGTATTACCCACCCCCCTAGACACCCCCACCCCCATGGACAACCCCTCACCCCTGACACCCCCACCTCCTGGGACACCCCCAACCCCTTTTATGTCATATTATATATGTGTTATATATAATTCATAATTCTGTATGCAACATAATTAATTTTGTATGTGTTATTTATTCATAATTCATAATTCATTACATAATTCATTCTGTATGTATCCAATTGAGAATTCAATTATGAATTCTATATGGCATAGGGTAATTGGGTTCATATACATGATTATAATTGTGGTACATTCCATGGTTATAATAGTAACCTTTTTAAGTGCTTTTGTGTGCTATAGTAGGTGTTTTTGTTTCTATTAAGAGTGTATGCAGGTGTGTAGTTGAGTGTACAGTGGATGAGATTTTAGGTGGTAGGAAATTATGGTAATACACTATACCAAAAGTTTAATAAAACCATTGGTATAGTGCTGTAGATATTTTTACCAATGGTTTACTAAAACCATTGGTAAAACATGGAAATACTCCTATATACCAACAGTTTTTAAACTATTGGTAAAATAGGATTACACTGCCTTTCCCAACGGTTATACAAAAATTGTTGGTAATGGGCAACTGCCACGCCTTACTTTCCAACGGTTTGGAAGCCTTTACCAATGGTTTGAAACTGTTGGTAAAGACTTAATTTCCATTAGTGCTAACTCTTTTAACTATTCTTTAAAGAAAACATAATAAATGTCCTAATCTATCCCAAATGGAGCAAAAGGATCTTATTTTTGTCCTAATGAATATTTTTTCTGAAATAAACTTATCCAATAGATTTAGGACAAGTGTTAGGGTAATTATAATATCATTTTTACCTTTAATTATCCTATTTACTTTTAACCATGGTAAATAAAATTCAAAACATACTATTCACCTTAAATTATATTCATCATGCTGAAGCACATTTTACTTACTTATGTCAACTGTGTCACTCCAATTTTTGAAATTCAATTCATAGAAGCGGTAAAAATACGTGTTATGAAAATTTTCAAATGTGCCTAGAAGGTGGGTTAAAGAGGTTTAAAAGGTTAAATAAAATATTATATGTCTAATCTTATTATAAAATGACTCCAATAAATTATATTGGACCAATATATGTATTATGTATCTATTTGGACTTTAGGATAAATTTTTAATTAAAAACAATTATTTAAATGAAAAATTTGGTTTTTATATACAACGTAGTGTTTTCACTATTCATCAAAAATTGAATGTTTTTAGAAAAACACCAAAAATTTACCCAAATATAATTTTGATATTCTAAATTAAAAAATTATTTATATTTTACCAAATTTAAAACATATAAGTTTCATTAATTAATTTAAAATTAATCCAAATTGTCAAAACCAGAAAGCGAGTTTTAAGAAGTAAAAATTACCAAAAGATTGACTTGTGTTTATGTCTTATTAAAAGGTGAAATTATTTCCAAAGACCAAAATTGGATTAAATCATAAAAATATAATCTAATTATACTTTTAAACCACTCAAATGACTAATTTAAACATTTAAATTATTTTGATTGAAAAAGTTATTTTCAATTAAAATTTAGTATTTTTCACTATTCATCAAAAAATGAAAGTTATCAGAAAAATACCAACAATTTATTCATCCAAAATTTTTATGTGCCACTTCTAAAGAAGATGTTTATCTTGTCAAATAGAATATATAAAAGTTTCAATATATGATTTAAAAAAGGTTTTTCATTAATAGGCGGTAATATTTCATTTTTTGAAAAAAATACTTCCTTTATCTGAAAAATTAAATTTGTCATTATATTATGTCTAAGAAACACAAAATATGAATGTTAAAATTATATATGATATATATAAAATTCAAAATATGGTTAATACTATTCATAACCACTTTTTAATGGCTAGTTTGATAGGTTGTGATGCGTTTGAACACGATGTTGTGTGTGGTGAGAGCTATTGAATTAATTTAAAGAGATAACTTACTATGAAATATTGTGGTGTTACATGTAATTCTAAGGGACTCATCTCTGATGAGTCACCGTGGTTTTTTGGGCCACTGATTTCTGGTCGTTTGACGGGCCAGTGAGGTATGCTCGGCTACTGGGCCACTGAGGTCCGCTCTTCTGTCGGGCCTCTGAGGTCTGCTCAACTTCCGGGCCACTAGGGTCCTCTCATATACCAAGACACTGAGGTCTGCTCGGCCACCTAGCCACTAAGTTCCACTCGTCACTTTTTACACATCATAGTCAGCCACAAGATTCCCGCTCACAGTATGCTTGATTCAGTGAGAGTCTACTCCTGAAGCCATTGGTCAAATCCCAACATCCACGAAAACTCACTTGGAGTATGTCAAAAGGACCATTTTGTTGCAAGGGTCCCAATGCCACAAACTACTCGTCAATTAGACACATGGTTAGGATGTTAAGGATGTTTTAATAAAAAGGGGCTGGTTGGGCCTAGGTCTGGCCCAGTCTATTCAGACCGACCTGACCCGACCTGAGGTCCACCAACCCGAACCAGATCTGAACCGTTCTACTGGGCCTTGCCAAGACTGGCTGGGTCGGGCCCAAATTGGTTGGGCCACAGGTCTGACCGTCTAGGCCACGGGTCTGGCCTACTGAGGTGACCCAGATCACTAGAGCGGCCTTGTCCACTGGGTGTGATGATCTAGTCAGCTCGAGACATGGCAGGAGCCACATCCCACCCAATGTGGGCTCCGAGGCCCACCTATGCCGCGTCAGGTGCCACGTTACACCCGCGACAGGCACCGCGCCCCATCTGAGGCAGTTACCGCGGGTCACCATCACTGTCTTCCTAGATCACAACCCTCCAACTATATGACACAGCGCGGCTCATTGCATCTGCTCGCAACACCGTCGGATGCTTCCGGAAGCCTGATCTCTAACTCGCAGCGGATTCCGCATGGCCCCTTTGTACGCTGCCACTGTCGGCAGCCTATGATCGCCACCTGCAGTGGGCACCGTAGGACCATTTCTCCACCGACGTCCGCCGCCCCTACACCTCTGGGGATGTTGAGGCGTGACCTTCTTTGCGTAGCCCCCAGCCTTCTACTGTGGGCCTTTTCCACCACTGTAGTGATCCATTGACATGTGTCACATTCTGCACCGCCACAGCCTTCGATACACGACCTTTTCATGCCAATGAAGTCTTCGCATTCACTGTTGATCACCATCGCCATGGTCTTAGGCTACCTTCCATGTTATTATGGCTATGAAGTTTGAGGATTCATAAGAACGAGGGAGGTGGGAAACTCACATGAACAGCTAGGGTGGACAGATCAGGACTTGTTCATATCATCCTTCATCCTTCCACATAATAATTTAAGGGTAGATAAACAAATAATTAAATCAAACCCAAGTTCGACAGGGATCCATTTTCCCAATAAATATCCTAAAAATTAAACCCATCCCACATTTAGCACGCATGATATGTGAATCATTCCTTTTGTAAAATGATTCGTGCTCTTCATGGAGATTTAGAAATTGGGAAATAAATTTAATTAAATTGACACCCTACCTCAAGGATGGATCATTCATTAGTGAAGATCGCACCACTATGTTTTTCATTCCTTGATCCATAGCCCACCATTGTCATTGGAAATCCTTCAAAGGATGGAAGAATGGAGGGAGAAAGGCAGTCTCCGTCGTGGGCGGTTTGTCGATTGGTGCTTGCCAATGCCAAATCTTCAAGTTGAGGGAAATCCTCGATTGTGATAACGATATCGTATTCGATTATCCCATTAAATGGGGGAATGAGTTTTAGTGTTTCTATTACACTTGGGTTGCAGTGTCGTTACACTACAATGAAATTCAAAATTTATATAAAATAAAGTAAAAGTTTATTTTACTTTCCATAAGAAAATTCTTTTATTAAATCTTCTTAAAAGTCTAAAAATTAACTTTTTCCCTCAACCCATTCAAGTCATGGTTAGGTCCTTTCTTAGGTAAGGTCATCATTCAAAACGCAATGGTACCCTTGGATTTATAATATGGGCACCCATTTAGAAGTTTACAAAATCGCTCATGTGAACAATTTTATATAAACGTAAAAATGTTCAAGCATTTATTCTTGGATCATCGGGCATTGTAATAATGTTCCATCTGAGAGGATAGTCTCAAAATAATCGAATATAATTTAAACAATACATGGAATTTTCAGGTCATTAAATTTAATCATTATTTAACATTTTACATCCCTTTTTACCCATTTTCATCAATTCATTAGACACCATTTTAATCAATTTCAAGAAAATAAAATTCATCCTACCCTTTATTTTCTACACACCCATCCCATGTTTGTTCCTATCATGATACATGTCACTTATATACATAGGTTCCTATAATTATGCATTAATGCACAACCCCATGCCATTTTGGTCATGGGAAAAATATCATAAAACTATCACATCACACAATAAGTGCATCCCCAATGGTGATGTATCATAAAATGTAACAATTGATCATTTTTACCTTCTTCATTAATTAGTTCATAATCAACATGTAGTCCATGTTTTAGGAATTTACATCATTCACCCAATGATTCAATGCATTTTTCATTTTATATTAGGGAATAAGTCAAGTCCTTATCTCACTAGGGATAATACATCTCAACATCACAATGTCCTCATGTGGAAGCCTCATCCTTGGAAGAATGAAACCATTAGGGGAATAGAACATATTACCCTTCCCTAACCTATGAATTGTGGGTGGATTTAGAGTATTAGTCTTACTCGACCCATGGGAGGAGCCTCAACCCTTTATCCCAAACCTCAAGCCACACACACATGCTTGTTCATCCATTCACCACACTTGAACCATATCACAACCAAACACAACCAATACATATAACAACCAAAATATATAACAATCAACATGTTAGTTAATATTATTCTCTAACCCATTAACACATTTTCCATTTACATTACTTATCCCATTTTGTCCAATTCCCACTCACATGCTTATCTTACTAAGCATATTCAATAATTACCTTATATGAACCCATTTCGCATATTCTTCAATTACCTTATTAAATACCGTTTAAAATTATTTTCATTTCACATACCATTACCAATTTATCATATTCATCTTTTTATATTCACTAATTATCTTAGTCATTTGTAATATAATTCATTAGCCACCAATCACAATATCAATTATCCAAATTAACTCATTTTCTTGACATTCCAAAAATCCCATTATGACATTACCAAATGTAGAAACATTAAAAATATTTCATTTTAATTTCCATTAAATAAATTAACATACTCAAAAAGAGATCTACATTACCAAACATCGACCTTTCACTTAACCAATTTCTAGGCCTAGGAATATCAGCGCACCTCATGTGTGGCCCTAAATCAGCCAACTCATCCTCAATTCATCCCATGGGGACCATGTGGTTTTTTATTAAACATTTTGATACCCATTTCACTAAACCTATCCAATAGAATCAAGTTCACAAAAAGAGATAACCATGAAAAAATATGAACATGCACAAATCTATAACAAAACTATGTGATATAACTTGTAGACCACCTACCTCAAATCTGTTGTTGAACACACTCTTAATCATAGAATTAGATCTCAATTCAACCACACTTTTAATCTTCAACCTAGGTCTCACTGGAAAAAGAGGGTTTTAGAGATTCAGATGAACATAAGAGGAAGATGCAATCCCTAAACCAAAAAGAGAAGCAATAGAGGGATTAGACTCACCCAGAGATTTGATCTACAACCAATGATGATTGAAATGGATTAGGATAAAAACATATTCACCTATTGGAATCTTATCTCACTAGGTTTCATCAATAGGGATTATAGGAGGAGAAGTGGGAACAAAATTGGGTGATGTTCTTAAATACTGTAATGGGATTTTTTGATTTTTCTTGACTTTTACAGGGCACACGATTTACCCGAACAGTTTTCCATACCATGTGCAAGCCACCGTCTAGGGGAAAAGGGGCCACATAGTTACATGAAAAACTATACATGATATATAAACATTACTCCAACCATGCAATATAACATGATCTCAAATCAAATAGTTTTCCCTTCCCCTCCCAAAGTTTTCACTAACTATGTGCAAACTGTTTTGCATGACCCGAAATCTTTGTTTCCCTTCCCTTTCATATACCAAACCCCCCAAGACACACCTGAGGCTCCTCATAAACTTATGAAACATTTATTTATCCAAAGAGAAGAAACTGAAACTATAACATTAACAAAAACATACCTTATGAAAATATAGGATTCTACAAGGTGGTACTAACCCTACAAATCATGGTTGTCAGGAAACCATCACTCGAACCTCTAGATGATGCCTATGAATCCCATGATAAATGTACCCAGTGAAACTTGGAAAAGAAAACAAAAACCAGAACATCATCATATATAATCCAACATAATGAAACACATCCCAAGGTCTAGTGGTCTCTAAATATAATCCAAAACCAATAGTATTCCCATGCATGAGCCACTATATTAGATCTGATCCCAAGGTCTAGTGGTCTCCAAACATAATCCAAGTCATTACAAACATACCTGAAGATCCATTTCATTCACAATGACATTAATCCAACAATTAAATCTCCCATAGAAACCACCATTTTCCTTTATCAAAATCACTTTACAAAAAATAAAAAAATACCAATCAGGCCTTCACATGACATAATATTTCAAAACCACTTTCCATACCGTTACAAAATACCTATTAGGCCTTCACACAACATAAGATTGCAAATATTTTTCCAAAACATAATAATATTCCAACCAAGATTTCATATCACATCACATCAACACTATCGTTTTCAATTCAACAAAAAGTACCAACCAGGATGTAAACATTTTCAATCCAAACACATTTACTAGTCCATTTCCAAACCATTTATAAAGTCAATATGAAACACCACTTTCACATGCACAATACCAAACATGACTTTATATTTCAAATCCAAAACCATGTCCAAGGCAAAGTGAAAACATGCAACAACATTATAAGTTACAAGGGGTCCCTTATGCTTATTATTCACCAAACATATCTCAAAACTCAAAATACGATTTTTCCAATTATTTATCAAACATATCTCAAAATATGAAATGGGAATTTATGACAATTATTAATAAAAACAAATCTCAAGATACCAAATGGTCGAAGCCTTAAATTACATGTTTGAAGTTACTTTAAAAGTCACTTAAAGCACTAATACACCATTTAGAGATCAAGGTACAATTTTAGGAAAAAATAATGAGGGAAGGGAGGATAAGTATTTGAAAAACCATCATTTAAGGAGAAATAATTCCCAAGGGACATTATCATTTTTTTACTATCTATATGTGCACCCCATGAATATATATTTGTGCCAATATCTAATGAAACTATTCAAGTATCCATGAAATCATCCAAAAATCCTTTTCAAAGAAACATCACATTCTTTAAAACCAACACCACAAGCCATAAACAAGCTTCACAACATTAAAGCCACCAATTTCCAAACAAAACACACGAATCAAAACCCAACCACAATTCCAAAACATAAAAAAGATAATTTCCCATACAAAGAACTCAATTTAACTTTAAAAGATAAATTAACATTTCATTAAACACCTTGTGTACATTTTAATATATTCATAATTGAATAAATCCTTTGGAAAAGATTTCACACCCATTTTCCATCATTAAAACACAAAAACAATCTATACTAACACACCAAAATCATGATTTTAACATGTTTAAAACATTAAAGTAAAGATTAATCATCAACATAATGTTCTTGAAAAAAATAGATGGGAGAACATACCTCAATTACATGAAAACTCATTGAGAATTTAGGAGAATGAATAATACAACCCATGAAACATTTCACACACTCTAACATCAATGAAATAAAACCACACATAAAAATATACTCTTAGGGTTTTTCCATGGGATAACACATCAATAAAATACCATGAAACTAAGAGATTATAAAGGAAAAATGGATCAAAAACAAAGGATAAAGTGAGAGGATCCCTACCATTTCAATATTGGAGAAGAATTACCAAGAAACCACCATGAAATTTATTTGAAGGAGCTTAGTTAAGCCAAAATTCTCCATGGTAGGAATATAGTTTGCAGGAATACAAGTGGGGTGTCCAAGGGAAGGAACCCCACTTAAAGTTATTGAAAAATTCCAAAAAATACTCTTCTTTGGGTGGGTTTCACGGTTAGACAAACCATAAACAAATGATACAATTCCCTAATTTAAAGAGTTTCACAAGATGAAATGTTAGGAATAATTAGTTTAAAAATTCTTCTTAACTATGAATCCTATACACACTTAGGCTTCATGGATAGACTAATAGTGCACCATAACAATAATACATTGAAAAATTCCCCAAACTTCACCATTTTCACCCCAAAACTCCTCTAACTCAAGGGTATAAACCATCCAATAAACAAACCACACAGAGAAGTGACACTAGTGGTGTCAAAAACTCCCATCATGCCATTTTATCCCCATAACTTTCACACTAACCATGAATAAGTCCAAAACACCTCAAAGCCTCTAAAATTCAAAAAATTTAAACAAGAAAATCAACCAAAACATAAACCAAAATAATAGAGCCAATAAAATAATAAAATAAAATAAAACCCAAGTCAGGGTGTGAAAATTCTCCTAACCAAAAACACTTTATTCCACTAGAATGTCACCCAACATAACAATATACAAATCTCAATCCCAAACTCGAATGAAGCCGAATTAAACCATGATCTTCGGGGTGATGTTTCACTTCATGAGTCAGAGTCAATCAATTCTATGGAAAACATGGTGAGAATAATTGTGAAAAAGGTGGAGGGTTCTCTCCACCATAATAACCCAACTAGAATGACCAACATTGAAACTCCCAACATGATGGTATCAATATGGGATCTACCAAGATGAACCAAAAACCACCACTACCATGGTGAAACCAATAGGAGGAACTCAAACCAAATAGAGTACAAAACCACAGTTGATAAACTCCCTAAGACTCAAATATCTCTAAAGCGAGAATGGGAAGAAACAGGACGAGTCAAAAAGTTGATATGTACACACATGAAAGAACTATTAATTAAAGTATCCAATTTAAATAGGCACCACTAATATAATTCCAAATAATATAGAAAAAAATATTCTAATAATAAAGGTAAACTCACAAAAATAGTGAAAATTACTGCAGATAAACCTTAACCATATCCACTCTAACATTGGAGACAAAAACTCGGCCAAGGTCCCCCATAGCCCCAACAATTCATGTCTGCGTGAAAAGATTAACCGCAGGGCCTGTGGCTAGAGCCCTGATGTCTTGAAGTATATTCTACCCTATATCTTGGATTTGCCAGCCTCAGATCATGGATTCTTACTTAAAAAAAAAACTTCTTACAAAACTTATTTAGATGAAGAAAATGGCCACAACGACGACATGTTTTCAGAGGATTGTGATAAGATAAATTTGAATTCATGAATCAACCACACTAGAAACACATGAGATAATTACCTAAAAAGGAGAGGTCAGGTCCGATGAATGATGATTCCTAGAAATAGGCTCCTCTGGAACACAATTCTCTCCTCATGGGGAACCTTTACCAGTATTGAGGATGATTGGTTCCCCAACTATCATTGACTACACTTCACGGGCCAACTTAGTGAGAAATGACTCATAAAACAATTTATCAAACTGAAATTCACTAGATGAAAGGAATAACTATTTAATATCTATATGAAGACCCCAAATTAAAAGAGGAGCTTTCAGCTGATTCTCCAAGTATAGTTATAGAGATAATGAAACCAACTCTTTAAAGTGGTCAACATAATCCTTCACTGACTATTGACCTTACTGGACACTCACATTCTCTTCCACCTTCCTCATTTCAATGTACTTAATTATGAACCATCATATGGAAGTGGTATCAAATACTTCCCAACTTATCCCAACATGCAATGATAACGAAGCAATCAACCTCCACTGATTCAAACTAGGACCTTCAAACAGACCCAAAATAGCCCACACTCTCACCACTTCAGGAGTTCCCAATGAACCGAGGACACTCTGAAACTCATAAATCCACTCTATAGCCTCCAATGGTTCTTGATCACCATGAAATACATGCAACAATTGAGATGAACTCGACCCTACCACCCAACCGGGATCCTAGGAAAGACTGAAAACTAGATGAGACTCTCTAAAAAACTTGGGGACTTTTCTAGTAGGCATACTGTGGATATAAGAAAATAACAAAATGAAAAATCAAAATCACCCAAAACTCAACCAAAAGAACACATCAGTCGGAAAAAAATGATCAAAATCCAAACATTACAAAAGACAAAATAATCATCAATTAAAAAAACAATCATTTCATTTCAATATAAAACTACTTCATATATCAAGGGACCTTCCACAAAACCTTAAATCACATTCAAATCAAGTTAAAACACTAAATCCCATATAAGTACACCGTGAAACCATTTGTCCCGTGAAAAAAAATTCCCTAAAAACAATTTTCCTTTTTAAAATCCACTCACACCAACAAAAACAAACCCCAAAAAATCTCAACAAACACATGGTATGAGGAACTAGTGGCCATGAATAACACACAGACATGGTGAGTGGGACATTCCCAAGTAAGAATGAAAAACTAAGAGGACCCTGCACCAAGCACTCAAACTCCACATGGGTCACTACTCCTTGTGAGTTCGCAACATGACATCGACTCGCTTGCTTTTTCATTCCTCATCCATACCCCAAAATAAAGATTCAAATCCTGGAGTACACCTAGAAACTCAATGATTAGAAAGAGAAAGGGGTAATTACATCTTTCCCATGCATACCTCTCATGTTGTGTAAGTCATAATCACAATCTACCTGACAGACCAAATTACAAAAGGATTCCCTGATACTATGTTTTCACAAACCAAGCTCGGATTCCATCAAACCAACACCCGAACAAGCCTAAGACAAGACCCAAAGGGCGTTCCCCAATCCCCATAGGTTGGAAACTATGTTTTGGAATCAATGTTATCCCAATGGGAACAATTTTTACCAAAAATATCTGGATCAATATCTAAACTGAACACGCAACAAAACCAACCATAACTAAACTTCAAAAAAATATACAAATCAATATAGATACAACATGTGATGAACAAATAGAATCTAAATACAAAACTAAAATTAAAACATGAAACACGATCTCCACATGACCTCTTGGTCACCATCAACCACAAGACCGATCTAGTCTAAAGGCCATCCAAACCAGAAATCTGAACCTATAATACAAATAAGCTCTATTGATGTTGAGTGGAATAAGTAGGGTGAGAGATTAAACAACTCAATATGTATTCACCACAAAGTACATGAATTTCATTTCCTGAAATAATCCACAAACACTAGTTTAATATACATACATAAAATAGTATTGTAATCATTTTAAACAAAAAACACCACTTTCTAAAATTTCCATTTTTAAAAAACACATTCCTCTATTCTTTTTAAAAATGTATATATAATCTAAAACCTGGTTCAGAAACCAAATCCAGCTAAAAATCCATACCAATTCACCCAAATGAGACTCTAATGATAATAAAGGCAACAAAATAAACAGACAAAAACTTACAGGGCTAATAACCAACAAGCAACATAAGAAAAACAGAACATATAGGTAAATAATAATGGAAATTTTTAAAAAAATATCTAGAGGAAACCCATGGAAATACTCGGTACAGACTCATCCACTGACATATAGTGAATATCCATAGTCAACAACCCAATGACCACTCAAAACAATCCAATCCAGTGGAATGTACCACCTAGCCTCTTATAAAATTGAGGGATTACTAACCTCTATAATCTGGGTTGAAAAGAAACCGTCACTTATACCTCTAGATGAATCTCAAGAATCCATACTAAAATTACTGAATAAAACATGATATATCAACCATAACCCACAATATCATCATGAATGAACGAAAAGATGGGAACAAGTCACTTGGTCTAGTGGTCTCTAAACATAATCCAAAACCAATAGAATTCCCGTGCATGACCCACTAGAGGGGATCCCATCCCATGTTTGTGTGGTCTCCAAACATAATCTACATCATTATGAACACACGTGAAGAGCCATTTATTTCATAAGAACATCCATCCAACAATTAAAGCTCATATATAAAACACCATTATCCATAATCAAAACCTCTTTCCCAAAAATATCAAAATACCAGACGGGCCTTCACATCACATAAGCTTTCAAAACCTCATTACAATCCATTAAAAAATAACAATCAGGCCTTCACACCATATAATCTTCCAACCATTTTTCCAAAACATACTAAGATTCCAACCAATATTTCACATCACATCAAAAGTAACATTATCAATGAAAACAAAAGTAACAACCAGTCCATTAACATTTAAAATCCAAACACCTTTATAAGCCTACTTCTAAACAACTTATAAAGTCAATATGAAACACCACTTTCATATGCACAATTCCAAACATGCCTTTACATTTCAAATCCAAAATCATTTCTAAGCCAAAGTGAAAACATGCAACAAAATTAAAAGTTACATGTGGGACCTTATTCCAATTACTCACATTGCATATCTAAAATTCCAAATGGGCCTTTATGATAATTATTCTTCAAAACATATCTCAAGACACCAAATATTCCTTTATTCCAATTATTCATCAAAGTGTATCTCCAAATTTTAAATGATACTTTATGAAAATTATTCATCAAAACATATCACAAGATGCCAAATAGGTTATGATATAAAGAAATTTTTTGAAGAAACATTCGAATTCACTTGAAGCACCAATACATCATTTATAAATAAATGAAATATTTTAGGAAAAATGAATTAGGGAAGGGATGAGAATCCATTAAAAAACAATGTTTCAGGGAAACACCATTCCCAAGGGCCATCATCATTTATTTACCCATACATATATGCACCGCACGCATATGTAGGTTTTAAAACTTTTAATAATACTCTTAAAGTATCAATGAGATCCCCCAAAAATTCTTTTTAATGAAACTTAACTTTCTTTTAAACCAAGACAACAAGCCACACATAAGCTTCACAACATAAAAGTCACCAATTTCTACATAAAACACTAAACTCACAAATTAAACACAATTCCAAAACATAACCAAGGTAAATCCCCACCTAAAGAATCCAATTTAACTATAAAAGATCAATTGAAATTTCATAAAACTCAATGTGTGCATTAAAATATATTTATAATTTATGAAACCCTATGGAAATTATTTTTCACCCATTTCCCATAATGAAAAGACAAAAAAATTATACTAACATACCATAAGAAATATTTTTAAATACTTAAAACATTAATGGAAATATCAATAATTTATTTATAATTTTGGAAATGAAATGGATGGAACAACCTACCTCAATGATGGGCGAATGAAATTAGAATATAGGAGAAGGAGTAATACACCTGAAGAGACAATCCACACAACCTATTATCAAATAAATACAACCACACATCAACTGTAACTCTTAGGGTTTGGACAAGAGATAACACACTAAGAAAATTTCAATAAAACAAGAGAAAATAAAGGTAAAGATAAGAAAACCCAAGAAGAAACTAAGTGAGGATCCATAAAATTTCAATAAGGGTGAAGAATCACCAAGAAACAACTTTAAAATAAACTTATAGGGTCTTGGAGGTGCCAAAATTCTCTATGGGAGGTTCCCATGTTAGTGGAATATGAGTGGGGTATCCTAGGAAATCAAATCCAATTAAAAAGAAGGAGAAATGCTAAAAATACCCTTCTTTAGGTGGGTTTCACAGCTAGCTCACTCAGTTAAACAAACTGTATATAGACCGTGCAATTACCAATTGTAAAGAGTTACACAGGATGTGTACTTAGGCTGAATGGTTAGTTTAACCATGTTCCTTAACCATGAAACCTATATAGGCATAGGAATCATGGTTAAACTAACCATTCAATTTAACCCGGTGACTTGGAAGAAGTCCCAAAACACCACCATTTTCACCCTAAAAATCCTCTAACTCACAGGAATAAACCATAAAAAACAATTTCCCCATATTAGTGACACTAAGGGTGTCACAAAATCCCCACTGTTCCATTTTATCAACATATCTATCACACTAACCATGAATAAGTCCAAAAAACAACATAAAACCTCCTAAACTCTAAAATTCAAATTGGGAAATCAACCCAAACCTCAACAAAAAAAGTAAAAGACATGAAATGCATAAAATTAAAGAAATCCCATGGTTATGGTGTGAAAATAATAATTTGGGAATTTTATAATAATTATATTAATATAGTCTTAGAAAAAGGAACACCCGCATGCCAGGTGGAAACCCGTCATATCTGGCAAGGCCATAGGGCTTGAACCCACAACTAAAGAGTAATAAGGGTGACACACCTAACACTAACCTGTATGATGTTCTAGTTAATTTTAATTATTTTTATTTAAATTAATTTAAGAATAAATATTAATATTCATCCAATGGTGTTACTATTTATTTATATAGATTAATGTCTTATATTCTATGAATTATGGTAATTATATCAGTTTTAGAAAATAGTTAAAGAAAAATGGAATTACATTAAACTATTTTATGGATATTATGATCTACTAAAATTGGATTTTAGTTCTTAAGAATAAAAAATTTATTTTTTTATATTCATTTCTTAGAGTAAGAGATGAATTGGAAATTGAACAAGGCACAAACAAAGTATAAATTTGTGCATATGAAATCAAAATATGTCATGTTAGTATATTTCCTTATATTTTTAAATAATAAAATATTTCTTGAAACTTAAGAAATGAATCTTTAGAATTTTTTTCCTATTACCTTCATATATGATGAAACAAATGTTCTTTTAAATTAACATATATTTATAGTTTTGAGGTCCATAACATTCCATTGATCATTCACATTCTTTTGATAAATGATCACTATCACTCTTTATAATTATTTAATATTCTCTTATATAACTATATCTTCACTTTCCTCTAATGTAATCCTAAAGAGAAACCTTTTTATGTGTTATTACAAATGAATTTTTACTTCCCTTTATATCTTATTAATAATTTATTGAAGGTGGGGTGAATTTAACACCCAAATATTTTAAAAGGAATAAATTTGGGTATGATATCACATAATATATGAAATATTGAGCTTAGATAATAATTCAATACCCTGAGACTTTATGATATATTTGTTTTCAAATAAATTTGATTGCATCGATAGCTTGCAGAACAGACAACCTCAAGTGTAAATGAACCATAATAACATAGTGATTAAATTGGTTATTATGAATAGTTATAAATAATTTATTAAAATATATTTATCTATTAATTATAAATAAAATATGTGTTATTTTAAAAAAAAGATATGTTTTCTGAAAAACTGTATTTTTCAAAAAAAAATAGTTTAGTCACGCTTTGAACAGATATTTTAAAATTATTTTTTAAAACTTTTAGAAAATTTATTTCATAAAATTTAAATCATTTTCTAAATCATAGTATCAAAATTATCATATGATGTTTTTATAATTTTTGAAAAGTTTCATTTTTAATGAATTGTGAAAAATACTTATTTTTATTGAATGCCATGTTTTAATTTAAATAATTTACAAGGTAAAATTATAAATTAAATTAATTTTAAAATAAAATAATTAAATTATATAAAATTTTACTTATTTAGGTCATTGGAATAAATTTCATATTTAGTAGTGATATAAAAACTTTTTAAAACTTTTAATGTTTCTACTTTGGAAAACTACTTTTTCATTGCATGTGCGTGCTTAATTTTAAATTGAATTATGCTATTTATGTGAATTTAATTTTTAAAAATTAATTCAACACTTGGAATCAAAATAATCTACATTATCAAATATGGTCAAATTAATTTTTTCCCTTAATGAATAATGGAAAAAATAAAAATTAATTTCAACTTTTGAGGTAAAAATAGGTTTACCGCAGGGGGGGGATTAAACTAATAAGGAAAGAGCTAAAAATAAACTAAAACTTCTCCAAAAGAGATTTTATGGGAATATTTATACCTTATAACTTATAATTATTAAGAAAAAAACCATTTTCGAGGCTTTTGGCATGATAAAACTGTTGGTCTAATTGATTATTTTTAAAAATTTCATGTGTGTCCTCTCCCTCACATGTAAAAGGCCACCCCTCACATCCCCTCTGAAAATTTATAAAGATATTTGGTTCTAAAAAACTACCTAAATAAATTCCTTAATCCCAGAAAAACATCCCAGTTCCATTGGTTTTATAAAAAAATTCAACCTAGTAATGATTTAGGCGAAAACTTAAAGATGTTGTTCGAAGAAGAGACAACGTTCTTAAATGAGCATTTTTATTTTGTTTCTTATTCCAAATCCTTAAAATATAATTAAAAATCAATATATAATAAACTAAGTATATTAAATATACAAATATTTTATTATTTTATTGGAATAACCTATATATTTATCATCTTCTATCAAATGGGAATCAAAATCGTTGATTATGTGTATGAATGACTAAAACCTCATAAAACAATGTAATTCATTTTCCATCATCACCGTTCAATGATAGATATAGTGATTGATTAAAAAAATTATATTATTTTTATAGTATTATTATACTTCAATAAATTTAATACCACATATACCTTATTACTTTCCATGCCGTTTAAAATATGATAACATCCCTCATGTGTACGACAGACCATCGCCTCCCGAAGCGATGTGATTCGGTTTTCAGTTAAAATTTAAAGTGAAAGTAATAAGGTCAAATTTAGTGAATATATGTGACATATATAACATTATTTTTATTATATAATATTAATATATCACCCAATTCCTTACTCTTTAACTCGTTAATGGAATGATATTATTGTTTGTGCGTATGTACGACCTACAATCTCCATGAAGCAATGCGAATTTTTCCATGTCCAACCGTAAAGAATGATTATAAAAATGTATATAATCAAAAAATATGATATTTATAACATTAATATAAATTTGGATATGATATATATATATATCTTATACCCAATAACTAGAACATTCATGATAAATTTTTTTATAAAAAACATGGCGACTAACTCCTAAAATAATGAGAATAATGAAATATTATTAAAAAATGGGTGGAAGAATGTTATAAGATGGTCGTATATGATATTATAAATATGAATATATTTATTTTAAATATTAATAAAATTCATAAAAACAATATACAATATATTAAAACATGTTCAACCAAAAGGAAGAATGAGGTATGTGACTTCATATCAATTTCAATTCATTATGGCATGTTGTAATGTTATCCACCCAATTGATTATATACTATGTATATAATTCCATTTTTCTTATAATATCATTAATAATTACAACTTAAGGGTATTTATGTTTTAATATTTATTATTTAATTTAAGGGGATTTGAAATGAAAAATACCCATAGGCAAATAATTTCACCACTCTATTTTGTTTCTTTGGGTTATATTACTTCTTTATTATTTTTAACATTCTAAGATCGTGTGTGTAAATAATTTTTACTATATTATGTCATATTTAAATTTTATTTATTTTTATTTAAATTTTATACACATAATATATTCATTTATTAATTCTCATTTCAACTGGAAGATCTTTATAGGGATTTATTTCACAATATTATTTTAATCGGGATTGTTTATGCATGAATTACCATTTAATGAAATTATTTAATAATTGTTTACTAAACCCATTTAATTTTATTCTCTTATGGCTGTTCATGAAGTTTTAAAGTACCATTACCATATTCCTATCTTTTTAAATTAAAATGGTTGATAAAATGTTTTCAATAAAATACAACATCATTTCTCTCTCCCGTCAAAAATCACTATTCATCAAAAACCATGTTTTCTAAAAAAACAACTTTTTTAACCTTATCCAAATAATTTATTAAATATATTATCACATATTATTAAAATTTTAAAAAATATTTAGAAATTAATCTTCTAATCATTATCTATTAAATATCCATTTGTATCTGAACAAAAATATGAAGATAATATTTTTTTTAACATGGACAACTCTTATTGAATTTCTCGTCATCATTTCCACTCAATGTTTCAAAGATTAATTTATACGTTTCAATGGTTATTTTCCAAAAAATGTATTTTTGAAATGTTTTATGTACATTTAGTTAAAATATTTTTAAAGTGAAAATGATATATTCCTCAAAATGATTTGAGGTCATTTTTATGGTATTTATATTCATCAATGAAACAACCATTTGTTATACTAATGATACATTGCAGATATATATTATTGATACCATACTTATAATTTCTATAGATGGTTTCTGATTAGTTTGACCAGGGAAAGTGTTGTCATTTTATTTCATAATTAATTTTTTTAATCATTAACATTCAATTGAAATGTGTATTTTATTATTATAATTAGAAATTATATTTATCCAAAATATATGTACTATTTATCATGGATATACTTATTAATGAATATATATATAACTTCTAAATATTTTATTTTATTTTTAAATTTATATGTTTGACTAGGGAAATTATTTTCAATCCATATTCCTTACTCGGTAAAGATATTTGTTGATATGATATATTGTTCAAGAATTAAATCGATCATTTTATATATGAGGATTTATTTGGACATAAAGATATGAGTGGAAAAAGTTATAGAGAGTCCCTTGAAGTATTGATATTCATAGGAGTAGAATTAGTTGGATCAACTTAATTAAATGGGATTCTGGATATACCTATACATCAATTTTAAACTATCTCTTGGAATACCTTGATAGTAGGGGTATCATTATTCTTTTTATCTTGACATCTAATAATTAAGAATTTCCTTTATTAAGGATTCAATTATTGTTATCCATTCTTTTTTCACAATGTTATTATCTTTGTATGCATTTCATTATTAGACTATTGATTAAATTGGATCTGTTTTGAGTTATTTACCATTCTATATTGATTGTAACTTATCTAATCATGACGTTAAAATTATTTAAATGAAATGTCTAGTTAGTTATTTTAATTTACATATTGATTATGATTTATCTAATTGTGATATTCATGTTATTGACTAAATGGATTATGTGTTTATATATTTACCTTTCTAGATTGAATATTACTTATTGTTTATGCTTTATTTGTTCATGATAGCTTCCACTTTATGAAAATATTACTGAGCATCTAAGATCACCTTTATTTTGTTCCCTTTTCTAGGAATTCTGGATGGGTACTAATAATGATATATAAGGATATTCTATAAGGAATAATGATATTATCAAAAAACATTATGCATTAAGTTCTATATTCAAATATAATATGGGAATCATATATGTATATAGTTTACTTGGATTAAAAACTATATGGTATTTATGGAAGAAATTCCTTGCATCTTATGACAATTTAATAATGTAAACCCCATCTCTCAGTTACTGGGTTCTAGGTTGTTAAAGAATTGAATCCCATACAGTTATGTCCCTTTACCTTATTTCCCCTATATATGATTGTAATCACACTAACATTCACAATCAAGATCACACTATTCTATCATATATGGAATTAGCTGGATAATAGGAATAACGATTATATCAATTTAATAAGAAAACAAGTGAAGTGAATATATATGTTTTTGAAAATAAACTATACTTCTTCCACCTAAATATTTTTTAATATAGTGTAGAAAAAACATTAGAATAATTATTTTTTAAAATGACACGAGTTCATGTGTGAATTAACCTTCCCCCTTCCAAATCTACCACAAGTCATGTTCATTAATTTGAATACATATAAATGAACTTATGGAGATCATAAATAAATTACATAAATATAGTCAAATAATCTATTTTAAGGTATTTGAATCCAAAATAGGTCTGAAATGTTAGTCCTCTATGGATGGTTCACTATTTAAAAGTTCATGTGTGTTTCTTTAACAACATGGGTATCAAAACTCATGATTTTATCATCCTTTCTATCCTTAATATCTATATACACATGGTCAAATCATTGAATATTTTTTTTGTTTTTTTATCCAATCATGTTTAAAAATTATTTTTTTTCTTATTAGTTTTGTATTTAATCTATGAAGAACTCATTTTCATTAACAAAAAATATCAATTCATTATAAATATATTGTCCAATTATTTCCATATATAAATGCTTACTTAATAAGTTTTTTCTTGAGTGTATTATTACACTAGTTTATATTACTCTTCTATGACCAAAATTTATTCCTATGCCACATTTTGTAATTATAGTTAGATAGTATGTAGGGCATATATTACTCTCATACAAGTACAATTTAATCTTAATGAAGTACATGTTTCTTTCTTATAAATACTTTAATATTATAAATTTAATTATTGAAAACTAGATCACTTCTTAAATAAGTATAGAAAATTTTAATTATCATGTGCATCTTTATATATATCTGGGTTATTCTTATAAATCCTCTATAATTCATTATAAAATAATATTTAGATAGTTTTTATTCTCAAAAAGAGTGTCCAAATTCTCAGTTAATCATTCATACACTTTGGAAACATTTTTAAACTATTTAATAACTATCCTTTCTTATCTTCACATTCAAAAGCACAAAAACACTTCCATTTAATGTACGACCATGAAATTTAAGTATAATATATTAATTTTATTAATAAAATCTCAATATTAGGAAATATTTTCAATAAAACCCAAAATACTCTAATATAATGAAGATGATGTAAATAAAAAAAATTATATAATATTATTACAAATTGAAATATCAAATTTCATGAGGAAAATATAATTTTTTTTTGTCTCCATCACTCCACCACACTTAAACTTTGTTATTTTTTTGAAAAATAATTTATAATTAATTCATGAAAAAATATAACCCTACCAAGTTAAAAAATACATAGAAAATTTTAATAGCTAACTTGTATATCTCTAAAGTTTTCTCTGCCTCTACAATGTGTCATTATTTATATTAAATTCCCCTCACATATGTTTTCAATATTTTATTCTTACACATGCACACTATTATCCTATATTCCATGAACATTTACCTTTATCACACATGAAACATTTTTTGTGGGTTTTTTTTATTCCCTAGGTACTTTCATTTCACCACTCTCTTTCCATGATTCTAAATTCTCTACCACCAGAGTAAAATTTTAGTACATGTGATGACTTCCAAAATGTTTTCACGAGGTTTAAGTGTTTATATGTTTTTCAAATGAATAGTTTAGTGAAAAAATAAGTAATCTTATCTATAAGAAAAATGTTTGATATAATTCAATCACAGTGTAGGTACTCTACTCATCTTCTTGGAAGTGTATCACTACCAACAAGTTTCTCCTCCATTCTTTTAGAATAATCAATATAGAGCATATCAATGAAAGAATAATCCACTTATCTATATTTTAGTGAATAATTATTTTTCTTATATTCTTCTACTTTTTTATAAACAAAATTTTCTCATAAACAAAATTTATAATATAATGTGTTATGGTAATAAAAACTATAAAATAATATTCTCTTATGACTACACTACCCATAACTAATAGAATGGATCCCCATTTTCTTCCCATGATAGTGAAACTACACCAATTAGATACCACAGACACACCTTATCCCACATACTTGGTAGATAACATATCATGAAATTTACTATTAAATGGGTAGACATGGTTATGTTGTATTGTAATATTGTTTACATGGTAGGCTATTCATGGTATCTAATGCATAAAGTGGGTAAAAGGTAAAGGTGGTCCATCAATGGATTTTATAGAGGATTTTTAATAAACATTGGCGTCAATCATTCTTATTATTTCTGAATCATATATCATTAAATAGGAGTAAATGCAATTTATAGTTTTCTATATGTCCCAATACTCCCATGAAAATAAGGAACAACAATGAATATGATTGATAGTTTAAAAAATTCAATTTAGGAACATGACAATAATTTAGGATAGTCAGTACCTAGAATGGATGCTCATATCTATTTTTCTCATATAATCTAATGTCTATAATAATAGAAAGTGGACTCATATCAGATATTATATAAATTATTTATTTTGAAATAAATAATATTCTAAAAAATGATAATGAATCATCACTCAACTGGGTTCAATAAAGATCAAAATTCATTTTATTTCAAAAAATTATAACATATAGAAATCAATAATAAAAATTATTTCAAAATCCTAATAAAAATTTGTAATCCCCTTAAACATATATATTATTATTTATTATTGAAATACACATAACCAATGTGTAGGATAGTAATCAGTGAGTGAGTTTCATTAAAAAAATATAGTTATTATCATATGATAATATAATTGAACCTCCATCATTGGTTATCCTATAAACCTACAAGATAACATAAAAATATAAATAATTTATTAAGAGTAAAAGAAAACACAATGAAATTGTGAATGGGAAATATAATTCAGGTCATTCTGTAAGAGGTGTTGTGATTATATTTTATATATCCACGAAGTTTAGTTTACATCAAAATTCCAATATGTGATTATATTTATCATATATGGAATGAAATGCATTTTTGATACAAATTATCTTCCTTTAAAACTTCTTAAAGATGTCCCCTTATTCTATGAAAATGTTGTCAAACTTATGTCTTAATAAAATATATTTCTATGGTGGAGGGAGAATAATAATGAAGGGGGTTTCGAGTTCTTCTTGTCAAGGAGAAATATTTTCCATTTAGGATATCATGATCATCTCTATAAGTGGATTATATTTGAGTGTTGCTTTACAAGGATGTGTTTTAATTTGTTTTAACTATATTATTCTTAATTGATCATTACCAATGGGTAGTTAAAATTTGTTTCATTTATCACATCATAAATACCCATGGAATAAAAATGGTCTTTATATCCTTTTCAAAATGTAATCCTACAAATAATTCATTCATAATTACACTAATAAACATAACCTAATAAACCTATTGATAATAAATAGGTATTTAAAGATATTTAGTAACTCACTAGGTAAATAACCTTTAATTAAGATGATAAATCATTTGATATTTATAGTGTATAGATAAATGGTACGTGGTTTAGCCAAAATTTCCCTAACCCAAATGGTGAAAAGAATATTGCTAAAAAACCTTCAGTCAAAGTAATTATAAATAGGGTATTCACATTGGAAATAAATATGAAGAAAAATCATGGTTATACATCCAAGAAGATTAGGATATACAAAGGTAGTGATGCATCATTTCTTTTATAAATATTTAAGATTGGTAATTTGTGAGTACATCGGTAATGAATCAATGGGTAGATGATAAAAAATTTATAAAAATATTATAAATTCCATTTACAAAATCATGATGAAAATTTCCATTTTTCTTAGATAACAATTTTTAAATAAAACTCATAGTATAATTAAAAACTAATTTAATTTTTAAAATAATGAAGCAAGGATTTTTCTTCTTCAAAATGATAAGAAATCCATGATTGTTAGACCACTTTAAAAATAAGTTTCTTTTCTTATTTTTATAATGATAGATCAAGTGATAAAGTCACTAATTTATTTTAAAATTTCATTTTTAAAAGATTAGAAGGAAATCTTTTGAGTAGTGTTAAAAAATTACTTTTTATAAAATATCTAATAAATGGGTCTTGAAAAATACATAAAAGTTTTATAGATATTATGGATTAAAGGATAAGGAAGATATTCATGATATGTAAAACTATTAAATAGTTTGAAAAAACCTTTATTTAAAACCCATATCGCAAACATAAAAATAAATTTTCATTTGAAAATAAGTTATGATATATAATAGGACTAGATGAATTAATCCATTTTTTAGTTATCAAAATGATATAAAAACATCAGTGAGAAATAAAATATGGACATTGAGGAGAAAGATCCATTGAAAAGAATGGGAGTAATTCTTACCAATGTTAATAATTTATTTGAGAAGGTGTTGTTGTATTTGGTTCCCCAGAACCAACTTATGTATACTTTTTGATTACCTATATGCATATACTAGGATATTAACAAAATAATTATCACATCATGATTTTTTTTCAAGAAATAGTATATGATAATGTCCTCGGAGTAACTATCTCACTAAAATGTCATAACAGTTCCCTATTATGATGATAACCTAGAAGTTACATGAAAATATTCTTGACTATTTGTTAAATTGATGGATGCAATAATTTTAGGGATAAAAATAATAGAATACATTATGGGAGGATACTTATAGTAATTTATGGTAAATTCTCATGGTGCATGACCTTGATAATTTTTAGTGTATGAGATTATGAGAATGAGACCAGCTAATAGGAAATCCATATTTATAAGTCTAATCAGTTTTTACAATATTAGAACAGGTGTATTGGTTCTTATACTTCAAAAAAATTATTAATAGATGTTATGAGTCATATACTTTTATGTATTAATGAAAAATATGATGACATTTGTTCATTGATGTGGTTCTATTTTCACATAGTTTTTCCACATCTTTTTACATAAAATTTTATGATTTAATTATTTATATAATCACTTTTATTAATAATTGTACAATTTCATTTCAATAATTAAATTTTTTAATAAATCAATTTTTATAATTAATTAAGTATTTTTGGTCTTTAAATTAATTATTTTAATCTTACTTTACTTCTCTAATTTAATTATTTCTTAATTTGTTTGGTTAATTAAAATCTACTTGACTTTTTAATAAATTAATAGCAATTTTAATAAATAATTTAATCATCATATTTCTATCTAATTAACATAGACTTTATTATAATATTTTATGTTAACTTCATTAATTAATAAATTTAATCGTCCTGTTAATCGATTAATTTAAGAATTTTAGTTTAAATTAAATGAATTAGTGCAATTTTAACTTTAAGTATTCACTTAGTTAATTAATTCTTTAATTTAGGGTTTTAAAACATTAATTATTTAATTCTAAGTAGGTAGTTAGATTATTTATCTACTAACTATTGTTTTTAGTCTATAGGTGAGGAGGATATGGGATTCAGGGACTTATTTAGTCACAGATGTGATCCTTTTCTACTCATTATAGACCCTTTAAATAATAATTTAAGTCTTTTTTCAATTTAGTTTAACAATAATAGAGTTTCAATTTATGTGTTATCAATTAATAAATTAAACTGTAATATTTAAGTTTAAAGTTTAATAATTCTGTTTTTAATTTATGTTGTTTAGTCTTTGTTGTAATTTTTAATTTTAATTAATGTAAGTTTTAATTTTAAGTTTAATTTATGCAGTTTTAATTTTTTGTGTTACTGTTAGTTCTATTTTTTTAAATGTTGCCGATGCGGATTATAATTTTCATCGGTGACCTTATTTTCATCAGTGACCATTTTTATAAGTACCGGTGACTCTATTCATAGGCTACCGATGCAGCCTGATGGTGACATTTTTTTATGTAATGGTTACCTTTTATTTTTATACCATTCGGTAACCTTATTTTTTTAAAGACTATCAGTGACCTTTTCCTTCTTATTTGTATCAGTGACCTTTTTATTTAAACTATCAGTGACTTTTTATAACTAACAGTGCCTCTTTTTTTTCTGCACCGGAAACCTTAATTTTTTGTGCATCACTAGAGAGGGACCTATTGTCGCCACACTAGCTAGCCAAGGCCAATCCTGAGATGTCTTCGATTCTCCGCTATGGAGAAATGCCGCGCCGTAGTTGTGAGATGCCGCCCGCTGGTGGTCCTTGTCGTGGAGAAGCTTAAGCCGCCGCATCTGCAGCTACTTTCTAACCACTGCCACCTACAACCAAGGCTGAGCCTTTGCACCGCTTCAGTGCACCACTGTATCTGAGGTCGCTGCTGTGGGAAACTGAGGAGGAGGCCGAGCTAAATCTACACTGGGAAGGAGGTGGCCTTCCTGGCATGACATAGAACCATCGAGACCCACTGTACCGCATTGATGTGCAAGGAGAAAATGTCGTACCACCTGCTGGAGTCCGCTGCCATCGCCTATGGAGGGGGAGCTAATGCTGGTGCCCGAGGAAGGAGCTTGGGTTGCCGCATGAACTTCTTGGAAAAGGGACCCTCCCCCTATAGCGTGGAATTTGGGGGTGGGATAAAGTGAAAAAATAATAAAAAGAAAAGATAAAGAAAAAATATAGTAATAATAAATTAATCAAATAAATATAATATAATACATAATAATTTTTATATATAACTTTTATATTATTAATAAATAGAGAAGTTATAAAATATAATACAAGGCAAACTAATAAAAATTTATAAACTTTTAATATAAACAATCATAATTTATAAAATTATTAATTAAAAAATATATTTTAACACTTTAATTTTAACAGAATAAATATAATAATTGAATTAATAAAGTAATTAATTTAAATCTAATTTAAGAATATAATTAAGTTATACTATCTAATTATTAACAATACTTACAGTAATAACTTAATTAATAATAATAAATTTTAAACATAACAATTTTATTTAATTAAAGATTTAGTTTTAAATTAATAGTTATAATTATAATATTTTATAATAATTATCAATTAAGATTTTTATTAATTAACTTTAATTATTTTAACATTAAACTAAGTAAAAACTATTTTACTCTCTTTGCATGTTTATTTATTTTTCTGTTTTAACTATACATGTTCATTCAAGACATGAAAAAACGTCTAGATGCATTCAACTAACTCATCCAAAGTTAGTTAGATGGGGAAAGTTAGTGCGACATGTTAGTCACAGAAAAAACGCATGTGTGCGGTGCATATGTGAAGGGTATTTGAAGTCAGTGAAAAACAAGGGGTGACATAAAGAAGATGAAAGTGGATTTAAAAGGAAGAGTAGCAGTAGATTTTTGGGAGGACATTCATTCGATACATTCAGTGATCCAGGTCTAAGCAGAGGAAGGTCGGAGGGAGACACTTGACCACATCTTATAGCTGGAGGAGTTCAAGAGTAGAGCATTGTATTTGGGGTTTATCTTCCTTCTTAATTCTATAATTAGTACTCTGTTTAGTAAGTTACGAATTTCTGAAATGATAATGAATTTGTTTTTTAGTTAAATCATTTTTTTTGGGGATAAATTGAAGTTTCACTATTTATCTTTTTATTTTATTTTCACTTTATCATTTTGATGTTTTCCGTATTGATCGGCGAGATCAATGATGAGTTTATCCAATTGCTTGTACCATTAGAACATAATTTAAAATATTTCACATTTAATTGGTGAGATTAATCATGGAAACACCTTTCAAAAGATAATAAATTCAAAGACTTCAGTACTTACGGTGAGTTCATCATGTTGCCATTTTCTAATAATGACTATCACAATTGATCTATTTAGAGTGGAGAACTCTTAGTTTGACCAATATGTCAGACTTAATTCCTTGTGACAGAGTTGATTCATTCTCTTTAAGATGGTACTCTGCAATAAATTCTATGTGAATTGAAATACTTTTATAACCAGTATAATGAAGGGTTTTCCCCGATCATTTTATTAGATTGTTCATTTATCAGCATTCTATATCTCAGTTTCATTATGTTTTCAACTATTTCTAGTTTCAATTTAACTTAGATATAAATTCTGAAATGTTCTGTTTCTATACTACTTAACAAAAAAAATAAAAAATATATAAAAAAGTAAAAAAGATTGAAAATCTACCCAAATACTAACAATAGTGGGGCCTTTTGAATGTTTTTAGAAGATTAGTGGTCATAATTACCTTCTCTGTGGGTTCGACCCTGCTTGCCACATATATATTAGTTAGTTGGAATATAAATAATTAAAATTTTAACGGCTTCAACGACAATACATGTCATGTTTTGGGTGTTGTTTCTGGGGAAGGCATGAGCCATTACTTCTGAAAAAACTAAAAAATTCATATTAAAAAAATAATAAAAATTGAAAAATTGAAAAGTTTAAAAAAAATATGTTTCATTTATTATGGAATAGTTACTATTTTAATTACTATTGAAAAATATATATTGCTGATTACATGAGCACAAGAGCTTTTGGTGTTAGATTAGAGACACTGAACCTTAAATTAGATAAAAATTTAATTGCTCTAAGAATGAAAACAAATTTGAAATGGAAAATATAGATGAGAGAGTTCCTGCACCTAACAACTTCCAAAATAATCCAGAACTGTTAGATAAAAATTAAAGTCCTAGGATGAGGGAATTCCAATTCCCTCATGTTTCAAGAAATCCATCATCCATTAGGTTATCTCATAGAGCCCAAAATTATGAGCTAAAAAAGTCACACATTACACTACTGCCTATAGTGAATTGGCTATCTAATAAGGAATCTACATCCTTAATTAGAAAATTGTTTAATACTGTACAAAAATTACCACTTCTAAGACTCAAATAAAATGATCTAAGAATGAGATACTTTTTCTTTTTCCATAAATGGAATGATAGGAATTGGTTTTTGAGCCCAGATGAGATCATTTTCAAAAGATGGGATCAAGTGTATAACACATTTATCATGAAATTGTATCCCCAAAGACTAAAATGAGAACTTAGAACTCAGATAACTAGTTTTTATCAATTGGATGGAGAGGCTTTTCACACATCTTGGGATAAATTTAGGGTTATACTTAGGAAATGTCCCCATCATCAACTCCCATCTCACCTTATCATGGACACCTTCTATGAAGGGCTATCATCCTCTGGACATAATCTAGTTGATCAAGCTGCTGGGGGTAATTATATTGACAAGAAAAATGAAGAACTTAGAAATTTTTTTAATAACCATTCCCCGAATTCTAAAAATAAAAAATCAAGAAGGAAAGGATTCAATAGAAATGTTAATTCAAACAGTGGTTCAAGAAATGGAACTCAAGCTCAACTTGCTGAAATTACTGACCAACATCAATATTTAATGAACAAGAACTCAAAGAATACTGTTAACCAACTTGGATGTCAAGACACCAATCAATATTTAATGGAATAGTTTTTCCAGTGTGGTACGTTTGGGAATACAAAAAACTTTTGTCCTAACTTTTATATGCCATCCCAACTATGAGATAATTCATTCTTTGTTAATAATGGTCCTAGAATTCCTCCTAAAGAAGATCTATTTTTGAATAATTACAACCAAGGCTACATGAACCATCCACATCTGTCTAGGAAAGATCAACGATTAATTAAAAAAACCACTTCCCCTATCTATCTGAATCAACGAAGACCAAATAATCAAAATCAACCAAGGGGTGAGCCTTCAAATTCACCCGGACACAATGATAATAAAATTCCTTCTAAGCTTGTTATAATCTTGAACGGAATTAACACTCAAGTGGAAGGATACATGACTCACTATAAAAAAATCAAAATCATTATGAGTCTGATAAAATAAAAACTGATGTTAGAATGAAAAACATGGTAACACAACTTGGACTACTTATTAGATATTTTTCATCTAGGAAAATGGTAGACTTCCTAGTACCACTGAGATTAACCCTAGAGAAAATTCCAGGAATGTTGTCTCTATAAGTGGGATTAATACTCAAACTATTTCTGAAAAAGTCCTTGAAAATTCCCAAAATGAAAATTTTCTTCAATATGGTAACAACAATTTGCTTTGTTCATAAGCTGTAAATTCAAAGAAAGTTGCAGGAAATGATCAAAATCTGAAATTATCATCTAAAGAACAAGCTATAAATTCATATAAAAATCAAAATAATAAAGGAAAATAAAAGGTTGAGGAAGAGGTGAGGGATATACCCACTTTCCTAAAAAAAATTTCCCCACCCATCCCTTTCCCTAAGAAGCTGAAACCTCAAAGTAACACCAGGGTTGATATTCTTCATTTCCTTTGTCTCCTTTACAAACTTCAAGTAAACATTCCATTCATTCAAGACTTTATTCAAATCCCATATTACTTGAAATCTCTTTAAAAAATTATTTCAAACATAAGTAATTGTGAAGAATTTTCTACCAACAGCCACACTGAAGAGTGTTGTGCTGTACCCCAAAAGGAAATCCCACCTAAATTAATAGACCTAGGTAGTTTTGTTATACCTTACACACTATTAAATTCTGATCAACTAAACTATTAGGGTGGGAATTAGGTGCTATTATTAATCTGCTCCTGTACACACTATTTTGATAGTTGAGGTTGGGTGATCTTCATCCCACTATATCCATACTATAGTTCGCTGATGGATCATTCACTCATCCTGTGGGTAGGATAAATGCTTTGTTAGTTGGGGTACGAAAGTTGTTTTTCCTGCAGACATTTTAGTCTTAGACATGGAGTGTGATCAAGAGGTTCCAATCATTATGGGTAGGCCCTTCTTGGCCACAAGTGGTGCTGTTATTGATGTCCATAAGTGTCAGTTAATTTTTAAAATTGGAGAACAACCAGAAGAGTTCAATGTGTTTAAAAATGATAAAGGACTAACTTTTTCTGAAAACATTTCAATGGTAGAGTCCTTAGAAGATGATAACTCAACTGAAAAATCTGAAAATCAATTCTCTAGAGAAGATAATAATTTAGAATCTGGAAATATTGTTTAATCTATCTTAGAAGTTCAAAATTATGCTTGAATACTGAATGTGTAAAATTTTCTAGAACTGGACAATTTCCCAGTTTCTACTGTAGAAAATTCCCCTATTTGTGATCTTAAGAGATTTTTGATTGAATGTGAGGGTGTTTCTATTAACACCAACCTTGATTAATAGTTTGATGATATTGAGAGAGAGATTATAAGACAACATGATGATTATTATTTGATTAACTTGTTGAATTTTAATCTGGAATGTCTAGACAATATGATCCCCACTTTGGACAGCAACGCTGTTATTTCTGAATCTAAACATGAAATTGAAAATATTTCATCATTAAATACTCTTTACAAGAGATATGTTGAAGATCTTGGACCTCCCAGGCCTAAGAGTCTTCCTTAGAGTGTATAACCACCCACTATTGAACTAAAACCAATCCTTAACCATCTTAAATATTCGTTTTGGGTGAGAATTCCACTTTTCCCATTATAATTTCTTCTGAACATAATGAAAACCAAGAGTAAAGATTATTAAGTGTTTTGAAGAAGTTT
Source organism: Viscum album (assembly GCA_963277665.1). NCBI lineage: Eukaryota > Viridiplantae > Streptophyta > Magnoliopsida > Santalales > Viscaceae > Viscum > Viscum album. The sequence goes on along the minus strand of OY728142.1, from coordinate 1,765,798,879 downwards.
AAATCTACCATAGGCTGGACAATAGCCGATATTAAGGGTATTATTCCCTCATGTTGTATGCATAAAATTCCTATAGAACCAGACCATTATACTATGGTAGAGTGTCAAGGAAGATTAAATCCAAACATAAAAGAAGTTGTAAGAGAAGAAGTGAATAAACTGCTGGACACTAGAATGATATATCTCATCTCTAAAAGTTCTTGGGTCAGCCCTGTTCAGGTTTTCCCCAAGAAGGTAGGTTTTACTATAGTAAAAAATGAAAAGAATAAATAAATTCAAGTTAGGAAAGCCACAAAATGGAGAGTTTGTATTGATTATTGGAGGCTTAATGCAGCCACTAGGAAGGACAATTTTCCAATGCCCTTCCTTGATCAAATGATTGAGAGGCTGGCTGTAAATGAGTTTTTCTGTTTTTTGGATGGGTATTCTGGTTACAACTAGATTCCTATTGCTCCATAGGATCAGTAAAAGAATACATTCACATGCCTCTTTGGGACATTTTCTTACAGGAAAATGCCCTTTGGATTGTGTGGAGCTCCAGCCACCTTTCAAAGGTGTATGGTGGCTATTTTTTCTGATATGATTGAAATGATCATTGAGGTTTGTATGGATTATTTCTCTATTGAGGGTAACACTATTGATACTTGTCTTGGGAATCTTGAGTTAGTCTTGGAATGATACATTGAAACCAACCTTGTTCTTAATTGGGGGAAGGGTCAATTCATGGTCATAGAAGGTATAGTTCATGGTCATAAGGTGTCCAAGAGAGGTTTGGAAGTTGATACTTCTAAGATAGAAGTCATTCAAAAACTTCCACCTCCAGAAAATGTCAATGGTATTTAAAGTTTTCTAGGGCATGCCGGGTTTTACAGGAGATTCATAAAATACTTCTCTAAAATAACTAAGCCATTGTGTTCTTTTCTTGTCAAAGTTGCACCTTTTAATTTTGAGGAAAACTGTTTGAAATCATTTAATATGTTAAATGAAAAACTCACTACATCACCCATTATCACTACACCTAATTGGAAACTTCTTTTTGAACTTATGTGTGATGGTAGTGATATGGATGTAAGTTCTATCCATGGACAGGGGAGAGATAGGAAACTGCATGGAGTGTATTTTGCTTGTAGACTACTAGATGAGGCCCAAAAGAATTATACCACCACTGAAAAAGAAATGTTAGTAGTTGTGTTTTCTCTAGAAAAGATTATACATTATTTGTTAGGTTCAAAATTCATTATTTTAACTGATCATTCTAACTTAAAGTACTGTTGTCTATGAATGAAACTAAACCCAGGATGATTAGATGGATTCTGTGGCTACAAGAGTTTGATTTAGAGATTCGGGATAAACAGGGAGCTGAAAATTTAGTTACTAACCACCTATCTAGGATTCCTCTTACTCAATATAATGATCCGAGGGAAATAAACTCTTCCTTTTCTGATGAAAAGCTGCTTACTGTGTTCATGAGACAATCTGCTTGGTTTGTAGAATTTGCCAACATTCTGGCTGTAGGTGTCTTTACTAGAAATTTGTCCTGTAACCAATGGGAGAAATTCATTTCTGAAATTAATTATTATCTTTGGGATGATCCATCACTGTTTAGGAGGTGCGCTTATGGTATCCTTAGGAGGCGTGTACCTGAGAAATAGATGTTTCATATTTTAGACGGTTGTCATTCCTCACCTTGGGGAGGTCCCCATGGTGGTGAAAGAACTACTTAGAAAGTTTTATAATCTGATTTTTATTGGCCTACTCTTTTTAAGGATTCTTGGAGCTTAGTAGTTTGTTGTGATAGATGCCAAAGGTTAGGAAATGTTGGTAAGAAGCAAGAGTTACCCCAAAAAAGAAATCTAGAAGTTGAAATTTTTGATGTCTGGGGTTTAGATTTCATTGGTCCATTTCCATCATCTCATGGGAATGAGTATATTCTTGTTGTTGTAGATTGTGTGTCAAAATAGGTTGAGGCTATTGCACTCCCCAACAATCAAGCCAACACTATAATAAATTTTTTCAAAAAGAACATCTTTACAAGATTGGGAATTCCCAAAGCCTTTATAACTGATAATGGAACACATTTTAAGAACTATAAGTTTAAATCTTTGATGAACAAATATGGTTGTGTTCATAAATTTGTAACTCCTTATCATCCACAGTCAGTGGGAAAGTGGATGTTTCTAATAGGAAACTAAAAAATACTTGAGAAAATGGTGTCGACCTCTAGGAAATACTAGTCTCTTATATTGGATGAACCTTTATAGGCATATTGAGATTATTTCAAGACCCCAATAGGTATTTCTCCATATAAGCTGTTGTTTGGGAAATTCTGTCATTTACCTGTGGAGTTGAAACACAAGTCTTATTGGGCAGTTAAGTCTCTAAACATTGATTTTAAGAGTGCTGGTGAGAGAATATTACTTGAGCCGAGTGAGCTCGATGAGCTTAGGAGAGAGAGTTAGGATAATTCAAGGATTTATAAAGAGAGGATTAAAATATTTCATGATTCTATCATACAAACCAAAGAATTCAAACCAAGACAGAAGGTCCTCTTTTTTAATTCCTTACTCAAAATTTTCCCCATGAAACTGATGTCCTAGTGGTCTAGACCTTTTACATTTGTGAGAGTATTTAAGAATGGAGCTTTTGAAATTCCAGGTGAAGATAATAAACCCATATTTGTAAATGGGAATAGAGTAAAAATTTATTTTGATAGACAATCAAAGGGCTTGTCTACCTTCACTATTCTTGAAAACAGATCTTAAATAATGTATGCCTAAAGACTTTAAAATCAATCACTGCATGGGAGTCAACCCATGTTCTTTCATTGGGTTTAGTTTTGTTTCTATTCTTATTTTACATTCAATAAAGTTTTGTTGTGTTGTCATCTATATACTCTATCTCTTCTAGATATTTGTTCTTGGATTACATGCTCTTGTTTTTTGGGTGCTGTTGCTTTTATTAAAATGGAGTAGAACTCCCATGCTGAAGGAGTAATGAAAAATCAAATCATGGAAGTTTCTTACTATTAAATTTTGTTTCATTTCCTTTCCCCTTAATGCTATAAAAATATGTTTCTTGTCTTCCATGAAAATTCTACTTTATATGATGCTGCTTTTGAAAATTCTTTTTGAATTATAAAATTCCACTACATGACTTGATATTGAACTTAAAAATTCTGCATATGTTTAAAATTCTTCTTATATCAGAATAAAAGTATGATGTATGTCACTATGTAAATAACAATTCTGCATGTACTTCACTACTGAAAAATCAATTTCATTTCTGTTAAAATCATTCCCTGCTTGATATTAAGTATGGGGGTACTTTCAGTGTCAAAAGTTTGGTATTGAATCTGCTTTATATTAGGGTGTTCTAGCATTATTGAACACATAATTGAACACAATCTGTTAAAATGCTTTCCCCTTATACACAGTGAACTTAAATCTGACATGTTACTTTTGAGCTGTATTGAAAATTATTCGCTGGACTAAATATTAATGTGTGTACTAGCTAATGAACCTGATGATAACGTTATTCATTGTGAAAAACAACATTTTTTATCTTCTAAGAGACACTTTTTACATTTCATTGATGTACTAAATTGAAAATATGTTTTGAACTGAAACTGTCATATTTTTCATCTCCATATTTGGAAGTCAACTTTGGGGATAAATATGGATTTTAAGTGTGGGGGAGGGGTTCAATCTTTGACTGTGCTAAACTATTCATAATTGAAATCCCATCTATTCCCACTGCAACTTCAATCATTTTGTAAAAAATGATTTATTTTTTTCAAAATTCTTTCTTAATTTTAGGCTTTACCCTATTTATCATATGAGTCTTTACTAAGGACAATACCTTTCTTGTTGTTAAGTAATGCTTTGAGTATGAAATCATGGAGGATGGATGATTGTTGAGTGGTCTTGTTTAGTGGTTTTTTGGAAATCGGGATTAGGGACTATTTTTAAGAGGGATATGGTTAACCTATTAGTGGAGTTTTGATCATAATCTTTGAAACATGAAGTTTTATCTTGATTCTAGGGAAGTAATTATCTTTTAATTATAAAAATTAATTACCATAATGAGACAATGTAAATGGGTTTCATAAAAATCATCTGAAATTGGAGTAGTCTGGGCATCTTGGATCCCATGATGAGATTCTAAGACCTTAGATGGTAGGTGCATTTCTGTTTACTGTAAGCCCTCTATACACCTTGAATAAGTGCATATGTACAATGCTCAGGACATGATACATGGCTTGGGAAAAATTTAATAACGTATCTAGGGTTAAAAACGAATTAATTAAGGTGAGGGGAATAATGAATGCCAGATGAAGAAGGGGTCAATTGTTTTATTATGGGAGTTATTTAGGTTGTTTCATTAATGTGATTCACAAAAAAATTAATCATTTTTGGAACTTAGGAAAGAGTCACTATACATAGTTCCTACTATTAAGTTCTTAACTCCATTGATATTTTATCTCTTATCACTCTTGAAATTTGAACTTGAGTTTGGATTGAAATGATCACTAAGCATAGTCGCATATGAGGAATGGAAATTTCTTGATTGATGAATCTTTTCTATCTTCATTACCCATTGAGTACTCATTCTAGGCAAGACATGTGTTAAAAATATATTTTTCAAATGCCTCTTTTCATGTTCTGTCCTCTTTTTTTGAGTGTTGGGCATGTTACAATTTGAGCTAAATCATAAATACTACAATCTATTTTTCAATGATAACAAATCAAGAAATTTTTTGTGGGAAAACAATGCTTATGTGTGGGGGAATTTGACGTGGTTTTGTTTTCTTATTGTTTTTCCACATCTTTTTACTTAATCTTTGATGATTTAATTATTTGTTTAATAACTTTTTACTATATAATTGTACTGTTGTATTTCTATAATTAAATTTGTCAATAAATCAGTTTTTATAATTAATTAAGTATTTTTAGTCTTTAAATTAATTATTTTAATCTTACATTACTTTTCAAATTTAGTTATTTTTTAATTAATTTGGTTAATTAAAATTTTCTTGAATTTTTAATAAATTAACATCTATTTTAAAAACTAATTTAATCATCATATTTATATATAATTAACATATAATTTATTTTAATATTTTTATTAACTTCATTTATTAATACGTTTAATCATCCATCTAATAGATTAAGTTAATAATTTTAGTTTAAATTAAATAAATAATCACAATTTTAACTTTAAGTATTAACTTAGTTAATTAATTAATCAATTTAGAGTTTCAAAACATTAATTATTTAATCCTAAGTATGCAGTTAGATTATTTATTCATTAACTCTCTTATTTAGTCTATCGGTGAGGAGGATATTGGCAATCATTGACTTATTTAGTCACAGATGTGATCCTTTTCTACTCATTATAGACCCTTCAATAAATTTTTTTTAAGTCTTCTTTCAGTTTGGTTTTACAATAATCGAGTTTCAATTTACGTGTTATCAAATAATAAAATAAATTGTAAAATTTAAGTTTAATGTTTAATAATTCTATTTTTTATTTATGGTGTTTGTTCTTTGTTCTAATTTTTAATTTTAATAAACTAAAGATTTAATTTTATGTTTAATTTATGCTATTTTAAGATTTTGACTTACCGTTATTTCAATTTTTTTAATTTTCACCGATGTAGATTATGATTTTCATTGGTGACATTATTTGCATCGGTGACTTTTTTTATACATACTAGTGACTCTATCTATAGACTACCGATGCTGCATGATGGTGAACTTTTTAATTTCTTGTATCAGTGACCTTTTATTTTATGTAACACTAACATTTTATTTTTATACCTTTTAGTAACCTTAGTTTTTTTAAAAGCTATCAGGTTACTTTTCATTCTTATATTAATCAGTGACCTTTTTATTTAAACTTTATGTGATTTCTTATAACTAACGGTAGCTTCTTTTATGTAATGGTAACCTTTTATTTTTCTATTTCCACACCATCATGCCAAGGCCAATCCCTAGATGTATTTGATTCACTACAATGGAGAAATTCCACACCGTTATTCGGAGATGCCGCCGGTAGCTGGTCCTTTCCATAGAGGAGCTTAAGCCACTGCATCCGCATCCGCTTTCTGACTATTACCTCTTACAACCGAGGCTGAGCCTTTGTGCCACTTCTATGCACCACTGTATCTGAGGTCGCAGTTGTGGGGAACTGAGGAGGAGGCCGAGAAAAATCCACACCGAGAAGGAGCTGGTCTTCCTGGAAAGACAGCAAACCATCGAGACCCATTGTACCACACTTATGTGCATGGTGAAGAAATTGTACCACCTAATGGAGTACACTACCGTCGCCTGAGGAGGAGGAGCTAAAGCCGGTTCCTGAGGTAGGAGCTTGGGCCACTACATGAACTTCACGGAGAATGACCCCCCACCCTATAGCGTGGAATTTGGTGGTGGGATAAAGAGAAAGAAATAATAAAAAGAAAATATAAAGAAAAAATATATAATAATAATATATTAATAAAATGAATATAATATAATACATTATAATTTTTATATATAACTTTTATACTATTAATAAATAGATAAGTTATAAAATAGAATACACGTCAAACTAATAAAAATTTATAATATTTAATTATAAAAAATCATAATTTATAAAATTATTAATTAAAATAGATATTTTAACACTTTAATTTTAATAGAATAAATATAATAATCGAATTAATAATGTAATTAATTTAAATCTAATTTAAGAATCTAATTAAGTTATACGATCTAATTACTAATAATATGTACACTAATAACTAAATTAATAATAATAAATTTAAAACATAATAATTTTATTTAATTAAATATTTATTTATAAATTAATAATTATAACATCAATGTTTTATAATAGTTATCAATTAATATTTTTATTAATTATCTTTAATTATTTAAACATTAAACTAAGAAATAATTATTTTACTCTCTTTGTGTCTGTATTTATTTTTCTGTTCTAACTATTCAGGTTCATTCAAGAGATGGGAAAACATCCAGATGCATTCAACCCACTCATCCACAGTTAGTTACACGGGGAAAGTTAGTGAAACTTGTCAATTGCGAAAAAACACATGTGTGCAGTGTATATGTGAAGGGAATTTGAAGTCGATGGAAAATAATGAGTGACATAAAGAAGATCATAGTGGGTTTAGAAGGCAGCATATCAGTAGATTTTGGGGAGGAAATTAATTCGATACATTCAATGATCCAGGTCCGAGCAGAGGAAGGTCAGAGGGAGAGTCTGGAACCAGTTCTTGGAGCTGGAGGAGTTCAAGAGCAGAGCATCGTCTCGGGAGTTTGTCTTCCTTATTAATTTTAGAATTAGTACTCTGTTTAGTATGTTACAAATTTATGAAATGATAATGAATTTGTTTTCTAGTTAAATCATTTAGTTTGGGGATAAATTGAAGTTTCGCTGGTTATCTTATAATTTTCTTCTCACTTTATGAGTTTGATGTTTTGAGTATTGATCGACGAGATCAATGCTGAGTTCATCCAATTGCTTGTTCCATTAGAACATAATTTTTAAAATTTCACTGTTAATTGGCGAGATTGATTGTGGAAACACCTTTGAAAATATAATAAATTCAAAATACTTTAGGACTTATGGTGAGTTCGTCCGTTTTTCATTTTCTAATAATGACTATCACAATTGATCTATTTAGAGTGGAAAACTCTGAATTTGATCAATCTATCGAACTTAATTCCTAGTGATGGGGTGAGTTATTCTCTTCAGGATGACACCCTGCAATAACTTTTAAGTGATTTGAAATACTTTTATAACCAGTATAATGGAGGTTTTTACCCGAGCATTTTATTAGATTGTTCATTTATCAGCGTTCTAAATCTCACTTTCTTTATATTTTCAACAATTTCTAGTTTCAATTTAGTTTAGATATAGGTTTTGAAATGTTCTGTCAGTCTACTACTTATTAAAAAAAATAAGAAAAAAAGTAAATAATATAGAAAATCAACCCCACTACTGACCAAAATGGGACCTTTAGAAAATTTTTAGAAGATTAGTGGTCATAATTGCCTTCTCTGTGGATTTGAACCTACTTTCCACATATATTTTAGTTAGTATGAATATAAATAATTGAACTTTTATAGGATTCAATGACAGTACTGGTCATTCATGGTGAAATGGGTTACTTTGGGTACATCAAGGGTAATATTTCATTAATGAATAACGTGGAATATTATTTTTCCCTTCTATTATTTAATGGAAGTTAATATCTTAGACCCTCTTATGGTAATTATATAGCCCAAATAAATCCATGTCCATGGTGTTCTATAGAAAATTTCAAATTTTTTGTAAGTCAAATGATTAAACATTGAGATATAGGTTGATGAAACAAACATGAAACCATCATGATTAGAGATATTAAGATAAAAGGACTATATTACATAGTAAGTGTTCATAAGTGGTTTAATGTAATTTTGAAATTTATTTATTTCTCTTTGGGTTCCTTTGTGTGTAGCTAGACACTAACATTGGACTGTGGGTTTCTTCACCTATTGTCATTGAGAAAGAGACCTAAAGTATAAGGCCTGAGCTTTAAACATTAATTAATCTTGGGTAATGTCGATAATTTTACTTTCATTCACATAGAGTATATTTTCATATATATATATATATATCTTTATATAATTATACCATAACTCAAACATAACAACTAAAATATTTCAAAGTAGACACTTCTACACAATATCAATTTTTTTAATAAAAAACATTTAAAAAGAAACATGGTTTCATTTCATGTTTAAACTTCATAAATTTTCTATCATCCCAACCTTGAATATATTATTCATTGAATACAATGATTTTTTTTTCAAAACATGGTATGAGAATAAAAATATCATTAAGGGATACACAATAATGGAAAACTGTTAATTTTTCAAAAATATACAAACCATGAATACTTTATTATAAAGTAATACATTTCACTATTAAGAAGTAATAAATACAATTCACTGAATTTAAGCTCCTTGATTACCCTTTCTTTAATCAAAATATAACCTTAAAAACCATATAAAGCAACATAAAACATATAAAAGGGATTCGTGATGTAATCATACTTAAATGGAATAATCATACGATCGACTTCCACAGATATCACTCTTTCAAAAGGAATATTCCTATGACTGAATTCCATACCCAGTGAATTGGAGGTTATAATGTTACCACCCATCATTGGTTTGTCATAGAACCACCGATAATTGGTTTATCACCTAACCACCCCTCTTTGGTTTATCACGTAACCACCCATCAAATGTACAAGTATCATTATATAACCATAAAACCTAAAAGATTGTAATTATCAAAATTTCACTCTTTAAATTGGATTTATAATCAATAAAATTATAAAAACATTTTTAGTTCCAAAACTCCTAAAAAGGGAATACGAGATTTATTTTCCTTTTAGAAATGTTAAGTCTCATAGAGGAATCCAAATATCAAATAATTACTATGATAAAAGAGATATTATTTTCACCAAATACATTAAAGAAAACATTCCTTTTGTCGTTTTATAAAGAAAGTAAAACAATTCATATAAAAATATTACTTTTAAAAACCATTTAATGAAATTAAAAGTCTAAGGGGTTTGTTATACACCTTATAAATGAAGTTTGTGTATAACATCAAAATAAGCCTCAATGAAAGGAGATTGAGATGAAGTCTCTTACCTTGAGTACAAATCATCTCGTACATTTTTAATATTCATAAATAATAAACTTATGATGATTTATAACTGATTTAGTACCTTTTTTATTTTAATAATTCATTTTATAGAACAGATTTCCATGTTATAACAATTATATAATTAACTATGTTTACGTCGGACGTTTTGTTGATATTCGGTACTTGAGTTGGAAATGAACTTTGTAAGATGTATATAATTGTTGTGGTCATAATTAATTCATATATTGAATAATATTCATGAAATTATTATCATATTTATAAATAAATTATACCTTTAAGTCAAACCATGAAGTGTGGTTATGAAAAATAAAAATATTATAATCATGGATACGGTAAGCTATATGTACGAATGAGTAACATTTTAAAATTTTCATTGATCATTATGGAAAGAAGTAAAGTATTATTTTACCTTTATAGAATTATCATAAAATTATTAACATCATATTTATCATTTAAATATACTTTTAAATATTATACAAATGATATAATGAATAAAAATGAGTCACATCACTTCATGGAGGTGATAGTACCTACGTACACACTAACGATGTTATCATTTTTATTCACATGGAAAGTAAGAACAAAATTGATATATTATTTTCCTATAATTATTAATATTTCATTGATATCACATATGAACATTAATTACATTATTATAACCTATCATGAGATACAGTTATGAAAAACAAATTAGATCGGTTTATGGAGGTGATAGTTCACACATACACACGAACGATTAATTTCTTTCCCATTTAATGGAAGTGGAGATGGGTTTAGGTGATGATATTATCAAAATAAAATCTCTATATATTGAGGATACTGGAGTTATTATTTCATCTTGTAAGAATAATATTTGATGGAAGTGGGATATGAAATAAAATAGAAATACTTAAAGACAATGGTTACTCTTCTTTCGTTGATCACGTCTGAAGAAAACCTTAACACCTATATGGTTGGTTTTATGAATAAAATAAGGCTTCTAGAATGTAGTGAGATATTCGAGGAGGGTTTTTTGGGATGACGTTTTCTAAGTCAAAAGGTTTTGTAATTTTGAGTAATAGAGAAGAGTGGGTGCCTTTTTATAGGTGAGGTGAGGTGCACCCTTGGAAACTATTAAAATATTAAATCAGTATAAATTAATTTTAAAATCCAAATGACTTGAAATTGAGTTATGTATAAGTGAAGATTATTATGGTTTAAAATATTCTCATACAAAATTTTTATAAATTTATTGCTTTTATTTTAATCCATATCTATTGAGTTTACTTTTAAATAATCGATTTTAATTTTAATTGTGGAAACAACATTTTCAACCTTAAGAGTCTATAAATTTTACTTATATTTGGTAAATTTTCCATAAATGGAAACTTAATTAACTTTTCTACCTCATTATTTCCACTTCATAGTTTTAATATATTTTTATTATTTTTAAATAAGTTAATAAAATATTATTTTTATAAAATATCTATATTTTCAATTTTTAAACTATTCATTTTATTGAATTTATATAAAATATAAAAATAGATATAAATTAGAAAAATCCATTTAATAAACTTATAATATGTAATAGTTAACTAGAAAATTCAGGGAGTACCCTAATTAAATCTAATTATATTTATTTAAATAATTTTCATATCATTTATTTGACATTTATATTAATAAAATAATTGCTATATCAGTTTTATGTCATTATTTATGTTAATTACTAAATCTCTAAAAAATATAAATAATTTAATATAATTTAGTGAATTTCATTAGATTTATGGATATAATTTGTTATCTTGGTTATATCATATTTATTACTATATTAAAATTATTATATTTATAAGAAATTAGAGGGTGACATGTTGTCACTTTCTTTTGTTTTCATAATATTTATATCAATTTCATGAAAAAATCCATTAAATTAGTCAATTATGATACTTAGGTGTTAAGGGTATAATTTTATTCATCCAATAGTATTTTGGTAGGTTTTATGGTAATTTGTTTCAATCCCTATCAAATTATTTATTACCCAAATTTACATGAATTACCTTAAACCATGGTAAATAAAAACTACCAAAGTTACTATTCATGAAATCAAAAAATAACCAATATACATAATTTGGACCCAATAATTCCATATATGAAATCCATTTTTCAAAATTTAAAACATAGAAGTTTCAGTAATCAATTTAAAACTAATCCTCTTAGTCAAAATGAGAAAATATGTTTTTAAAAGTAAAAACCATCAAAATATTGGCTAGCGTTTATATCTAATATAAATGTGAAATTAATTCCAATGAAAATCATTGGATTTAATTATAAAAACAAAAAATAATTATACTTTAAAACTAATTAAAAATATAATCTATCAATATAAATAAATTAGACGATAAATCTATTTTGAATTAAAATGCAGTATTTTTTCTATTCATTAAAATCTGAATTTTATCAGACTAATACTAAAACCATATCCAAATTAAAATTTTATGCCCCACTTCCAAATAAGAAGTATATTTTTTCAAATAGAACTTATTAATGTATTAAAAAATATATTTAAAATGGGTTCCCCATCAAAAGGCGATAAAAACACCTTTAAAAAATATTAGATAATTTATGCCTAAAATTGAACTTATTATTATTTTAAGCCCATAATATTTATTGATAATATATTATTTTTCATAATAACTCTATTTTGTGTGCCATGTAAGATTTTGGAGAAACCCGTTGTTATTTGTTGAGTACGTTATCAGACATAGCATCCCAGTTAAGGTAAAACCACTATCTAATTCATAAATATTAATAGATATGGTAAGACATATTCTATGGTTACCAGGTATGTTAAATCTTTCCCCCTTTTTGGAAATTGTGTCCTCGCAATTTTATTTACTTATCAAATAAGTGTGGGTATTATTATTTAATAACATTTTGAGATTCCCATGTCACCTCTTAAATCATATGGTTTTTCCATAAAAAATTAACCTGATAAATCACCATATTCTACCACACATGCTCTCTGCGGTCAAGAATCTGGATTAGATATTTCCCATAAAAAAGATTATCTTCCATCTGAACTATTACTGTACTGAAAACATGATATGGATCAATATACACTTTCTTAACATTGAAATATGAAAAATATTATGTAACATGGATAATCTTAGAGGTAAATCCACTCTGTAGAGAACTGATCCACTTTCTCAAGGATTTCATAGGGTCTAATGAATCGTGGACTTAGCTTCCACTTCTTACTAAAATGAATTACACTTTTCCATGGAGAAACTTTGAGAAATACAAGATCACCTACCTCAAATGAAATATCCTTCCTCAAGTTATCCACACAACTTTCCTACATCCTCTAAGATATCCTCAAGTGTTTCTGAATCAACTGAAATTTATCTACCATCTCTGCTACAAATTCTAGTCCCATAAACTTTGTTTCAAGTACTTCATCCCAAAAATCTATAGTTCGACATCGATTTCCATATAATTCCTGAAATGGTGCCTTCTGTATAGAAGAATAAAAACTATTATTATAATAAAACACAATCAAAGAAATATGTTGATCCCAACTTGCATAGTAATCCATTGAACATGCATGAAGAATATCCTCCAATGTCTGACTTGTTTATTCTGACTACCCATTTGATTGAGGATAAAAAATTATGCTGATGATTAATTCAGTAACTGACGACTTATGATGGCCTTTCCAAAAGTTAGATGTCAACCTGGGATCGCGATAATATACAATGGAGAGGGGAACTCTATGTAACCTGAATATCTATTTAATACAAAACCAAGATAGTTGATCTTTAGATAGAGTATCTCAAATAAGAATAAAATGAGTGGATTTTTTCAGTTAATCAACAATAACTGAGATCACATTGTTACCTTGAGAAGTCTTTAGTAATCCTACTATGAAATCCATGGATATATGTTTTCCAATTTCTACTCTGAAATTGGAAAAGGATGAAGCACCCCATTCGATAATAACCACTCTACTTTAACCTATTGAAAAATAAATAATATTAGGTTAAATTTAGTATTATCTATTTTCCTTCCACAACACCAGTAATACTCCGTGAAGATCTCTATATATCTTAGTGCTACCCGGATGATCTGAAAATAGAGAACTATGAGTTTCACATAATAAATATTTCTTCATATGTGAATTAAAAGTCACACATAATCTCTTTCTAAACCTTAAAATAAAATATTTATCAATGAAAAATTAAGGTAACTTAATCTTCTGAACTAATTCTACATTTTCTGTGACTCACCGTCTTCCTTATGTGCTTGCTTAATTCTATTTAATATAGATGATTTCACTAACACCTAAAACAAAATAGAGTAATTTCCTACAAAAAAAACTCCCAAGACAAAGTTCATCAATTCATTAACCAAAGTATCTCATTCCAAATATAGCATGGTAAATGTATCATTACTTTTTCAACTCAAATCATTGGACACATTATTTTATTTTATTGAATGCTAATAAATTGTGAAATCATAATCCTTGATTACATCAATCCATCTCCTCTGTCTCATGTTCACTTATTTCTGGGTGAATATATATACTTTAAACATTTGTGATCAGTATATATTTCACACTTTTTACCATTCAAATGATTCCTCCAATTTGTTAATGAAAAAACAACAACAGCTAATTCCTAATCATATGTAGGGAAATTTAACTCAAGTGGTTTCAACTGAAGTGAAACATAATCAATTACCTTATCATTCTTTATTAGAATACAACAAATTCCTTTCAATGAAGTATAATTTTAGATAACAAATTCACTATTCCTAAAAGGCTTGGCCAAAACTGGGACATTTACCAATCTTCTTTTTAGTTCTTGAAAACAATCATGACATTATTTTTTATATATGAACTTAACACCCTTACTTGTTAACTTATTTAGTGGGCAATATAATTGAGAAATGTTTTTAAAAAACATTCAGTAATAACTCGATAATATAAGAAAACTACTAATATCTGTGATATTGATAGGTCTTGTCTACTCATTAACTACTATTATTATAGAAGGGTCCAAAGTTATGCCATATTAATAAAAAATATGACTATGGAATGAAATTTTTTGCAACAAAAATTAACTCTTACTAAACTTTACATATAGTTTTGTTTATTTTAAGGTTTTAAAAACAATCCTTAAGTGATTTTAATGTTCCTAATGATTTTAGATAATACCTAAATATCATCTATAAACACAACCACAAATTGATCTAAAAACTCATGAAAGACTCCATTCATTAGATTCATAAATAAACAAGGTGCATTAGATAACATAGAGGGTATAACTAGAAACTCATAATTCCCTTATCTCATTCGAAACTATATCTTTGGAATGTCATTCAATTTCACCTTCAGTTGATGGCACCTGGACCACAAATCATTCTTTCAAAAATACTAAGATCCATGAAGATGATTAAAAATCACCGATATGAAGAAAATGATAATTTTTCTTAATAGTGATGTTATTCAAGGATCTCTAATCACTACAATGTTTTAGATAATAATATTTATTTTTTCACAAATAAAACACGATCACACCGTGGTGAAGTGCTAGTTCGAATGAAACCTTTATCAAGAAATTATTGCAACTGTATTTTTTCAATTCCATAAATTCTACTTAATCCATTAGATAAGGGAGTTTAGAAATAGAATTAGCACGAGGTACAAAATAATTTGTAATTTTAACCTCCTGGTCAAGAATAATACAAGGAAATTCATCAGGTAAAACATCTGTAAATTAATTCAGAAACGGAATGTCACTAATTAAAACTATTTTTTTCCTTTCAATAACATGAGCTAGATAAATTTCAATTCTATCTTTAATAAACATATAAGGTTATTAGTATGTTATAAAAGGAATTAAATCATTGAATAAAACATTCTTGTATTTTAAATCTATTTTAGCATGATAAAATGAAGATCAATCCAGACCCAAAATGATATCAAATTCTACTATGGGATGTTCAACAACAATAGTAGGAAAAACAATCCCACTAATCATAATAGAAAGATTCCCAAAAATCTTGGTTGCTTTAGTACTTCCCCTAGAGTTTTTATCAAAATTACTATATCACATTCATGAGATGGTATTTCCAATTTACTTTAAAATCTCTTAGAAATGTATGAATGTGATGATCCAGAGTCTAAAAGAGTTTTGGAGTATTTTGAAAAAACCAGTCACATACCCATCATCACTTCATTTGATGGTCTCACATCAACCGTAATAGTAGAAATTGATTTCCTCCCACCCTTCTAGTTTATATCTTTTTGGTTTCCACCCTGGGTAATCAACCTTGCACACACATTGGCAAAATTACCTATCTCATTACAACTAAAACATCTTACTAACAACCATTCATCACTTGCCTAATCATATCCCTTGGAGTCATTAGCAATATGAACATTCTTACAATATCAGAAGCAGTTACTAGACTTTGAGAGACATTTTCTAGGATTCTTTTTACCACACTTATCAGAAGATGAAAATTTAGTTTTATTACATCCAAATTTTTTTGATGAGTTATTTACCATTTCCTTCCAATTTAATAACTTCTTTTTATTTTTATAATGGAACACATAATCATCAGAAAACTGCATTTCTACTTTCTCAGCACACCAAACAAGTTTCTAATAGATTTTGAACTCGTGAGAATCTAATGCCCTTTTATATTTTGACATCTATCCTGAGTAAAACCAATTTCTCTTACTATTAATATCCTAGATAAAATTTAGGATGATCCTTGACAAACTGGTGGAATTTTCTTCATATATAGAGAAAAAATAATCATTCTTTTGTCTCAATGTGATGAATTTATTTTCCATCATATATCAAATAGCCTAAGGAAAGTATTTCTCAAGGAAGTTATTCTTAAATTCATCCCATTACATGGCATCATTCTCTTCAATTGATATGATATTTTTAACCATTGACCACCATTGATCTGATTAAACTTCAATATCATAAACAATAAGAATAACCTTTTGATTGTTTGAACACCCCATTACATAAAAAATAAATTATTGTAATTTAAGAAACCCTTCATCTTGTACAAGGTAATACGATCCTATAAATGATGGGGGACATTGCCTCATGAAATGCTCCACTTACAACATATTCCAATGTAGTTGATATGGTTGATTTCGTGCAAGTAAACCTCCAAATGTTATCATCGGATTTAACTAAATCACCACTCTAACAATGTATTCAGTTCCAATCCCAACCATCTCAGGATGCTGATTTGAAAATTTTCCTTCCTCTGTATCCCATAAAAGCATAGCTGCTCGATTTCCTCTTTGGAAAACCATTATGAACAGACATATCTTAGAGGAAAACATGGTAATCTTAAAAAACTATAACATTCCATCATAAAGTAAAAATCATTTATGAATATTCTTTTAAAAATATTCTAACTCCTAAATTAACTTGAACCGACCTCTGATACTAACTATAGGTCCCCGACCATAAACATTACTTAATATGGAGTTAATTCACATTGAGGATCTTTTAATGTTTAGAGATTTAAAAAATTATGCCATAACTCATACATAACAACTCAAATATTAAAATGTAGTCACTTCTACTCACTATCTATTTTTTAATAAAACAAAAAACATTTAAAAAGAAACATGGTTTCGTTTCATGTTTAAACTTCATAAATTTTTCTTGATCCCAACCATGACTCTATTATTCTCTAAATCTAGTGAAAAACATTTCAAAAATGGGGATGATCATAAAAAGCTCCATAATGGATACAAAAATAAGGAAAACTACTAGTCTTGCGAAAACATGTAAACCATGAATACTTTATCATAAAGTAATACTTTTCACCTTAAAGAAGTTGTAAATACACTTCACTAAATATAATATCATTACATACCCATTTTGAAATCACAATATTACCTTAAAACCTAGAGAAAGAAACGTGTAACATATAAAGGTGACTTGAGAAATAATCAAACATAAATGGAATAACCATACAATCAACTTTCACACATGTCACACTTATAAATGGAATAACCATATGTCTGACTTCAATACCCAATGAATTGGAGGTTATAACACTACCAGATGTCTATTGTTTATCATAGAACCACCCATATTTGGTTTATCATGTAACCACCCATCTTTGGTTTATCACGTAACCACCCGTTAAATGACTAAGTACCATTATATAATCATAACACATAAAAGATTTTTGTTATCAACATTTCACTTATACAATTTCATCTACAATCACATGAAGTAATTTCAAGATATTGAAATAGTCAATCCAATTTTTAAACCTTTTTCAATACCAAAACACTGAAAAAGTGAAAAAGGGATTTATTTTCCTTTTAAAAACATTATGCTTATAGAAGAAGCTAAATATCAAATAATGGTTATAGTTGTGGAGAAGTCATTGTCATCACTTATGTTAAAGAAAAAATTTCTTTTGTAATTATTTAAAGAACGTTAAATGATTCATATAAAAATATTCCTTTTAAAAACCTTTTAATGACATTTAAAGTCAACGGGGTTGATTATACACCTTATAAAATAAGGTAGTGTATAACATCAAAATTTACCACAATGAAATAAGATTGAGACGAAATCCCTTACATGGAGTTTGAATCATCTCGTAAGTTGTTTATATTCATAAATAATAAACATAGGTTAATTTATACAATCTTAATAACCTTTTTCATGTTCATTATTTCTTTTATATCACTTATTACCAAGTTATAAAATTTACTTAATTATTTAAGTTCACGTCAGATGTTTTGTTGATATTCTATACACGAGTCAAAAATAAACTTGGTATGATATCAATAGTTCATGTGGTCATAAGTAATTCATATCTAGAATAATATTCAGGAAATTATTATCATTTTTATACATAAATTATACTTTTAAATCAAACCATGAAGTGCGTTTATGAATAATGAACAATGTTATAACCGTTGGAACGGTAAGCTGTATGTACGCATGAGTTACATTTTTCATTTCTCATTGATTGTTATGGAAAGAAGTTAAGTATTATTTTATCATTACAAAATTATCATAAAAATATTAATATAATATCCAAAATTTAAATATCCTTATATATATATATTTTACATGTTATATAATGAATAATAATGAGTCACATCACTTCATGGAGGTGGTAGTTCACACGTACGCACGAACGTCGTTATCATTTTATGTGCACGAAAATTAAGAACATAATTGAAATATAATAATATAATAATGGTTATTATTCCATGAATATATTATATTAACATTTATTCCCTTATTATAACCAGTCATGAGAGACAGTTATGAAAAATGAATTAGATCGGTTCGTGGAGGTGATAGTTCACACATACACATGAAGGATTAATTCCTTTCCCATTTAATGGAAGTGGTGATAAATTTATGTGATTATATTTTCATAATAACATATCAGTATATTTAGGATACTATATTTATTATTTCATCTTGGAAGAAGATTATTTTAAACATGTAGAATAATAAATAAAATAGAAATACTTAAAAAAGAAAACAGTACCTCTTCTTCGGTTGATCACCTTTAAAGAACACATTAATATTTATAAAGAGGGTGTTCTGTCTAAAATAAGGCTTCAATAATGTGGGTAGGGGTTATATTAAGGGTTTTAGAAATATATTAGATGAACCAAAAGGTGTTTTTATTGTGAGTATTAGAGAGTAATGTGTTCTTTTTTATAAGAGTGGGGAGGGGCACCCTTGGGAACTCTTAAAATTTTAAATTAATATAAATTAATTTTTAAATAAAAATTACTCTAACTTGTGTTATGTAGAAGATAATATGATTATATTTAAAAATAATATAATCCAATAATTTTTATGAATTTATTTATTTTATTTTAAACCTTATATTTTCGTTTTACCCTTAATTAATGCATTTTAAATTTAATTGTGGTAACAACATTTTCAATGTTAAGAGGATATAAATTTACATTTTTGGGGTAAATTTACCATAAATGTAAAATTTATATACTTTAAGACCTTATAATTGTAACTTTGTAATTTTAAAGTATTTTTATGATTCTTAAATAATTTAGTAACATATTATTTTTATAAAATATCAATAGTGCCAATTTTGATACAATTCATTTCATTGAATTTTTATAAAATCTATAAAGAGAGATAAATTGAAAAAAAATTATAGACTTATAATATGTCATTTTAACTTGTAAAATTCATGGAGTACCTTAATTAATTCTAATTATATTTATTTTATTAATTTTTATATCATTTATTTCATATTTATTTTAATAAAATAATTACTGTATAAATGTTATGCCAGTATTTATGGTAATTATTTAGTCTTTAAAAATTATAAATAATTAACAATGATGTATATAATTTCATTATATTTCATTAGACTATTTTTATCTATGTTATATAATATTCATCACTATATTAAAATTATTATACTTATAAGAAATAACAGGATTACATGTTGTCGCTTTCTTTTGTTTTAATAATATTTATATCACCTTCCTGGGAAAAGTTCATTAAATGGGTCAATTATGATCCATAAGTGTTAAGGGTGTTATTTTATTTATCAAATAGTATTTATTTAGGTGTTATAATAAATTTATTATCCTTATCATATTATTTATTACCCTAATTTACCGGATTTACCATTAACCGTGGGAAAACATTATCGAAGTTACTATTAATGAAATCCAAAAAAGAAACCAATTTACATAATTTGGACCTAATAATTCCAAATATAGAATAAATTTTTCAAAATTAAAAACAAATATGTTTTAGTAATTAATTTAAAATTAATCCCCGTTGTCAAAATGAGAAAACAATTTTTTAAAAGTAAAAACCATCAAAAGATTGGCATGCATTTATATCTAATTTCAATGTGAAATTAATTACATTGGAATACATTAAATTAAATGTAAAAAATAATAATTTAATTATAATTTTAAAAAAATTAAAAATAATTTATAATAATATAAATAAATTAGATGAGAAAATACTTTTGAATTAAAATGAATTATTTTTTACTATTCATTAAAATATGAATTTTATCAGAGAAATATCAAAACATTATATAATCTGATTTTTTGGGTCTTGATTCCAAATAAGAAATTTATTTTATCAAATATAAATTATTAATGTGTCAACAAATAGATATAAAATAGGTTCTCCATCAAAATTTAGTAAAACTAAATTTTAAAACTATTAGAGCTTTTATGCCTAAATTGGGATTATTCTTATTTTAAGCCCTTAAAATTTATAATAAGAAAGTAAAAAAATTTAATAAAGATCTCTAAACATAATATAGTTAGTTCAATTTTTTACCACTGATTCAAAGTCTAGGTAACAACTACCACTTAAAATAATAATAATAATAATATATTATTTTTCTGTATAACTTAGTCTTGTATGAAATGTAACATTTCAAAGAAACCCATTATTATGTGTTGATCATGCAATCAGACATAGCATCCCCATTAAGGTAAAACCACTGTCAAATTCATAAATATTTATAGATATGAAAATGTCTAATTTTATAATTACTTAGGATGTTACATTGAGGGTCACACACAAAGTGTATCTAGAACTTTAGTTAAATAATTATATTATTTTTTTATAACACAAATATATATTATTCCCACTTGTGGTTTAATAATTATTTATGTTTTTTAGTTCACACATTTTTTGTCACTAATTTTTTGAGATATTTTTTTGAGAAAAATATTTAATAAATATTTATCTTATATTTAGTGAATATAATATTTATTTATTTATTTATTTTAGAATAATGTAGAGATATTTATTTATTAAAAAAATAGTCTATATTCACGTTCTTATAAATATTATGGTGGAATGTGTTACCGATTTTAATGTTATGGCGAGAAATAATATATATTGAATATTATTTTAATAAAACCATATTTAATTTTATTATTGAGTTTTGTGCATGTTAATAAATATTATTATTATTATTGACATTAGGTTCTGCCGGTATTAAGAAAAATAATTATGGATATGAAATTATTATTTTCAAATCCTAGTGGTATATAAACCTAATTATATTATTTTGTTGGTTGTTTCAATTTTTATTTGTTATAAACAATGACATCCATAGATAATTCTCTTGAATCCGTTGGGAGACCCCTTTCTAATAATGATCTCAATAACATAATGTTATCCTACTCCATCACCACTCTCATGTACAAAGAGATCAAAGAGAACCCTTACCTGAAGATATTCTTACAGTGATCAAATATGGATGATGCAATCATTTGGATCTACTACACTAGCACTCAGATATACCCACAAGGATATTTAGCGGTCTGTAGAGTACATGTGGATCACTTATAGAGGGAATCTACTATTGATTCTTATAACCCAATGATGGTATTATGTAGAGACGTTTTCAAATTCATCAATGAAGAAATAATTCATCACAATGTAATTATTTAATTGTTTAAATTAATTATAAATAATCTATGATGATCCTGTATTTTGGTTTCATAATTAAATCATCAATTAATATTTGATTTAATTCTATTGGTCAAGATTTTTATCCTAAATATACATATCAGATTAATCAATTATTATGATAAAAATGTGTGCTAGTATTGTCCAATATGGGCCGTCCCCTGTGCTCAGAATCTTCAAGTTGTATCAGAGTGGTCACATAATTATTTATAAATATTTGAAGACCATTGATTGATTTTCACATTTATAGTTAGTTTTCAATTCCTATTTAAACATTCTATAATTTGAATAATGATATATACTCTTCTTCCACTTAGTTCCCAAAAGTATAATCAAATCGATTAATTTTGTGATAGAACAACATTAAATGAACTCATATGGAGGTTCTGAGCATTCTGAATGCCTAACACAGGAGTATACACCATGTATCTTATTGGTATACACTATGTACCTATGTTTAATTCACCAAGAATTAATTAGGAACTAATTCAACAAATGTGTATTTATTACACACAGTGTGTATTAAATACACCATATGTTGACTAGGCTTGGCTGACACACGGTTAGCTGGACTACATGGATTGTAACATTCGTACACAATTTGTAGTTCATTAGTAAAAAATGGGTCAAGTGTTACCTTAAATGTCCTACATGAATGATGACCATGTTACTTAGAGACCACATACCATATATCCTATATACACATTGTGAAATCCATAATTTTTCCTGAAAAAATTACATGCAGAGTCCAAGGCATGTGTCATGGATTGAGCATGGAAAATATTCATGCCATGAAGTTAGATTATACACTTTGTGTATAGTACCAAATTACATAGAATTTAAAATTAATTTATTATAGTAATAATTCATATCAAAATGTGTTCCATGTGTCATTTATTTGAATATGTTGATACCATGCTATGAGTTATATATATATTGATTGTCTAATTAATTTCAATGTAATGTTTAGAACTATATATCTTGTATAAGTCTTAATATAGTTATTACTATATGCACATTAAAACACAACACACTACATAAATACCATATGTTTCATGTGTTATTTATCTGAATATGTACACACTATGAAATTATGTGATAAATCACATATTTCTCATGATTCATGAGTAAAAAATATATGAATATAATACACACTGGGTCATTTAAATGGGTACTCATCATGTTGCCTCCAGCGTAAAAGTATTGTATATAGTTCATTTTAAATAAATTTATTTAATTTATTTATTGTTATGATCGATGATAACTTCCAAAATGTATGGATTAGAATATGATAAAAGAATTGATTAATTATATAATATAATTAAATGATTTGAGCATAATCTAACTTTAATAAGAACGATTTAAATTGAATGACATTTTTGTTAAATTAATAATTCATTTCATGTATGTGGATGATTATAAGAATATACCATAAATTTTTATATGGTTGGTTTACATTTAATTAATTATTAAATTAAATTTATTTATTGAGAATCATTCATCCTCTCATTATATAATTTCCTATGATCCCATGGATACTTTTATATAAACCCTTTAACCAATACTTTAGTTACCCTAACCTATGTATGAGTAAAATCATATATAATGGATAGAGATCACAAGACAATGGATGTGGTTTAAGATTGAAGCAAAGGTGAAACCAATCCATGAGATCTTTACAGGTAGATAGGTGGATAGTTTTAACGTGAAAAATAAATTGTTTCGAGGTGTTTTCCCCTAGGTAGATGGTTATTTTATCATTATATAGATAAACTAAGTATTAATATAAGGTTATTATCATACCAATTTTTTATTTTATTTCCTTAAAGTTTTATGGTTATTTGATTATGAATTTTTTATCGTGATCACTTGAATTAATGAATTAACAAGCATTTAAGAAAGAACTAAAATAAATTGAATTATGCATAAATCTTATCTAAGACATGGTTAATAACTTAAGTCAATATATATAATATTAAAATGAATTTAATAAAGATATAATAGAAAACATAAACCTAAATATAAAAATTCATCAATTATATATATTAAGTAAGTATATACTTCCACTACTTCTGTTAAAATCAAACCACAGTATAAAGGGATTGATATGACAAAGTCGATTTGATTTAAATTATCATGGAATTATAACTTGATTTTTTGGGTTAACATAACTATGTTTACATAAAGGGTTAAATTCCATAATAGTACATGGTGTAACAATTATAAAAAAGCAGAAGAAATATTATTTATGGATTTATGGATTTATGGATTGGGTATTCTTCTCAATAGATCAAGGAAATATGAGTTAATGCAATTGGAATTTTAATTCCCACCTAAAACCCTTTAAATTTCATGGTTAATAAAATTTACGGTGATATGAAGGATAGTGTGGATCCTTTCCACTAGAATGTTGAAGAATGATGATATTCCGAATACAATAGTGAGGGATATTTGGCTTTGAAAAAATATTGGTAGATTAATGAATATAATATTTGTTTATTATATACTTATATCAGATTATGTAATGAAATTATTTTATTATTTTTATTAGAAATGTCAATAAATATAAATTCAATCGTTTAACTATGATCCATACCAGAGAAGGATAACCTTATCACTAGTACTATCTTCCAGGAATGGAAAAGGTTCAAAGGAATTTCCCTACACCATGGATGGAAATTATATGTTCTAGACGTGCTTATTCGAAAAAATCCTAGAACAAAAGCTAGTAAGGATATGTTTTCTCTCTTTGAGAAACATTTGGATGATGCCATAGATTTACAATGTTTTATGATATCTTCTTTGAACAATGTGATTCTACGAAAAAATGAGGGAATTGATTCATAAAGCATGATGTCTGACCTTATGGATCTTAATCAAGAGAAAGAAAGACAAGAGAGTTATATGAACTCAAATTCTTTGTTTACTACCAATCTTGGAGAGTTGGCACAAGCGGGGACTCTTGTAGTCAATACTATTGGCTACATTGAAAACTTAGACATCTTATCGATTAAATTCGTTGATGAGTTACACACATATCTCATTATATCTTTACAACCCTAGTCCCCTTGTTTTATTATATATTATGACATGATAAATAATGATAAGAGTATTTAATAACTTCTTACTCTAATTCTCCAACAAGACAAGGATATAGGGTGAGACAAGCCCACAATAATTTTGGTGAATAATAAATGAATGAATAATGAAAAGGGGACCATGAATAATAACAATTCTAAAATTCCCAAACACCCCAGTTTGAATAATAAGAAGACCCATAGGAAATGAAAGAAGTTGAAGAAGTATACTTCGCAAATTCCAAGCAAGGCCACTGGCTGTGGAACAACACCAAAAAGAAAAGGGGAACTAAAGTTGTTTTTATCATGTGTAATATGTTAATATCAATATTTTGGGTTATATATATATATATAAATGTCTTATGGTTCTCCCATATGTATGAAAATGTAGAAACCAAGTATATTTGGAATGATTTCAAGTGGATAGTTATTGTCCACTAATGGTGTGAGGCTAGCTGTTATAATAACAAAAGACTAAAACATTTCATTTACAACATGAATGATTTTGGTTTTAAGAGTTTGTTATTATGCATTGAATATTACAGAAAATAAAATTTTTGTATCATTCCAAAATAAATATGGTTTGTTTTCAGGTTTGGAAATAAAATCTATTTATTTTATAAATATAACAAATGTTTTGGTTTGGCACTTATAAATAATGGACGTAATGTATTAAATTATGAAAACTATGTTTTTTAAATTGATAACGAATCATTTTTGAAGGAATCATATAAAAACTAGCCCTGACATCACTATCATTTTCACATAAATGAGATTCTTTTAACAAAGCTCTAACAAGATGGTTATTTAGACTATTTTGATCTAAAACCACTTTAGTGATGCCGTGCTTGTTTACAAGAAAAAATATCCAAAACACCATTTAGTGGGCTAGGTGAAAGGGACAAAAATATTCTAGTATTAATACAAACTAATTTGTGTGCACCTTTTCTAGAACAAGTTAGAGGTTGGTATTCTTACTTTAACTAACCAAATCAGGTTGACTGCAAACCTATTAATCTAGTTGGATCCCCACATACTAGAGAGGTATTCATAATCTTCTTTGGTTGGAAACTAGTATCAGGGTTAAGGCATAAATGAAAATGGATTATTTTATGCTAATAAGAAGTATATAAATAGATAAAAAAATAATAAACATTAGAATTAGAAATTAAAAAAAAATATAATGACTAGACATTCCTCTATGTGACCTTGTTTGTCACCAATAACCCCAGAACCACACTCATTCCATAAGAGAATCAAAATTGGGTAGAACTTGAAAACAAAAATGATTTAGGCATGAGAACATAAGCACTTAATAGGACACCAATACTCTCTTAATCTATGGAAATCACATAGGAAAGATGTTTATAAAATTATAGTTTGAACATATTGTATCAAAGTAGGTTTTTAAAAATATTTATAAATCCAAAAGAAAAATTACACTTTGCAAACAACTAGTGTTATTATAAAATAAAATCATTAATAGATATCCATTTTGAATAAAACTTTTAAATTGTAAAAAAAATATAAAAAACATTTCCCTCTTCCAAACTATACCATGAAAATAACTTTTTCATAAAAAATTTCAAAGAAGATACCATTTATTTTAAAGTCTTATATTAATTGAAAAACATTTTACTTTTCAAGCCTTTCATTAAAAGCATTTTAAAAAATAACCCATTTCAATGAAATAACAAAATACACACATGTGTATAAAAAAATAATCATAAGAATAAAAAATACTACCAACTGGATAACCACATAATATTAAGGATCAATCATAAAAGAAACAACATTTCAACACATTAATAATATAAAAGAGAAGTAACTCACATTGTCAATATACAATAAATAAGGCATAACATAACATAAAATTCATGAGTCAACAATGTAGGGACTAACTGGACAATACAAGACATAAAAAGGTGGACTTAGCTGCCTGAATGTAATATAATCACACAAATCCATCATTTTAATCTCTTTAAACTAGACTCATCAGTAATAACCCACTAGAAGATGCATGAATCTAATCTTGAGGTGACTATCCAGTGCTTAATCTCAAATAGTCATTCAATGTCCCACTACATCCCTCATAGTAACCTCAGTCTCTTCATGGGTTAATAAACAGAGGTGGTCCACCAAAAAACCATGTCATCACATGAAAATGACAAGAATAATGGGATAAAATCTCAATCATGTCCTTTCCACCCTCCAAACATTATAAAGATACTAAATCAATAAGAACATCTTGAATGACATAAAAAATTGCATCACATGGAAAAAAATAAACATCATCAACAAACAAGGTGGCTCAATAAGGATAGAATCAACAATCAAAACATCATATTGTTCCAAAAATACCTTTATCTAATTATAAAAAAAATATTTTGGAAATCCATTTATCAGACAATTTTGAATACATAAATGTGTCCAAAAAGAAAAAAAATGAATTCCAAACATGGATAAAAATCTCAAAGAAATTTCTACTTCATTTAAAAAATGGGGAAATCCAAATTGTTTTTATAAAGCAACCCATTTAAAATTAAATTTCACACTTTTAAAAATAAAACTAGATTCAAATATGTTTTTAAATAATAAAATCCCTTTAGAAAATCTAAAAATACATTTAATAGGACACTTAGCTAGCGAGAAAGGTCCACAACCATTGTTTTAACCTTTAGAAGACAACATTAAGACTGAGACAATAATAATATACATTTATAAGTTCATACTTAAATACTCTAAATTCTTGAAATTGTTTTAATGAGCCTTTCAGATAATTTCACAAATACTTGACATGTGTAAAAGGACCATACAAAGTGCTAAAAACTAATCTGATGCCTTTTCAAGAATAAAATGACATATAATTAACTATTAAATTTTAAAAAGACATTTAAAAGTTCACAATAAATTTATAAAATACAATAAAATGGGGTTCTATTGAGACAAATACCTCAAATCATGTCATCATTTATGATAACCCCTCTAAACCACCCATTTATGTTAACTTTCATACACACCTTAATAAATATATAAGCACACCTAGCCCCAATATGAATATTTTAATTACCATTAGTGAATATGTACAATGGGATCCTTATATATGTGCCCATATTTTGATATATAGGTGATTCACCTTCAAAGAACCATAATAAACCCCAAAAAGATAATAAGGAAAAAAAATAACAAAAAAGTGTTATTAAAATTGGAAAAAAAGAAAATAGAATAAAAAACTCACATAAATGGTGACAGGTGAAATAAAATGGTTTTAATTGAATTTCCTTTAGTGGAAAGATATAAAATACACAATAAGTGTACTTGAGAGACCTATAACATGCATAAAAATGGAAGTAATTTTAAAAACCAGGTTAACCATTTGACCTATGGTTTAGAAAATTGAATTTTGTGACTCAGAGAATAGAAAATTTCTTGAAATGGAAGAAGAATGTATGTGGAGATCATACCTTAGGTGAGCAACTAGAAATACCTAAAAAATATGGGAGAAAACATATAGAAAAGGGATATTAGGAGAGGGGGTGGTATGTGACCATGAAGGGATGGAGGACTGGGCATCACATAAAGAAATGGGAGAGGGTGACAAAAGAAAATGAATAAGAAGAAGAAAAATAACAAAGCAAGAAAAAATATATTTTAAACCTAAACTTAGCACATATTTTATGGGAACAGTTTTCGAAACCATGATCCAACTATTATATCATAACTTGACTAGCACAGGGCACCCACACAGTTACCCTAGAAATTGTCACTATTGAGATAATCATGCTCATGGCACTAGAATAAAAATTGTTCCATTGATAGACCCCCATGAACTGTTAGTACACGATTACTCATAACTTTTCGGAAACTGTGAGCTAAACTAAAACCCTTAATTTTTTTTATAAAATTAAACCCATAATTATAGAGAACTTAAAAAGCCTCAAAATTTACTAAATTAACTAATTGATTAATACCAGTATAATGCATCAGGTGTCACAAACTCCCCACAATAACACATTCTGACATTATAAATTACTAGGTACAAATTAGAGGTTAAAAGAAAATTAATTTCAAGATAACTTTCCAATAAAAATAAAATCCTTAAATAGATCTCAATCAGTAGATGATAAAAGGATGTCTATAATGCAATGGAGAATGAAAAAACTAGACTCTGTAAGTATCTAAAGGGAATAATAAAACTTTACCAGCTAAGGCCAACCAATCCAAACCACAATGAGAGAATTAATCTGATAAATATCCTAATAGATAAACAAAATGGAATCAATAAAACTCAAGGTGTCCAAAAACAAAGAATACTAAAAATAAGAGACACAACTTGTTAAAAGAAAACCAACCAGGTTTTAATCTATGGGTCACAACTTGCATATGAGGTTTTTTAATTCTAAATCACTAGAACACTGTCCCATGGTAATTCCAATAGAAAACATAACCCGATGGAATCCACAACCCAACAGAAAACAAAGATATGCCCCATGTATCCAAACAGGCACCATATGTTTTTCCCATTACCAAAGAAACTAGTGAAAACTAGCCCATGTTCAAAAAAAATATTGGAAACAAAATAACAAACGAGGAATAACTGAATCCCAAAAGTAATAGTTCCCTCAACATTCAACATTAGAAGAACCTCAGAAAGCACAGTTCCAAGTCTTCTATAAGCCAAAACTGTTCTAAACCTAGGGAGAAAAAAATCCCCAAAAAGAAAGTAATTAAAATTATACCTAACCAAACACCTTAAGGTTTCTCTAAATAATGGTCAATATTCCATAAAACCTCAATAACATCCAAACCTAATCTCATATAAGAGATTATAAAAGAAAACAATCCTCACTAATCCATCTATCACCAAAATTCATGAGTCTAAACCACTAGAACCAACAATATCTAATAGATTCACTAGAGAATTACTACCTCAGATAAATTAAACACATGACACATTGAAAAGATATCAACATATTCTACTTCATTTGGATCCTGTGAAGTGTCAAATAGAGGAGGACTAATCCATTAGACAAAAAATCTACCTTCACATTTGACCATTTTTGGAGTGTTACATAAAACAACATTGGAAATAGATCCTCACATGGACATGTCCTTAAATCCATACCAATCTATCCCAAAACATACAATGGATAAAAAAACAAGTTACACACAAAGAAGAAAATATTTTCCAAAATTCTATTTTGAAAACCATTCAACTATTAAAATTTGGTCATCTTTCTTTCAAAAAAATGGAAATCATTTAAAAAACACAAAACCCAAGTCCCAACATGAATTTGTTAATTTTAAAAGTTTTTAAAACCAATTTCAAACAATCACCACTTGGTTTTAAATCCAAAACTCTATTCTAGGTTTCAAAATGAAACAAGATATTCTGTTTGAAATAGTTTTCAAATCACGTACCCTTTTTAAATAAACACACAAATGGTAAACAATAAAATTTAGAAAAACCCGTTTTATCTTAAAAGAGTAAACCCATATTTTAAAAATCATTGAACATGAATATAAAATTCAATAATAATTATAAAAATATTAAAAATTTAAAATAAAATCTAATTCTTAAATACATGTTATGAAACCAACCTATTTTTTCAAGTAATCCATTTTGCCTTCCTTTAAAATGAAAAACATTTCTCCCATGAGATCCATTTTTACAAAAAATAATGAATTTTATGCCATAGTAAATATAGAATAAAAAAGGCATAACACACACCTCAAACAAAACTCCTTTCAAGTATGAAACTTATCACAAGACAGACCACAACCCCCATCCCATTGCCATTACACACACTAGGAATTCCAAGGTTTAAACATTCCAAATAAAAAAATAAAATGATATATAGAACAATGATTGACTTGGAAACATATTTTATAGACACAAGACAATCATGAAATGGTTCTTAAATCATAAACATAAACAAAATTTTTTTTGTCCCATGGTTTTTCAAGACCTACAAACCAACCTCACAATTGACTTAATTATTCATCACCATAAAAAAAAATAAAAAATGATCCACATGGAACTCAAGTGATTCCATTGAGTATCAACCACCACCCCCTATATAGACATTAAATATAATATAAAAATTCCATCAAACAAAAAACATAAATTAAGGAAACATCCCAACTCTCCATGGAAACTTGAGGCTTAGTGTGAGAAAGTGCTAAAAAATTTCTCCTCGCACCGACCTCTTAATTCCCAACAAACTAATTTCTTGGATACTAACACCCCAATTAAATAGGTTCATTCAAAAGTCATAAGATTATATGGAAAAGAGGAATACAAAAAATTATACTATTTTTTAATGGACCACCCCAGTTCAACTCCGAACCCATCACCCAAGAAAGCCTGCCACATATCCGAGATGCATTCCAAATCCTCCCAAGATGGAAACTAGTGTCTCTCATTAGCTTTAACTACAAAGTAAATGATTTATCTCAATAATCAAGAGGTAATTGATAAAAAATAAAATAAATAATAATAGATGAAAAAATGACAAGACATACCTCCATGTGAACTCACATGTCACAAATGACCATGGAACCAAAATAACTCCATTAGCGAATCAGATGTTGGTAGAACTTGAATCCTAAAACGATACAGGTGGGAGAACACTAGCACTCAAAAGGCCAATAGTACAATCCAAATCTAGGTAAATCACTTAGAATAGTAGATTATAATATGTTCCTAGTATATGGAGGAGACAAGGAGAAATTCACTAGGGGTTATACGAATTATAGTTTTCAAATAGATAAGAACAATCTAAAGTCATTATCATGATATGTTTTTTTCTCAATGGAGGAGTTGTGATATGAAAGTGTTAAAAAAAACTAGTTATATCCAATTATACATTGTAGTATTTTTATTTAATGGACTTTGACGTATACATAAAATTCATTTGTATATGAAACGTTATCTAGGAGCTAGATATGGTACCTATAAGTAAATTACATATCACATTATATTATTCAAATACTACTGTTGTGGATCTTGCAAAAGAGACAAGGTCACAACAACATACAAATAACATACTATGTATATATCAACTCTTGAGGGATTTTTCAAAAATGGGTGAAGTTATAATATGTAGAGGTTCCATTGAAGAAAATGTTTCTAAAATACTTGAAAATATCATTATCTTAGTAGAATCATGAGTATTATGTGATAGCTAGTGGACTAAAGATTATTGGAATTTGGATCTAGTGATTGTGGGAGTTCGTTAGAGTTGGTGACCTATAAGAAAATTCGATATACATTATGATTATATGTATTCAAATATTTTAATATAAATAAAATACTTATCACATTATGATTATTATTCTACATGACATAGTATGTGATAATGTCCTTAGAGTAACAAGTGCGCTGAAAGGCCATAAACTTTCCCCACTATAATGAGAACCCAGAGGTATCACAATAGTATTCATAAATTTTGTTTCAATAGATGTATTAAATCATTTTAGGGACACAAATGATAGAGGATATCAAGGATGGATACTCATAGAAATTTGATCCACCTTCTCATAGTGTATTCTCTTGGTAATTTTCAGTATTGGAGATTATGATAACAAGAACCACTAGTAGAGAATTCAAATTTACATGTGAAATTGGATTTTCCTATATTTTTTAGTGTGTATTGATACTTATACTTAATGATTATTTTTAATAGATATTATGAGTCACATACTTTAATTTATTGATGAAAAGCAAGATGAAATTTATTCACGAAGGGGTAGGAAACAGTGGGTGAATCATTAGTAATATTTCATTAATGAATAATGAGAGATGGTATTTTACAATTCAATTATTAAATGAATTTTTTGTAGGACCCCGGGACACCCTGAGAGGGGAGGGGTGAATCAGGGTGGCAAATTTTTCTTCTTTAAGTTGTGGATCTTGTTCCCACGTTGGTAGGAACTACTTAAACCTGTATGATGGATATGATCAGCAATTAAACATTCACATGCAGAGACAGATGACACAACTATTTTTACTTGGTTCACCACTAAGGGCTACGTACAAGGAGTATACGCCGACAGGTTGCCGGTCGTACCTAAATCCACTATGCTTCACTAGCTACAGATACAAATGTTCGGGTACAGACGCTCTGTCCCAGGCTCACTGCCTTTACAATTGTTCAGGGACAGCTCACTGCATCCCTCGGGTCACTCCCATTGACTCCCCCTGGCTCACTGCCGTTTGTGAAGTCTCACTCAGTTTATAGACATGAAGGTCTCTTCAATAGGTGTGCATTGAAGTTCTTTGTCTCCTGTTCATCATAAGACATTGCTTGCATCAGGGTTCACATTTGATGCTCCTTTTAGTTCAATCCTTCTTCTTTAGTGCAATGAATGAATGCACTAGATCCCCTTGTCTTCGTTCTCCTGAATCACAATCACTGATGTGATTGCTTACTTAATGAATCTCAGCTTACTCGGTGTTGTCAGAATCAGTTCTCTATGTATGCATGAGATCATGCATGTATCATTTAGATTTCTTCTTCAATATCACTTTGCACCAGAAGTATCAGGCAATATTTCAGCTCTTGTGCAGCTCCAGAAAGGCGGGCATGCTTTAACAATATCTGGCTCTTCTTTTCAAGCCCGGCGCGCAAGTCTCCCCCGGCGCGCAAGTCTTAGGCTCGCAAGTATAACCTGGCGTGCAAGTGTCTCCAAAGCACCTGCGCGACTTTTCCTTCTTGAACTTCAAACCTGTGCGACTCACTTCCTTCCTTGCCCAAATCACCTGGGGCGCTCAACCATCAGTCGTCGCACAAACTCTACTTGCGCGACCCAACTACCACTTGAACGGTTCAACCACCTGCGCGACGAGAGCTCGAACAATCTCAAAGTCTTGAGCTCCATAGGAAATGAGGAGGGGTGGTCCAGTATTTATAGGCAAACTGGACCCCCTGTGCAGCGGCGCGCAAGTCATCCATCAGCGCGCAAGTCTCGGCCCCTGCTAGGCACTTGCGCGATCAACATCCAAACTTGCGCGAACATCTTGACTTTGCCAAATTTGGATCTTACGATCTCGAAAAACTATAGGCGCGCAAGTTATAATGCATTCAAGGCGTCGGCACGCAAGTCTCTTCCCGGAACATAATTCACCTACGCGACCTCAGCAAAACTTGCGCGACCCTTATCCATTTTCCATATTTTGATGCTATGATCTTCAAAAACATATGGTGCACAAGTTTCCTATCTTCCAAGAGTATGTCGCGCAAGTCCCTTTTCCAAAATCACTCTTCTTCATTTGTTGATTTTGAGGCCCTGAAATTTAGCAAACACTGGAAAACGGCGCCACCTTGTATCTGCTCTTTTTGTACCGCCTCCAGATCATCCATTCCTCTGTCGATGTTCTTGAATCAAACATATATCGTTGACCACAACTCTTGAACACGACATGTCACCATGGAATCTCCTTTTTCAACAAATTTGTATGTCGTTTGTTTGCTCTATCGACAAGCACGATCACCTCAATAGCACTTCTTCTTGGTGATCTGTAACCTTCAGCAACTCTTTTTTCTTTTATCACAAACTCCACTATTGTGATATGTATTCTTTGAAAGAACAACATTAGTACCATCATCTTCTATGACAATGTGATGTGCATGGCCATTTCATAAGTCAACTCATTGGCACATTTCCTCCTTCATCAACCGTCATGATCAACTTCATGCAAACCATGTGAATCAATCCGTCAAGAAGTCTCTAGCATGGTTCTCAGGCAATCATGAGTAATTTCATGGTCTTCATCAAAACCCATTATTCTCATGCAATAATGAGGAATTTCATGGTCTTCATCAAAGCCCATGGTTCTTATGCAATAAGGAGGAATTGCATGGTCTTCATCCAAAAACACCATCCTGCTTTAATCATCCTTGGATGGATTACTCCTCACATTATTCATTGTTGTAACGATCAGCACAACAATCGTCTGAATCACTACTCCTCTACTTCATCGGAGTACTTCATGATCTCCTTCATTGTGAGCTTCCATTCCTCCATTTTATTAGAGTACTTCTTGATCTCTTTCATTTTGATATTCCATTGACCACTATTGACAACAGATACAAACTTATACACAAAGTGGTTCCAACATTTTTATATATCAATAACTTTTATATAAATAATATAGCCAAAAAAATTCCTGACTATGGTGTTCATAAGCAATTTCAAATTCCAGAATGTCAAAGAAAGAGACTTCAAGCACATAGGTTTATGTCACCGACATGCAACCTACTTGATTTGAGATATTTTTATAATGAGATTATATTACACAACTAGTGTTTGAATAATAATTTATCTTATTGAAACATCTAATTCATTATTTATGGGTGCTTTGGTGTGTTTCAAGTCACTAATCATGGAATTTGGCATATTTCGCCTATTTTCACTACAAAAGTGGAATCGACGTTCAGACAATATGTATATCAAAAAACATTAGTTATGTAATAATATTATTTATTATTTAATAGTTGAATAAATATTTTTATTTCATATAGTTTAATAATTATTCATTTTTAATGATCACATATATTCCATCACTATTTGTTTGGGATAATATTTTTTGAGCAGATTATTTAATAAATATTTATTTCCTATTTATTGAATATAATATTTATTTATTCATTGTAAAATAATACAGTGATAAGTATTTGTTAAATAAATATTCATTATTCAAAGTGCAATAAATATGTGGGAGGAATGGTAAACCATGTTTAATGGTTCAATGAGAAATAATAAATATTGAATAATATTCTAATAGAATAATATTTAATATAATTAGTGATTTTTTCACAAGGCCAGAGATTGTGATATTATTATTATAGACATTGGGTTCCACATGGATTAAGAAAAATAGGAATTTATCATACACAATTATTATTTTCTATCCATAGTAGTATATAAAACCCATTATATTATTTTCTTGGGTGTTTCCATTTTTGTTTTTTGTACTAAAAAACATCTATAAATAATTATATTGACCCCCTAAAGTGATCCATATCATTGAATGTTCACATTAATTGAGAGTGATCTTATTTAGATAGTTCCAAGAGGACCCTTAAATAGATTCATAGGGTGATCAAAGACGAATGACACAAGCATTTGGATCTACCACACTAGCACCAGAAGATACCTATAGTGATGTTTTGAGGTTCAGGGAGCACATGTAGTCACTAATGGAGGGAATATACTCTTTTATACTACAAGGCACTATCAATTATGATGTAGATATGTTTTCATATTTATTTATGAAGAAATAATCCATCAGAAGGTAATTCAGTAATTATTTAAATTAATTCTAAATAATATGTGATAATCCTATGTTTTGGTTGCATCATTATATTATCGATTAATATTGGATTTAATTATGGTGTTTATGGTTTTTATCATTGACGTACATATCAAATTAAGAATATATTATTATGAAAAATCCAAGTTGGTCATGTTAGATCTGGTGCTTCCACTGTACCTATAATCTTTATTTATTTCATCAAAGAAGATAATATTAATGGCATGAAGTTACTTCCCAAATGGAAAATATAAATTGAAAATTTAAAAAGGAAATATACCAATAAATTTTGGATTAGAAGATCATAACTAAGTTTTGAACTTATCACTCCAGGAGAAATAATTTTTGTTAGGAAATCTATTATAACCTGAGTGACATATAAATCAAAACCATTTGAATGAGATGTAGAGATAGAGAGCTTGAGTTAAAACTCAAAATACCATGGAGGAAATGGATATCATGTAATAATAATTTCAGTAGGTAGTATATAAAATATATAAAGAAAATTATTTGAATAATTCAATTTTATCTTATAGAAAAGAGTTTGAAATGAAAAACCCCTTATAATGTGAGTAGTTACTGGATTGAAAGAACACAAATTAGAGATTGTAAATTTAAAATTTAAAATACATGATTAAGGGTTAATTTTAATTAAGTAATTTAATAGTCAATGGTTACACCTTTCTAAATAATATTAGGTAAAAAACATGATAGCATGCCTCAATGAAAGGTAATTGAGATAATAAACCATTTCAAGTAATATAATAATTTTGAAAAAAATCATTTGATAATGAGGAGTTAATTAATAATTACAAAATAAAATAAAATAACAAGGAAATTGAATATAAAATATTCATTAGGAATAATAAATAAAACTTGGACTAATATAGTTTAATAAAAAAATCAACTCAATAGAAGAAAATTGAGTTCACACAAACTCTTAAGATATCATATTTATTTTATCAAAACCCTTTTGGGAATATGATTATAAAAGAAACATTAAATTCCTTGAATAATGGCAAGATCAAGATACATAATATTAAGGGGGAAGAATATAAAGCTTTACAAAGAAAAAATTATGTATAATAGGAAGTATGTCTCAGAGGATTGAAAATTTATAAAATAAACCCTTACTGTGGAACTAATTCATTTTGTGCTTGCTCCTAAGTTCCTTAATAATCAAACTATGTTTATTAATTAATTTCCAGGTCGAATTATTTTGGTAATTTTAGTGATAAAAAATTATATTTTAATAATAAGTTAAATACATAATATAACATTTATAGAACCATAATACTGCCATTATTTTATTATTAATATATCCTAATATTAGTCTATAAGTTCCCATAGTCATTATTGATGGAGTTTTATAGTGTCCTTCAGGAACGTGCTTAATCTAGCCCAAACAAGAAAACACTATAACTCAATGGGAGAGTATGGTTATGGTACTCTATAATTTAATTACAATAGTAGAATATTTATATCATTTATATTTTATTGACGTGGTGAATCATATATTACGTGGTATGGGAAAATAATGAAAATCATGATGAAAAATGAAAAATGTTACTTGGTGGATGGGTTAGTTTGCAAAACACACATGTCACATTTTTTATTTCCAAATGAATGAGGGGGAATGAAGGTGGATTATAATTTTTTTAGTAGATTAAATTAGGCTATATATTTAACATTTATTCTAAAATTCCACCCTTATTACTAGTGAAGAGTGTTAGTGGTGAAAAATAGAATGTGTCACTTCATGAAGGCGGTAATCCACACAATGTATGATCAACATTATTTAGTTTTAGAAGTGGATTGAAATGAATAAATAATGTTTATTCCACTGATATAATTACACTTCAGTATACTAATGTTACCAATTACATTATATAACTATTTTAACATCCCACACCGACTCACTCTATAAATAGTAACTTGACTGGAATGGTATGAGACCTCAGGCGCAAATCCCCATATACCATAGGTTGGAAAATAGTGGCAGGATTCTAAGGTCGTACTATGGGGAGAATTTAAACCTATATAAAAATTAAAAATAAACATTAAATAACCAAATTATGTCTATGGTAGTTAACAATGAGAATGAGTAACAAAATAAGCATAAAAAATAGAATAATACAAGAAATTTTATAAAGGCCTGAATGACTATGTCATACAAGAAATAATCACCCATGAGACCGATCAAATTATAAATAAAAAATAAAGAAAAAAATACAATTTCTCCATGATATATTTATGAAAAAATCTTCCCAAAATCCTAATCCACATATGATCCATCCTACTTAATCAACCAGGACCACTGCCCAACTTTTTCCTACAATAAAGTGCATGTCTCCTTAGATACCAATGTGTAGTGGTGGAGATGTAGGATGTGGGTAAAAAAATAAATAGGGAACCCCCAATATGGTAATTTACTAACCAATATACATGTGATATGTTCATATGATGTGCTCATATAAAAATAAATATGTCAACTTCTAAAATAAATAGATTTATATCGATCCTTGGGTCCGTGACCCCAATCGACCATACCTACTTCAGCTAGTGGTGGTTTGTCTCAGAGAATATATTCAAAACTATTCAAACAAAGTAATATGAGGGATTCAAATCCAAAGTATACCTATCCAACACTCATAAATCATGGGACCCTTTAATGACAAACCTTTCTCTAGCTACAAATCCATGGAAACCCCTTCATATCTCAAGGTTATAGGGTCCCGAAATGTGGAACCTTGTTGGTCTAGATCTTACTCATAATATCAATAACCATAGACCCATAGACAAATATTACACTAATATAAGCACATACATCCATCTCCTACATGTTATAGGCATAACCAAAATCTCACGGCCATAGAATCCATATATAGTGGATTGTGCGTCTTGATACAACTTTTTGTAGTGATAAACACATACATAACCAATTACTCCACCCATGTATTTGTGCACATCAAAATCCGAATCCCTGATATCCATCCATATACTAAGGTCCAAATAAAATTCAATCCCTACCATATATCTATCCCCAAATATGTAGTTTCTCCATCACTGAGCTCTTAATCCAAGGAAACTCCAAACACCGATTTCCATATCTATGGAGACTACCATCCATGTATCAATCATTAAAACATGATATCCTGTACATATCAGCTCCAAATTTGGTACCCCAACCATATACCTTGATCCAAATCAATGGAAACCCATCTTTTGTTCTTCCACCATAAGGGAACCTCCCATAAATAATGAAAATAAAAGGGTTGGCCAAACACACACACCCATAGTCACTATACATAGCCCCTTAGGATCCCTAGTACTATACGAGGTTTATGGTGACATGAAATACCCTCTCACATAAACTTGATTTGAGTTAGTGTGTCAATGAGGGACCCACTATTCTCCCTTGGGCTCAGAACTGCTAAGGTACCCCCACCTGGCTCTATGATCTTAGTCATGGTCTAGGGATATCCCCCAATTCACTAAGACATCATTTCCCACAATTCCATTAATAGGGTAGCATGAACCTTCTAGATACATGGGGTCTCATGACTTAGGAAATATTTAATTGATATCCCAAATCCCATCTTGGTCCACATGGTCATTCTGATCCAATCCACTTAATCAACCCAATACCAGTATGCCTTATGTCTATCCACCTAGTCCTAGACATAATGAAAAAATAGGGTCTCTCATATCTCCTTGTATCAATGAGCTTGAATGGATTATTTCATAAGAAGAGTCTCTTGAGTCCCTTAATGCCACATGTATCTTGTTCCACCCTTACCTCTAGCTTGGAGGTATCTCAAGACCCAATACCTGAGCTAGGGTGTTTTTGGTTCTAACCTCACCTCATCATAGTTCTAGAGTCCAACTAGTGTCTCAAAGTCCAGAGCTTGGTAATCGATGTTTTTGGAATCATGACAATAGTCATGGGTTGTTCATGACCCTTAGTGTTTTCCCACTATAATTAAATAAATTATTTAATTTATAATTTTAATTTAATTTAAATTAACAGAAGTCATACCCTCATTGGAAATCCCAAGACTCCACATGTTGTATAAAACAAACATAAATACCATAGGGAATGTTCACACGACCACTTAACTTTAATAGCTTCCCACTTTAATTTCCAAGGGGCTGACAACAGCTACCATGGACCATCCATGATCATCCAGTTTCACCCTCAATCAATTATTTCTGTCTCTAAGTTCCTAGCCCCAAACTCACTATGAGAATTAATAATTAATAATTTGCAACATTTATAATTAATGAATAAGTTTTAAACCAATAAGGTATAAGGATGGATAATTCACTATGTTCATCACACCACATTATAATAACCTCAAAACACTTACTAACCACCTATGGAGAACCCCTAACCTCATTCAAGGAATAATACTAACACATGAAAACATAAAAATTAGTAATTTAATTCAATTTAAGCTTAATGATTTGAAAATTCACTGAGGCTACATACCTAAATGAAAAGACACAAGATGATGTGTAGATGATATCCCAAGATGTCATCTTCATAGGAAGAGATAAGCCGTGTCACTAGTCTCTGAACCCACTATAATCTGGTGGAATCAAAACCAAAACCCATACCTAAGATCTCAAAATTAGATCAATGATAAATATAAGAGACAATATAAGATCCCCAAGGGTATAGGTTTTCCTCTAATCACCATGGGATGTCAAGAAAAACCCCCCCTTGAAGGGACTTTAAAAGGGGAGGAAATGGAGATTCCCCTCATCCATCATATGAAACAGAATGGGGGGAGGAGGGCCTTCCCTATAAAATCCCAAGGGGGAAAATGTAATTGTTTTTCTTGATTAAGGGATACCAGATACCTAATGGAGGCCATTAGGTATCATGTGTCCTCTTTAATAGTTCCCTATCCATTGCCTTCCCCACCGACTAGCCAATGTGTGATCTAAATTTCAATATATTTGCATGACCACCCTTTGTATGCCTCTAATGCACCCCTAGAACCCTAAATCAATAAGGAGGTTCAAATACCATAAAATTAACCCATTTTATGTGTCCCAAATTTCAAATTTCATCTCATAATTCGGGTTCTGAAAATGAACTAGCCATAAATAGAATGTTCAAATTTCCAATAAAATTCCAACACTCCTAATGATATACGATTTTATAACATTCATATTATATTACTTATAATCCTCAAGAATTATCAATAGGACTCCAACCAAACAATCAAATATACCATAATAAATGTTTCATTTGTAAAAGGTTATAATCCCCCTCTGAATTTCTTATGCACTACCAATGCGCCTCTTGAACATACATTTCCCCAACTACCCAAAACACAATAAAATGTTCATGACCTCAAAAAAAAACACAAAGACAACTTTCATTCAAAACCATCCATCCTGAACACCGATGGTTTCATTGTCCAATTTTTCATCTGACCAATGGTTCTTTCCCATCTAGTTTCTTTCTTATAACTAATAATTCTGATCCATGACACCTCTACTCTCAAAATTGATTATCGAAACACACCATCAGTGTCCTCATAATGCATCCAGAGTTGTGAAAAATCTCACCACAACTTATCATACATGATATCACCACTCTCAATATCTAATTCCAATTTAAAATAGTCAGAATCAAAATGATAAAGATCATGCTAGATCGATGCATCACTAATAAACTGATCTTAGTGTCTCTATCTTAGGAGAAAAACCTATATCATTAAAAAATGACCAAATAATTATATGCTCAAATAACAGTGACATTAATTGGCCAAATCATCAACTTCACTTGATATTTGTCAATTCCTACCATGATCACTAAGGGATTCTCAATCTGACACCCTCTCTGATAGTCACGAACCATTACCAGCATGACGCCCTAGCTCAAAATCCACGTAATTACACATTCATAGGTCCAATTTTTCATAGACAATGGAATACCAAAAGTACTATCTAATTATTGGTTCCACACTTACAAAACCCTTATAATGTGAGGGTTATATGCTTAAGGCCTACATCTAATATACCAA
Source organism: Viscum album (assembly GCA_963277665.1). NCBI lineage: Eukaryota > Viridiplantae > Streptophyta > Magnoliopsida > Santalales > Viscaceae > Viscum > Viscum album. The sequence continues at coordinate 1,765,756,233 of OY728142.1, read as the reverse complement.
ATTTGGATCATCCTTTTCATTACATCATTGAAACAACCTCTCGATCACCATGGTCAATGCATCATCCATCACTAGTCATAACTAATAGCATAAAAAACCAAATCACCTCTATGTGGAAACATAAAAAGTTCCAACACTTGACACATGTAACGAACCATGATCCATGCTCACCTCAAGCTATAGAACACTTTCCATAAACTAACTCCTGACACCACATATATCCAAAATTGTGTGTCAAGGTCCACCCTTAGGTTGACCATTCAATAATTCCTAATTAGTATACATAATAATCATCATCAATGTGGAACATAATTTATCTCACTCTTTAGTGATTCACACTACAACAAGGATAAAATAACTAGGATCCAGGGCACTTCAGTCTTGACTATCCATGAATACCCTCATAACTCCTCTTTAAAATCATCCACCATACATATTCCATGAGTTATTCCATAATAACCATTTAATTTCAAAATATTGATTACCATTCTTTTTGTAATGAATTTAAACCTCATACATACATCTTACCACCACCCAATCCCATTTCTGTCATGATCATCCACCTATGCCTTGACTACGCTACTAAAACACCATCAAAAAACACTTATGTGGTAAATATCTACCAGGTCCTATTATCTAAAACACACATTGATACCCAAGGAACTAGTTATCAAATAAAATTCCACATAAAACCACAATTAACTATTCTTCCTTGATCTCATACCCAAAATCATCTTCATATGCTTCCTTCACTAAGGAAAAAACAACAACCATAGTATATCCCCTCCACGTGGGTTTCCCTCCAATAGTATAAACCACTGAACCACTAAGTCCTTGGTCAAAAATAATTCCATTTAGTTCTCCCTCATAGCCCTATCCGTCATGTACCATATCATAGTCACATGGTTTGACCACCTACCCCTAGGTAAAACATCATATAAGGTCATATCCCATGTGTCGTGACACCCCTTCTCCAAGATGAGGGATGTGACAGCAAGGTTCCCTGACCTTCCTTCTTCAAGATAAATGAGAGATAGAGACACCTGAGTCCCACATCCAGTAGGCCCCTGGTTGGAGAATAGCACCAAGGGTATGTAAAAATTCACACAAGATGGGAGGAAATACCCTTTTTAATGAAAACACGATCGGTAGATAAGATGGTAACCCCAAACAACTACAAAAATTCTATAAGAAGAAGAAACAGAAAACCAACCCAGGCTTGTTTAAAAAAACTGCCACATAGTACAACAAAAACTCCATGTAAACTACCAAAAAAAGTCTTAGTAGCAACACAACAACAATCCCAATTCCTGAGCTAGTACCGTCCATCACGATCCTCAATGTCCTCCTAGAAATCAAAAAGGAGTTTTATATATGCAGGGTGATATTACAAGTATAAATAGTAGGAAAAATCAATCTCATTCATGCAGAAGTGGGAGAACATACTAATGCCCCTCTGAAAAAATAGTAAAACCTCAAAAAGAACATAACAAGGAATACTAACCACCCCAACCTCACCAAGGAACACTCACCAATTAACACAAGTCCAATTAAAGTAATAATATAATAACATCGATATTTGTGTACACCACACCACTTCCCACTAGTTAAATATTCATACCTAATGAAGAAAATCATAGTGCTATGACTATTCCACAAGGCCCACTATTACAACCTACCTACACACACCTGGGACACAAACCACATCACATACTACTCGTAGACACTAGGCCCACAACCACAACTCATCTCGCTAAAAAAAACTTGTGCCTCATCCCAAAGGAACCTTGGAAACAAACTACCTCTCACACAACCACTACCATAAATCTAGAAATAAACCGCAAGGAATTACAGCCTTAACAAAGTTTCATGGGAGCTAAATGACTAGATTAGGGGGTAGGGGAGATAATCACTAGCCACCCATCTTCCTAGAGGACATTTTGGGAAAACACCCTCCCCCATAACAGTGGGGGTGTTCGGCACATAGTGCTTAATATAGGTGTGGTGTGTATAGAGATCACAAAGAACAAAAAGTATATATGTATAGATAAAAAAAACACTCAGCCCAACCTATGGGTTTCCAAAAAAACAACCAGCCCACACATAACCACCATTGTTGCTACCCCTTCATGAAAAACCACAAAACTAACCCCATCTTAAAGCATAACCCCCATCATGTTCATTTCATTATGAATCAATACTTATTAATAAATAGTTATTCATTCCATCCATACATGGGAAACAAACAACCAAAACACACCACTAGAAATGGACACACATCAAAAGACACACCAAGGAAAAGGACCATGATCGAGAAACAAACTCTACACTTCCTTCCCAAACACCTTCAGCAGCCTCACTACCTAACCACACCATACCGAAAACATAAAAAAGAAAAAACAATTATAGTCACATTGTACAAACACCACTCCCATATAACATAACACAACCCAAAATAAATCCCACTGCTCTACAAGTTAATCCATTCAACAATTAATTAATATCTCAACATGAGATTCCCTCACACCTCTTGCATCACCTCATACAAAAATCCCACATCAACCACCACCAAAACCACATCCACACTACCCAAACATAACACACAAAACTCATAGAACCAACCACTCTATCCACCCATTTACTCACAGCCACGTTACCAACAACAACACCATACCACCCACATGAGGAACAAAACCAAACAAAACATAGAACATAACCACACCAACATGCCAAGTCTATGGATATTTATCCAACAAGGGTTATTTAATTCTACTTTTATAAATAGGGGTAATCAAAAATAAAGTTTGCTCTTGGGGCATTTTTTTCATTTAATTAGGTATACATGCTTAATAAGATTATTATTTATAGTAATTATTCCCAAGATATTGTGGGTGCACAAACAAAGACCAACAATGTTCAGATTTTTAGAAGGCATGAAACCCGAAAAAACCATAACTGGAAAATAGAGGATAACACATAAAACTATCGGTCTACATAATCATCTTCCTAGTACCCATTTATGACTATACTAACAAGAAGGTTATATCATAACCCCTTAATAACTGGTTTCAAATATAATCAAGAGGTGAAACAAGTATTCTCACCCCACATGATACACAAATTAATGAGAGACTAAGGGATTCTTACTTGGGAAAAAAACTGACCAACGATTTTTTCTTGCACCAAAATAGAGGGTCACTTGAGCAGTAGGAAGGAATCCAAGGGAAAATGAAGGAGAAGCTACAACACAGACACGTGAATCCTTGGGGAAGAAAGGTTCTAGGAGAACCAAGAGAAAATGGAAACACACTATGAAGAAAAGTTATTAGATTTGAAGATCCAGATCCTATATCAGTGAAAGGGAATAGTTTCAAGGGTCATTAAAGTTGGATCGTGGTCAAGAACACATAGATAAACTATTTTATATCATTGGGAGTGTTTGGATATTAAAGATATATTTAATATTATTTTGAATGACTTTAAAATTCTTAAACTAGTTTTAAAACTCAATTTATGTCCAATAAATTTAAGAGGAGTGAATCTATAAATAATATAAAAATATGTAAATGAGTCACCAATGGGTGATTCACCGAAAGTGAGTCACCGATGGGTGAGTTTCCGATATTGAGTTACCAATGTCACCCACCGAAGCGAGCTACAAATACCAGCTAACAATGACACCTACTGATGTGACCTAATAATGACACCTAACGATGCCATGACCTACAGACACCCTGACCTACCAAGGCTCAACCTATCGATGACACCCACTAGCACCTAACCTATCAACACCTGACCTACTGAAGACACCCACCGATGCCCGACCCACCGGTGACCTGATCTACCAATTCCTATCCTACCGACACCTAACCTATCAACACCTCGACCAACCGACACCCTGACATACTGACACCTGACCACCGACGATGGACCTACCAATGATAGACATACTGATGCCTGGCATACTGATGAATGAACATCCAATTCCTCTACCTACTGAAGGAAAAATAGGAAACTTTGGATAACTTTTGAAATGTGATTCTGTTGCCTCCCAAAACACCCCAAACACTTGATTTTGACAATGTAATGGACTGGGGAGGCCATAGACATAAAATTAGACAACTCTCGAACAATTATCATCAATTATAATTCAAAACCAATCCTAGTAGAAAGTGGGGTCCAATAGACCACCCCATAAGATACCTCTCATGGATAAACCACCCCATGTTGTTCTAAAGTTAGGGTGAAACCTAAACATCCAAGAATACCTCCTATCACATCTTCTAACCCAAACATCCACAAGATACCCCACAAAATTATAAACTATCTAGACCCATGAATTAGAGAATTCCTTCCTCCATGTTGAGATAATATTCACTCTGGGTGACACTAACTCACCTGAACAAGTTAAATCACATCCCAATTAATGCACATCGATTAGGAATTAGGTCCTCCATCATTATACATGTCTGGAATTTATTAAACATTATAGAACAAGGAAAAAATCTTTTAATAGAAAAAAAGGTTCAATCACTACTTGATAAGAAAACCACAAAAGAAAAATATAAAACAACTCTGGGTACTGGGCACACATTTGCATCTCCCATTCCCAAGTACCTTCCTCCAAGACACCATGCCTCTATAACATTTGAACCAATGGAATGGTCTATCCAAGAAATACCTTCTCTCGATGATCTTGTATCTCTAAAACATACCTCATAAACATTGCGTCATCCATGATATCCAACTCTCCCCTGTCAATTAAGTGGGAGTCATCATGTAGATACTCAAAAAAATGGGATACATGAAAGACATCGTGGATCCTCCCCAATTTCTTATGGTAATTACAACTAGTATTCCACCTCTCCAACTCACCCATACACCTCACGGGGCCTGAGGAACCTACGAAAAAGCTTGATACCTCATCCAAACCTCTATTTCGACGTTGAGGGGAAATCTTCAAGAACACGTGTAACCTACCTAAAACTCCAAGGGCCTTGTCCTACGATAGATATATGAATTTTTATGGCCACGTTCTGCCTTCATGCTCTCATGCAGAAGCTGTACCTTCTCTATCTTACTCTTCCCCATGTTCAGGCTAAGAACAGCAACCTCCCTAACTTCTATCTAGCAGAAAGGTGAATGAAATGGACTTCCATATAAATCATAGAATGGAGCCATACCAATGGAAGAGTTATAGTTATTATTTTATGTGTAATATATAAAGGGAATGTGTTATAACCAGAATTGTAATGCCCCGACCCCAGTTACCCAGATTCGGTGCATTATTACATAACATTGGTATGATCACAAGAAAGATCAAATCTGGAAATACTGATTGGTTTAGTAGCCTTGGAAACACTAGATATATTCACAAGTCTTACATTACATCATAAAAATGAAAACTAATACAACAACATCTTGTCTTCATATCCCCTCATATTATCCGTGTAGGTCATTCATAAATTACTTCTTGACATCTTGGGAAAAATAAAACATTGAAAGGGGTGAGCTCAGATGCTTAGTAAGGAAAACAATATAGCGGAAACTTTCATAAATAAACATAAACATTTAAGGCAATGTATAAATAAAACAAAAGACTTTTAAACTTCAACTTCAGCATAATATGGCATAGATAAAATGAAATAATGCCATTTAATTATTCACATGGATATTATACTAGTCGAATAATCACATGCAATATTAATAACCACTTTCATAATGACGGAATGCATAATGCTAGACTATCACCACCACATAGCCAAGGCCTCGTGCCAAGAATACAAATAAGATTTTGTCAAGGACTCGTGCCAAGACACTAGTTTGTCTCATGAGACCTACCGATGCATCGAGGAGCTAGAGAAGGCTCCACCCATCATATATTAAGTCCAATGCATTCCTCATATGAACAGGTTTAAATATAACATAAACATTCGTATTAAAACTAGCATACGAAATGTCAATAATTTCTCCATAAAAAATGAATGGTATAAAAATAACACATCCACAGTCAAACATATCACAAAACCCTCAATATAATATGGAAGTTTTCTATCATAATAAATCAACTTGAAATAAGCTTAAAATCTATCAAAGGATGTTGACATAGATGAAATCAAAACTATTTGAGAGAAATATCTCTTTTTTTGAAATCATTTAAAAGTCACATAAATATAAAATAAAACATTTACTTTGAAAATATTATTATAAGCTTGTAAGGGAAGCTTCGACGATTTTATAATGGCAGAAAATAGCCACACCCACCGTATAAGTTAAAAAAAATACATTCTTACCTTAATTCTGTAGAAATGGTTAAAAAGGACCTTGTTTGGAAAACGATGGAAATATTCCTTTATAAAATTCTTATAAAAAGTCAAAAAAAGGGTATAAATGACTTTAACCCATATTCTGTAAAATAGTAATAATTATTTGAAATACATTTTTAAGAAACGTGGATGTGGATGATAAATAGTTCCCAGTAGATAATTACGTATAAAAAACCTCGGATAATGAAGAGATTGTGAAATAACCCTTACCTTGTACTTTCCCTTGGTTTATGGTAGGTTAAACTCATGTATAATGGTGAAATAATTGTTATTGAATTATACAATAATCATATATATTAATATGATACCATATATGATCTTTTAACATCGCTTTGTTAATAAAATCTTAGTATTATCGTCGTTTTGGGTGTTAACTTACTCGTTTTATTTTTTATAAGCTGTGTTTGTTATGGATAGGTTGTATCATACTCATATCCAGAATGATATTACATCCTTAAATATTATTTTTAATCATACAATAAAATTTAGTCTTGAAAGGATATGATGGGGAATGAATCTCATCGCGTTCGTGGAGACGGTAGTCCGTACGTACGCACGAGCGACAATATCATTATTTTGATATTAAAATAATATATAATTGGATGGTATATCATATAGACAGAATCATTATCATGTTATATTTATTATTTACATGAATTATACATCATTATTATAGCCATTTAAATAATAGTATATTGAATAACAATTACACCACAACGTGGAGACGGTAGGCCGTACGTACACACGTATGGTGACATGTCATTCAAGGGATGGATAGAATAATGAATTTGTTTGTTCTATAATTATAATAACATCACAGTATATAGAAGGTACTGGATTTATTATTTTAGAATGTAAATAACAAGTAAATAAGAAGTTGAAGAAGAAAGGAACTTTAAAGAGGGTGGTGAAGACGTTACCTCTTCTTCGGGTTCTTCCTTTTGATTTGATCAAAAGGGATCCTTAGGTTGGCTTTCTGATCAACATAAGGCCTCTATGTTGAATTGAGAGATGTTTAGAGAGTATTGGGGCAGGGGTTGGCCGAACCAAAACGCTTTGAAGGTGTGAATAATTGGATAGAAGTGGTGTCCTTTTATAAGGGGGAGGAGGGGCACCTTAGGAAAATATAGAAATATTATTTTATAATATATTCATATTCGGTTTCTAATGGCTCCAAAGTCTAATATTTAATGTTTAAGGTGGGTATGGGTCGAAAACCACTCAACCAATAGAATTTATACAGGTTTGGGTCATTATATTAACCTTATATTTTAGTTTTAACTCTTAGTTAATTAGTTTGACACTTACCATGTCACTTTGTATTTTTATATTATATAGTTAATTAACTTACTATATACATCCAAGAGACCCCAAAGTGGTCCATTAATGATATAAAAATAATGATATGAGTCATTTGGATGAACCTTATATTTTTAGGAATAGAATATAAATTAATAATATTATATTTGTTTTAAAAACTCATTTATGTCAATTTTGACACTACTCAATAATTGATTTTTTTTAAGTCTTAAAAGCTTTACTAATTCGAAAAAAATTCATTTAAGAAATCCTAATATGTCATATTAACCAATAAAATTCATTTATGTCATCCAAACCTTCAAATTATATTTATTTTAACATTTATAATATCAATTATTTGATTCTTTCATTAATAAGGAAAATACTGCATCATTATTGTGTCATATATATTTTCACATTTTCAATGTATAAAAATTATAAATAAAATACCATTATATAGGAAATATTTTTATATTTATAATGAATATTTATAATCTAAAATAAAACATATATAACCCTATGTAAAAATTGTTTTTCTAAAAGATATATGCTTATGTCATTTTTGTATTTATTTTTACTTAATTAACATAAAGTGTCCTTATCACAAACAAGTGGCTCAATGGGGTCCCAGAATCAACCCAAATATGCCCATGGTCAGACATGTATCCAAAAATAAGGTTAGGACACGTTTTAGGGTAATTTATTATTATTATAATATTATTGTTTACCCTTATTTACCAGATTTACCATTTAACCATGGTAAATAAAATATTTACCGAAGTAATTATTCAAAATGTCTAAAAATAAAAGTTACCTATTTACATATTTTAGACATATTTTTTCCAAATATGGAATCCATTTTTCCAAATTCAAAACACATAAGTGGCAGAAATTAATTTAAAATTAATTCCCACTGTCAAAACAAAAAACGTGTTTTTATGATATAATAAGTATCAAAAGATTGATACTTGTTTATGTCCGGTTTAATTGTGAAATAATGTCCAATGAACAAAATTGAATTAAATGGTAAAAATATATTCTAAATATACATTAAAACCACTCAAATTCATAATTCATCCCTATTAATTATTTTGATTAAAAAAGTTGTTTTTAATTAAAATTTAGTAATTTTCACTATTCATCAAAATATAAAAGTTATCCGAGAAGTACCAAAATTTCATCCTAGGATAATTTTGATATTATGAATCCAAAAATGAATTCCATTTTGAAAGATAAAATGTATAAAATTTCAAAAAGTGAGTATTACTATCCATAATGGCTACTTTGATTGGTTGTGGCGTGTTAGAATCTCAGAGTTGCGTACAACACACGCTACTATACTATTCAAAGAGAAGCATACCGTGGAAGCTTGGGGTGTTACAACAATATTCAAACATCAATAACACATACCATCAACATGTACTCTAGTGTTTGGATGGTCCTCTCTGTCCTCTGATCATTCTAATGGTGTAAAGCAGTGTTGAGGCATAACTGAGTGCCCAAGGAATTCTATAATCCCCTCCAGAATCATGAGGTAAAACACATATCTTGATCCGAGACTATGGATCTAAGACCCCCATGAAACTGAAACACATCATCAAAAAACACCTATGTTAAGTCATCTACTATGCTCAATTCCTTGATCACTAAGAAGTGAGCTGATTTCATCAGCCGACCCACTACTACCTAGATTTCATCACATCCTCTCTGATACCTAGGTGATCTTTTGTTGAAATCCATTGATATTTCATCCCACATTCACTAGGGGATATCTAGGGGTTTCAAAAAACCACTGGGAAGATGATGCTCAACCTTTACCAGCTAGAACACTAGGCACATTACCACAAAATTCGTTGTTGTCCGATTTATCCTAGTCCACGAAACTCCTCCCTTAAGCCATGGTGCATCTTTGAAACTCTTGGGTGTACCACCAATGTTGGTCTATGAAACTCACCTTGAACTCACTCATACATATTCACTAGAAAAAACAACTTCCCATTGAATAACATCAGATCCTGACCATCCTTGGACCATCCCTCCAGAGCATCACCCCGGTCAGTTCCGTCATGCACCAAATCCTCCTCTGAGTCTCCCACCTGAGACTCCTCCACCTACTTTCTCAAAGATGACTAAAACATCATATGAAATAGATATCATCTTCCTCCATCCATTCCTGCATCTAAATGCAAGGAAACTAACTCCTCTCTTTCTTTCAGGCACCCAAAGATTCCCAAACTGCCTCTTTCTTTGAATTCAAGCTCAAGAAATTAGTAACAACATTCCAATTTCCTGAGGTCTAAGAGATCTCGATGTCATAATCCTAAATAAACTCCATCCACCAATGCTTCCGTAAGGTTATATATCGCTAGGAAATGATATACCTCAAACTATTGTGATATGTGAAGACCACAAAGTGATCCCCATTGAAGTAATTCCATGAAAAACTAAGACCAAACATGACTGCTGCTAGCTCCAGATCATGGGTGACATAGTTATATTCATGGGGATGTAACTACCTATAACTATAAGATATCACACCCCATTTCTGTATTATAAAATACATGAATCCTAGACATAAATCATAAAAAAACACTTCGAACAGCACCCCTTCTTCTAGAAACCTGAGCACATACCCAATTCCCCTTCAGATAGCTAAAATATGCCTAATACTACTCACTCCACTTAAAGGCCATGTCTTTTCCTATCAGAGACTTCAAAATAACTACTAAATGAGAGAAATCAAGTATGAATCTCTAGTACTTGACTTCTAGACCAATAAAAATGTGAACCTAAGGCAACTTCTTGGGTTTTACCCAAGAAACAACAACCTCCACCTTCAATGCGTCCACTGATACACCCTACTGAGACACCACATGTCCCTTTAAGTGAACCTATTGTGTCCAAACCTTTCACTTGGACAACTTCATATTGATATAATGGCATCGCAAAACCTCCAAGATAGTTCTGAGAAGCTTGGTAGGATCCTCCTATGACTTCAAGTAGATTAGGACGTAATCAATGAACATGATGACAAACCGGTCTAGGAACTCAGGGAACGAAAATGTCATAAGTCCCATGAACACAACTGGTGATTCGTAACACCGAATGAAATAACCAGGAGATCGAAGTGCCCATACCAGCACCAAATATAATTCTTTGGGATGTCACCATTTTCAACCTCAATTGATACTGCATAGACCAAAGATCAGTCCTAGCAAACCAACTTTCTCCCCTCATCTGGTTGAAAATATTTTCTATCCTCGAGAGAGGGTAATGGTTCTTAACCGTTACTTGATTCAACCTATAGTATTCTATATATAACTCAGGCCACCATATTAATTCATTAAAAACCAGAGAGGAGCAAACCATGGTGACACACTAGGGAAGATAAATCCCTTCTTCATAAAAGAGTCATTCTGAATCCAAAACTCCCACAACTCATAAGGAACCATCCTATAAGAAGCCATCGAAATCAGAGAAGCACTTGGATACAAGTCTATCAAGAACATAACATCATGTTAAATGGGGTAGAGTCACAAACTCCATGATAAAAACATTAGCTATCATTTCTTAAAAAACATGACTATCCTCCATAAGAAGACAATGGAAACATGCACAAAAAATTATTAGTCGATGCCAATGATGACATTGTATGACTATGTCTATAGCAATAAGAGGTCCCCACTGGACTGATGTGGCCCTATCACTAGTCTACATCCCCACAAAACATCAAATAATATAGTCTGACCTCCAACTGGTGTACTAAAAAATAGGGGATTAGAAAGTCCCTATATTTCCATTCCTAGAGAATAGGTTATACCGGGTGTAAAAAAGGAGTGAAAATCTCCCGAATCAAACAAGGATCCAACCAGAGTACTAAACAAGTTGATCGTATGATGAACAGTCTCCAGCCCCACTGGAACAGCTGCCTCTATGGTGTGAAACTGACCATTCCCAGCTCCTCTAACTCTCTGATATCGACCACATCCTCGACCATTTCTAGGATAAGGTCCCTATGTAACGCCCTATGTTCAGACTCTTCCTACTCTGTCTCCCCTTGGTGGTGTAGGGGCATGCTATCCCTACTACTAAAATGAACTAGAAATCAATTGCTACTGAGGTGGGTACTGAGACTTCCCACCTCCACCCAACTAAGATCACACTCTGCACTAACTCTTAAGGTTACCATGGCCTCCACAATGGAAACACCTCAGTCCCATACCAACGATAAAAGCATGAGTACCTGAAGGTTGAAAGTTTAACTACTGGGGTTGGATCCCCGCTGGCTAAAACCTGAAAGGCCCTGGTTCCTGAGACATTATACTAGAAGCCTTCCCCTTTGGAGAACTGTGATACCTCCCTAATCATGGTAAACCTCCTCATGAGTGCATCCTTTCCACTACCTCATATTCATTATGTACCTCTAAGTATGTCAGTAAAGTGGAGGGATAAACTGCATACTAGAGAGAAGGAAAATGTGCCTCCACTAAACATCTCTCCCATCAATCCTCATTTGAAAATGGATCTGGAGAAAAGTGAAGGAGATCATTGAATGTGATCCCCAGTTCCTATACAGACATACTCCCCATCTTGAGGGAGAGTAGTTCCTATTGCATCTAAGCTTTCATGGTCAAATATAGGAATTCATCATGTAAATCATTCTCAAAATTTACCCATAGAACATCGGTCTCCTACCTCTACCCTAGGTATAACATCCAACTATAATGCATAAAACCCCACATCTGGATCACTACTAGAGGAACCCAGTACTCCATCAGAGCCCGGATCAAGCTGAAAGTGGTCCCAATCTCCTCATTCCAACTCTCCACCTCTGTATCTGAAACAATGTCTTCATACATTCCCAGAGCCTATCACTCTAAATAATGAATATTCTTCTACCACGGATTGTCCTCATCCTCTAGATCAACCCTTCACTGATCAGTTAGATTATCCTACTAGTCTCCACTACCTGAGCCACTCGTGGATTATAACTGGGTGCTATAGTTGAAAGGTAAACATGGAACTACTAATCCTGCGTATTATGGAATTTATTTAGGATTATTAGTAACCCAATATTTATTTTAATTTCCCAAATACACCCCAAAAAACAATAACCTAAGTCATCATGATGTATGTACCTTTACTAGGTTCTCTACCACACAAAAAGTGTATCCTCACTTTGTCATTCCGTAATCTCAAAGCCCTTACTTCAGATCATGAGGGGCCCTAAAATCATGTGTCCTAGCTAGTCCTCTCTAGCCTATGTCACACACCAAGATCACCTAACACTGTTTCCCTACCATCCCATGCAGTCCTAAATATGTCTAAATCTGAACCCATACTATCTCTCACCCATAAAACCTCTGATACCAATCTATCATGACATGCCTTCTTCAAGACGAGGGAAGGGACAACCAGGTGCCCTGACCTTCCTTCTTATAGATGAAGGAGAGATAATGATCCCCTGAGTCCCACCTCTAGTAGGCCCTGGGGAGGTGACTAGAACCAATGGTATATAACCATTCACAAAAGTAGGGAGGCATTACCTTTTTTTATGAAACACAATTTCGGGAGATTAGATGGTAATCCCAAAAAACTCCAAACATTTTACAAGAAGAAGATACAAAAAACTAGCCATTTTAGGTTAAAAAACAACCAAAAATTACAACAAAAACTCCATCTAAAGTATGAAAAACAAGTCTAAGCTAAAAAAACATATATCCTGACATCCGAGCTAGTAAGGTCCGACACTATCCTTAAAGTCCTCTTGGAAACTAGAAAAGAGTTTTATATATGTTGGGAGACCATAAAAGTATACTCAGTAGAAAAAAACCAAGTCACTCATGTTCAAGTTAAAGAACATACTAATTCCCCTATGATAAAACAATAGAAACTCAAAATCACCTAACAAAGAATACAAACCACCCCATCCTCCCCAAGACACACTCACCAAATAATGCAAGTAAAGTAACGTTTTATATAATAAAATTGATATTTGGTAACCCAACGCCACTTCCCATTGGTTAACTTCTCATCCCTATCATTGAACATCTTGGAGGTACCACTCCTTCCCAAGCCCGACTTTCACAACCTACCCACACACACTTGGGCTACTAACCACATCACATCTTGCCCACAGACACCTAGACCAAAAACATCACTCCTCTCACCCAAAAACACTTGGGACTCATACCAAAGACAATTAGGAAACAAACCACCTCACACACAACCAGTACCATAGATCTGGTAACAAACATGAAGCCAATATAGCCTGCCTAAAGAGTCTTTGGATATAAATGCTCAGATGAGGGAACATGGGAGCTAAAAACCAGCCACCAATCCTCTTTCCAGAATGTTGGCAAACAAACCCTCACCCATAACAATGGGGGTGTTTGGCATGTATTGCTAAATATAGGTGGGGTTTGTATAGAAATTACAAGGAACTAAAAGTTTATACATATAGATAAACAATCACTCAGCCCAACATATGTGTTTCCAGAAAAACAACCAACCCACACAAAACCACCTTTTCTGCTACCCCTATACGCACAACCACACAACCAACCCCAAGCATAACCTTGTAGGATTGAAATAATATATAAATATTATCAATTACAAGAGGGGTGAATTTTGGGTTTAAAAACATTCATTTTTAACCTTAAGAAAAACTATGTTTCACCATGTTAAACAATGTAAATTCACAAACCATCTTTTTCCCTTAACTAAGACACAAACTTTATTAGGATCCGAAAAGATAAAACCATAAGAGAGACTTAAGAACAATTTTCTCAGAGAAAGATTCTACCTTAAAGCGTATAAAATCTTATTTTATCTGAGTAAGTAAAAGAAAAATAAAGTATAAGAAAGTTATAAATTATTTCTTTTACAAAATATAGAAAAAATAACACTTGAAACAACAATAAAGTAACAAGTAGAAAATATTTTAACCCAATGAGTAGGGTATTAAAAAACCTTATATAAAATTCCCTTGATTTATACTTTCAAGAATGTATTTCTTACCCACACCAGGGTAACCCCTTGATAAGAATATCAGAGTCTTTCTTGCTATCCCCGCAATCCCTCGATATTTATTGTAGTCATCACCTCTGTCTTCCTATCCCTAAAACCCCTAGAACTTTAAGGAAGTTTTATCCTATGTCTTCCTACCTTCGGAATACCTCGATTGTAATCAGCAACAATTAGAGTCGCATGAAGAAAGATGGAAAAGTTGTTCATAGTTGAACAAGATATTCATAAAATGAACAAGGCATGAGAGTCTTTCTCTCTATAGAAATCACTTCACAACATGTAATCTCTAGGATCATCGGTCGATAGATTGATCTCGAGCTCATTCAAATGAGAACTTATTTGTAGGCAAAACTTAAATGGTCAGCACCCTCCTCCAATGGTTATACTTTTCCTCAAATATTGGAGGGACCTGTACACATGTTATTCAACCAACAGTTACTTAGAAACAAATTGTATGGAATAGATTTATAATTTCAAAAGCATGTGTAAGGAAAATAAAGTAGGTAAACTAAATCTGAATATCTGGAATCTAGGGGAAAATAGAATTTAGAGTCTAAACATATAAACAATATAATTCTAGAAGAATGGATATTCAGATTATATTTTTCAAAGAATTCAGAATATGAATTCAATAGATTCCAGAGTTTGAATTCTGATGAATTCAGAGTCTAAATTTGGAGGAATTCAGAGTCTAATTTCAAAGGAATTTGGGTTCTGAATTTAAGATAATTGGGATTCTGAATTTCAAAGAATTCAGAGTCAGAATGTATGAGAATTCAGAGTCTAAATTTCAGAGACTTTAGAGTATAAAAACAAAAGACTCGATATCTGAGGAACTATTAGGTTCCAAGGTTTTAGGTAAGAATCTGAATTTTTGACTTAGTAATAAAATGAACTTGGTTTTTAGAGGACATAAAAAATAATAAAACAAGGAAAGGATAAAATATTCCATTGAGAAAAGATTTTTTTTAAGAAAATAATCCTTAGAGAAAGATAATTTTCTTTAAGAAAAAGGGTTTGTGATTTCCAAAACATAGAGAAATGGAAAATTCATAATGAAACTTTGTTGACTCAATAATGTCCCCCTTTTTTTGGAAAACAAAAACATCATTTCGAAAAATAATATTTGGAATACGGATTTTTCTTTTTGAACTTTAAGAGAAAAACTTATCTCCATTCACTTATGAACTATGATAAATAAGGCTAACCCCCCCCCCCTTAGGTTTTGAAATCCCTAAGGACCATATTCTTGTCTTTTTTAGAGAAGTTATGTTTTCTTATATAATAGAGTCATATTTAAGTTTAACTCCCCCTTACTTAAGGCATTATCTTCTTTTTAGTTAATAATCTTTTGATCACTATTTTTCACCCATTGTGATTTTGAAAAATGAATAGAGAGAATGAAAAAAATGGCTCCTAAAATATTAAAACTATTCAAAATAATTGAAGGATAACAAAATTTTCATTATTCTTAGAAACCTTTATACCAGGTAAAAAAATACAACAAAATATTGAAATGACATGAAAATCACTCATCCTTATTTTCCTTCATCATGATATTACTCAAGGTAGCCTTTAACTTCATGAGCTCTTTATGATCTTCCACAAACCGCATGAGCAACTGATTCTGATCCTGATTCTTCTTTTCCAGAGCCTTGATTTTTTATATATTGATACATTAGGGTTTCTTCCAGAGACTTCACTAATACTTATTACCAATTGAACATATATTAAAACTCTTCTCTGAGTTCCCTTTCTCTAAAATTTTTTAAGGAAACTGAATTTAGCTTCCCATTTAGATCTTCATCCTCTTGTTTCCAGGATACTTCCTCAAGATTCATCTTTTCTGAAAAATGTGTTGAAATATTTTAGATTCTATCATCTGGATTATCAAAAGAATCTTTTACTAAATCATGGAAGTCATAAAAAATTCTCATGTATTCAATAGTTCTTTTATACCGTTTTGTTATTTCCTTGAATGATATCTTATGAGCCTCATAACCAATAATAAATGTTTTGAATTCTACCTCAAGCTTGATATACTTTTCCATAAGCATTATTAACAAATCTAAATTCTGATTGAAATAATGTTGAAGCAACTGACACCTCAAATCAACACTAGGTATCAAAGGTATTGTCTTCACTAACTTCTTCAAAGACTAAACAATGAAATCATGGCCAATAGAAGATGGAGATTTGGAATTTGATTCCATTATAAGAGAGGATACATTTTCTAGATATTCAACTTTTCTCTTGGATGATCCATTGACTTGCTTCTTGTATTTTACAATAACAACCTTCTTTGGTGTATCATCAACAACCTATTTTTATTTATCAACTTTGGAAACAACCTTTTCAGCCCTTGAAGATTCATGATCACTATTATAAATTTAAAATATATTTTCTCCATCAACCTCTTCTTTTTGCTTCATTTAGAATGCTTTTGATTCCTATATTTTCTCTTAATAGTATTACAATTAGGTCTGATATGTCCATCCCTTTTATATTCATAACAGGTTACTTCAGAATCATTCTTGTCCTTTATATCTTTCTTATTATATCTGTACTAAATATATTTCTTACCCACAATCTTGTTCATCATTCGAAAAATATTGGAAAATTCATTTTCTGAATGATCACTTTTACTTGATTCATATATAACAACAACTTTCTTATCTTTTGATCGAGTTATTCTTTCTGATGTCTAGACCTTAGTCATAGTAGTGAAAGCTACACTTCCATTTCCATTCTTCCTTTTTTTCTGAAATCAGTATCTCTCTTCATTCTTGTTTTATGCGGAAGGATAGTTCCAAATAACTCAATAAGATTTATGTTAGATACTTTTATATTCTCATTAATAGCAGTCCTTTTAGATTCCCACTCATTGGGCAGGATGTCAATTATTTTATCTACAAGAAATTCATTATCAAGACCTTTCTCTTCAATAGATTGAAGACTATTTAAAATGTTCATAAATCACTGTTGTACGTTGCAAATAGGTTCTCCATAAGAAAATAAGAATCCATGATATTCAACTCTTAATATAGATCTTATAGTTTCTATCACATTTGAAGATCCAAAATGTGTAACTTCAAGTTTCTTATAGATGTAGTTGGATGCTTCACAAGATTATTTCTGACTATATATATTCCAGGTCATAGAACAAAACAAAGTATTTCACACCTTTTATTTTAGTTGATATTATTATTTCCCTTGGTTGGTGAAGGTTCGGAATTCTTTGTCTGGAATTTTGTATTCTCCAGTGAGCATTACAAAATTTTCTAATCTAGTATTAATGAAAAAAGTCTTCATTCTTTCTCTCCAGTACTCATAATTATTACCCTAAAAATTGGTGATTTTGTAAGATTAATGTTGTTAATGGAACTAATATTTATTCCTTCCATTCTATAAGAAAATATATTTTCCAAAAACAATTTAATAGAAATATTTTATAAACATAGATAAAAATCATTAATAAAAAATAAAACAAGAAAAGTTAAGGATGATTAATTTAAAACAAGGAAAAAATTTAGCAAGAAATCTTATATGTGACTATATGTATTTCCAAGACCTTTTTCTAATACCAATTTTCAGTTCAAAATAATATATGTAGATTCTAAATTACAAGAGGGAGTGAATTGTAGGTTTAAAAACATTCTTTTTTTACCTTAAGGAAAACTATGTTTAACAATGTTATACAAGGTATATTCACAAACTCTCTTTTGTCCTTAATT
This sequence comes from Viscum album, assembly GCA_963277665.1. NCBI lineage: Eukaryota > Viridiplantae > Streptophyta > Magnoliopsida > Santalales > Viscaceae > Viscum > Viscum album. Next base: position 1,765,737,845 of record OY728142.1, on the reverse strand, counting down.
AAGAAAAAAACTTTCTTAGGATCTGAAAAGATGAATTCATAAGAGAAACTTAATAAAAATTTTCTTAGAGAAAGATTGTACCCTAAAGCATATAGAATCTTATTTATCAAAGTAAGTAAAAGAACTAGAAAGTATAAGAAATTTATACATTTTTCTTTAACAAAATTCAGAGGAAATTAATCTTGAAACAATAATCATGTACCAAGTATGAAATATTTTAACCCAAAGATTAGGGTATCCAATAATATTGGATAAAGTTCGCTTGATTTATAATTTCAAGAAAGTCTTTCTTACCTATACTAGGGTAAGCCCTCAATAAGAATATCAAAGTCTATCTTGCTATCCCTGTAATCCATCGACCATTAAGGTAGTCGACCCCTCTATTTTGTAATCCCTAGAATCCCTCGAACATTATGTTAGTCGACACCTCTTTATTCCTATCCCCATAATCCCTTGATTGTACTTAGTAACAATCAATGTCACACGAAGAAAGAGGAACAAGATGTTCACAGTTGAACTAGATGTTCATAAAACACACAAGGCATGATAGTCTTTTTCACTATAGAAATATCTTCATAGCTTGAAATATCTACTATCATTATTTTATATATTGATCTTGAACTCATTCAAATGAGATCATATTTATAGAAAAAACATCAATAGTTATGTCCCTCCTCCAACGGTCATATTTTTCATTTAATATTGGAGGGAAGTTTACAAGTGTCACTCAACCTATGATTAGATAGAATAAAATTGTAGGACATAATTTTATAGTAACATAAGCATGTGTGGGAAAATAAAGTAGCTTGTAAAGACCTGTAAAATTCAAGGGATTTTTTTTTTAATTTTCTTTGGAATTTTACAAGAACACCGTTTCAGACGGCACCTGATTCTGAGGCCCGGTGTGCCCGGAATTTCTATCCGAAGTTTAGCTCAGGTACGTTCAGTGAACGAACGAGCGGAAATTTCTAACTTTTGAACCAATTCCTGGAATCAAATTCTGAGGGCACCGATGGAACCGCAACGCCTGTAATTTCTTAGGAACTCCTGTTCCGGAGTTGCATTATCACGGGTGTGGATGATAAAAATTGTGGAAGTTTATTTTATAATTATTCTACAATTTTTATTATTTTTACTCTAAGTGTTTAGTTCTTGATGGAAGTTGGGTAACCACCCAACCTCCCTTGGGAGGTTATGAGGGTGGTGGGGCCCACATGAACCCCACCCCTTCATATCCTCTAACCCCTCTCAACTCCCATTAAATGTTGATAACATAAGTTTACTTAACTTATTGAATTAATGTGGTGAGTTAAATGTGGGTTTTTGAAATTCAAACCCTTGAATTTTCATAAGGCTTGTTGTGTTAATAAAATAAGAAAGGAGCTTATTTTATTTGTTGTTAGAGTTTTGTCATTGAGAGATTTTTGGGAAGAACATCTTCTTATTTGACGAAGAACTCGAAGAACATCAATCTCTGTCGAAGAACGCAGATTCCTCGAAGACTGACTCCGCGACATCAACCCACGACGCGACATCTCATTCCGCAACGGTTCTTCCGCTATGCCGTTTCTGCGACACGACTTCCTCCTTCCAAGTTGCCTCTTTCTGTGACGGTTATACCGCGACGTTTTCTCTTCGACGAACCTCCAAACAAGCTCCGCTCTTGAAACCAAGGTAGGGGTTTTATTTATTTATTTTGTTCGTGAATACCAACTTGACGATCTTCATGGATTAAAACCAATAGTTATCAAATAACGCGAGGGGGACGGACCGCACAAACATAGCCGACCCTCCTCCTTATTTTCATGTTGGTTCCTTTGTGGTTTGGTACGTGAAGGCGTGGTGTCGTCGCACCACGCGGAATCATGCGAAAGGAAATGTGTGGCGTCATCGCACCGCACTGTGGAAAGAAGATCAAGGACGTGACACCGTCGCACCGCGCCGGACGGCAAGGGCTGCGGTCGGTTCCGGGCCGCGGCAGAGCAAGGTGACCAGCGACCGGACCGGGCCGCCGGCGTCGGATCTGGAAGGGGACCGGCCATCGTCGGTCCCGTTGAGCAGGAACCGGACGGCCAGGTCGGGCCAGCCGGATAGGGAGGAGCCGGGGGAAATAATTCCCCCGGCCGAACATCAAAGCGGCCCCAATTAAGGGGCCACGGTTACAGAAAACCGGGGGGGCAACGCCCCCCCCCCTGCGAGCCAAAACGGCTCGGACGTTTTGGCCGAGCAACGACCAGCGCGCCCAGCGCGCGGGTCGCCGGTCCGAGAGGCCGGGCTGGGCCGACCCAGACCCGGGGCGGGTCGACCCGGTTTGGGCCAACCAGGGGGGTCTCGGGCCGGGTCGGTCCGGGCCCAAAACTTCCGTTTTCGGACCGTTTGGGTTCAATTGCCCATAACTCGGGCTACAGACCTCCGATCGACGCGCAGTCTGCGGCGACACGATCCTTGGAACGAGACGGTCGTTTCGGTATATCGCACTCAAGGTTTTGGAATACTTTGAGTTCGGCCGGGTTGGTTCGTACACGAAACCATCCGGGCCCTCGGAGCGGAAAGGCTCATATCTTGAGCTTCGGATGTCTGTTTGACGTGCCATCAACTATGTTGGTTTTCTCTTAGTGAGACGGATCTTTTGGATTAATCCACCCAAGGTTTGGATGCAGGTGAAGTACAGTCAGGTTGGTTTTGCCTTAAAAAACCAACCGGGCCCCTGGGACGAAAAAGACAATAACTCTCAGACCGGGCGTCTGATCGATGCGCCGTCTGCGACGTTGAGTTCCAGTTGACGATACAGAACTTTTGGATACATCAAATCTGGACTATGTGTCAGTTGATGTATCAGCCTCTCGGTTCATGGAGCGGACCCCCCTGAACGAGTTTGCTGTGTGCGGGAACCCTAGTGCTGGCTGCGACTGCTACTGTGACTGCGACGACGACTGTGCAGAGATCCTCAGTGGATTCGATGACAACGACTACAGCACTCAGTGATCCTGTGTGGATCAGGGCTACTGATCTTGTGTGGGTCCGATCCTGTGTGGGCTAGCGCTCAACGGTTCTGTGTGAGCCAGCGTCTACAGATCCTGTGTGTGTCCGATCCTGTGTGGGTCATTGCGGGGGTTAGTTTTCCTACCAATCCTATGTGGGTCTTTGCGGGGGTTAGTACCTATCGATCCTTTGTGGGTCCGACGACTTAGATGGATCAGTGATCATCTCTATCATCTTTTGAAGAAGTATACCTGTGTGAGCTGAATCCTGATTGCATTCCTATGTGTATTGTGTTGTGCTATCCTGTGTGGATTACGTTTTGCTTTCCTGTGTGGAAGACGTATACTTTCCTGTGTGGACTTGGTTGTACTTGGGCTCGGAGGTTGGAGCGTATTGGAATTGATGACTTAGGTATATGTATGGGCATATACCTAAGCAGTGTCGGTTGTTACTTTCCTTTGTGGTTTATCCTTTGTGGATTTTGGGAGACCTTCGGGGGTCTCCGGGTCCCTACTGAGTAGCTTATACTCACCCCTGCGCGGGCTATGCCCGCACTACATTGTGTTGGTTGCAGACGACGGACAGCGTTGATCGTGGTTGAGGCTTGCAGAGCAGAACGGTACCTGGAGGTGGACCACTGGGCGGGACGTACTCGGAACGGACGACAGGACCTGAGGAGCAGTGGAGCTATCTGTACCCACCCTTCAGGTGGGATTTCTAGTGGACAGCTCGGCGTAGTGGCTTTTTCTTTTCAGTTGTTGTTTTCCCTTTCGAGTTGTACTTTACTTTCAGTTTGGGTTTGTATACTGGCCCACTTACTTTCTGCACTTACAGTTGTACTCTGTTTTTACTTAGTGTTTACTTTTTATGCTTTCTTACTCGGTGGTGCTTGTTTACTTTACATAGACAATGCCCTCCCTTTTTACCGGGATTTACACCTTGGTGCTAGTCGCCAGCCCCTGGCCTATGGAAGGCGGGCTTGGGGTAGTCACGGCATGGGCCCCGAGGACGGGTCATGAAAAATTGGTATCAGAGGAGTCCGGTTCTACCGCGAACTCTGATCTATTTCTATGTGAAGCAATAGTGTTTAGCGTATCGAGTGTGGTTATCAATCCAGGGAGTCCAGTGTTGGTGCGGTGGCCGACGTATCCGTACACCAGGACCCTGACTTCTGATTTCCGACTTAATGCACGAAAACATTGATTGCATGTGTGTTTTAAGTTTTCTTTGTGATACTTTGTGTCAGCTGACCAGGTATACTGTTCTGACCGTGGCACACCTATTTCCTTTTCAGGACAGCCTCATGATGGCAGCCACCTAGGGTTCCGAGATTCGAGTGTGACGACAGCCCACCGAGCGACGAGGCCTCGGTGCAGGGCCCTTTGTCAGCAGTGGCACCGGCGGTAGCCCTACCCGCCGAGCCACCGATGGTTCCAGCCCCGCCCGCTGACGATGCACGTCGCCTTAGTGCACTGCATGAGTTCGAGCACCAGCGACCACCCAGGTTCTTTGGGGAGACGGACCCCCAGGCAGCCGAGGACTGGCTGGAGGCAGTGGTGCGAGTTTTTCGGTTAGTGAGGACACCAGCAGACCTCATAGTGATCCTCGCAGTGAGCCTACTACACGCAACAGTGGGCAGATGGTGGAGCTTGATGCTCTAGGTGCACGATGAGGCATCTATACTCTGGATAGACATTGAGAGCCTCTTCCGCTCAGAGTTTTCCCCAGCCACCCTCCATGCGGTGTGCATCCAGGAGCTTCTTCAGCTGTGGAAGGGCAGCATGACGGTCGCTCAATACTCGGCGAGATTTACCGATCTCTCGCGCTACTCTACAGACATGGTACGAGACCCATTCTTTCAGGCCCAAAACATGAGCAGGGATTGAGGTACGAGATCAGGGCATCAATAATCTCCCTCAGCATTCCGACTCAGACAGGTGTACTGGAGCGGGCCCTTTTGATCGAGAGCTTTCTTGCTGAGTCTACACCAGCGCCGAGACCCACCGCAGGGCGGCACGTAGCAGAGTCTTCTGCAGCACGCAGTCGATAGATGACTCATGGGTTCAGGCAGACCAAACCCTTAGGCAGACGACCTCTGGACACTGTCTCAGCAGTGTGGGGCACACAACGCGGAGTCAGTCTTTCGAGAGGCAGAAAGTGCTACTCATGCGGCGGGCAGTGCCACATGGCTCGCGATTGCCCAACCCGCCATGCCGAGGAGCAGCAGATGGTTGAAGGACCACCGAGGCAGAGCCAGAGGGTCGACCGTGGCGGTCCATAGGGAGTAGGTGGATGAGGCAGAGGAGCTGGCTGATCAGCAGGTGGTGGGCGACACTTTGAGGCTCTACCACCACCACCACCAGGAGGTCCACCCCGACCACAGGGAGCTGGCAGGCAGAGACAGGCACAGCTCCAGGAAGCGGAGGACTATGACCACGGCGCGCCCGAGATGATTCTAGGTACTATCTGTGTCTATTCCACCCTTTCTGTAGTTCTTATAGACACAGGAGCGAGTCACTCTTTCATAGCCGCTTCCCTTGTTCGGAGCTCGGAGATTCCGACAGAGCCGTTGGATCGATCCTTACGGCTAGAGACTCCTATGGGAGCAGACTCGACGATTACGCACAGGTGCCGGCAGTGTGAGCTTACTCTAGGAGGCGAGATCTTCGAATGAGATCTTCTTGTAATGGAGTCGAGGCCTTACGACGTCATCTTGGGCGTGGATTGGTTGTCTACGGTCCATGCACAGATTGACTGTTTTAGGCGCAAGGTGCGATGTGTACGCACCGACGGGAGCAGGTTCACCTTCACTGGTGAGAAGGGAGCCTTTGCAGCACAAGATGGACTCTCGCAGAGGAGAGGACAACCCATCACTCATCAGTTGGCTAGCCTCATCCTAGGAGCTGTTGACGTGCGGAGTCCTGGTTTTCCTACAGTGGTGGATCAGTTTGCGGACGTTTTTCCCAATGATGTTCCACGGTTACCTCCTCGCAGAGAGGTAGAATTTTATATTGACCTGCACCCCGGGACAGCCCTGATATCGACTCCAGCGTATCGGATGGCCCCCGCTGAGCATCAAGTGCTACGGGTACAGTTGGAGGACTTACAGGGCAAGGGGTTCATCCGAACCAGTGTTTCACCCTGGGCTTCCCCGATTTTGTTCTCCAAGAAGGCGGACGAGAGCTAGTGACTTTGTGTTGACTATCGTCCCCTGAACCAGGTGACAGTGAGGAACAAGTATCTGCTACCAAGGATTGATGATCTCTTTGATCAGCTCAAGGGAGCATGGTGGTTCTCAAAGATAGACCTCAGGCCAGGCTATCATCAGCTCAGAGTTTGAGACGAGGACGTGCAGAAGATGGCCTTCAGATGTCGGTATGTCCACTATGAGTTCTTGGTTATGCCATTCGGCGTAACCAATACTCCAGCAGTATTCATGGCCCTCATGAACAGGATATTTCAGCCATACCTCGATCAATTTGTCATGGTCTTCATCGATGATATTTTTATTTACTCGACGACTGAGGAGGAGCATGCCTACCACTTACGGGTTGTACTAGACACACTCCGAGAGCACTAGCTTTTTGGAAAGATCTTGAAGTGTCAGTTCTGGAAACGTGAGGTCCACTTCTTGGGACACGTCATCTCTGAGGCAGGAGTTGCAGTGGATCCTGCGAAGATCGAGGTAGTGTTAGCTTGGGAGCCACCGAGGAGCGTGACAGAGGTGTGGAGTTTCTTGGGACTAGCTGGATACTATCAGAGATTTGTGCCATACTTATCCAGAGTTGCAGCACGACTCTCAGCTTTGAAGAAGAAGGGGGAACCTTTTGTGTGTTCAGATAGATGTTAGCAGAGCTTCCAGGAGCTGAGACAGAGATTGACCTGCGCACCTATCTTGAGGTTGCCTGAGGAGGGAGTAGGGTATGTAGTCTACTGCGATGCATCAGGGACCGGACTCGGATGTGTCCTGATGCAGGAGCGGGCAATGATCGCCTATGGATCACATCAGTTGAGGCCATATGAGCAGAAATACGCTACCCATAACCTGGAGTTAGCAGTAGTGGTCTTCGCTCTGAAGACATGGCGACACTATCTGATGGGTGAGCGCTTTACAGTATTTTCTAACCATCAGAGTCTCAGGTACATCTTCACTCATAAGGACCTGAACCTGAGACAGCGGTGATGGCTCGAGTTCCTCCAGGACTATGACTTTGAGATTGTCTATACTCCTGGGAAGGGGAACGTGGTAGCCGATGATCTCAACAGGAGGACGGGCATTCATCTACTTGAGGAGGTGACAGAGCAGCTAGCCGCTTTGCAGATATCCTTTGTGGATAGAGATGGAGTAGCCTTCCTTTAGTCTCTCACAGTCACTCCTCCACTACTATAGTGGGTCAGAGAGGCATAGTGTGGGGACGCTGACTGTGAGACGCGGCGTGCACATATATCTTCAGGACAGGAACCTAATGGTTTCTCCTTTGGAGCAGAGCACGAAATCCTTTTTAGAGGATGTACCTTGGTACCAATTACTTTACAGGAGGAGGTGCTGAGAGAGTTTCACACTTCTCCTTTGGCGGTACATCCTGGAGTGGCAATGATGTACCAGGATCTCAGACGACAGCACTAGTGGCCGGGCATGAAGAAGGCTGTGGAAAAGTTCGTTTCTCGATGCCTCACCTGCCAGCAGGTGAAGGCTGAGCACAAGGTACCAGCAGGCTTGGTACAGCCCTTGGAGGTTCCAGAGTGGAAGTGGGACGAAATATATATGGACTTCGTGACTGGACTTCCACACACTTCTAGAGGTCACGAATCCATTTCGGTGATTGTCGACCGACTCATCAAGTCGGCTCACTTTTTACCCATCAGAGACCAGGGCTTAGTGGAGATCTTGGGATGTATTTACGTTCATGTGATTGTACGGCTTCACGGTGTGCCATCTTCTATCGTCTCCGATCGGGATGCCCGCTTTACTTCTCGACTATGGAAGGGATTGCAGGAGGCGTTCGGGACGCAACAACGTCTGAGCACAGCCTTTCACCCTCAGACGTATGGTCAGATGGATAGAACCATTCATAATCTTGAGGAAATGCTCTGTGCATGCATCCTCAACTTTGGTCGCAGCTGGGAGGACCACCTACCCTTGGTGGAGTTCACGTACAACAACAGCTACCACTGCACGATCGGGATGGCACCATACGAGGCGTTGTACGACCGACCTTATAGATCTACTTTGTGTTGTACAGACCCTGGGGAGTCAGCACTTGTGGGACCGGAGATGGTCCAGGCCATGATAGAGAAGGTCCAGGTCATCCAAGAGCGGATGAGGACAGCTCAGAGCCGGCAGAAGTCATATGCTGACAGGAGGCGGAGGCCACTAGAGTTCAAGGATGGAGACCACGTCTTCTTGCGTGTCTCACCTCAACGTGGATTACAGAGATTTGACTGAGGCAGCAAGTTGTCTCCAGGCTTAATCGAACCATTCCCGGTCCTCAGCAGGATTGGTGAGGTGGCTTATCTCCTGGCTCTACCACCTCAGTTGCACCGGGTGCACGACGTCTTCCACGTATCTCAGCTGAGGAGATACGTGCACGACCCGACGCACATCATTGACCATGGGGAGCTTGACGTTGATGATGGGGCGACTTTTGCGGAGGTCCTAGTGGAGACCGAGGATCGACAGGAGCGGGTCCTACGTGATCTATCGATTCATCTAGTGCGCATCAGATGGCAACACGAGAACCTCTAAGAGAGCACTTGGGAGCGGGAGGCTCAGATGTGTGCTCAGTACCCACATTTGCTTCCTTAGTTTTCGATGTATCTTTACGGGGACGTAAAGCCCTGAGGTGGGAGTAATTTAAAGACCCTTAAAATTCATGGGAAATATTTTCTTAATTTTCTTTGGAATTTTACAAGAACGCAGTTTTAGACGGCACCTGATTCCGAGGCCCGGTGTGCCCGTAATTTCTATCCGAAGTTTAGCTCAGGTACGTTCAGTGAACGAATGAGCGGAAATTTCTAACTTTTGAATCGGTGCCCAGAATCGAATTCCGAGGGCACCGATGGAACCACAACACCGGTAATTTCTTAGGAACTCCTGTTCCGGAGTTGCGTTATCACAAGTGTGGATGATAAAAATTGTGGAAGTTTATTTTATAATTATTCTACAATTTTTATTATTTTTACTCTACGTGTTTAGTTCTTGATGGATGTTGGGTAACCACCCAACCTCCCTTGGGCGGTTATAATGGTGGTGGGGCCCACACGAACCCCACCCCTTCATATCCTCTAACCCCTCTCAACTCCCATTAAATGTTGATAACTTAAGTTTACTTAACTTATGGAATTAATGTGGTGAGTTAAATGTGGGTTTTTGAAATTCAAACCCTTGAATTTTTATAAGGCTTGTTGTGTTAATAAAATAATAAAGGAGCTTATTTTATTTTTTGTTAGAATTTTGTTATTGAGAGATTTTTGGGAAGAACATCTTCTTCTTTGACGAAGAACTCGAAGAACATCGGTCACCATCGAAGAACGCCGAGTCCTCGAAGACCGACTCCGCGACATCGACCCGCGACGCGACGTCTCTTTCCGCAACGGTTCTTCCGCGACGCTGTTTCTGCAACACGACTTCCTCCTTCCAAGTCGCCTCTTTCCGCGATGGTTATACCGCGACATTTTATCTTCGACGAACCTCCGAACAAGCTCTGCTCTTGAAAGCAAGGTATGGGTTTTATTTATTTATTTTGTTCGTGAATACCAACGTGACTATCTTCGTGGATTAAAACCAATAGTTATCAAATAACGCGTGGGGGCCGGACCGCACAAACACGGCCGTCCCTCCTCCTTATTTCCATGTTGGTTCCTTTGTGGTTTGGTACGGGAAGGCGTGGTGCCGTCGCACCACGCGGAATCATGCGAAAGGAAATGCGCGGCAACGTCGCGCCGCGCTGTGGAAAGAAGATCAAGGACGCGATGCCATCGCGCCACGCCGGACGAAAAGGGCCGCGGCCGGTTCCGGGCCGCGACGGAGCAAGGTGACCGGCGGCCGGACCGGGCCGCCGGCGTCGGAGCTGGAAGGGGACCGGCCATCGCCGGTCCCGTTGAGCAGGAACTGGCCGGCCAGGTCCGGCCGGCCGGACAGGGAGGAGCCGGGGGAAATAATTCCCCTGGCGGGACATCAAAGCGGCCCCAATTAAGGGGCCGCGGTTACAGAAAAACGGGGGGGCAGCTCCCCCCCGCCCCCACGCGAGCCAAAACGGCTCGGCCGTTTTGGACGAGCACCGACCGGCGCGCCCAGCGCGCGGGTTGCCGGGCCTGGCCGTGCCGGGCCGGGCCGACCCGGACCTGGGGTGGGTCGACCCAGTTCGGGCCAACCGGGGGGGTCTCGGGCTTGGTCGATCCGGGCCCGAAACCCCCGTTTTCGGACCGTTTGGGTTCAATTGCCCATAACTCGGGCTACGGACTTCCGATAGACATTCTGTCAGCAGTGACACGCTCCTTGGAACGAGACAGTCTTTTCGGTATATTACACTCAAGGTTTCAGAATACTTTGAGTTCATCCGGGTTGGTTCGTACACGAAACCATCCGGGCCCTCGAAGCAGAAACCCTCATATCTTGAGCTTCGGACGTCCCTTTGACGTGCCGTCAACTATGTTGGTTTTCTCTTAGTGAGATGGATCTTTTGGCTTACTCCGCCCAAGGTTTGGACACAGGTGGATTACGTTCGGGTTGGTTTTTCCTTAAAAAACCAATCGGGCCCCTGGGACGAAAAAGCCAATAACTCTTAGACCGGGAGTCCGATCGACGCGCCTTCTGCGACGTTGAGTTTCGGTTGACGATACGGAACATTTATATACATCAAATCTGGACTATGTGTCAGTTGACATATCAGTATCTCGGTTCGTGGAGCGGACCCTCCCGAACGAGTTTGCTGTGTGTGGGAACCCAAGTGCTGGCTGCGACTTCTTATGTGACTGCGACGACGACTATGCAGAGATCCTCAGTGGATTCGAAGACGACGACTACAGCACTCAGCGATCCTGTGTGGATCAGTGCTACTGATCCTGTGTGGGTCCGATCCTGTGTGGGTCAGCGCTCAGCAGTTCTGTGTGAGCCAGTGCCTACAGATCCAGTGTGGGTCCGATCCTGTGTGGGTCATTGCGGGGGTTAGTTTTCCTACCGATCTTGTGTGGGTCTTTGCAGGGGTTAGTACCTATCTATCCTTTGTGGGTCCGATGACATATATGGATCAGTGATCATCTCTATCATCTTTCGAAAAATTATACCTGTATGAACTGAATCCTGATTTCTTTCCTATGTGGATTGTGTTGTGCTATCCTGTGTGGATTACGTTTTTCTTTCCTCTGTGGAATACATATACTTTCCTGTGTGGACTGGGTTGTACTTGGGATCGGAGGTTGGAGCATATTGGAATTGATGACTTAGGTATATGTATGGGCATATACCTAATCAGTGTCGGTTGTTACTTTACTTTGTGGTTTATCCTTTGTGGATTTTGGGAGACCTTCTGGGGTCTCGGGGTCCCTACTGAGTAGCTTATACTCACCCCTGCACAGGATATGCCCGCACTATGTTGTGTTGGTTGCAGACGACGGACAACGTTGATCATGGTTGAGGCTTGCAGAGCAGGACAGTACTTGGAGGTGGACCATTGGGCGGGACGTACTCGGAGCGGACGATGGGATCCGAGGAGCAATGGAGCTATCTGTACCCACCCTTCATGTGGGATTTCCAGTGGACAGCTCGGCGTAGCGACTTTTTCTTTTCAGTTGCTGTTTTCCCTTTCGAGTTGTACTTTACTTTCAGTTTGGGTTTGTATACTGGCCCACTTACTTTCCGCACTTACAGTTGTACTCTGTTTTTACTTAGTTTTTACTTTTTCATCTTTCTTACTCTGTGGTGCTTGTTTACTTTACAAAGGCAATGCCTTCCCTATTTACCAGGATTTACGCCTTGGTGCTAGTCGCCAGCCCCTAGCCTATGGAAGGCGGGTTTGGGGTAGTCACGGCACGGGCCCCGAGGATGGGTCGTGACATAGCTCTACTAAATCGAAATTTCCAGAATCTAGGGAAAAATACAATTCAGAGTCTAGACATACAAAAAATTGAATTCTAGAAGCATGGATATTCATATTCTGTTTTTCAAAGAATTTGGAATATGAATTCTATAGATTCCAGAGTCTGAATTCTGATGAATTCAGAGCCTTAATTTTAAAGAATTTAGAGTCTGAATTATGAGGATTTAAGAGTCATAATTATGAGGAATTCAGAGTTTAAATTCCTAGGAATTTAGAGATTGAATTCTGAGGAATTCAGAGTTCGAATTCTGAGGAATTCAGAGTCAGAGTTCTAGGGAAATTCTGAGTCATAATTATGAGGAATTTAGAGTCCAAATTAGAAGGAATTCAGAATCTTAGTTTCATAGAATTTGGAGTCTAACTTTTAGAGAATTCGGAGTTTTAATTTCAAAGATTTAAACGTATGAATTTTAGAGAATTCAGATCTTGAATTTCTTAGAATTCGGAGTATAAAAATAGAATAATCGAAATCCAAGAAACGATAATATTCTATGGTTTTTTATAAGGATCTGAATTTTTGACTTAGTAATAAAATGAACTTGGTTTTGAGAGGACATAAAAAAATTAGAAAACAAGGTAAGGATAAAACATTCCATAGGGAAAGTAAATTTCCTTATGAAAATAATCCTTAGATAAAGATAGTTTTCTTTAAGAAAAAGTGTTTGTGATTTTCAAAACACAGAGGAATGGAAAAGTCACAAGGAAACCTTATTAACTCAACAAACCCCTATTAAGTTCATTTCATTATGAATAATTCATTATTAATAAAATAGTTATCCATTAAATCCCTACCCGGGTAACTAACAACCAGAACACGCCAAATGCAATGACCACACAACATAAAACACACCAATGAGAATTACCACGACAAAGAAACCAACTCTACACTTCCTTCTCACCCAAATTCGACAACCCTACTACCTAAACACACCATACCAGCAATATAAACAAGAAAAATCAAGTTATAGCCCCACTTTAGAAACACCACACCCAACAAATGTAACACAACCCAGAAGTAGTCCCATTGCTCTACAAGTTCATCCATTCCACAATCAATCAATCTATCAACCTAGTATTCCCTCACACATCATGCACCACCTCACACACAAAGCACATAATATCCACCACCAGAAGTAGAGCCTCACTGCAAAAACTTACCACACCAAACTCACTAAACCAACCCCTTTTTCCCCCTGTACACAAAAACAGGCTACCAACAACAACACTATACAACCCAAACAAGGAAAAAACAAAACAAAACAATGCACAAAGCCACACGAACAAGCCAATTGTATTTAGATTTTTCCAAAAATGGTTCATTAATTCCACTTTGATAAACTGGGGAGGCCACAAAACAATTCTGATCATGGGGTATCCTTTTTATTTAATTGGGTATACATGATTAATCAGATTAATATTTACAACAATTATTCATAAGCTATTGTGGGTGCACAAACAAAGACCACCAACAACAATGATTTTCCAGAAGGCATGTATAACAAAAAACATAACAGGAAAATTGAGGATAACATATAAAACAACTGATCAACATCATCATCTTCCTGGCCCCCATTTATGACTGAGGAAACTATCCGATTATATCATAACACCCTTAGTAATTAGTTTCAACTGTGATCAAGATGTAGGATCGAAATAGTGATGTAGATGCTCAATTTACAAGAGGGGGGGGTGAATTGTATACTTTAAAATTCCTTTGGAACTTTTAAAGTTAGTTAAGATTAACTATGTTTTCCTTAAGCAAAGGAAAGGGCTAAGTTTAACAAAGTTAAACTAAGAAAATTCACAAAACCTCTAACACCGAATGAAAACTTGGAAAGAGATTCCGAAAGTAGGTTTCGGAAATATGGTTCCGAAATTTGAAACTTAATGAAAGATTACAAAATGAGATTCTAACTTAAAGCGTATAGAATCTAAATGAACCAGAGTACAAGTAAGAAACTATAAGAAAGTTATACTTTCCTTATAATACAAAATGCAGCAGAAATAAACAAGTAGTAAAACTACAAGTAATAAGATATTAGTCTTTTAACCCAAAGAGAAGGGTATCCAACAACCTTGGATAAAGGTCCCTTAATTTATACTTTCAAGCAAGTCTGTCTTACCCACTCCAGGGTAAGCCCTCGATACAAAGATCAAAGTCTCTGTCTTGCTATCCCCACAAGCCCTCAACTTCATGGTAGTTGGAAACCTCTGTCTTCCTCAGCAAGGAAGCCCTCAAACTTCAAGGTAGTCGGCACCTCTGTCTTCCTATCCCCGGAAGTCCTTGAATGTAACCACCAACATTTGGAGTCGCACAAAGCTTTGAGAGTTAATAAGATCCTCTGTCTCTAGAAATCACTTCAAGCATGTAATCACATGAGTCGAAGATCAGTCAGCCTTTCAGCACCGATCTCTTTCAAATGAGCTCCTATTTATAGGTAAGGTCGGCCTCCTTCCCAACGGTCATATTTTCCTTAAATATCGGAGGGACCTGTACACGTGTCACTTAGACAACGGTTAGTTTATAACAAAATAGATGACATCATTTTATAACAAAACAAGTGTAACAGAATGTACGACATCGTTTTAAAATCTAACTCAAAAGTTCGGAATGAGAAATTCGGAGTGAAGGTTCGGAGTTTAAGGAAAATAATAAAGAGTAAACAAAATATAACGACATAAGTGAAATGAGAGTTCGGAGTGAAGATTCAGAGTCTGAATAAATTCAGAGTATATAAAACAAAGATGATCAGATCCTATTTAATAAGATAATTCAGAATGAGAATTTGGAATGAGAATTCATCATCAGAATTCGTAATGAGAATTCGTTGTTGAATTTCATAAGGATTCATATCCTGAGTCTGGAGTAGAACTTAATCAGAGTTCGTATCCAGAATTTGGAATGAAACTTCCTTACAGTTCTTATCCAGAATTCGGATCCTAAAACAGAATGCTTCATATCAAAGTTTCAACAATTCTGAGAAAATAGAAATGAATCCGAATCTCATACTTAAGAAAAATATGGATGAAAATATGATAAGGATAATTTTTCTTATAAAAGCGATTTTTCCTTATAAAAGCAATTTTCCTTATAAAAGCAATTTTCCTTATAAAAGAAATTTTCCTAAAGATAAGGTGTTTGTGATTTTCAAAACAATAAGGAATGGAAAAGTCATAAGGAAAACCTTATTGACTCAACAATCTCTCCCTTTTTGGAAAGCACAAACATCCTTACGAAAAAGAAATTCTAAGAAGAAAAAGATTATCTCCCTTTCTTTAAGGATATAGATGAATACCACTAACTCCCCCTTAGGCTTTGAAACTCTAAGGATCGTATTATAGATGTCTGGAGTGACATTTTATTACGAATGATAAAGTCTTCATTAAAAAACTCCCCCTTAGATAGACTCTTATTAGAGTTCTTCTTTCTTACGGATCTTTTCCTTCTCCTCCTTATATAAACTATTATTAGAGTTCTTCTTTTTCTTAAGGATCTTTTCCTTATCCCCCTTTGTGATTTTCAAAAAGAAATCGAGGGAATGGAAAAAAAATAAAGTACCTGAAAAATTAGTAATAACAACAAAGGAACTGAGAAGCACAATTTTCATTAGATTTGAAATGTCGGCAACAAAGAAAACTAGATACAACAAAAAGATCGGATTTAGTTATTTCGGATCTTTTTCCTTCGAAATGAGCCCCTTAAGAATAGTCTTGATCTTCTTCAGGTCTTTATGATCTTCTTCAGCTTGCTTCTCTAAGACTACTATTCTTGCAGATTGAGCTTCAATCTTTTCTTCCTGGGCCTTCAGCTTTTCTTCCTGAGCCTTGATCTTTTCTTCCTGAGCCTTCATCTTCTGTTCAAACTCGATCTGATGATCCATTTCAAACTTCTAGTTTTGAGAAACGGAATTCAGTTTCCCATTCAGATCTCTAACTTCTTGGATTTGGAAGTTCTTTTCATCTGTCAGCTTCTCTTCAAAGGAGGAAGTTAGCTCATTTATCTTCCTATATTCAGTCTCAAAGGCATCTTTAACATTGTCTTGAAATTCATCAAATAACCTCATCTCTTCAACAGTCTTCTTCGACCAGTTTGTCATCCTCTTGCAAGATCTTCTATGAGCTTCGTAGCCAACAAAAAACATTTTGAACTGAGCCTCTATTTCAACACACTTATCCATAACCATAGATACAGAGTCTGTTTTCTGATTTAAAGCATGTTGGAGCATCTGGCATCTTGAGTCAATACTTGAGATGGTCGGAATGGTTCCCACAAACTTCTTTAAAGACTGAACAACAAAGTCATTCCCCAACGAGGATGACTCAGAATCTGAAACTTTGCTTGGAGAATTTTCTTCCTCAATAAGCTCCAACTTCTTTTTAGACGAATCACCATATTCTCTTTTCTTGCTAGCCACTGATTTCGGAGTCTCAACAAGGAGTTGCTTTCCCTTGTCTTTTTTCGGAATCGATTCTTGATCAGGAGTTTTCTGCTCGCCAGCAGACACTTGAATAATATCATTAAAAACTTTTTGAACAACATCTTCCTCATTCTTATCCATCTCTGGAGTTACTAACTTAGAGGATTCAGCCTCTGAAGTTCGGAGTGATAGGTGTTCCGAAGGCGACCCCTTATAATCATCTACTTCTTTCAATAAGTCTCTTGTTTCACCACTTCCTTCAGCAACTACTTCTTCCTCTTCCACTTGTTGAATCTGCTCAAGTTTCTCAACATGTTCAGTTGTAATCTCTTCCGAAAAATCAAGGTTTCTTCCTGGAGTCTCAGGTAGAGATTCCAAGGAGAAAGATCTCGGAACCGGAATGCTTCCAGATACTATTTCATTAAACTTTAAAAAATCTTGGACTGCCTCGGCTTCTGTCATCTTCTTCTTGAGTTTCTTTTCCTTTAATTGTTTTTCAAGCTCATCAGTAGTTCTCTCCTTCAAGGCCTTAGCCTCCGCAGGGTCCAATCCGAACTGCGGATCCCCTTCTTTCCTTTTCTCTTTATCTTCTCTCCACTTCGCAACAACTTCATCAGGATAGGCCTTCTTCTTCTTTGGTTTGGGAGGTGCGGTTTGAACTTCCTTAGCTTTAGAATCCTCAACTTCAATTGAAACTTCCTTTAACTTTCTTTTCTTTACTATCTTAGATGATTCCGGTTCAACAGCCTTCGAAGCCGCTTCTTCTTGATTAGGAAAATCGAAGAACTCACCAGTCTCCTTGTTGAAAGCCACATCCATCCTCTTAAGGGTATCATCACTTACCAAAAATTTTTTGCAAACCCTTGGCTTAGATCTGCAAGCTTCCTTGAAAGACTCAAGGCACCGAACTATCAACTTTGATAAAAGTTCTGGGTACATTATGATCTGGGCTCTGAGATTTCCTTTCTTAAGATTCTCATTGGTTATAAGAATGTTCCTCATGAAGTTGAACTTCCTTAGATTTATCAGGAAATCTAAGATATAGATCTCAATCTTCATCAAACTGTCTTTATCACCTTTCCTCAGTACGATAAGCCCTTGCACCCACAACTCTAGAATCTGAAAATTTGTAGGCAAACTAGCAATCTTTAGAGCTTTGTTATCTAAGAGTCCGAGAGTTTTCAAGGATTTTTCCTTGTCGAATATACCCTTAGAATCTGGAAACACATGAGATATGAACTCTGCTTCTCCTTCATAGGTCAGCCCTACCATGCTTGCTGCCTTGGTATAAGAAAGCTTATAAGTCTTTCCCCAAGACTTAAAAGAAAATTTCTCCCTATTATCTTCCTGAAAGAAGGAAACTGTTTCATAGAACTCAATAAGTAACTCCGAAAAAACATCGTCTTGATTCCCCGGTTTTGACACAACAATATCTTCCCACCCATTCAACTTAATTTTCTTCGAAATAAGAGAATCATAGTTGTTGAAGAAATCCGGATGGACTAGCCTTTATCTGTAAACTAACCATTGTGAAATAGGCTTGGAGGATGACATTTCTTGAGAAGCTAACTCCATAGACATTCGGATCTGATGACCTCTGAGAAGCTCAGAATAGAGAAAACTCAAGTTCGGAACGGCTTTAAAACAGAGAGGCAGAGATTTGGGACGTGAGAGCTTGAGAACCGATGTGGGACGAGTATTTGGGTCCCCTTTATATAGGCAATGAAATGACGGTTCAACTTCCTCGGTTGATCGAACAGTTTTGATAAGCTGAGATCAGATCTGATGGTTGAAAACGAATTCTCAGGAAAACTTGAATCCAATCTTTTTGAGGTTTTTATTAAAACAAAGAATTAAGAAAACTATAATCCGAAAACAAAATACAAGAAAATGCCAGCATGTAAAGTATGACTACGAAAACATGAGTAAGGAAATCATACCTTTCGAATTGGCTTAGGAGGATTATTCGTAATTGGTAACATTTTTTAAAAAAACTTTTCTACGAAATAGTTTGCAAAACTTATTACAGAAAAAAAACTCAGTATGGAAAACTCAGTACGAAAAACAAACTTAATAAGGAAAAACTTAGTACAAAAGTTTCATTCCAAAAAAAAAACTTATTATGAAGGATTCGGTACGAAAATCCCATTATGAAAATACCAGTACGAAATTGTCCATTCCGGAAATTTTCAATACAAACATTTTCATTCCAGAAGTATTCTGTATGAAAATGTCCATTCTAGAAAATTTTAGTTCCAGAAATTTCATTCCGAAATTGTTGTTCCGAAAAGTTTGGAAATTTTTTTTAAAGAACTTTGTTAATCTAACAATCAGATGTACTCCCCCTATGAAAAGGAATTTATTGCTATAAGGAGACTTTTTCAACAGAAAGTTAATTAAGGAGGATTACCTTATGGTTATCATTCCTAACTTCTGTTTAATGTATTCAAATATATCAGAAGGCAAAGATTTTGTGAAAATATCAGTAAGTTGATCTTGAGTTCTGATAAACTGAAAATGATATCTCCTTTAAGTGTGTGATCCCTAAGAAAGTGATGCCTAATATCTATGTGTTTTGCACGGGAGTGATGTGCAGGGTTTTACTAAGGGAAATGGCACTTGTGTTATCACACAAAATTGGAGTTTTAGTAAAACTCAAGCCATAGTCTGTGAGGGTGTGTTGCATCCACAACACTTGAGCACAACAACTTCTAGCTGCTACATATTCAGCTTCAGCAGTAGAAA
Organism: Viscum album; assembly: GCA_963277665.1. Lineage (NCBI taxonomy): Eukaryota > Viridiplantae > Streptophyta > Magnoliopsida > Santalales > Viscaceae > Viscum > Viscum album. The sequence continues at coordinate 1,765,718,602 of OY728142.1, read as the reverse complement.
GTGCTACAGAATGTTGCTTCTTGCAGGACCAAGAAACTAATGAATCTCCTAAGAAATGACAAGTTCTGGATGAACTCTTTCTATCCATTCTACATCCACCAAAGTCATCATCAGAAAAGCTTTTTAGAACAAAATCATTTCCAGAAGTATAAAATAATCCTAGATCCATGGTTCCCTTAAGGTAGCAAAAAATTCTTTTTACTGGCTTTAAGTGAGATTCCTTAGGATTGGATTGATATCTTGCACATAAGCATACTAAGAACATTAAGTTTGGTCGACTAGCTATTAAGTATAGTATACTTCCTATCATACCTCTAAAAGATGTTTGATCTACTGGTTTCCAGCTTCATCAAGATCTAAAGAATTTGAAGTATCAATAGGAGTACTTATACTCTTAGTATTGTCATAACCATACTTTTTATGAAGATCTTTGATATACTTATGTTGAGATATGTAAGTCCCTTCTGGTTTTTGAGAAATTTGAAAACCAAGGAAAAAAGTTAACTCACCCATCATACTCATTTCAAACTCAGATTTCATTAGACTTGCAAAAGAGTCAGTCAAAGATTGCTGAGTTGAGCCAAATATGATGTCATCAACATAAATTTGAACAATCGAAACATTTTTCTTATCTTTCTTTATAAAAAGAGTTGGATATGCATTTCCCTTAACATAGTTATTTTGAAGCAAAAATCCAGTGAGTCTATCATACCATGCTCGTGGGGCTTGTTTAAGGCCATACAAAGCTTTGGTAAGTCTAAAAACATGATCAATATGTTTTGTATCTTCAAAGCCAGGAGGTTGTTCAACAAAGACTTCCTCTTGAACATAACCGTTAAGAAAAGCATATTTCACATCCATTTGAAAAAGTTTTAAATTATAGAATTCTGCAAAAGCAAGTAGAATACGGATAGATTCAAGTCTAGCTAATGGAGCATAGGTTTCTTCATAGTCTATTCCCTCTTGCTGATTATTTCCTTTAGCAACAAGTCTAGATTTATTTCATACTATGACTCCATTTTCATCACATTTATTTCTGAAAACCCATTTTACTCCAATAACAGAAGTTTCCTTAGGTCTTTCAACCAAGGTCCATACTTTATTCCTTTCGAATTCATTTAGTTCATCTTGCATTGCTTTGATCCAATCATCATCACCAGAAGCTTCATCAGTGCTTTTTGGTTCTAATTGGGAAAGAAATGCGAGATGTTCTACTTCATTTATTAAGGAACTTATAGTCCTTACAGGTTGATTTACATCACCAATGATACTATCACTGGGATGATTCTTAAGAAACACCTGATTTGGGTTTTGTAAAACCTGTTCATCAACATAGGGTAGAAAGTCTTCTGGGGTAAATGTTTCAGAAGTATCTTCTTGAACAATTTCCTTATCAGAAGGTTCTTCTATCAAAGGTTGACAATAAGTTTTTGAAAACACATCCGAGGATGTAGGTAGGGATGTTTTAAAAACAAAAGGATCTGACTCATCAAATTTTACATGTACTGTTTTCTCAACAGTGCAAGTATTTTTATTAAAAACTCTATAAGCCTTAGAGGTTGTGGAATAGCCTAAGAAAATCCCTTCATCAGATTTTGGTGTGAATTTATGTAGGTTATCTTTAGTATTCAAAATAAATACTTTACAACCAAAAACCTTGAAGTAGGATAGTCTTGGTTTTCTACCATTCCATAACTCATAAGGAGTTTTATTAAGAAAAGGTCTAATTGAAATTCAATTTATAGTATAGTAAGAAGTACTTACAGCTTCAACCCAGAAATGTCTAGCTATAGAATATTCACTCAACATGGTTCTAGTTATTTCTTGAATAATTCTATTTCTTCTTTCAACTACACCATTTTTTTAGGAGTTATAGGTGCTGAAAAATTGTGAGTAATACCTTTCTTACTACAAAAAGTTTCAAAATCAGAATTTTGAAATTATCCTCCATGATCACTATGAATATTTTTCAATGGACGGTTTTTCTCATTTTTAACATGAGCTCTAAAACTTTTGAAATAGGAAAAAGCTTCAGACTTATTTGTTAGAAAATAGACCCAAGTAAATCTAGTGTAATCATCGACTTGAACAAACACATAGTATTTGCCTCCAATACTTCCAGTTTGTGTTGGACCAAAAAGATCCATGTGCACTAACTATAATGCATCGGTTGTTGAGACTTTACCGATTGACCTAAAACTAGATTTATGTTTCTTTCCATATTGACACATATCACAAACTTTAGAAGAATCAAATCTAAGATCCGGTAGATCCTTAACTAGTTTCTTCATAGAGAGTTTACATAGGTTCCTAAGGTTACAGTGACCTAGTCTTCTATGCCATAACCAGGAATGATCTTCCATTGCACTAAGGCAAGGTAAATCTTGGCTTCTAAGATCTTCTAAGTTTAAGATGTAAACATTCTCTTGCCTATTGGCTGAGAGAATAAATTCTTCCTTGGAATTGTGAACTAAGCACTTATCATTCCTAAAATTCACAAGGTAACCTTCATCACATAACTGACTTATGCTAATGAGGTTGTGCCTAAGACCCTTAACAAAAAGAACATTTGAAATCAAGGTTTTACCAAGAAGAACAATATTACCAATACCAACAATCTCTCCCTTAGCATTATCTCCGAAAGTTACCTTTCCTCCTTTCGTTTTGATAATCTTTTCAAAATGGCTTTTGTTACCAGTCATGTGCCGGGAACATCCACTATCCATATACCATGTATTGTTGCTGGTACTCTCTTTATTTTCCTAAAATCAAGAAGAAAATTAGACTTTCAGAATCCAAACTTGTTTGGATCCGAGATTTCCAGACAATAAAATTTTAGGAACCCACATCTTCTTAGAAAAGTAAGCTTTGTAAAAACCTAGAGATTGAGTTTTGTTCAAGGAACAATTCTTTGCCTAGTGACCACCACATTGACACTTGGTACAAAATGGGTCACTTTGAGGAACAAAATAATTGTTACTAAAAATTGGTTTTGCGTGGGTATAACCAAGTCTGGATTTATTTCATAAAGGTCGTATTTGGGAATACATCTTATCAAAATTTTCCTTACCATGGGTAAAGTTAGATAAACACTTCTTTAAGGAAAAAATTTCAGACTTGAGTTTTACAACCACGTTTATTTCCTCAAAATCATTAGTTTTAGAACTAGAGCTAGGATCAAAAACATTTTTATTAGAAATTACTTTTTCTAATTCTTTAGAATGTTTATTCTTCTCAGAACATACTTCCTCAAGAATTTTTGAAATACTTTCAAAATAATTATTTTTCTTATCAAGATCTTTAGAAAGATCTGATATCTCTTTCGTAAGAATAGAATTCCTAGCGTTTGCCTTATCAAGTTTCTTATTGAGTTTGGAATTATCAATCTCAAGAAGTTCAGCAAACCTAGAGACTTCTTCATAAGTAGGTAAAGTATTTTCTTCATTAAAAGATGATTCTTCATCAGAAGAGTTATAATACTTACTATCATTGGAATTTAAAGAAACATTGATCAATGATTCATCATTTCGTACCTTAGCCATAAAACAATGATTATCAATAGGTAATCTGGCTAAAAGACCAAGATTCTTCTGTCCTGAAGATTCATAATCAGACGATTCATCTGAAGATTCACCACCACTGGCACTCCAGGTGTCATTAGCTTTCAGAACATTCTTAGATTTGGCTTTATAATACTTCTTTCTATTCCTGTCTGAATGTCTTTCTTTCCTTTCTTTCTTTTTGAGCAAAGGGAAATCTGGTCTAATATGTCCAGCTCTCCTACATTCATAACAAGTAACTTCTCCATCTTTTCTATCTTTCCTTTCCTTTTTCTTATACTTTGATTGGAAACTTTTCAGGCCAGATATCTTGTTTTATCCTTTGAGCAAGATTTGCTAGTTCATTTTCCGAGACTACACTCTCACTAGATTCGGATTGGAAAATAACTTTCTTAGACTTGGATCTGGTTACTCTCTCAAGAGTCTTAGCTTTCATCTGATTTGATGTCGTAGTAAAAGCAACAGTACCATTTCCATTCTTTTTCTTGATATTGTCAGCATCTCTCTTCATTCTGGTTTCATGTTGTAGTAGAGTTCCAAATAGCTCATCAAGAGTAATTTGAGTGACCTTACTGTTCTCATCTATAGCTGTTCTCTTGGATTCCCACTCATTGGGCATAATATCAATTATCTTATACACAAGAGCTTAATCATCTAGACCTTTCTCTCCCATAGACTATAGACTGTTGATGATAGTCACAAATCTCTGTTGAACTTTACAGATTGGTTCTCCATAAGGAAAGTTGAAGCCATGATATTCATCTCTAAGCATAGCTCTCCTAGTCTCAATCACTTTAGAAGTCCCAAAGTGTGTAACCTCTAACTTCTTCCAGATACAGTTAACTGCTTTACAAGAAGAAATTTGGATATATATATTTCTGGTCATTGAACACAGTAGAGTATTGCGTACCTTATAGTTGAGTTGATATTCTTTCTTTTCATGGTTAGTGAAAGTTCTAGATTCCTTGTCAGGAATTTTATAATCTCCAGTAAGCATAACAAAATTATCTACTCCAGTATTGATAACAAAAGTCTTAATATGATCTCTCCAGTATTCATAGTCATTGCCATCAAAGATTGGTGGTCTTGTAGGATTCAGATTATCAATTGAACCAACATTGACTCCTGTCATACTAGAAACCTTCCATACACAAACTTTGTTAGTAGAAAAAGTTTGTAATCACAAAGTTCGGATTGGGAATTTTCGGAATGGTAAAGTTCAGAATGGAAAGGTGAGAAAGAAAAACTTATTCGTAAGTATAAGTATTTCAGAGACCTCCTCTGATACCAATTGTAGGATTGGTATAGAGTATGAGGTTTCCAACCTCTGATACCAATTGTAGGATCGAAATAGTGATGTAGATGCTCAATTTACAAGAGGGGGGGGGGGTGAATTGTATACTTTAAAATTCCTTTGGAACTTTTAAAGTTAGTTAAGATTAACTATGTTTTCCTTAAGCAAAGGAAAGGGCTAAGTTTAACAAAGTTAAACTAAGAAAATTCACAACACCTCTAACACCGAATGCAAACATGGAAAGAGATTCCGAAAGTAGGTTCCGAAAATATGGTTCCGGAATTTGAAACTTAATGAAAGATTACAAAATGAGATTCTACCTTAAAGCGTATAGAATCTAAATGAAACAAAGTATAAGTAAGAAAGTATAATAAAGTTATACTTTCCTTATAATACAAAATGCAGCGGAAATAAACAAGTAGTAAAACTACAAGTAACAAGATATAAGTCTTTTAACCCAAAGATAATGGTATCCAACAACCTTGGATAATGGTCCCTTGGTTTATAATTTCAAGCAAGTCTATCTTACCCACACCAGGGTAAGCCCTCGATACGAAGATCAAAGTCTCTGTCTTGCTATCCCCGCAAGCCCTCAACTTCAAGGAAGTTGGCAACCTCTGTCTTCCTCAGCAAGGAAGCCCTCGAACTTCAAGGTAGTTGGCACCTCTGTCTTCCTATCCCCAGAAGTCCTCGAATGTAATCACCAACATTCGGAGTCGCACGAATCTTTGAGAGTTAATAAGAGCCTCTCTCCCTAGAAATCACTTCAAGCATGTAATCACATGAGTCGAAGATCAGTCAGCCTTTCAGCACAGAGCTCTTTCAAATGAACTCCTATTTATAGGTAAGGTCGGCCTCCTTCCCAACGGTCATATTTTCCTTAATGATCGGAGGGACCTATACACGTGTCACTTAGACAACGGTTAGTTTATAACAAAATAGATGACATAGTTTTATAAGAAAACAAGTGTAACAGAATGTACGACATTGTTTTAAAATCTAACTCAAAAGTTCAGAATGAGAAATTCGGAGTGAAGGTTCAGAGTTTAAGGAAAATAATAAAGAGTAAACAAAATATAAAGACATAAGTGAAATGAGAGTTCAGAGTGAAGATTCGGAGTCTGAATAAATTCAGAGTGTATAAAAAAAGATGATCATATTCTGTTTAATAAGAGAATTCAGAATGAGAATTCAGAATGGGAATTCGTCATTAGAATTCGTAATGAGAATTCATTGTCGAATTTCATAAGGATTCATAACCTGAGTCTGGAGTAGAACTTAATCAGAGTTCGTATCAAGAATTCGGAATGAAGCTTCCATACAGTTCTTATCCAGAATTCGGATCCTAAAACAGAATGCTTCATATCAAAGTTTCAACAATTCCGAGAAAATAGAAATGAATCCGAATCTCATACTTAAGAAAAATATGGATGAAAATATGATAAGGATAATTTTTCTTATAAAAGCGATTTTTCCTTATAAAAGCAATTTTCCTTATAAAAGCAATTTTCCTTATAAAAGAAATTTTCCTAAAGATAAGGTGTTTGTGATTTTCAAAACAAGAAGGAATGGAAAAGTCATAAGGAAAACTTTATTGACTCAACACAAGAGGTGAAATGAGTATACCCACCCCACATGATATACAAATAATTGAGAGACTAAGGGATTCTTACTTGGAACAACAACTGACCAATGATTCTTCCTTATGCCAAAAATAGAGGGTCACAGAAACAACAGAAAAGAATCTGAGGGAAAACTAAACGGGTGGCTACAACATAGGCACACGACTCCTTGGGAATTAAAGGTTCTAAGTGTATCAAGAGAAAATAAAAACACATTGGGAAGAGAAGATCTTGTCTTAGAAGATCCATATCCTATATCAACAGCTAGTAATGGTTTCAAGGGACATTAATGTCTGATCTAGGTCAAGACTGCATGGTTTGAAAATTTCAAAGCCCTGAGAGCATTAGGATATTAAAAATATGATTAATATCCTTTAAAATTCCTTTAAAATGATCAAAATAGGTCTTGAACTCGATTTACAACAAATAAAACATAAGAGGGGAGAAACTAAAAAAATTGGAAAAATATAGAAATGAGTCATCGATGGGTGAGTCACTGATAGCGAGTCACCGATGTGCGAGTCACCAACAGAGAGTCACTCATGTGACCCACCAATGCGAGATACCGATACCACCAACCAATGTGACCTACTTATGACACCCGATGATGCCCTAACCTACATAAACCCTAACATACTGACAACTTGACCTACTGACATACTGATCTACTGACTCCCGACTTACCGATGTCACCAACCGGCACCCAACCGACCGACACTCTACTTACTGACAACACCCACCGATGCCCGACCTACATACACATGATCTACTGATGCCGGACTTACCAATGATCGAACTACCAATGCCCGAACTAATAATGCATCGACCAACCGATGCCCTAACCTTCCAATGCTCGACCTACCGATGCCCGACCTACCAACGCCCGATCAACCAACACCTCGACCTACCAATGTAAAATGTAATTTTTTTTTTGAAAACTCTTGAAATGAGCTACCATTGCCTCCCAGAACACCCCAAACACTGGATTTTGACAATGTAATGGATTGGGGAGGTTTGGGCCACTTTACAATAGGGTTTCATACACGCTCGTGTCCTAAAACCCATGACATCGACATGCCATAACCACCACCCATATTTAGATCTAAAATCCTCTCTAAACATATTAAAATTAAACTACTCCCTGGAAGATCAAATCCCACTAGTATAAATGGACCCCAACCAACCAAATTGTCCTAGATGATCCATTTCAAGGTAAATAAGCACCCATGGTTCTGTTAAGTAGAGTGATATTCCAATATATATGAAAACACAATATATGCTGTTTCTGGTTACATTAAATAAATGGACCTAAATAAAAAAGGAAAATAAGGGGTTTTAAAGTTATCCACATGAGTAATTTATTTTAATTTTTAATAATTATATAAATAATTTAATTTCTTAAGAAACCACAAAAAATTAATTAATTATTTAATATAAAATTTAAATAAATGATACATAAAATATTAAAAGTAACATAAATTGAATGAATTATTGTATTATATGAATTTATTAGATACATGTGACTTTTTATAAAGTCTTGAAAATAATATATATGAATTTCATATTTTTCAGGAAAATATTGATGTCAAATTAAATTAATTGTCTAAATTGACATTATTTTTATTTTACAGTAAATAATATTTTAGTAAATCACTTATAATTCATAAAAGTCATCTCTTTTGTGAAGTTATTGTTAAAAGTTTAAAATTATAAAATATTTTTCAATAAAGGACCAATTTTTCTTTTTATAATAATTATATTGGCTTTTAAATAGTAAAATCATTATTACCATTGTAATGGGTAAAAAAAAGTTTTGCACGTAACATACGTTTGGGTTAAAATAAATTTTCCACACACCTAGAGTTTTTATTTTTAAAAATTTTATATAATATATATATAATAAGTGGTTAAAAATTATCTAATTATTCTCATTTATCTCTATTCTTAAATCATAATTTTTTTAGGTAAAAATTATAATCACCATAGTGAAACAAAAAATGGTAAATGTAAGGGAACTTCGAAGTTAAGGTAACAAAGCTATAAAACATGTGTTTTGTGAGTGTGGTGGAGGTGTGTTTTAAACATACATTATCTCTAATCCATTAGTTATCATTTTTAGGCCCTTTTTGTGAGAGTGACATCCCATTATTTTATAAGTTTGGGTATTTACAAAAATACCACTCTTCCTCAATTATAAAAGTCCACTTCTTCCCCTCACTTCTTCACACCACATAATACATTTAGATAAATAAAAACCTTTAAAAATAAATTAAAATTTTTTTATCCATGTTCTAGAGATAATTTTCATACCAAAATACCAACCCTAGTCTCCATATAAGATATCTAAAGATGTTTTTATAAGCATATGTAATTTTATTCTCCTAACTATTTATTTTTAATTCTTATTTTATGACCTTCATTAATGTTATATTAATTAGAATAAAATAAAACAAATATTTTCGATATAATGAGATGTTATTATGTTTATTTAATAACATATATCCATCTCCTCTTCCTTTAAATGGAAAACAATCATCGGTTATTTGTATGACAGACTACCACCTCACAAACTGATGTAATTCGTCTTCCATCACCACCTATCACAGATGGATAAAATGATGGATTTAAAATATTTATATGATATTTATGAAATAATTATACTTTTATAATTATAATATATTATATAATTTTTTAATTTCCATTTTGTGGGAATAGGATAATGTCTCTCATGTGTACATCAGAAAAGCTCATCGCGAAGCGATGTCATTAATTCTTCACTTTTTATTTACATGGAAACTATTATGGATGGGTATAATTAAAATATCTAATATATATGACATAAAAATGATTATATATTTTTAATATATTAATTACATTTATTTAATTTTATCCTTCATGAAATTGGAAACAACATTTATGGTTATGTACGACTTACCATCTCTATGAATAGAGTATTTCATTTTCTACCTCTAAATTTTAGGGAATATTGTAAATAAATATACATTGAATATATGTGACATTTGTATAATATTTAAAAATATATATATTACGGTTCCATGATCCAATTAATAGGAATGAAAATACAGAATTAAAACATAAAAAAATTCAAAGAAATTATAACCAGAAACATGTCTTTAACATGGAATTGTTAATAAATTGGTAACAAAAGGTCATAATTAAATCACATATGTTATGATATATAGAAAAATGGTTTTATAATATATTTATAATAAAATTATTCTTATTATAAATGAGGTTTTAATGTGTGTGAATGAATTTGACACTTAAGGTAAGGGATTTTATCTCAATTTTTCTTCTTTTGGACATATGTTATGTTATGAACATATCTTCTTTTATGAGGTTTATATATAGACCCTTTAAAATTTAATAACGTGAATTTATTTTTTCTTATGATATTATAATTTTCATTAAATTTTATTCCTTCGTTTGTATTATGATTCAGTGTTACGGAAGTGGTAAGGGTTTTATGATATAATCTCATTGTTTATCCAGATTATTTTTTACATGCTTTTAATGACGAACTTTTATGGACTATATAAAAATAAAATCATGATTTTTATTATATTATAGTTATTTACTTATAATTAATGTCCCTTCATTTTTATCTCTTTATATATTCATGATTCCAAATGAATATTTTAAATGAAAACTGGATTTATTTCTATCAATGGTTGACAACACTTTTTTCTTTTATTTCTATGTTTTCTATTTTTTTATCAAAAATGTTTTAATGTTCCTCTTGGATTATTTAAATTCATTTTACCCTTATTTAATCATTTTAAAAATGTTTTATAAGTAATATTCTTGTCGTTTAAAAAATTAGCCCCGTTTGGATATTACTGAAGATGTGAATAGTGTACAACATGAACAATATTTTTTTCCATCATGACCAATTATTGTTTTTGTGTTTTTTATATATGTTTATTAAAATATTTTAATTGAAAATGATTTAAAAAAATATATTACCAATTTATAATATTAAAATGGTGATTTTCAATGAAATTTTATCTTCTTCTTGAAATGTTTGAAATAATTTTGTATTCTTATTTTATATATTTTCAACGTTATTTTAAAATTAAAAAATTTTGAATTTTTTTAATGTTTTAGAATGTTTTCTTCAAAGTGGAATGGTTATTATCCTAAATAAGAGTTTCAAGTGATAATTAAAATTCATATCTCATATAATATGACATCCTTGGATATAACTTTGGATTTACTCAGGATAATATTGAATGATATTATTCTTAATATTTCTCTAGATGGATTTTTTTTATGTTGATGAATGTTTAATGATATTTTGGAAAACACAAGTATGGTTTTAATAATGATATAGGTGAGAAATATATCTCTGTACAATGCATTGGGTAAACCATTATATCTCATGAGATAACAGTGAGAAAAAAATCAATGGGTATGATCCACTATGGGAGATAGGTGTGTCATAATCTACAGTGGGGAATTAATGATAATTCATAATCCACTATGTTGATGTTCTTGGTAGTTAACCTTTATATATGAAATGGTTTCTTATATTTCTAATGGTGCCACTATTTTATGACATTGTCTTATGTTTCATGATTTTTTTATTATTATGTATCAATTTTATGGCCCATGTTGGCTAAAATTATAATGTTTTATGCTTGAATCATATTTAAGATATATTTTTGGTTGGGTATAAACATTTTAATTTTTGTTTAGGATCACATTAACTTATATTTATCATATGATTTCATTAGATCATAGATTTATATCACCTATGCTTATCCTTACTGAGCATTTGATATCACCCTATATTTTTTTCCCTTCCTCGAGTTATGAAGAAAAGTTTAGGTAGGGTACGCCTAAGAGGAGAACTATGTGAGAATATATTTGTTGGAGATATTTAAGATATTTAATGCTATAAAAATATTGCGTTTTTATTATTCGATGGAACTAAAATATTATAGTTCATGGGTGTGTTTTTAGGAAATTTATTGAATATTCATATAAAAATATTTAATATTTATGTTTGAAAATCCAGGGTTTATATAGTTATAATAAGAGGAAATGTTTATCTAACCTTTATAACATAGGATGAGAAAACATTACTGGGATGCTAAAGGATATTCCTAGGGATATTTATAGGGATATGTCGAGGGATGTCTCTTAGGAAAAGTCTAAGGGTATTTCTTAGTATAGGAAAATTTCCTATAATTTTTGTGAAAGATATAGAAAGGGGTTTCCATGTAATTACATCCCTATATAGATACTATAAGTGGATGTGGGTAATTATTTTGAAAAAGTCACATTGAGTTAGACTCGATCATCACCTGGTGTATAACAAAAAGTCTTAATGCACACATGGTTTAATACTCCCATGGGATAAGATTTGGAATTTCAAAAACTCTTTATTAACAATCCTGAAGTGTACGAATAATGACCATGAATTTTTTAGTTTAAACCTAAGGTTCATTATATTGAAAAGAAGGTTTCATTATTTATACAACATATAAATTATTTTTCTTAATTTTTAGGTTTTTCACTGTGAATATATTTTCTTATGCTATGTGTTTTGGTTTTATTCAATGGGGGGGGGGAATAAACTTGGTAAATAATGAATGTGATAGAATATGTGTTATTGAGATAAAAAGTGTTATGATAATTGTATTTAAGGATATTATGATTATTCTAAATCAGTTATCAAAATATGTGGTTAACAGATTTCAGCTTAACCCAACCTTAGACTCATCAAATAGGAGAATGATTGAGTTTTTTGATTGGTTAGGTGGTGGTGACCACAAAGGAATGAATATTTAGTTGAAAATATGTTGATTATTTGGGAATAATCACTCTAAGGAATTTCTCAAAGGAACGAAGATATTTTTTATGTGTGGAGAAGAAGGGCATAAAGTAAGAGATTTCCAAGGAAAAAAGAAATGTTTAGTCAATGAAAAGGATGAGAATAATGTATTAACTAACAAATCATTAATTGTTAAATTTTATAAATGTGGGAGATATGGGTATTATAAAAATCGATGTACTAGGGGGAAATATCATGAAGATGATCAACAAGATGGTATAAGTAAAGGTTTTTTTAATGATGATGAAGAGACAACATATGAAATATTAAAGGAAAAATGTCTAAAATTATAAGATTATGTATCATAGTTAATGGTTTAATAATAATTTATAATGATTGAACTGCTAATATATTGGAATTGAAGAATTAGGATATATATAAAGAATTTTTTGTAGAATATTTACATTAAGGATTTACTGGAATATATTGAATGAATTTTATAAACTTCAAAGTAATTTATTAGCAAGATGATATTTATAGAAAAACTTGATTAAGGGAATCAAAATCCTTAATATGTTCCTTATTTTTAGATAATTAAGTACATATAGTGATATCTTTGATATGAATAATGTGAATTGGAAAGTATTGATGACCTTGGAACTAATCATGTATTTGTTGAGAAATTGGTATATTTTATCTTTAATGGAGTTTAAAACATTTTTGGATTTATAGAATTTATTAAATATTATATGTTTTTGTTTAAATAAATAGGATAAATGTATGTTTTAATTAAGGTTTTATGGTATATATGGTTATTACCAGGCCTTTGGAGAATATATGACCAAGGTATTAAAATATTTTTTATGTGACAATTAAGAGATGATTTTTTATATTTGGGGGATTAATGTAAATTTTAAATTCTGATTTTTTCTAATATTACTTATGAATTTTGAATATTGGATGTTTCTTAAGGTTAACCATTAATGTAATTTTTTATGTTGAACTTTGGATGAGGTATTAGAGATTAATGTATTATTTCACCGCATGAAGATCTGTGCATATTGGATAACCTATGATAATCATTTTAGTTTTGATAATAACTATATATATGAAATTATTTATCATTGTTTTATGGATATTATTATCCATTAATTCTTTAAGAATGATTTTTTTCATTTCTTAGTGTAAGAGATGATATGTAAATATATCAAATCACAACCAAAGTATGAGATTGTGCTTTTGAAATGGAATGAAATCAAGAAAGTATATCTAATTTTTAAAATTATTCATTTTTTTGTAAAAATGATGTTGAAATTATTTTTTTCACATTTACTTTCATTTTTGATGAATAAATGGTCTTCTAACACATCAAGGATTTATGGTTTTGTAGTCATTAACCTTTTTATGGCCATCCAATTTCTTATGATCATGGTTTTATAGAAAATTATTTTCTTCCATGTCCATATTTTTACTTCCCACCAAAGATTTATAATATGGAAACCATGTTTTTTGTATTCAAGGTGTCCTTCATACATCCCTTTTTCTATTTTAAAGAGGAAATTTTATTAACCATTTTTATAATGTGGGTTTCCCACAATGGTATTTTCAAATGTTACACCATTTTTTATTTAGAAAATTTTATGAGGATGAAAATTTTTAATTGGGGTAGAATGTAATACACCATGATTATATGAAATATATTTTTTAAAATTAATTTTAACTTTTTTGATATCTTGTTCTATATACAACACCCAGTTTTAAGGAAACATGTCATTCTAATAAAATGTTATTATTTAATATGATAGATATCACATAACTCTTAGAATAATTGGTATTAACAGGATTAAATAAATTAGGAAAATATATGATTACCCATTTTTATATAATGAATTTTTTTGTTGAAAAATCAATTATGAATGAAAATAAAAACCATCTGAAAATAAAGGAATTTTTTTTTTGAAAAACAATTTTAATGTGAAAAAATATGTTTTTACTTAATAAATAAAACAAATAAATTTTAGGGAATGGTTTTAATGAATTATATATGAAATATATTAAATTTAAAATTTTACATTCATTATATGTGTTTTCTAGGCCCGAGATAGTAATAAATATAATGTTTTGTTTAAACACATATTTTTCTTAATTTTTTTTTTCACATTTTGAACACTTATTTTAAAATTAATTTATGAGGCTTCAAGAATATTTTTTTGAAAAAATGAAATTACTTTTTAATATCATAATTTCAGAAAATATATTTGAATGTTTTTTTGAAAATTTTGCTGAAAATATAAATTTTTTAGTGAATAGTGAAAAAAAATTATTTTTATTAAAAAAATATCATTTACATTCAATGAATTTCACAAATAAATTTTATTATATTATGGGTTTTAATGCAAAATTTATTAAATTATATATTTATTAATACAATTTAGGTCATTGGAATCAATTTCATATTGAATATTTGAATATTTTTTTTTAAAAAATTGAAACTTTTTTCTTCGGAAAAAATATTTTTTTCTTTGCATCTATGAAATTAATTTTAAATTAAATTTTTTTCACCTATGGGAATTTTGGGAGAATCCAGATCTTCTTTTCAGGTATGGGTTTTTATTTTTGGTAGTTTTTGAGAAAAATATGAGTTTTTGGAAATTTTTTGAGTACACATCTTGTACTTATAAGTACACACCGTGTACTCCATTGTCGTGGGTGACTGTGTACGGGCCGGGTAACAACGGAGTACATGGCTGTGTGGGGTGACCTAATGGATGCCTAAAGCAGAGGCCAGTTAAGGAAAATACATGCCATGTAATTTTAAGGAATAGGCCGTGTATTTTCTTTTTATTTCATTAAACGGACCAGGGTCACGTCTAATGGAATGAACCATCTTCTTTTTGACTTATCTCGTCCAGGAGCAAACAAGACTGCCAGATCTTCAACGAGCCTCCAAATCTTCATCTATTCTCTGAATCAACCACTACCTATTGCGTTAGAATCACCAGGGTAAGCTCTTCCTTCTTTTGGAGCCTTGTTCCCTGATTTATCCTCTTTCATGAGATATTCTTGGTTCAATGTTTTTAGTGTTTTTGTAGATCTACAACATTATAGGATGATTCAAGGCCTTAGGTTAACGTATATTGATCTCACAACACTAAGGTAGGTGGTTTGTGCCTTTTCATAGTTAGTATTTGAGTTATATCTAAAAAAAGTTCCCAATACCCTTGTTTGGGGTATTGCATGTTCATGGTTTTAGCCCTGTTAATTCCTATTATGCTATGGGTGCTTGAGTAGAGGGTTTGTGATTAAAAATCGGGTTATTTACCTTGCTATGGATGTGTTTTCCCATTTTTGCTTCACATTGACCGTTTGGTCTAGCATTACATGTTAGGATGATTTCTTTTCCATGCCAAGTATTGTTAGGATGGAGTGGTTTTATCTGACATGTTGTTATATGATTTAGACTATTTAGCCAAGTAGTTCTTAAGGTTTACATTGGATTCCACATATTTTTGTGCATGATTGACTTACACAGGGCCGTGTGAACCTGGTGTAGTAGACCCTAGAAAGAACGAGCGTTGATGGCTTCTCAAGAGTGTCTGTTTACATTATGTTGAGAGACCATTGGGGGGATGGACACTGTGATACCTAAGAGTGTTTGTAGATTACTCATTACAA